>CM053580.1:1816064-1837610 GCA_028627135.1 Pseudochirops cupreus | reverse complement strand
CCCCCCCCCCCCCCCCATGCAGCCTTCACACACCCAGGCAGACTAGAAAGCCTCACTTTGCTTAAAGATAAAATTAAGGCAATGGAATGAGACAAACTGGTAGGAACCAGAGACACTTGAAGGGTTACCCTAGGCAGTGAGAAGAACCAGAAAACGCCCTGAGCCGGGCCCTGTGTCTGTGCTGCTGGGAGTGAGGGAGAGGCCCCGGACCTGCCACAGAATGAGATGTGGAGGAGAAGGGCATCGCAGGAGCAGGGAAGTCCTGCTAGTCAGTCCCAGTGGTGGATGGCGGGCATTTCTGTATGGCTTTGAGCCTTGCAGATAAGGAAACTGAGGCCTGCTCTGTCTGCTGAGACTCCACCTAACCAAGGAGCTCTAGGCATAGTATGTGTGCAGCAGAAGCGGGGAAAGAGCAGGGGGCCCAACTGTGTGGGGCATTTATTTCCTGCTGAGCTCAGGAAGGAATTAGGCCCCAGAACTGGGTGAGACTAGTGAGGGTTTGAGCCAGAGAGAGGCCCAGATTGCTGCTGTAGGTAGGAGAGAGCAGTGAGGGGGGCTGCACTGTGTGGAGAGAAAGGGGCTGGCAGTGACGGTGCCGGGCACCAGCCTGGCTGGCAGAGATGAGCTGACAAAGCACAAGGGTCATCATCAGAAGGGCGAGTCAGGAGAATGGAAGGGTCTTTGAGCAGAGTTTGGGCATCAGCCTTGGAAACAAGTTTTCTTCCCAAAGGAGAGTGTCAGGCCCCGACCAGAGCCTGGGGAGGCAGGCGACGGCTGAAGGTCACAGAGGGGGCAGTCAGTCAGGAAGGGAGCCAGGAGAGCACGTGTCCGGCAGGAGGCCTTGGCCAGCAGTCTTGGAAGCTGCAGAAAGGAAGGTGAGATGTGGCAGTTGAGAGCTTGCTGGGCACCCTGGAGAGAGCAGGGTCGCTGAGGAGCAGGGAGGTGACACTGGATTGTGAGGACAGCAGTCGGAAGGGGTGACAGAACCAAGGACAGGGTTTTGGGTACTTTCCTAGGCTAGAGGAATCCTAAGCAGGTTTGTCAGCAGCAGGGAGGGTGAGGTTTTCCCCACAAGCGGGGGGGGGCAGGCCACTATACTGGAGAAAGCCATTGCCGAGGAACTGAGAGGCCAGCCAGGCCCGTGTGGGTCTGAGCACCGTACACGGTGAATGGTCATCACAGCAGCTGAGAGCGAGGCGGTGCATTTCCCTGGGGAGAGTTCCGATGGTGAAGAAGCACTGTCCTCCCTGGGCCAAGCAGAAGCCCCGTCATCTTGACCCTCAGAGAGCTGCTGGGTCCCCCGAGGTGTTTCTTCTCCATTCCCTTCAGCCCAGCAGCATGCAGCACCATAGCCTGGTCATGCTCGGCTCATCCACAGTGCCCAGAGCCAAACACAGTATCCCAAAGGTGGCCACACTGGGCCGGGGGAATGGGGCTCTGAGCTCCCCCTGGTGCAGACTGTTAACTCATACTAAGTTTGCTCTCCAGTAACAACCCTCTGGGTCATGTGGCATTTGTCAAGACTGTACATTCATTATCCTTGAAATCCATCTTGTTTGAGTCAGCCCCGTGTTGTGGTCTTTGAAGCCGTTACCTACCCTCCCACATTTTGTCTCTCATCTCCAAGTCAGCCAGTCATCCCTGAGCACTCCCCTAAAGGAGACCCTACCTTCCAAGTGGACGTTGAACGTCAGGGATGATACTTTGGTCCCACTCTGCAACAAGTTCTAAATTCGCCGGGTTGTCCTCCGGTCTAGCCCTTACCTCTCCACTGCAACTCCAGGAGTGACAGCAAAGCTAGGTTAGCTTTGTCCTCAGTACTCCCCTAGACTGTCAGAAGAGGAAGGATGGAGAAGGGGCCAAGGCAGAGTTAGATTGAGGTGGGCATGAGTGGAAGTCCGGGACCTCAGGCGAGGGGCTGTGCTCTGGGGAGTCAGGCAGAGCCTTGGGAAGAGGAAGAGTGAGGAAAACGGGGGGGGGGGGGGGTGACCTGGCACCCAGAGGGCCCAGGCCACAACAGGAGCAGCAGCAGCACAGAACCTGACTTGGAGTGGTCCCTGAGCCCAGTCTGGCCTTCCACAGCCTGAGGGGGAGCCCCTGCCCCAGGAGGCAGCTTGGGGCAGTGGGGGGTTGCTTGACTTTTAGTGCATGGAGAGATTCAGGTCACAGTGAGGATAGAGGGTTAGGGGGAGTAAACCATGGAAATGAAGCAAATCCTGAATTCGCCCTTAGGAAAATCTTAAGCCAGGCCCAAGGCAGGGGACCCAGATTGTTCTCCTGTCCCTAAGGGAGTCAGCATCTCTCACCTTAGCGCTTTTGTTCTTGGAGAAGCTGGCCTCTGAGTTGCCAGCCTCCATCCTGCTGCCTGGTGGGCATAGTGGAGCGCAGTGGCAGACCAGGCCGGGTCTGGGATGGCTTTTTAGAATTCACTGCAGGATGTGTGTGAACCAAGGGTAGCTGGCCTTAGTAAAGCTCAGTCTGGGAAACTGAGGTCTGACTCCCCTGTCCTTGGAGCTTCGGGCCCGAGGCACTCGAGGCAGAAGCCCTCGGTGCTGTCGGGGGCTTGCGAGCGCTCTCTCTGCTGAAAACGCAAGCTCCGTTCAGTCACAGGCTGCACGCTGTGGTCGCGAGAGTCGGCTTCCCCGGGGCTGCTCGGCCGGGCCGCTGTCCACACCGACGTTAGACCCCCTTTGTTTTGCCCCCCCTTCTCTTCTTCAGCAGTCACTCAATGGCAAGCGTAAAAAGAACCTCTTTCCCCGAAAGTTCCCCTTCTACAAGAGCAAGGACCAGAGTGAGCAGGAAACCAGTGACGTTGACCGTGAGTATGCAGGCGCCAGCCGAGAGCCGCCATCGCTCACCCACGGGAGACTGTGACCGCGGGGACAGTTTCAAGGGCTGCCACAGGTGACGAGGGCGCCGCACCGGGGGCTGGGTTGCCAGCGGCGTGTCGGCTCCCAGCCCTTTGGGGCGGGGCGGCCCCGGGCGGCCCCCGTGACGCGCAGCGCGCGCCTGCCACGGCCTTGGAACCGTCTCCCGCTGGAGCTCCCGGTTTGCACACGACTGACGGCTGTTTTTTTTGGTTGTCTCTTTGTTGCTTGCTCTGGGGACTGCTCTCTGCAGGAGGTCCCTGACGACACGGGATCGAAAGGCCTGAGTAAGTGACCGGCGCTCCCCCGTAGACAGACCCTCCCCGAGCAGCGGCGGCGTCCTCTGGCCTAGGCAGCCTCATGACCGAGCCCGCTCTTAGAGTCCTCCCCGTAACACGCCTGGGTTTTCATCCTCCGCGTGTTCAACGACACGTTTTCCTCTTTGTAATTTTGTTGCGCTTCGCTGTGGCTTCTTAAATTTCAGATTGGCATTTCTAAAAGCTAAAACTAAGCCTCACGGTGTGGGAGCCCGCAGCCAGCACGAGCTGCCCCGGACGGTCGGGCCGTTGCCAGGGGAGACCCCAGCGGCCCTCAGGTTCGTGTTCCTGTGGGGCTAAATACTGGGAAGCCGCCAACGTGACGTCATCCACGTAGGATTACAAAGAGGAAAAGAGTTCGGGGGCCTTCCCATAGGAACCGCGTGTTCCCCGGGAAAGCCGGAGAGCCGGTGGCGGGGCGGCCTCGCGGGGCGCGTGGGAGGCGGCCCCTGCAGCCAGGCCCTGAAATGGGTGACTCGTGCACGGCTGTCATGTGAGGGAGCCGTGGGGCCGCCTGCGTGTCCCCTGCGGCTCCCGGCGGCCCGGCGCCGGCCCCTCGCTCTGGGCTCCGAGGACAGCCTCGCCTTGGCCTTTTTTCTGTTTTCGTTCAGTCGCTTTTGGACGAGATAATCTAAAGTACATGTGAATAAATTAAATTGTTGTCATCTTCCAGGATGAAAAAACTTGTAGGAAGTTTCAAAGCGTGCGATTCCTGTGCACGTGAGCACACAGTCCGAGTCTGCACTCAGTTTGTGTGGGAGCAGGAGGGAGTCTGACCCAGACTGAACGGGCGTCTCCCACACTTGCAGAGTCCTCCGGCTGTCCTCGGCAGCAGCCGCGAGCCAGAGGCGAGGCCTGGGCTGGGTCTGCTGCTCCTCGTGAGCGGGGGGGACACGGGGCTTGTCATCACCCTGTGCCCTTGCAGGCCGCCTGGGGTCCGTAGCGTTTGCTGGATTCTCACTCACATTGACAGCCGTGCCAGACGCGGTCATCCATTTTCAGTCGGGGAAATCGTAGCTTCCCTTCCAGGGCCCTTAAAGCTCACCTGTGGCTTGTTGAGGACAGTTTGGTGTGAAGAGTCAGACGTTGCTCTTGGAGGTCAGAGCTCAGGCAACCCTGCTTTCCTCCCCATGCCCAGCCCCCCCACCCCCCCGGCCGGGGCTTGCCTTGGCTGGTCGGCGATGTGCAGAGAATACAGCCTCATCCCTCTGGCTGCTGCTGCCTGCTTGTCCCAGTCCTAAAACCTTCATGGTTTTCTTTCAGAACTCTCTGATTCTAGGAGATTGTCTGGGTGAGGCCTTTTCCTGTCCAAATTCTCTAGAATTCGCCCCCCCCCCCAGCTTTCCTGCTCCAGTTTTAAAAGCTTTTCTAGCCACCAGATGTTGAGGTCTTCATGCTCTCCTTGCTGCCTCCGTGGACCCTGTTGGGGCCAAAAAAGTGACTCTGGTTTCTTGGAGGCCATGCCCACAGAAGGCAGGCTTGAGCAGGCCCTGCCCTACTAGGAGTATCTCACGGACAGCCAGATCTGTCTTCTTATAGATCGTTTTGGGGTCCGATGCATGCCTGTGCTTCCCGTGCCCTAGTCAGCGACTGCCCCAAACCAAGCAGTCTGTTCCTCAGAGGAACACATTTCCCCTTTACCAGTGTCCATTTGCATGAAGAGCAGCCCCTGGCCAGCCGGCATAGGGCAAGTGGGTGAGGGTATGGCCGTGTCGAAGAATCCATGGTGGCCTGATAGTCAGGGGTGAAGCTTAGTCTGTGGGGCCAGGATTAGCCTTAAAGGCAGCACCTGCTGTAGGGGAAATACGGCTGCAGTCCAGTTCACTAAAAACGGTCGTCCGGGCTCGGTGTTTACTGTCCAAAATGGGGGCATAGCTGATGTCCTCACAGCCTTGGCGCTGGACGTTTTGAAGCCAAGTTTTACCTGTTAAATTCTCCTTCTCGCACTGTCTTTGAAGTTTCAGAATTTATGCTTTCAAAAGGACTTTGCCCGTAAACCCAGAATGTGAGATATTCTCACTTGAGAGCCTGACAAAAAGCACTGGACTAAAACCAGCTGGAGTTTGAGGCCCTAGGCCTTTGAGGAAGGCATGTGTTTGTGGCTCACGAGCCCCCCCAGGGCCAGAAGCTGCGGTTACCCCGGCCCCCTCGGCCTGCTCGCAGCCAGGGCCTTCCAGAGTGTCCCTAGTCAGGAGACCTTTCCTTGTCTTATTTTTGTGTCTGAAATGGAATTAAATTCTGTAAAGATCTTGGGGAATTCTCCTATAAGCTCTTTGCTCACATGCACTGTCTGTCTCAGTTTTTGGTGATGCCAGCTTGTCTTTATTCTGATCATTTTTCTCAGCTTTTTTAAGCTTGCTCACACTGTGGTTCCTTACTTTTTCATTGTGTTGCAATTTCAGAGCACGTGACGTCTAATGCCAGCGACAGTGAAAGTAGTTACCGTAAGTGTCCGTTTCTTACCTCTCTTTAATCCCTGGTGACGACCTTTGCTTGGATGTGGACTGTAGATATCAAGTGGCAGGTGCACCATACAAGTGAGCACGGGGAGAGAAAGATGAAGCAGCTTTTTAGAAACGCCCGTAACTATGAAGCCATTGGCGTAAATTGTTTGAAGAACGAGCTACCATTTTGACGCGGTACATGGGTAACGTGTGATGTGTTACCACCTCTTAGAAGAAAACATTTCTCGTTTAAAGAAAGCTTAATGTTTTGTACTTGTCACTGAATTCTAAGGTGCCTTCTAGCAGTGGTAATAGAGCAGCACCTGTTTTTAGGTTAAGTTACAGTAACCCAGGCACAGATGTTAGGTTGCCAGACAGGATTTCTTTTAACTCACGTGGTTGAGGGCCGTGGGTTTGGGCCAAACATGAGGCAGCAAAGGAAATTCTGCATTTCCTAACGTGATTCCTGTGGTTCACTAGTACTTGATTTTGGCCTTACTAACTCTAGTACACTTCAGGGTTTTTTATTTTTCCTTTTTTGATGAAACATCCAAAAAAGTTAAGTTGGTTCATAAATTTTCAAGATGGGGAGGAAATGGGGCTTTTTGTTTTAATTTACAACACTTTAAAAAATTAAAATTGCCTTTCTCACTTCTTTTTACTGCTGTCTAATCTGAAAGTAGTCTTGATTACAGATGAGTATGGTTGTGCAAAAGGTCCACTCTGTCAATACGTGTTTTGCTCTTGTGTTTTGCCACGGTGACAGTATATACTTTTGACCCTCGTTTGTAGTGGACAAGGTTTACTTTTACTAGGTGATGTTCCCTTTGGCCAATTTTTGACCAAGTAGAAAAAAAAATGACTTCTATAAGGCAGCTCTGTACTAATGGGGTAAAGGTGGTCAGAGCTGGACAGATAAGCGGAGAGTTGGGTGGCTCCCCTA
Organism: Pseudochirops cupreus; assembly: GCA_028627135.1. Taxonomy (NCBI): domain Eukaryota; kingdom Metazoa; phylum Chordata; class Mammalia; order Diprotodontia; family Pseudocheiridae; genus Pseudochirops; species Pseudochirops cupreus. The sequence goes on along the minus strand of CM053580.1, from coordinate 1,831,039 downwards.
CCCAGAGCGGTCATCAAAGTGTGTACTGGCTCCCTCACCCCACCCCTCAACTGCATGAGCTTTTGGAGACTTGGACACATCTAGGCCGCATGTCTGTGTCTTAGATTCCTCAGTGTTTTACGTGCGATGGTTGAACAAACCTGCGAAGTGTCTCTTTTGTCTGCTGTTAAATGCACTTGAGAACTAAATTAAAGAGGTTGAGGACACAGTGCCGTCCGCTGAAAGAGGGCTTGGGGCCTGAGAACAGAGGGAAGGGGTTGCCAGGGATGCGTGGGCCGGGCCGGCCCTTCAGCTGCCATTCCAAGAAGGTCGGTGTCTGTGAACTACACCCAGAGGAGTTTCCCGAGATGGGCAGCTTCCATTGGGCTGCCCACAGTGTGGTGCATGCCCACGGTGCTCTCTGCTTGCTTCTGATCATTCGTTAGGGTTTCCTTAGTTGGCATTTTATGTAGTTACATTTTTAGCTTTTTCTTTATGAACTTTGTCTGATTCAATTATAATTCATAGACTTTTGAGAATCTTTATATAAGATACCTTCCTGCCCATTAATGCTTGCATTTCAGAGGAGGGCTGTGGCAGCTGAAGCACATCTCAGACACTTTCCTTTGACATTTCCAAAGCTTTTAGCTTCAAAGCAGAGTGTGTGATGAGCTCTTTCATTTAATTCCAAGCTGTCCTTCTAAAGTGGAAAGGACTCGGCTCCCATCTGCACCCGTTCCGAGCGCACCAGAAATGCCGCTCGACAGGCAAGCTGTCGGTTCCTCAGACTACTAGGGGGTTTCTTTTCTCAGTGACATACAGCGACCTCCTTTCGGAGCGAGATGGAAAGTCTTTCACGACCTTCCATCCTAAGAAATCACGTTTGGTTTGTTTCTGATTCCCTCAGCTCCTTAACAGAGAGATGATTGCTGTAGGGATGGATGGACAAGCATCTGTATGTTGTGTCTGGAATCTGTCGAGAATTCCAGTTTTAAAAACTGCCACAGGGATTATGTTTTCATACACACATAAAGATTCACCTCTACCGGTTACAGCAGCACAGACTGAGGCTTAACAAATGTGCCAGCATAAGATGTGCTACTCTATGTGTGTTATGGTTCCTTTTAATTTTTCGAGTTCATCACTTTTATTTAAAGATTTATCCGTTCTTTTAGTGAATGTTGCCATGATCCACTTACCAGGTGAAACATGTTCTTTGGCGCCTTGCCTTTTTTTAGTCTAGGAAAACACAAATTCTATGTGTGCCGAGACAGACAGAAACGTGGACGGACGGACGGACGTTAATGGAAGTTCTTTCTAGATTTTCTCACCTGCATTTTACCTTTGTAACAGGTGGTCAAGAAGAATATGTCCTGTCCTATGAACCAGTGAATCAGCAAGAAGGTTTGTGACCTTTGCTGCATGTGAATGTCCCTGCATGCCTAGCCACACACATGTAAAGTGCCCCTGGATCTCTCGCTGAGCTTGGAGAAGGGAGCTCATTTCCTTTGGGGAAAGCTGTTATGTGAGGATTTTATTCTGTGTATTTGTGTCAGGAAACATGGCTTGACGGCCCCATCATTTGCACCGTTGCTTCTTTGGGGCCTTTCAGACGGGCAAGTGTGTGGAGGTGGCCCATTTTAAAGGGAGGGGGCTCAGGGTCAGATCCTGCTTAGCCAGCTGACATAGGGAACCAAATCCATGTGAAAAGGGTGCCCTGGGGAATAGCCAACCACCTTCTCCAATTGGAAAGGGTCAGAGATGTGACCAGACAGGGATTGGTCTGAGAAAAGCTGGAAGGCCCACAGGCTCCGTGTGGGGTAGCGTGATGGGTGGAATCATCAGCTTCTTGGAGACAGGCACAGTTGTGCCCCTGCTCTCTGCCCAGGTCAGGCCTCCTGTGGGGTACAAGAGTCAAGGTCTAGGCATCCCTTCTCAGGGTACCTGTTGATGAACTGGAGACTAGCCAAAGGAAGCAGGCAGCCAGGGTGGGGAAGGGTCTCACTCCCTGCCAAATGGGGGTTGGTTGGGATGACTAGGAGTCTTTGGGCTAGACAGGAGAAGACAAGAGAAGCCATGGCTGTGGTTAAGTATTGGAAGGGCTGTCCCATGGAAGAGGGAGCAGCAGTGTGTGCAAGGTGCTAAGAAGAGACTCGATACAGATGGGAGCTGTCTCAGGGTGGCTTGGCCCTTCAGGAAAGGCCTTCAGAGAGCGCTGGGTGTGATCCATTCCCAGGGAGCCTGGGTCACCCGGGGAATCCCAGCCAACACTGAAATTTCAGTGGTGATGGGCAGGGCAAGTCATCCTTGAGCACGACCTGTTTGTGGTCGGGGGCTCCAGTTGAATGCCTCCTTCTTGCCGAGTGTGCAGAGTGGATGTCCGATGGGCAGATGGTGACCCTCCCTCATCCTCTGACTGGGGACACGAGGCTCATTCACTCGAGAGCCCAGAAGGGCAGCTCCGACCCTGAGATGCAGCAGGCTTGTTGGGAGTCGGGCCTTCCTCACATATCTGATGTTGAGGCTCGCTCATCCCACTGCTCCTGCTGGCTCTGGGTTGGCTACGTGTGGCCTTGAGGCTGCAGGTTCCCCAGCCCTGGATCATGTTCATTGCTGCCAGGTGAATCCTAAACCTTCCCTTTCTGGTGTAGATGCTCACCCAGGCTTGTGGAGCCACGGGGCTCAGAAACACCCCCAGACAGGCCGCGTGTGCCTGGGCATCGTTGTCACGGCACCCTCCACGCTCTGAATGGCTTCCCATCAGGCTCATGGTGCCAAGAACTGGGAGTTTAGCCACCTGTTTATTCTTCATAAATGTAAAGATCCAGCTTTGGGAAGAGAAAGAATGTCAGATCGCTTTGCAGACTCCAGCTGGCTGCTGGTCAGCCACGGGCTCAGCTCAGGCCTCGGCCCCAGTGGCGCCACACACTGCCCTCTCCCCTTCCCGCCCTGCAGGCCTGCCCCCTCCCAGAGCCCTTGTTTCTGTTTCATTCACTTGTGTTTTGGCAGAATAAGTGTCTGCCTCGTGTTGTCTACCCCTTCACTGGAAGGTCAGTAGAGACTCCTCTTTACTTTGAGCTGGCATTTCTTGTGCCTGGAACACCAGTCTATAAATCTTTGTATGTGGCTGCTTGAGGGAACCTTTGCTTTGGGGTCTTCCTGCCCCTGCCTGTTGGGAATCAGAACCCCACTCCCGCCTCCCTGGCCAAGTGACAAACCAATGTATTCAGCTGCTTAGGGGGACCCTGTTTGACGCTTACACCCCACTGTGCGAGGGCACAACCCTTGTCTCCCAGGTCCCAGGCCATTGTTGACATGGCCCCATCTGCCCCCGCAGAACACCAAGTGGCCCCAGCCCCTCTCCCTCTGGCCCATGAGGATCCTTTGGCACACTCAGTCAGCACTTAATAAAATGTACCAGCCACAAAGAAGGGCGGAAGCTGCCCCTGCCCTCTGGGGCTGTGCACTGGAAAGCTGGAGTGGGTGGGAGACTAGCAGGCTCTTCCTCTGGTGACGTAGGTCCCTAGATGATGTTTGTCCTTCCTTCTGGAAGAGGACCGTGGCTTCAGGGAATGAAGACAGCGCTTGCCACTGACTTTGATGTGAGGGAGGGAGGGCTGTGCAGGGTGCCCAGCCTCCCAACGACTGCAACCCTGGCCCTTTTAGGCAGAGGCTTTTTCAGGCCTCACTCAGGGGTGTGGCCCTTGGGGTTGCTGGCCCCAGGAGAAACCACTACTGTTTGCTGTTTCCTTTCACTCTGTGCTGGAGGCCAGGGCCCTGTTGTCTGGTCCTTGAGGTGCAGAATGAATTGGGTTCAAGGCTCAGTGTTTGAGTGGCAGCTTTGGGCCTCCTTCTGGGCAGAGTGCCCTCAGGTGAAGAGGGAGGGGGAGCCTCAGAGGGCCGGGGTCTCCCATCCTGGTGGATGTCTGGCCACTGCACCTGGATGGCTCTGGAGGGCGGAGGCCGAGGACCTCCCTCAGCCCTCCCTCCTTCACATCCAAGACTACTACAAAGGAGAGACACAACATCCTGGCACCTCAGGGGGTCCCCCAGGGCCTGGGATCAGGAAGACCTGAATTCAAATCCATTCTCAGATACTTGCTAGCTGTGTGACCCTGGGCAAGTCTTTTCGTCTTGTTTGCCTCATTTCCTAATGGGGATAATAACGACCCCTCCCCTGCAGAGTTGTAAGGACCTTCGTAAAGCATTTAGTGCCGAGAAGGGCCCCCCTTCTCATCTCCTTGGGCCCAGAGGCTGCCTGCCTTGTGTGTGTTTCTGGCCCAGCCGCCTCAGACTGTCTCTCTGACCCAGGGCTTGTTTGTGGGGGACCCTTGTGCACAGCTCCCTGTCTGCAGGGGACTCTTGGAGCACCTGGAGCCCCAGGGCCCTCAGGGGCTGTGACCTGACTCGGCTCTGGCACAGGCAGAGCTGGTGCCGCACACCGGGAGATGTCCAGCATCTCCCAGAAGTGGAGTTGTGTGTCTCATTCTTTAAAATGTGTGTGATAGCAGACTGTTCAGTCAAAGACAGGTTAAGTTTGTATTTCTCTAGTTAGATGAATAAAAATAATGTCTTTTATGATGAGTATTTGAGGGCCAGAGTCCCTGCAGGCACACCCCGTGTGTGTGCTGCGCCAGGCCACCCCAAGGGTGCAGTCTGGGAAGTCAGGGTCCCAGCTCCAGTTACCGATGGTGGCCAAAAGCCCGGCCAGCTTGAATGTTGGCAAGAGGACCGCCGCTCCCTCTGTGGTGTTAGCGGGCTGTAGTGGGACAGACGTGGATGTGCGCTTTCTGTCGGGCCCTTCCCTCAGCAGGGATGTGGGGGGGGGGCCTTCTCGGTCATTCCTAGGGTGGTGACTGTCCTCGTTTCTGCCCACACAGTTAGTTATACTCGACCTGTGATTGTCTTGGGACCGATGAAAGACCGGATCAACGATGATCTGATCTCGGAATTCCCGGATAAGTTTGGATCCTGCGTCCCACGTGAGTGTCCCTGTTGGGCATCAGCCTCTTAAAGGTGCCTTGGCTCTGGGCCCCTCCGATCTAGCCTCATGGTTCATTCTTACACAGGGGTGCCCAAACCCCCGTGTGACCCCCCCGTGGCATCTTTCTTCCTCTCTTTCAAGACACAACAAGGCCCAAGCGAGACTATGAGGTGGACGGCAGAGATTATCACTTTGTAACCTCGAGGGAGCAGATGGAGAAAGACATCCAGGAACACAAGTTCATTGAGGCCGGGCAGTACAATGGCCACCTCTACGGGACCAGCGTGCAGTCTGTACGTGAGGTGGCTGAAAAGGTGAGTGCCCTGGACCTTCAGATGGCAGCCCAGGTGATCACCAGACTGTTCTCAGTCAGGGTGAGCTCTCGTGACAAGGCTTTAGGGAAAGAAAGTTTAACTGGGCAGGCCAGAGTGACCTTCCGGCGTCTCGCTCTGAGAGTGGGACAGTCAGGCAGCGGCCTGGGAGGGGGAGGGTCCAGTCGGTATGATTTTTGGCTGTGATTTATCCCTTCTGCCCCTGTCAGCCAGACACAAGGAAGGTCATGCCCTGGATTTGACCATTACCTATAAACATGCTCCATCTCCCTTACTCAGGGCTTTGACATCCCTCTGACCGCCACCTCCTACCCAGTCAGCTTCCCTGCTCTGCAGCCCCTGCCCACAGGGAGCTTATGCTCCCTTGGCAGAAACAGTGTGTGGATCGGGGGTGGGCGTAGATGGTGATTTCAGGAGCAGGGCGAGTGGAGCGGCATTTTGGTTGGGCTTTGAAAGAAACCAAGATTAAGAAAGTCGGAAAGGTATCGTTAGTACAAAGGCATCAGATCTAGGCGCTGGCCCATGGTACGCCAGGAAGCATGTGCCTTGATCTCAGAGCAGCCTTCTGGGCATGGCCCGGTGTCCAGGGGCCTCCCTGGGCCGCCCTGTCACCCCCGGCTGGAGGAAGATGGAAGCAGGAAAGCCCCCACCCCACCCCAGGATTGGCCCTTCACCATGAGGGAAGTAACCGGCCAGCACTCTTCCTCTGTTTTTCTGTTTTAGGGCAAACACTGCATTCTCGACGTCTCAGGAAATGCCATCAAGAGACTGCAGATTGCACAGCTCTACCCCATCTCTGTTTTTATTAAACCCAAATCTGTGGAAAACATTATGTGAGTTTAAAATAAAATTCTCTGGGTCCCAGCAAAGGGCTTCATGTATCATCCTAGTACATAATTTAAAGCTGCTGGTCAGTTTGAGGGTGAAGCAAAGACATTTCATCCGATACCTAAGCCTGTTAGCAGCTGGTTTTCTGAGTAGCCCTAATCAGAGACTCCTTAGAGTGGTGAAGCTGCCTTGCCTCACGGGGGCCTGACCCATTTTATTGGGGGGCTGTGCGGGGGAGAGTCCACCACTACCCGTCTTGAGTCTGGGGGCGGGGGAGGATGGAGCTTGGTGCTCCTAAAGGTTTGTGTCTTTGGAGCTTCAGAGCACCTGGGTCTGAAAAGCCCGGTGTCTTCTTGGTGGAGTGGCCTCTGAGAGGCATCTCCTGCTGGAGCTCAGGCCTGTGCCATGAAGGCACCCTGGCTTCTGGGTCGAAGATGTGGCATCCCCACTCAGAGATGTGGCCCCGCGACCCCACTGCCCAGCTCTTACACGGCTTAGCCTTGTAACAAGTTCAGCATCTCTGCTGAGAAGACCCTGATGGCCAGGGCATCCACTTTGCTGATGGGGCCAGACTAAGCACTGATGGGCTTGCAGCAGTGCCTCCCAGCCCCAGACCCACTCCTCAGGGGCGCTTCTGGGACCATGTGCTCATTATCTCTTTTCCACAGGGAAATGAATAAGCGTCTCACAGATGAGCAAGCACGCAAGACATTTGAGAGGGCCGTGAGACTGGAGCAGGAGTTCACTGAGCATTTCACAGGTGTGCTTGTTCAGCATTTCTTTGTCCTGTGGACGATGGGTTTGTTGGCCTTGGTCTGGTCTCTTTGCTGCAGTCTTGCAGCAGGAGCCTGTGAAAGGGCAGAGTGGGAGGCTTTGGGAGATCAGAGCTTACGGGAATTCTGCTCCAGGCGCCATCTGCCCGCCTCTCCCTCCTTGACCCCGCCCCAGCCCTGCCCTTTGTTTTCAGCAGGACAGGCCTTTTGTCCCTGCTTTGTCTTGTTTTCTTGTCTCTCTTAGAACTTTGTAACAGAGCCCTCTTGGAACAGCCCCAGAGTCACCTGAGCCCATTCTCCTCTGGTGGCCTAGCGGAAAGGGACATGGGTGCTGCGTCCCCCTTCTATCTCTCCCTCTCCTATTCCTTGCACCTTGATGTTGGTAGCATGGCAGGTGTGGCGTTCCCTCTGATGCCATCTGCGCAGCTAAGGCAGAGGGAGGTCTAGGTCTGGGGGTTTGGAGACAAAAGTAGCATGGTCACGGGCGCGGGCACATTGAGGGCCAGCTCTCGCCTGGTATGATTTGGGGGGACTGACCACAAGAAACGGGCTTCCCAAGGAAACACCGGCTCTGCCTTGAGGTCCCTGGGTGATGGCTTCTCAAGGAGCACCTGGCACGCAGTAGGTGTGCCCTGCTCATTGACCACCTCTGAGCCCTCTAAGGATGTTGGGAGGCCTTCCCAGTGCCAAAGGCGCGGCAGCTGCTGCCCGGCCCTCCCCTTCATGAAGTCTTGGTGGCTTTGGCTTTGGTGTGGATCAGCCCTTTCTCTGGCTCTTCAGAGTGTCCACGCCCATCACACCCCTCACTTGCAGAGAGAGATCCCTAATCTCTTAGTGCTCAGGCTTTCAGACATTATGGGAGGCAGGCAGTAAGCATGCAAGAGAGATGGGCTGCTCCCCTAGCCCTCGCTAACCCCCAACCCAGACTTTGCTTTTTCATTCTGTTTCGGGGAAATGGAGGAGGCCTGTGTTACGTTTCCTATGGTTGTTGAGCCAGGCCCCGCTGGGCCTGAGTGTCAGAAGCGGGGTGCAGAGCCACCTCTGCCACCTCCCACTCACCCCCTTTCCTCTTCGTTACAGCCATCGTGCAGGGGGACACACTGGAAGACATCTACAACCAAGTGAAGCAGATCATAGAAGAGCAGGCCGGGCCTTGCATCTGGGTCCCGGCCAAGGAGAAGCTCTGAGGCCGGGCTTGGGAGCCCCTTGTCCCTGGGTGCCTCCTGGGCCCGCCCTGCAGGGCCTTCCTCCTCCTTTACTGAAACAGCTTCTCTCCCTTTTCGTTCGCTCCTCTGTGTTCTCGTGCGTCACTCTCGGTCTGCTGCCGTTTTTCAGAACCGAAGATGAAATGGCCAGACCAGCTATTAAGGGTTTCAGGGGGATGGGGAAATTGTGGTGAATTCCTTAATGTTTAAGGGAAAGTAACTTTCAGAGATTTTCAGAAAAGCTTTATATACAGTCTCTTAAATTTTCACAACAAATGGCAGCAGAGTGTCTCCCTGGTTGAGTCACTTGTGAGCAGCTTTGCACGCCCACTGCAGCCGCGCGGTTTGGCTGGCGCCCTCCCGAGGCGCTCTGTCCCCTGTCGGAGGGCTTTGGTTTGTGCTGCAGGCAGTTAAGGGAAATCTCTGGCCTCGTTGGTTCTTTTCTTCGTTTCACATTTAACGTCTGTGTGGATTTTCAGTTTCCCAAAGGGATACACTCATTTTCTCAAGGGTTCCTTTACTTTCAGTCTCGTTCTCTTTTTTTCCCTGATAACAGTTGCCGTGTTTTTAATCCTGCTCGTACAGTGCTATCTGCAGTGTCTTACAGCTCTTATCTGTAGCTAAGGATCATCCCGTTTTCTGAGTCAAGGCCGTGTTTCGGGGCTAGGGAAGCCTGCCCTTTGCACACCCAGGAACCCGGTTCAGAAAATGACAAATGTATTCTTTGGGGTCAGATTTTAACGAGTATTTTACCCACGATAACTGCCTATTTTGTTATAATAATAAAATATATATATTAAACTTTCTTTAACTAAAATTCTGTAACTATGGGAACTATTTTCTTTACGTAGTTGCGCAGCCACACACACACACACACACACACACACACACACACACACACACACACATTTAAAAATATATATTTTTCTTTTATCACCTATTCCTAACTTTTTGTTTGGTTTTGAACATAAATATTAATTAGAATCAATCTTCCTTAATCATGTGAAATGCAAACGGAGGTATATATGGTTGTTGGGAAAACCTTCAGAAAGAAGTGGTGTGAGCATGTTCTCCTCTTCTCCACAAAGAGCTCCCCTTTGTGTTCTGCGCCCCGGTCCGCCCCTTTCTCAGAGGGAGGAATCACAGCTGGGCCCTGGCGCTGCGCCATGAACCCGGACCCATCCCACGACTGCTCCAGGAACAAAGTCCTCCAGTACTCCCCATCAGTGTCATGGGGGAGCTGCCTCTTGCTTATTTTAACTTGATTAAGCAGATGTTTTCCAGAACCTTCCTCCTTGTCTTTTCTCAGCCAGATGAGAGCTGGTTTATAAAGAATGATCCACATCCATTCCATGTGTCGGGAAGGGGAGAAGAGCTAATAAACTCTATTGTACAACCTACTTGTTGAGCGTGTCTTGAATGCTATACCACCCCCACTTTGCACCCCAGGGCGGAGCTGCCTGGTGCACGGGGCCCAGATCCCGAGAGTGGGTCGCCACCTCCATGCTCTGCAGGAGAGATCCACCTGACTGCACTGTCTGCCTGTAGGGAGACCCTCCCCGAGCTAGTTCTTTGACTTGGTCTGACAAATGATCTGACAAGGACCTGTGCTATGAGAGTCAGACCTGTTTATTGCCCAGACCCATTGTTTGACCTACATGGGGCATGGCTTCCATCGGTGCAGATTGCAGCTCCTCTCCTATGCTTTGGTCCATTTTCATCTCTCCCCCTTGATGCTTAGAGCATCCCCAAGCATGGGCCAAGGAAGGGCCTAAAATTCCAGGGAGGGAACCCAAGGAATATTGGATTCTCCCAGTGAAGATGCAGCTCCAACCAGACTCTAGGGCAGCCTTGCCTTTTGCATCTGTCCATCTGTCCTTTGGGCTTCAGAGTTCTCTCAGAACTTGGGAGTTTCCACATACAATAAGTGCCGAATTCACATGCTCATGACAGAGAGCAGAGGAAGGGGTGAGAGAAACCAGGGCAGAAATTACCTGTGCTTGGAAAACCCCCTGGAAACTTGCTGCTTTTTTTTTTTAAGAGGTAAAGGTGAGGCAGTTGGAGTTAAGTGACTTGCCCAAGGTTACACAGCGAGTAAGCGTCATGTGTCAGAGGCTGGATTTGAACTCGGGTCCTCCTGACTCCAGGACTGGTGCTCTAGTCACTGCACCACCTAGCTGCCCCAAAATTTACCTTTTAACCTTGAAGGGTATCTGGAGGAACAACCTAGGCTGGGCCTGTGGTCCCAGGACGAGCCACCCCTCCCCTCTCCGGCTGAGCAGGCATCCCAAGCTGAATGGCATGCTGCCAGCCAATTCTGTGACGTGTTTTGGTTAGACTGTCTTTTCATGTTACTAGAGAATCCTTTTGGGTTGTGGCAGAATGATAGATCACCTCCCTATAACACCCTAAGGTCTTCAAAGGGTTTTACAAATTCTCTGATTTGAGAGACCATAGCCCCATTTTACAGATAAGCACATTGAGAATCAGGGACAACACAGCTAGGAAAGGTCTGAAGCAGGATTTGGACTGGCATCACTGTGCACTAGACCGTGCTGCCTCTCAGATGGGAGTGATGGAGCCAAGATGTTCAGGACAAGGGAGGGTAAATTCCATGTCTTTTGAGCGAAAGTACTTGTGAGAAGTTTGTTTACCTTTAAGATTTCATAACAAGGTAATGACGTCATTCGTTGAGCAGAAAACAGTGCCCTGGAATCACACAGATCTGCATGGGGGCGCCACAGGAAAGTTCCTTTTTTCTGTTACTGAGATGATTTGGAGAGCGTTTCAGCAGTATGTACCAAGTTACAAGACGTCACGCCCTTGGGCCTGTGGTTCCACGGTTTGGACTGTTTCCCATTCATTTGAAGAGGACAGCCTGTACAAAATTGGTGTGGCCGCTGTACTTGTAAGCAGCCAGATGGCCAGCCGCTGGGGAGACTTCAGTGTCACACATGTCAGGTTATAGGATTCTAAGGAACAGCCCAGCAGTAGTAGGAAAGCAAACCCAGAACCCACGTGGGAAGGGCGTGATGGAAGAGCCAGGGACTTCCCCTGGTGGGCTCAAAATCAGTGCCCATCTCCCGGACCGGGCAGCTTGGCCTTGGGCTCCTTGGGGGCCGAATGGATCTTACTCCTCTTACTCAGAGGGTCACACCATATCATGTTTGAATACATTTGTTGGGCATGTCGTCTTAATGAATTTAGTTAGCGGAAAGTGATGCCACGATTTGGCTAATGATTTCAAGGCTGAGTTGCTTGGGTTGGGTTGGGTTTTGTTTTCTCCTCTGATGTAGTTGGACTGAGGGCGAGACCCTGCTATCAGCGTTGTTGGTCAGTATTGAACTTCAGTGACAGGAGGGAATGGAAAGCCAGGCTCAGGGCATTGTGCCAAGTGCTTACAAGTACCTCACTTAAACTCAAGGAAACTGAGGCACACAGGTCGGGTGATGGAGGTCCAAGGCTCTCCATGGTGCCCTCTTGGCATAGCTTTGGCAGGGGAGCCCCTCTGGAGCCCTCTGGCCTCATCGGCATGTGACTACATCACTTACCAAGCAGCTACAACACATACAGCTGGGCCTACAGGCCTCTGGTCCAGATTCGTTTTTATAAACGGCCAGGCAGAAGGTCCCAGGAGGCGACGAGAAGCCAAGGACAACAAAAGGCACTTTTCACTGGAAGGGAAAGTGCAGAGGCTGCTGATGGTCTGATGGTCATTCATGGCTGTTTGCACACCTCTCATCCTGCTTGTCTTTTCTGTGTGCGGAAGTAAGACCCTGCTCTGGAAATGGCAGTGGGCACCCAAGGCAGGCCAGCACTGAGGACCCTGGGGAGCCAAGCCCAGGCCCCAAGGAGTCTTCCTTCTCCCCACTACTGCCATTACTCAGCAGCTTCTTCTTGGAGGCCCTGGAGCATGGGAAGTACAATCCAGAAACATTTGCTAGGGGCCTGCTATGTGCCTAGCACTGTGGGGAGAGCTGGGGATACCAAAAGAGGCAAGGCAGACCCTTCCCTCAAGAAGCTTATGACCTAATGGAGACAACCAGTAAATGGATACCGCACAGCTGTTGACAGGATAAAGAGGACATGATTAATGGAGGGAAGACACAAAATTGAGAGGTTGGGAAAGGCTTCCTGTAGGAAGGGGGGTTCTAGTGGGGACTCAGAGGAAGCGAGGGGAGTCAATAGTTGATGTGGAGCAGGAAGAGCATGTGCCAGGCCTGAGGGACAGTCAGAAAGAATGCCCAGAGTCTCGCTTGTGGAGCAGCCTGGAAGCCATGGGATCACAGAGTGCATGGGGGGAGGGGGCAGGTGATAAAGCGCTTTGGATGCCAGACAGCCTTTTGTATTTGATCTGAGAGTGAGCGCCTGGGGTTTAGGGATGTCACAGACCCACGCTTCAGGTGGACTGAGTGGGGAGAAATTTGAGGCAGGCAGACCCCAAGCCCAGTGCGATGGTCCAGGTGCGAGGTCACAGACAGCCAGCACCAGGGTGGGGGGAAGCAGGGGCACAGTAGAGAAGGGGGCTGCTCAGTGTTGCAGAGGTGAAGTCAGCAGGCCTCAGCACCGTGCTGGACGGGGGAGTAGTGAGAGACTGGGATCCAGCCTGGCTCCTAGGGTTGGAGTCTGAGGCACTGGGAAGACAATGTTGCCCTCCACGGTACTAGGGAGGGTAGGAGACTGATTACATCTAACAGGTATGTGTGTCTTTACCAGCCACTTGTCACCATTCTGGGCTGGTGTCCATCCCCTGATCTCGAGACTCCACTTCCCTTCTGGTATTAATGCAGGCCATTTCCTCTCTGAGGGCAGCTCCAGTGACCATGGGACTAAAGGTTTTCAGAAAGGAAACAATGCACTCTACAAACTTGGACAATTGACCTTAGAGTGCAGGAAAACTTCTTAAAAGGAAAGTTTGTGAACATCTAGATGCAAAGCTAGCGGCCAAAACCAGATCAAGCCAATTTAACTTCATCTCCTTTTCCCACAGTGGCATCAGATCCAAAGACAAACAAAAACCTACTACGGGGTTAGTTAGTGGAGCATTCAACAAGGCTTCTCCTGCCAGCCTTATGGGAAACATGGAGACAAGGGATGGACACTAAGCTATTCGAAGCTGGATGAGTGCAATGCCATTGTTAGGGAACATGGCAAATGTGGGATAGAGTGACAGGTAGGAGTCCTCACCAGCAGCCAGTCTGTAAGCCTTTGGGAGCAACAGTTTTTAATTAGGCATGGCATGAATGACTAGGGTAAGAGAAGGATTAGGAGTAAAAGGCTATACAAAGAAGACAAAAACTCATGTGAGAGTTAAGAGGAGAAGGAAGAATTGTCTCATCAGGGCACATCTGTTTCTGGGAAGCATTCTTGAAAATTCTGCATCAAAGGTAACCGTCCTTGACCACTGACTACACATTGTCCAGTTCAATCTAATTGAACTCACAGATATTTTCCCCTGAATCAATATTCTGGTATCTAACTGGGCTATACCTGGAATGGGATGGACCTTATTTCTAGGGCAGATTTGCAAAGGCATTTCTTCCAGCAGATTCATTTTCCAGGTTCCAAGCTACTTTAATGCTGCTTAAATCTACAAGCAATAAGACTTCTTATGATTTAGTAGGACCTTACAAAATCTAATCACACTGACCTTCCAGCCATCAGTTCATGTGGTAAAAACCAATTCAAACATTGTAGAGTTAATCGTATAAATATCAGAGCTATAGAAGGAACATCGAGTTAAGCTACCTGAAACTCACCTGAAAGTATGGAGCATTTCAGGCACACACCATTTGTTCTTTCTATCTGGGCTGAATCTTGCACATGGTGTAGATAATTCGAGCTAGAGGCCAGAGGAGGGATCTTTAGAAGGATCCATTAGAGAGAGACTTCAGATGGCAGTGGGGGAGGGAGGGAAGGAGGACATAATTTAAATTTTTATTTACAACTATTAAAACAATTTCATATGTGAAATCCAAAGTCTAGTTTAAAATTTTACAATTCTAAAAAAAACCTATATTTTAGAGTGTATATGTGAATTCATCTGTATATTTTCAGATGGGACCTGAAGAAAGTTCACTACTGGGGCAGAGCCAAGATGGCGGCGTAGCAGCAGCAACATATCTCAGCTCTCACATAGCCACCCCAAAATACCCATAAAACAGGACTCTAAACCAATCCTAGAACTCCAAAACGCACACAAAGATACTTCCCACTAAAGTCAGCTCGGCTGCGAGGAACAGTATCAGCACTGCATATCAGCACTGCAAACTGCACACCAGCCTGCCCTGAAGCCATGGCTGTGCCCCGGGGGTGGCTGGACGGGAGGAGCAGAGGAGCCTCTCAAGTGAGCGGATTAGCAGCAGCTGCGAGTGGGGATTGCGAAAGGGGGTGATAAGCAGTCCAGCGAAAGGCCTCCAGAGCGGAAAAGCGAAAGTCAGAGGTTTTGCACCCGCCTCCGCATTGTAGCTTCCCGCCCGCGGCCTGCAGACAGCAGGGGGACTTAGCAATTGTTCTCAGGCCAGTGCTCTCGCATTGAGCGGCCTGGATCTGGATCGCCGTCTTGGGCCTCGGTCTTGGAGTCTTCATTATCCAGTCAGCCAGAAGTAATTAGGAAGAGTCCCAGCATCTTCCTGAGAGCTACAGCAGCCGGGAGGACCCCAGCGATTTGGGACAGAGCTTTCTCTTCTGGAAGCAGAGCCCCACAGAGATTTAAAAAAAAAATCACGGACTGAACAACCATGAGTAAGAATAAGCATAAGAAGCAAAGTAAAAACAGCTCCCAAACCCTAGATTCCTTCTTTGGGGAAAAGAAAGATCATGGGAGAGAGAGGGAGGAGGAGAGTGCAGCCAGAGCACCCCCACCAGGGGCCTC
>CM053580.1:1777920-1815564 GCA_028627135.1 Pseudochirops cupreus | reverse complement strand
CACTTGTAGGAGAAAAGTCCCGACACTTAACAGTACCGAGGCAGCTGTCCTCCCCGACGCACCCAGGAATGACGCCTTCTTCCTGCTCTGAGAGGGATTTGAGACTCTTGGCAGCTCTGAGCCCGGGCCTCAGTGGGAGTTTCGGAGCCAGGCCCCGCAGAGAAGAGACGTTTCCTTCCTTTGCTCTGGAGCAAGGATCGTCAACCTTTTTCTGTAAAGGGCCAAAGAGTAAATTTGTGGGCCAAGAGGCCAAAGTGAGGAGATTATGTGGGCGCTTATATAACAAGGGGGAAGATAAAGTTCCAGAGTTTATCTATGGCGTTAGAATCTAATAATAACTGAGCACACGTTTGTTACATAGACAGGTCTCCTGAGGAGAAGGACCCAATGGGGCGTAGTGCTTCACCTAACTGGGGCTCACTTGATGTTTCCTGTCACCCAAACTGATTGCAAATCGGTCTGTTTGATGTTGAGCCCCATTTCGTCTTCTCCCGTGGACGGGGCTGCTCGGTCCTGCTCGGCCCTTGAGCGCGGGGCTTTGACGGAGCAGATGCGCTGCTCGGAAGTTGCGAAAACAATTCCATTACAATCTTCTCCTGACATTTCCTTTGGGCGAGCCTTGACGTTGAAGACTAATCTCTTCCAATGGAATGGGGGGGTGGGGGCTCCTGAGCTCCCCGCTTACGTGGATCCCCAATGTTGTTTGTACTGTCACCGAGGTCTGGAGAATGGCGCCAGAACTCTAGTGGGAGCTCAGAGACCAGACCAGCTGCGGATTTGGGGGCGAGTAGGGATCTGGTTTCTTGTTTTAAGCCCGCACGGCCCAGGGGGCCAAGGGAAGCTTGACAGGACTGTCTAGTCCTTGGGCCGACTTTCCCAGAGTCTTGTTTCTTGTACAAGCTCTGTTGTTTCGTCTTTTGATTTCAGGTTGAATTCAGTAAGAAATAGCGTCAAGTCTTCAGGAGAAGTTCATTCCCAGAGCCATCCAATTTAGGAGTCGCTAACAAAGGCGGAGAGAGGGTCAGAGCCCAAACCTCGGGGCATTTTTTCTCTTTTCTCGTCTCGATGACGGCATGCCATGGTAACGAGCTAAAATGTCGCGGCACAGCGACGCAAGTGGCATCTGAAAAGCTGCCGTCTTGTCACCGTCTCCACAAATCGAAGTGGGCCCCGCCAGAGCGTCTGGTGCAGCTTCTCAGCTCCACCAAGGAGCTCGAAGCAGATGGTCGCAGCCAGTGCCAGTGAAGCTATTTGTGGACACCGAGATTTGAATTTCAGATCATTTCCAAACGTCACGAGCTATTCTTTCTTTTCTCCCAACCATCTGGAAACGTAAAAACCATTCTTAGCTCTTGGCCAGACGAGCCCTGGGCAGCTGGAGTCAGCCCAAGCCAGTAGTTTGCCGGGCCCTGCCGAGGCTAACAGGAACGTTGAGGCCGATTCAGGGGTGGCTTGGGGGGTAAGCGGGGCTGGGCCAGCCCGGGAGCAGGGTGGAGGCGGGGACCAAGGCAAGATTGCAGAGGAGGAGAGAAGTATCCGCCAGGCCGCAGGTGTACGAGGACGCTTCCTAAAGGACACGTCTGATCATGTCATCCCCTCATCCAAAGCCAAATTTTCTCGGCTTTGGGAGCTTAAACATTACTTTAAGTATTGTTTATTTTTAAGCAGAATTGATAGGATTTGGCCGCTGATTTGCTATATGGGGTGACTTGAGGATGCCTGAGGCGGGGTGGCTGAGGGGGTGCTGGTGCCCTTGACAGTAGCAGAAATGTTTGGAAGGGGCAGAGTTTGACGGGCAGGAGGGAGTTCTGTTTTGGACAGCGTGGTGAAACACCCAACTGGAAATATCCAAAAAGCGGCGGGTGGTGTGGTTCTGGGAGGCAGGAGGGAGATGGGGCAGATGGAGAGATCTGAGCGTTATCTGCATAGAGCTAGGAGGAAGGAGCAGGGGCTGCTGAGCGGGGCTGAGGCTTCCTTGGCCCCAGCAGAGACGCAGGCGGATCCCAGATGCCTCTCGAATCCTCAGGAAGCTTATTTCTTCCCGACTCCTCCACAAAAGGGCCCTTCGCCTGTTTTGGATGCAGTTTTCTTGGAATGTCTTCCTGTCTTCAGCATCCTCCCTGGTTCCAAAATGCTGTGGTCCCTCTCTGGACCTCTGGGCCGGTCTCTTCAGCGTAGGTAACCCCCACAGCACTAAGTAGGTTTTATATTGTTGAGTCAACAAGCATTTATTAAGCACCTACTGTTTGCCAGGCCCCAGGCAAACACTGGGGATGCAAAGAAAAGCAAAAGACAGTCCTTGTCCCCAAGGAGCTCACATCTAATAGGAGAGAAGACACAAACAACCCAGTACAAACCAGATGCTTCCAGGTTAGATCTGATGTAATCCCAGAGGGAAAGCACTGGCCACAAGGGACATTGGCAAGGGTAGAATTTAAGTGGGGTCTGAAAGAAGGCAGGAGGCAGAGTGAGAAAGGAAAGCATTCCAGGCATGGTGTACAGCCAACACAAATGCTTGGAGTCTGGAGATGCAGGTCTCGTGCGAGGAACCCTGGACCAAAGAGTGTCTGTCAAGGGATGTGTAAGAAGATTGGAGAGAGAAGAATGGGCTTTAGGGGTCAGACAGCTCCTTACATTTGATGCTGGGGGCAGCAGAGCCACTGGAGATCATTGAATGGGGGAAGGGCTGGGCCATGGTCCCATCTCATTCAAACCTCCACTTCTAAGGCCTTTCGTGCTTACACAGATTTTTTTCACAACACAGTCCTTATGAGGAGGGGGGTGGAATGCCCATTCCTCAGAGGGGCAAACTGATTTGTTTGAGGTCAGACAGCTGGGGCCACTGTGCTAGACCCATGAAGGCAGGATTCTCTCAAGGGTCCTCAGCCTTTGTTGTGAGTGAAGGCTGCCCAGCGGCCTCTAGGCAGGGCCTCCCTGGGCAAAGGTGCTGTGCGTCCACTCGGTTCCAGCAGATGGTGCCAGAGTCTGGCCAGGTGTCCTCCCTCCAGGCTGGAATCTGCTCCCCTCCCACCTTCGTCCCTCCCTATTTGGGAGGGGTTCTGATGGGCACATAAGTAGCAAGGAGCCAGAGTGCTGGACCAGGGACCAGGGCAAGCTGAGACAACGGGAGGCACCCCGGAGTGGTGGGGACGAAGGACTGCCCATCTGATCATGAGGACCCTCTGCAATGTTGTGGCACTGCTCCTGTCCTTCCAGGCAGGTAATTGGCCCCCCTCCCAGCCCTCTGGGGTTCTGGGCTAACAGCCAGAAGGGGCTGGCAGAAGGCAGGAGAGACGATCTCAGACCTGGGGCACTTGGCCCAGGGACATACGGGAGGTCGGAGCAAAGCTGGGGTTTGGACCCAAACCTGGTTCTTGTTCTGTCTCAGCCCCAGCCACCAGCCGAGCCCTGAGGCTGAGCCAGCTCATCACCAGAAATGACCCATCAGGAGAAGAGGGGTCTCAGAGCTCCTTCCTCCAGTAGAGGGGAGCACCTGGGGCAGCTTTGGAGCCTGGGGGCAGGTCAGGACTAGGGCTCTGAGCAGAACAGCTCAGCAAGGCTGCTCTTCCAGAGTGGGATGGGTGGCCTCAGCCAAGAAGCATTTATTAAGTGCCTACAGTGTACCCATAACTGTTCTAATCTCTGGGGATACAAAGAAAGGTCAAATATGGGGGCTCCCAGTCTAGTGGGGGAAACACACAAACACCACGTGCAGACAAGCTGTAGCTTGTAGCGTGTAGCTTGTAGCTTGTAGCTTGTCCAATACCTTGGATGCAGTCATGGGAGAGAAGGCATTAAGGGGAGCTGAGAAAGGCTTCCTGGAGGAGGTGAGGAGGGAGAGCCTTCCAGGCAGGGGGCACAGTCAGAGGAAAGGTCTGGAGGTGGGAGATAAAGCATCTTGTTCGAGGAGTAGCCAGGTGTCTTGGAGCAGACTGGGCAGACCTAGTGGGGATGTTGTAGGGGTGGTGGGTTGTGAGACAAAGATGACTTGTGAGGTTCCTCCTACAGTGATTTTGTGGGTTCTGGAGCCCTCACTCTGCCCCTGACAGGCTGTTTGGAGTGAGGGCAATTCTCCTGCAAACAGCTGAAGAACTTTGGGGAAACTTTCTCCCTCAAGCTCCTCCACCCATGATAGGCCAGTTGGGCCTGCAGCTGGGGGGCACTGACCAAGGAAATCCAGGAGCTCTGACCTCTCCTATCCTCCCACAGCCCTGGGGATAAGCGAGCTGAGGTGGTGTGCCATCTCGGAAGCGGAGCAGGAGAAATGTGTGGCCATGGCAACAGCCTTCAAGGAGGCAGGCATCCAGCCACCCCTCAGCTGTGTCCTGGGGACCTCAGCTGACCATTGCATCCAACTCATCCAAGTGAGTGGCCCCCAAACAGCCTCATGGAGGGCAGGGCCTCCAGGCACAATCGGCAAACTCAACTCTCTCCAGAGCTGAGTAACTGTCCTTCCAGGAAGTGGTCGATCCTGGGGGGCCTGGCCCAGAAGGCACAGGGAGAGGCTAGGCTGGGGGTGGCATCCTTCCCCTCCCACCTCAATAGGAAATGACTCATTCTGGCCATTAACCAAGAACCCCCCCCCCCCCGTGATGTCAGGCGAGAGATGATGGGCCTGAGCCAGACTTTGAGAGGGCATGAGGGGTGGAACTAGCAGGGCAGGACCCCCAAGAGTCCCAAGGGTCATCTGAACTCAAGGCAGAGGGAGAAAAAGGGAGCAGGGAAGGCGGGACAATGGACGGGCCCTGGCTTTGGAATCTATGGCTCTGACACAAGCAAGCAAATCTTGGGAGCCCAGGCAGGGCCTCCCCCTCCAGGGGCTGCCTCCAACCCAGCCCAGCATCCTCAGCACCCACTTTGTGTCGGGCACTGGGCTGGGGCTGAGGAGAAAAGAACAAAAACCCAGGATGTCCTGGCCCTCAAGGGGGAGCAGGAAGGCCTGGGGTGGGGGGAGGAGGCAGCCCCTGAGCTGGGCCTTGGATCCTGGGAGAGAAGAGGCCAGGGGAGGGCCCTCCAAGCCCGGGTGATGAGCCAGGGCCAGGGCGCCCACAAAGGTGGGGGAGGGAGTGCCTCTTTGGGGCAGAGGGCGAAGGTCCTCCCACCCTGGTGCTGGGCCCCCAGGCTCTGCCATCCTCTGCTTGCCAAAGGAATGTGCCTCTAAGGAGGATTGCAGAAGACTGTTTGGCCCTAGAAAGCAAATGAGAGCAGCCTCTCATATTTCCTCCATAATGGGGACCTTCTAGGGAGAAGCAGGAGGCTCTGGAAGACTTGGGGGGACAGGAGGGCTGCCTTGGGGTCCTTAAAGAGGGATGAGGGTGGAGCCAGGAATAGAGGGGAGTGGCTGTGGGGAGGTGTCACTGCCATCTGAGCAGGGTATGGCATCTCACAGCAGCTGCCCTTTCCTCCTTGGAGGTCACTGTCCTAGCAAAGGCAAGATGGCCCCTTGGAGGGTCCATAACCAGCCCAACTCACTCCAGGATCACGACTGGCCTGGGACAAGTGAGGTCTCCTTTGGTGTCTGGGCTTGAACCTGGGACGTTCTCAGACCCTGGGATTTCAAGGCTCGGTTCCTGGACTGCTCAGGGCCTCCTTCCCAGGGGTCCCTGCATTTTCAAAGGCCTGAAGGCAAAGGAAAGTCTGGTCTAATGTGTTATTTCAGTCAAATGGGGGAAATTTGAGGACAGTCACGAAGATTGGGGGGAAGCAGGGAAGGGAACTCGAATTCCTTAGCCTTTTCTGCATTCCAGGCCCTGTGCTTTACAAACTGTCCCATTGAAGGGTGGGGGCAGGAGGCCAGCCTGGGCAGGGATTGGGGCATTTGGAGGACACAGGCTTTTGAAGTGCCCAAAGCCCTGCCCTGCTTGGACCTGGGAGTGCCCAGGGCCTCTGGCTCTCACCCTGGGCACTTTTGGACCAACCCTTTTCTCTCCTAAAAAGGGAAGTCTCTAGGGGACCAAGGTGGCTCAGTGTAAAAAGGAGGGTCCAAAGAAGCTGAATTCAAATCCTGGCCCAACAGGGCCCAGACGCTGACTCTCCTTGGCCTCTCTGATCCCCTCTGTAAAGGGAGGGGGTGCCTGAGAGGTGCCCCACCAAGCCTTCAGGCTCTAGGGCCTTCCAGGGGGAGCTGGGTAGCAAGGTGTGGGATGGGGTGGGGCAGGGCCCTGGAGGCCTCCCTGGAGGCCCTGCACATACTCACTGCCCTGTGCCTGGACAGGCCAATGAAGCAGATGCCATCACACTGGACGGGGGAGCCATCTATGAGGCCGGGAAGTACCATGACCTGAAGCCTGTAGTGGGCGAAATGTATGATCAAGGTAATGGGACAGCAGAGCCCCATCTGGGGAGGAGGGACCCTGAGCCAGGGGAGGCAGGGAGAGGCCACAAAGGCTGGGGGGGGGGGCGGGGTCTCCTTGGTCACACCCACCCTGGGTGGCCTCTTCCAGGGCTTGTGGGGGGGGGGGGGAGCCCAGCTCCCTGCCCTCAAGGGGCTTGCCTTTAACAAAAGTTTCCATTCCAAATGGTGAAAATCCAAGGCTTGGAGTGGAGTGGGCTAAATTCTGAGTGCTCATGACTTGTGTCCCATCCTTGTGGCCCATGTCACACATACCTGGTGCCTCTGGCCCCTTCCACTCCCATTCTCACCACAACCCTCGGACAGAGGCACCAGAGAAGGATGAGCACTTCCATTTTACGGATGAGGAGATTGAGGCTCAGTCAGTCTCATTTCCAGCTCAGATCCTCTGGCTCTGCATTCAGAGCTATGCCTAGGTGAATGCCAGGCTCCTTCAGTGGCTCAGCCCCTGTGTCTGCCCCCCATGTATACTGCCTGCCTGCTCACACGCCAAGGACACTCCCAACCTTCACTCTGCCCCCCCTTACCTGTGACTCTGTCCCAGTCCCACCCCGACCTGCTGCCCCGACCCCAGTGAGGTCCTTCCTCCCCTCTCCTTCCAGAGGTTGGCACTTCCTACTACGCTGTGGCTGTGGTCAGAAGGAACTCCTCTCTGAACATTGACCACTTGCAAGGGGTGAGATCCTGCCATACGGGCATCAACCGCACCGTGGGCTGGAACGTGCCCGTGGGCTACCTGGTGGAGAGCGGCCACCTCTCGGTCATGGGCTGCGACGTGCTGAGAGGTGAGGCATCAGGACTCACCTTTGTGCTTGTTCAGGCTGCTGGGGGCCAGACCCCGTGCTCCACCCTGGGGATACTGAAAAGACAGGGTCCTAAGAGGTGGAGAGGAGGAGGAAGGGTCTTCCACGCTGCAGGACAGGACCCGAGCAAAGATGGGAGGGAGCTGGCTGGGATCTGCTGGCGTGTGCGTGTGTGTGGAGGGGTCGGGGAGGCAGGGGTGTTCTCCCTCGAGCAGTGGCACTGGGGATGGCCGGCTGAGGAAGCCTTCCCCCCCCCCCCCCGCCACCATTCCTGCTTCTGTCCAGGGTAGCCCACACCTAACAGCCTCAGTGGGGCCACTCCTCCCTTTCCCTCCTCTCCCAAAGCCAAGCTGTGACCAGATATCACCGCTGCTGCGCGTACACATCCTGCTGCTCACCTCGGCCTCCTCCTGGATTTCCCTGCCTCCAGTCTCTCTTTCCCCAACTCAGCCGCCAAAGGCATCTTTCTTAAATCCCTGCGATCCTCGGGAGTACCTTCTTACCTCTAGGATCAGATGCCAGCTCTTTGAGATTTAAAGCCCCTCACTGCTCTCTGGGTGTGCCTACCTCCCAGGACTAATCACATCTCCTGTGCTCAAACTAGGCTCTGGGCTGTTCCCTCTTGGTACTGTTCCATCTCCCACCTCCGGATCTTTGCCCAGGCTGTTCCCATACCCGGAATGTCCTCCCTCCTCCTCCTAGCCACTTCTAATCTTATGGGTGCCACTGCCTCCAGGAAGCCTTTCCCGATTTCCACCATTTAGTGCTCGCTCCCTCCCAATCACCTGCATGTACTCATCTGTATAAAAGAACCGACCCCGTGCCAACGTTTACTGATCCGATCTCATCCAAGCGGCCCTGGTTTATCTCCCGGGAACAGGCATAGTTTGGCTTGAGTTTCTTTTTAATGTTTCTGCATGCCCAGTGCCCTCAACTTAGCGTCTGCTTAACCAGTAATTGTTGAACGAATGTTTGATAAAATCTGTCAACAAGCATCTATCACGTGCCAGGAAGCCCTGGAGGTGCCAGGAAAAGGAATCGCCGGCCCCAGCTCTCGGGCAGCCGTGGGCGACAAGGACCAGGCCAGGTTTACATAGAAAGAGCAAAGTGAATCCTACAGATCTATGCACTCACTCAATATGACTGCAGGTTGGAGGAGGGAGTGAGGATGCCGGGTGCCCTGTGTGCCAGGGGCCTGGAGAGCCAGGCAGTGCCAGGGGGTCCCTAGTGAGCCTCCAGCTCTCCGGCCGAATTCCAAGGACTCCAGCTCTGGCGGGTTGCTTTGTCAGTGAGGTGATGCTTCTCCATGGTCCTGATGGTCAGGACAGCCCTGCAGAGGTGACAGTCCTCTCCGCAGGTGGAGAGACCAGGTTCAGAGGGTGGCTGACTTGCCCCCCGTCCCTGGGTGCAGGGGGATTCCTGCCCAGCTCCTCCGAGGCCAGGGCCAGTGCGTCTCCCACTCTGTATTTGCGTCTCAACAGACATTTTTCATCCTCCCCACAGAGAACAGGGTCCCTGGCTCAGGGACTAGCCTCCTCCCCGACCCAGCTTCCGCCCCCACCCGGGGCTGGGCAGACCGACTGACTCCGGCCAACTCTCTCTCCTGCAGCGGTCAGCAGCTACTTCGGAGGCAGCTGTGTCCCCGGGGCGGGGGAGACCAGCTATGCGGACTCCCTTTGCAAGCTCTGCAGGGGTGACCCTGCCGGGGAGGGAAGGTGTGCCAAGAGCCCCCTAGAGAGATACTACGATTACAGTGGGGCCTTCAGGTAAGAGGGACTGCCCAGCCAGCCGCTGCCGGGAGCAGGATGTCTACAGGGCTCAGCCAGACGGCGGGACAGGGGCCTGCCTGCACGAGGGGACCTCTCACCACAGAGGGACCTGGGGGGCG
Organism: Pseudochirops cupreus; assembly: GCA_028627135.1. Classification (NCBI taxonomy): domain Eukaryota; kingdom Metazoa; phylum Chordata; class Mammalia; order Diprotodontia; family Pseudocheiridae; genus Pseudochirops; species Pseudochirops cupreus. Next base: position 1,806,521 of record CM053580.1, on the reverse strand, counting down.
CTTTGGAATAGTCGCAGGCAGCCTTCCCATGGAAGTCACATCAGTTTCTAATGGGATCGCGGACAGGCAGGACAACTCCAACATCATCCCAGGGGGGCCACTCTTCCCCCTCCCCGGGCCTGCCCCCCAGTTTCTGCTCCAATGCCGGGGGGGGGGGGGCAGGGGTCGCTACCAAGAATCTGGGCAGAGCGGTGCAGTCTCATTTTTCTGGGTATTATCGCCTCGGACAAATCACAGAGCGGCAAAATTGGGACATCCAGCCCAATGCTCTCATCATATCTTTTTTTTTTTTTTTTTGCTTTTTGGAGGAGGGAGGGCAATTGGGGCTAAGTGACTTGCTCAAGGTCACGCAGCTAGTAAGTGTAAGTATCTGAGGTCGAATTTGAACTCAGGTCCTCCTGACTTCAGGGTTGGTGCTTTACTCACTGCGCCACCTAGCCGCTGCCGTCATCGTATCTTTTTACATGTTTCAAGAAAGGATTTGGCTCTTTCACAGTCACTTTTCATGGCGGCTGCCCAAATACTACCCTTCTGTTGGGAGCCCTGGGGGCGGGCATGTGGAAGAAGGAGGCTCCAGCTACCACAGGTCTCAGAGAACTTTCTAGAATTGGGGGGTATAGACACGTGTGCCAAAGCCACGGGGTCCTGGGAGAGTAACAAGGGTCTCCTCTTGGATTTCCCCAACCCAAGTGTGAGACCTGCCATCTCCCTATTCTGGCTCATCTGCTTCTGTTCAGCCCGGGGCACTCAGTCCTGCTGAGGACAGACTAGGCGGGTTGTGCTGCCAAGATCAGTTTGGATCCTGGCTGTTGTCCTGGGCACTCCTTCTCAGATGAGTGGCTTCTGTAAATGTGAGAAGCACGCTGGGTCTTTGGCAGAAATGTTCAATGGCCCAAGGACTTTCTGCTGGAGACCTCTTGCCAGGGCAAGATGGAGCCATGAGTAAGGGGCTAAATCCAGCTGTTCTGGAAGTAGCCTGGTCTGAGCCCATCTCCTGGTGCTATGGACCCTCCCCCCACCACCTTTTCCACAAGAATAATGGGGGACCCTTGAGGTAGGTGGGCTAGGTACATCACACAGAGGGCCCCGGCTATACTAGATTAGTGACCCTGTACAACGTAAAACGGAAAGGCCGTGCTGCTGGAAGCTGGGCCAGCCCTTCGGGGTCATCTCTTCCTTCCCCAGATGTCCACTCCCAGGAGCTGGCTCCTCCTTGTTCTGTCTCCTGGCCTTTGTGGACGTTCCAGGTGGACAGCGCGAGCTCAGGCCCCTGAAGGCAGGCACTGGGGCCCTGAGCTCCTCCTCTCCTTCCCTGTTCCAGGTGCCTGGCTGATGGAGCAGGAGACGTGGCATTTGTAAAGCACAGCACAGTTCTGGAGAACACAGATGGTGGGTGGGGGCGTCTCATTGGGGGAGGTTAGGAGGGGGACGGGAAGGAGCCAGATCTGGAACCCCTTGGCGAAGTTAAGGGCCAAGTCTGGAGAAGCACAGGTCCTGGCAGTGCTTGGGGGGGCTGGAAGGTCAAGAAGGACCCTGGAGAGGCCATTGGTTTTACTCCCTTGGACATGGCAAGATCTAAGCCACAAACAGCCCTGGCCAGAGAAAGCTTGCTGTCTTTTCCTCACAAGTCTCTAGGATGGGGAGGCTTCCTTGGCGGGGAGAGTGAATGAGAGGGCATCAGCCTGCTAGGGCCCTGCTTTGACTTTGGGAATTGCTTTGGGGCTCCTGCCTCTAGACTGTGGCACTCAGCACGTAGTCAGCTCAACAATAAGCATGAAATAGGTGCCTACTCTGTGCTGGGAACCATCCTGGGCACTCAAGACATGAGAGATGTGAACTAGCGGGTCGGGAGCTGTCCCTGGTGGTGGGTGGACACGGGAGGCCAGGGGCTCCACCTCCTCCCCTTCCCCACTGGAGGTCTTCAGGAAGCAGGGAATGCCCGCTGGGGGCGTGGTGGGCATGTTGCACCGGACCTCTTCCTCTAGACAGCGTTGGATTTGGTGCTCCGTGATTCGGGGTAGAGAGCATGCATTCCAGGTTTAGGGCGCGACTCGTACATCTGCCCAGAGGTGGGAGACAATGCCAAGGTTTGGCCCAGATCACACAGAGCGTGTGAGGGGCAACTCGGAAGTCTAGACAGGTAGTGTGGCCCATCCACCTGAGGCCCAGTGTCTGGTCCTCTAGGCAATAGGGAGCTACTGAAGATTTCTGAGCCAGGGAGTGTCATGGAAAGTAATTGAGGAGGTTGCCGGGGAAGGGGGGTGGGCCGGTGCTGGATTGACAGGAGAGATGTAAGCAGAGGCCGAGGTCCAGGTGAGGGCCATTGATTACTGGCCGCAGTGGAGCAGAGAGGTTGCTACCGCTGGGGGAGATGTTGGAGAGGCAGGATTGACGAGATGTGAGGGAGGAGGGAAAGGGAGGAGCTTAGGACGACTCTGGAGGTGAGAATCTGGCTGGCTAAGATGAAGGTGGAGACGTCAAGAGAAGAGGGGGAGGATGGAGGCGGAGAATGAGCTCTCTTCTGAATGTTGGAGGGCCTGCTCGACAACCAGCTTAAAATGTGATGGAGAAGGTGAAACGAGTTCAAGAGAGAGGCCAGGGCTGGAGATTTAGATGCAGGAATCCAAAGCACAGTAGTTAAAGCCATAGGAATCAATGAGGCTCCCAGGAGGGAGTCTGGAGAGAAGTCCAGGGCAGACTCTGGGGGGATACCCACAGTTAGGGGGCAGGCTATGGATGAGAGACAGGAAAGGAGAATGAGAAGGAAGAGGCAGATAGTGAGTCAATGAGCATTGATTGAGCACGGTTAGGCATTGTGAACCAAGTGAGAGGAATGTCACAGAGACATAGGGAAGACGAGTCTCTAGCAGGAGAGGATGGTCAACAGTTTCAAAGGCTGCAGAGAGAGAGGGTGAGAAAGATGGGGACTGAAAAAAAGACCATCAGATTTGGCAAATAAGAGATCTGTGCTAGCCTTGGCGACCAAAGTTTCAGCTGGGTGACTCAGTGGGCCCTGAGTCAGGAGAATCTGAGTTCAAATCCAGCCTCAGATACTAGCCATGTGGCCCTGGGCAAATCACTTCACCCTTTTGGCCTCAGTTTCCCCATCTGTAAATGAGTTAGAGAAGGAAATGACATACCCTCCAGTATCTCTGCCACTTGTCAAGTGAGAGAGAAGAGATGGAAACGAGTGTAGACAGCTCTTTCTAGGAGTCTGCCTGAGAAAAGGATCAAGTGAACATGTTCTAAAGATGAAGAAAAGCGGATGTGATTAGGAGGGAGGAGACAGAGGAAGATGGCCTCAGGACTTAGGGAAGGGCTGGCCTTGGCAAGCCAGAATGCTGCTTCTTACCAGACACTGGAGGGCTGAGACCCTCAGCTGAGAGAGGAGGGCAGGGAAGTGAGGCGTGGGAGGCGTGAGGAGAGAAGAGCTTGGTTTGGAATGGCTGCTGGGAGGCACAGAACAGATGCTGAAAGAAGGCAGGAGGAAAAGGACCTGGCTGCTGCTAGAACCACCCAGTGGAGAGGAGAAAACGTGCATTAGTGGTGGACTTGTGATTTCCTCTGCGGCAATCCAGTAGTTTTCGAGTAGGATGGGAGGAGGTGTCTGATGTGTCATCTAGGGTTCAGATTTGCCAAGATGGGCAAAGAGCATTTTAGGGATGAACTGGCTCCAGGGGCAATGCTGGGAGGGGAGGAAAGTGAAACCAGTCCTTGGGAAAGGCTTAAGGGAGGGGGTGGGGGTGGGGTGGGAGCAGGATGAGGGCTGGAGGTCTCACTGAGGGAATGAGACCTAAGGAGAGCTGAGGGACCAGGAGGTCAGACTCAGAGAGAGGAATGAGAGATGCAGATGCTGCTGCCCTGGCATGGAAGGAGGATGCCCTGGGGCTGAGGGTTTACCTGGAAAAGGGGATTTGAATGTGGGGCCTGATGGGACATCAGCAGGCAGAGGGAGAGTCAGGGCTAGACCTCAGCGGGGTTAGGGCATCATCTGTGAGAAGATTCTCTTGCCCCGCAGTTGCTGATGAGCTCCCCAAGAGAGGGCAGGCATGTAGTAACAAGGGAAGGGGCCCAGGACAGAGTCTGGGATCATACTTCTTGCCTGTTCCAGCCTCCATGCCTTTGTATACTGTTGCTTCTGGCACCTTCGCTGGTCCTCTGGTGCCTGTCTCTACCCATTGAAATTTCCCTTCAAACCAGAACCCATGAGGATGCCACCTCCTTCAGAGCCCTCCCCTCCCCTCACTGGCCTTCTCTGAACTTCATCTCTGCCTCCTCCCCTGAGCCTAACACTCTGTGTGTTCAGCTCAGCTCCAGCCCCGCCCTGCCCCTACCCCTGCCCTCCCAACTGGGTGATCCTTGAGGGCAAAACATTCTTTTTTTTTTTTTTTTTTTGCTTTTTGGAAAGGTTAAGGTAGGGCAATTGGGGTTAAGTGACTTGCCCAAGGTCACACAGCTAGTTTTGTGTTAAGTGTCTGAGGCCGGGTTTGAACTCAGGTCCTCCTGATTCCAGGGCCAGTGTCTATTCATTGCACCACTTAGTTGCCCTGGAACATTCTTACATGGGTAGTGCCAGTTACCCAGACTGATCTGTTTGGGGCTTCCTGGAACTGGAGGGCAGTGGTGTGTAAAAACCAGCTGAGAGGCACTGGTGAGATTGGGGGAAGCAGCTAGTGTGTACTGACTCTGCACACTAGGCCCCAGGGCGGAGGGTCTGGCCTTCGAGAGGACCCCTGGGAGAACTGCTTTCAAGCTGCTGAAATGGATGGTAGGCAGAGCCTGGAGACTGCCTGCTTCTCTGTGTGAGAACCCATTCTCAAGGTGGTGGGCCCCTCTAAGCACCTCCTGGGCTGGAGCTGGTCTGACAGGAAAGTCTTCTCCTAGGGAAAACCCTGAGCTCATGGGGCAGGCCGCTGCTGTCCAGCGACTTCCAGCTGCTGTGCAGGGATGGCAGCCGGGCAGAAGTCACCCAGTGGAGGCACTGCCACTTGGCCCGGGTGCCTGCTCATGCTGTGGTCGTCAGAGCTGACACAGATGGGGCCCTCATCTTCCGGCTGCTGAATGAGGGCCAGGTGAGGGTGGGAGCCAGGACGAGCTCCTGGGGAGGGGGAGGGGGAGGGGGAGGGGGAGGGGGAGGGCAGCTTTCACTGGACCTGCTGCTGAGCCCCTGGCACCCTGGAAGCCCACCCTGCTAGCTGTGGGATGGCTCTGTCTGTTTGTCTCTCCCTCCCATTCCCTCTCTCTCTCTCTCTCTCTCTCTCTCTCTCTCTCTCTCTCTCTCTCTCTCTCTCTCTCTCCCCCTCCCTCCCTTCCTATCTCTGTCTCTCTCTCCCTCTCTCTATATCTCTCTGTTCCTCTGTCCCTCTCTCTGTCTCTGTCTTTGTCTCTGTCTCTCCCTCCCTCCCTCTGTCTTTGGCTCTCTGTCTCTCTCTCTCTGTCCCTCCCTCCTCTGTTTCTATCTCTCTTCCTGCCTCCCCTCCCCTTCCTCTCTCTCTTTCTCCCTTCCTCCCCCACACCTTCAGTGACTTCATTATCCCTTCAGCCCTTGCCCCCCAACCCTACATTTGCCCTCTTTTCTTTGCTCACACATGCCCACTGCCCTGGCCCAGGCCTATGCTCCTAATGAGGAGGCTGGGGGCTGAAGCCTCAGTTCCCACTGACACCAAGCTCCCCTCCCCCCCATCCCCCTGCTACAGATGAGGTTCAACCAGGAGGGAGCCAGCTTCCAGATGTTTGAGTCTGAAACCTTCCAGCAGAAAAACCTCTTGTTCAAGGATTCCACCATGGAACTGGTGCCCATTGCCACGCAGACCTACCAGGCCTGGCTGGGCACCGACTACCTCCATGCCATGATGGGCCTGGTCTGCGACCCCAACAGTGAGTAGCCAGTCAGCCTGCAGGAGCAGCAGTGGCCCCTGTGGCTCAGAGGCCACCTCTGCTCTGGAGGATTTCTCACACAGGGCTCTGCCTCTCTCCTTAAGTCCTGCCCCCACCATGGTAGTGCTTGGAGTGGGTCCTTTATTTTGAGACAGGCGATGGAAGGAAAGGAAGGAAATAGGCATTTGCTAAGCACCTACTGTGGGCCAGGGTCCGTGATAAGCACTTTATAAACATCATCTCATTTACCTGGCCTGTGAGACAAGTGTTACTATGATCCTTATCTGGTCGCTGAGGAAGCTGAAGTAGACAGGGCCAAGTGACTTGCCCAGGGTCACGCAGCTAGGAAGTGTCGAAGGGCAGACCTGAAGCCAGCTCTTCCTAACTCCAGGTCCAGGGGTCTCTCAGCTGAGCCAGCAAGCCCCCTTTCTGCTGGAGTCTCTCTCCTCATGGCATTGGGGTCTGGGTGCGGAGCTGCCTCAGCCTGGTCCCATCCTCCTGCCTAAGGGCTTCCGCTTGACAGAAGAGGGGAGTCTGGGACCACACCAAGCCCCAGCCTCCAGGACTGAGGCCCTTCAGTTCTGAACAGGGCCCCTCCCCTCTGTGTCCCAGCTCGACTTTGTCAAGCAGGACGCCAGCCTCTCTTCTCTTTGGCTCTCCGTCCCCCAGGGCTGCCTAGCTACCTCCGATGGTGCGTGATCTCCCTGCCAGAGATCCAGAAGTGTGGGGACATGGCAGTAGCCTTCAGTCGAAAGCAGCTGAAGCCGGAGATCCAGTGTGTGTCAGGCGAGTCCACCAGACACTGCATGGAGCAGATCAAGGTGGGCCAGGGCCCCATGGGGAGGCAGGGATGCCCAGCAGCCAGCCCCGGTGGCTTCTTCTACATGGATCCCTGGGCTGTCTGTGGGAGAGGTGACGTGGCTTGTCGTGGGCCTTGCCTCTTCTACATGGGCCTGGATCATCCCTCTGGGGACTCAGGACTCCAGCTTTTGACAGCTCTGTCCCTCTACCCCAGCCCCTGCCACCTCCAAGGAGGAGAGAGTCCAAGAGCACTTCCTCCAGGGCAGAAGAAAGTTGGGCTTGTCACCCGGAATCCCCCCTCCAACTCTGGGGTGGGGGTAGAGCCCCCCCTGCCTCCACCAGAGGCAGGAGTATGGGCATGGCTGAGGTTGGCATTAGGCAGCATTGTAGAAGGCCCATGGTGTAGCCCAATGTCCCTCAAACGTCTTAAGAAGTTCGCTGTTAAGAAGTGAGAGCCGATCCCTAGACAGCACTGACCATAGCCCCTGCCCAGCCTCCCACTGCCTGGGCCCATGTCTCAGGGGCTAGCTTCTCCCCTTCTTTTCATCCCCAGGGCCTAGCACAGTGCCAGGAATACAGAAGGTGCTTTATCAACATCTCCTGATGGGCAGGGCAGGGCTGGACAGTGGGTAGCTCCTCTGGACCTGGTTACTAGCCATATGCCCTCAGGGAGCCTCACCTCTCTGGGGCCTTGGAGGAGGTCCCCTCTATGATTCTACCCACTCCAATGCTGGGCTCCAGCTGTCCTGGGACCCAGAGAGGGACCAGTCCTAGCCTGGCTGTGGGAGCATGACTCCACTGGCCACTGTGAGTCTTAGGGCCTCTGCTGGATGTCCAGGAAGATGTAGACCTAGGGAGGAGGTAGCCCTGGGACTGAGATGGGTTTCTGTTTCATTCTCTCCTCTCCTCCCAAGCTGGCCAGCTCAGAGCAGCTTCCCCTGGCCAGGGAGGAGGGAGAGCGGGCCTGGGAAGGGGCCAGGTCACAGTGAGTTGTACCCAGTACCACTGGCCAACACTGGGCACGCCCAGAGGCTTCTGGAAAACCAGCTAGCACCAAACAAGGCTACCAACTCATTCCGTTCCGCCCCCCCAGGCCAAGGAAGTTGATGCCATCACTCTGAGCGGAGGTGATATTTACACGGCTGGGCAGACCTACGGCCTCGTGCCAGCTGCAGGGGAGAGCTACCAGGGTAAGGGCAGACAGGGGGCCTTTTGTGGGCTTGGTTGTCTGCCCTGAGTGAAGGGTGGCTGCCAGCCTGCAGGAGGCCTGGGGGAGCCAGGGCCAGCGTCCTGGGCAGGCTCTTTGGGGCCCAGCACCCTCATTTTGTGTGGGGGCATTGGGAGACATCCCTGAGTTGCCTGGGGCACAGAAGCACAGCCCCCACGCCCACGTTCTGACTTTGCTTGGAGACCTCCAGTGCTGTGGACCTGATTACCTTCTGCTTGGGGAGGTTGGTCAGCGCTGAGCCCAAGGGCCCTTTATACTTGACAGCTGGGCCACCCCCTGCTCCCAGCCCTTCGGACTTGGCCTGGCTCCTGGGGAGTGTTGGGGCCTTTGGTCCTTCCTCATGGGTGTGGAAAGTCCTCCTGTTCTCATTCCTGGCACCTTTGTGGTGAGATGAGAAAAATCCCACAGAGGCGCCAGACAGTGCCTAGGCCTGACGCAGCTCCTGGGGAGGGGGTGGGCGGCGGCCCCCAGCACTGTCTATGACTGTTGCCAGCTGATCCCTGGCTCAGGTGGGAGGCCCCCGAGGACATCTGGGGCCAGGGCAGGACCAGTGGGGTCCAGGAGCCATCTGCATGGTCAGGGGTGGGAGTAGGCAGAACCCCAAAGTGACCAGGAGGTAGCCTGGGGCCTGCTCTGGGCATTCGCTATGCCCCGCCCTCCACTCTATTACCCACAGCACCTGGGAGGATCCATTTAGATTCTAGAACTGGGGATCAGAGGGCTTGGGAGCAGGAGGGACTTCTGGGGCCTGGTTCCCTCCTCTTCATTTGACTGAAGGCCAAAGACGGAGAGGGACTTGTCCAAGGTCAGACCGGAGTTCAAATCCGACCTCAGGCATTAAGTAGCTGTGTGACCTTAACCTCACTGAACTTGGGCTTGCCTCAGTTTCCTCCTCTGTAAAGTGGGATGATAATTGCACCTGTCTCCCAGGGCTGTCAGGAGGATGGAAGAAGGCAGTGTTCGCCAAGGGCCCTGCCAGCCTGACAATCGTCACTGTCATTTAAACTCCAGGCAGATGCCTGATGGGCACAGCCTCGTGGGGGAGGGGTCTGGCTGAGGGCAGCACGGATACTCAGCCTCCCTTCCCCCACCAGCAGATGACAGGAAGGACACGTACTACGCGGTGGCCTTGGTCAAGAGGAACAGCTCCTATGCCTTCACCATCAATGAGCTGAAAGGCAAGAGGTCCTGCCACTCAGGCCACGACATCGTGTCCGGCTGGGACATCCCTGTCGGGGTCCTGGTCCAGAGAGGCTTCATCCGGCCCAGGGGTTGTGACATCCTCCAAGGTGGGGGATGGGGGGCAGAGGAAAGGTGTGGGAGGAGAGTATGGGGGAGGGGAGGGGCTGTCCCCCCCAGGTTCCTTCCCATTGGTGCTTGGGACTGCCCTGAAGGGTAACCTAGTCCACTCCTTTGCCTCCTTTCAGGACAGCCCCTCCGCAGAAGCCCCCTTCCATTCCCTTCCCAGTGTTTGGGACAGCTCACTCATTGCAGCCTCGGCCAGAGGCAGAGGCACTGAGAGGGGACCCCCCACACACACACACACAATTTAAGCTGTGGGCCTTGGGCTCCCTGGTCCCTTTGAAAAGGGCAACTGGCTGGACTGGAAGGGGAGGAAGGGGTCAGGCCAACTGGGCTCATGGTGGACCTTCCCCGGCAGCCTCAGGGTCTAGGGGTCACAGGAGCAGATATGGATGGGATAACCAGGGAGGGGCTGGCAGAAAGGCCTGACCCTATGGAGCGTCTGCCAATGATGCAGGTGGCACAGACTCAGGGCATAGTTAAAACCCATGGTCAGACCTGATTGTGGTTGGGCTGATGCCGAAAGAGTTTTGCTGAACCCTGAGACTGGCCTGGATCTGGCACCCTGGGGTCAAATGGGCAGGCCAGCCACCCCAGGGTCTTCACTTTACACCTCTTCCCTGGAGAATGGGTGGAAGGAGAGGGCAGGAGGCCTGGCATTTCGGGGATAGAGCCAGTCTGTAGCCTAGAGGGCAATACTGAGTCTAGGAGATGGCATTTGCCAGTGACAAGGGCCATTCTTGACACAGGACGTAGGGTCCCTGCCACCGGCTCACCACTGCCCCTTCCCTTCCAGCTGTGAGTGAATTCTTCTCAGCCAGCTGTGTGCCTGTGAACAATGCCAAAGACTACCCACCCCAGCTCTGTGAGCTGTGCATCGGGGATGACCATGGCCTGAATAAATGTCATGGCAACAGCCAGGAGCGTTACTATGGCTACAGTGGGGCCTTCAGGTACTCCCTGGCCCATGGGCTCCTCTGGGTCCTTCTTTGGCCCTGCCAGTATTTATGGGGTAATTGCTGTGTGCTGGGCTCAGGACGAGACACCTCGGGCATAGAGGCAAAACCAGCCGTGCCCTACAGGAGCTTACACTCTCTCTTGGTCTTTGGCAAGGTGCCTGGCTGAGGGTGCTGGAGATGTGGCCTTTGTCAAGCACTCCACGGTCTTTGAGAACACCAACGGTGAGAGTCCTGGGTGGGAAGAGCCAAGGGGGAGGGGATGGGAAGGAGAGGAGTGGGGCAGGGCTCCCCAGACACCCCACTTGATGATGGGCATGATCACTGAACACCAGCAAGGGGCCTCTCTCCTTGGCCTGTTGGACAAACCGCATCTGTGCCCATGCTTCAGAGCACGATCCAGCAGCTCTTGGGGCAGAGGTCCAGACCCTTCCTCCTGCTCCTTTCTGTGTGCCCCTGTTTAACCTGCACCTCTCTGTACACCTCAATTCCCCTGTTAGTAAAACAAAAGACGGGTTGGCCTCTGGGGCCCTCCCTGTGACCACAAGGTCCTGTAGAATCACGCCTGAGGCGCTGAGGCCACAAGTCAGCAGCGGCCCCTCCAGCAGGCTGTAGGCCCAGAGCTGATGTGGCCGAGCTCCCAGAATCTGCCCAGAGGAAAGGGAGGGAGCCTGTGAAGGTATCAGGGGGAGACCCAAGACCCTGCATGTCTGGGGCAAAGTGGGGCCGAGGCTGGGGAATGGGGTGCTTCCCCAGCTGACTTTCTCTTCCTCTCTCTTGCCCACTCCACCTTCCCCAGGCCACAGCACTGAGAACTGGGCAGTCGGCCTGAGGTCTGAGGACTATGAATTGCTGTGTCCCAATGGCGCTCGGGCTGAGGTTACCCAGTTTGAAGCTTGCAACCTAGCCCAAGCGCCAGCTCATGCTGTCATGGTACACCCAGACACTAACATCTTTGCTGTGTATGGGCTGTTGGATAAAGCACAGGTGAGGGGGAAGAGGGTGGGTGGACTGAGGGAGACCAAGCTCAGCTGGTTGGGGCCCCCTATGCCTTCAGCTCATCCTCCACTCGGCTGGCAAAGGTCTGACCATCTGCCCCTTCCATTCCTCTACCAACCCCAGTGGCTCCCCATCCCCCCAGGATCAAATGTAAAATCCTGTTGGACTTTTTTGTTTTTGTTTGTTTGCTTTTTCGAGGGCACCTGGGGTTAAGTGACTTGCCCAAGGTCACATGGCTAGTAAGCGTCAAGTGTCTGAGGCCGGATTTGAACTCAGGTCCTCCTGACTCCAGGGCTGGTGCTCTATTCACTGGGCCACTGCAGCTGCCCCCTGTTTGACTTTTAAAGCTCTTCGCCACCTGCCCCCCTTCCTACCTCTTTCCCCCATGGTGATTAAGTGACACGGCCTCCTGCATGTTTCTCATATGTACTCCATGTCCAGCCTCCAGGCATGATCTCTGGCTGTGCCTCCTGCTTGGAATGCCATCCCTCCTTTGCTCTGACTCCTGACATATCCAGCTTCCTTCAGGTCTCAACTAAAATCCCACCTTCTGCAGGCAGCCTTCTTCCCACCCCCTTCATTCTAGTGCCCTCCCCCCTGGGGATCTATCTGTGCCACCTGTGGCTTGTTTGTGCTCGGAGCTCCTGAGGGCAGGCCTGCTTCCCACCTCTTGTTGTATCTGAGGTGTTTAACATTGTGCCTGGCACACAGTAGGGGCTGATTGACTGGTGCCCAGACAGAAAGAGGGGAGCTCAGAGGAGCCACAGCCCCAGTGCCTGGGAAGTCTGTGCCCACTTGGGGCTGGGCTGGGAGGCCTTTCTCCCACCCTCTGCTTGAGAAGGGTAGTTCAAGTGGCTGTGGACAGTGACGTTCTCTGGCCGCCAAGGATGGGGAGACTCTGGGGAAGACAGCTTCCCCCTCCCCCAGCTCTTAATCATTAGGCCCGAGGCTCTCGCTCTTCTGCCTTGGCGGTCCAAAGTCCCAGGAGGACTCCCCAGCTGACTACTTGGGTCTCTGCCAGATGGACATGTCCACATTCCTCAGCAGCTTATAGAGCCTGAGGCCCAACCTGTGCCCAGCTGAGCTTCAGAGGCGCTCAGCCCCTTCTGGTCTTTCCCACGTCTGAGGGAGGGTGCTTTGGCTCCAGCCTCCATGAGGTCCCCTTCAGTCACAGGCAGATTGCAGACCCCGGAGGGCTTCTGCCTCACCTGTCCAGCCAATGGCTGCGGTCATCCACACAAGGTCACACTGGGGCCTTTTTTCCTCGGTCTCCTGTCATTCCCAACAGAGCAGCCAATCCACAGCACTGATAGCCTCTTTCTGGTGATCAGGATGGAATTCCATCTTACCAAGTGATAAGACAAGAGGCCGGGCTGGAAATAATAAGAGACTTGTCTTTTTTAAGTATCTGAAGTTTGGGGGGCAAAGAGCCTGGTTGGAGTCAGGATCTCAGACATGAGTCTCTTTAAGTGTATTTCCCAGGGTGCCAGCTTTTTCAGGCCAGATAAGTGGGGGGCACATTAAAATCTTTATCTGAGTCCTGACCTGTTTCTGAGGCTTGGCTCAAGAGGTCTCCAAGGAAAGGTGGAAGTGCTGGTGGGGGGGCGGGCTTGGGTGGCTGCTGAGCGCCCCGCCCTGCCCCACCTTTCTGATCTGGACCAATCACTTGTGATCTGTAGCATCAAGGCATTTACTGCAATCACTGGCCCCTCCAATTCTATCATTTGTGCCGGGTAACCCCCTCCTGCTTCCTCTCCAGCCTTTGCCCAGTGTCTTCCTGAGCTTCTTTGCTGGGGGACGGGATGTCTGACCTCTTCCAGTGATCCCGAGAGAGAACAGAAGTCCAGCAGAGGGTGTTGATGGCCCTGGGAGGTGCCCTGCTCATGACGACTCATTTGCATGTACCTGAGGAAGCCCACCCACTGGGGGGTTCAAGCCCTGTTAGTGGATGAATTGAGTGTGCAGGTGCAGAGGGAGGAGGTGTCCTCCCCCAAACCCCCATTAACATCATGTGTTAAATACCCTGGCCCTTGGCATTGGAAATTAGGTTTTTGCAGTACTTAAATGAATTCCCTGTCTAGTGAGTCACCCCATAAAGGGGCCCTAGACTGGTGGATGGGGAGTCTCCCAGGGCAGTTTAAGAGACAATCATTGGAACAATCCGATGGAATGCAAACTTTCTGAGGGCAGGAGCTGCTCAATTTTCTCTTTGAATCCCTCAACCCCAGGACAGAAGCCTGGCCCCAAAAGTGCTTTAAAAATGTCTCTTACACAAAGGAATGAGGGAGGGATGAATGTTATTTCCAGGACTTGTTTGGGAATGACAGCAACAAGAATGGGTTCAAAATGTTTGACTCCTCGGATTACCACGGCCAAGACCTGCTGTTCAAAGACTCCACAGAGCGAGTGGTGCCAGTCCGGGAGAAGACCTCATACACATCCTGGCTGGGCCAGGACTACATGGCTTCCCTGGAGGGCCTTCAGTCACTGCAGTGCTCAGGAGCAGGTAAGGAAGACCTACACACACACACACACACACACACACACACACACACACACACTCGCCTCCAGCAGGACTCTGGCCATGGCCATCAGCAAAGCAAACCAGGACCCCCCACCTTGACTGTGCTCCAGGAGGCCTCTGCCCCTTCATTTCCAGGAGTTTTGGGGAGTGAGAGCCATAGAAGCTTCCAGGGGGCTCCAGACCCCCCAATTTCTATTAGCTTTGGGGAGTGGGAGCCATAGAAGCTGCCAGGAGGCCTCTAGACCCCCCCCATTTCCAGGAGTTTTGGGGAGTGGGAGCCATAGAAACTTCCAGGGGGGCTCCAGCCTCCCATCTCCAGGAGCTAAGCTGTGATTGTCCCTGTGTGGGAAGCAGTTGGTTCTTCACCTGACAGATGCAGTGTAAAGAACTGGGGGTGGGGCTGGAGAGGAATGTTCCACTTAGCTGGAGAAAGACACTCTGGCTGGGAAGGGTAACCCCCTCCTGCTTCCTCTCCAGCCTTTGCCCAATGTCTTCCTGAGCTTCTTTGCTGGGGGAGGGGGTGTCTGGCCTCTTCCAGTGACCCCGAGGTAGAGAACAGAAGTCCAGCAGAGGGTGTGGATGGCCCTGGGAGGTGCCCTGCTCATGACGACTCATTTGCATGTACCTGGGGAAGCCCACCCACGGGGGGGGGGGGGGGTTCAAGCCCTGTTAGTGGATGAATTGAGTGTGCAGGTGCAGGGGGAGGAGGTGTCCTTCCCCAAACCCCCAACATGTGCCTCAGATTCTGGGCTCTCCTTGACCAGAGGAGCCCAGAGGTCCAGGGAGGCCAACTCACAACCACCATGCTTTGCTAGGAGATCTTTGTGCCTCTTGCAGGCACAAGACCATGTGGGGGGGAGGGGAGAAGAGGGAATGAGCATTTACAGAGCGCCTACTGTGTGTCAGGCCCTGGGCTAAGCGCTCGGCAATGATTACCTCACTGATCCTTACAACCATCCCGGGAGGTAAAGGCTGTTATCACCCCATGTTACCATTGGGGAAATAAAGACAAAGGTTGAATGACTTGCAAGGATCTGAGGTTAGATTTGAATTCAGGTCTTCCTGATTCCTGACCCAGCAGTCTGTCTACTGCACCCCCTGGTTGTTCCAGGGAAACTGCCCAGAGTTTAAATGTGGAGATATGCAGAAGATTGCTTCTAACTGTGAGAGCTCCCAGGCCCAGGGACTTCCGGGAGGCAGTGGAAAGACCCCACCGACCTCTTAGCGTGTGACTTGGAACAAGTCTGAGCCTCAGTCTTCTCCTCAGTAAGGCAGAGACAACTGTCCCTGCTCTGCCTCCCTCACAGGGCTATTATCCTTTAAGGGCCTCAGGATGGGGTGAATACTCCCAGGCCCCTTTCAGGCTCCAGTTCTGATCCAATTTGTCCTCCCTTCCTCTCTTCCTCCCCAGCCAAGGGGCTCTGGTCAGCCCTGTGCAGCCTGGGGATGAGCAGTGCTTCCAGAGAATTAACCCAGAGGCTGTCAGGCAGGATAGCTGCACCCTCGGGAGCTGTCCGTGGTACCCTAGACAGCCCCAAGAGCTTCAGGGAACAGGCTCCGGTGTGTTTTAGTTCTTAACTGAATCTCCACATCTCTTCCTCTCTGGCAGTGACCACTACCCCAACCTTGCTGCTGCTCCTGCTCCTGCTCCTGGTCCCCATCCTGAGCAGCCCTGACCTGTGATGGCTCCCCAGCCTTCCTTGAGATGAAAGGAGGCTTGACCCTCAAATACGCAAGGCCACCCTTCCTAATCAATCCAGTTAACAGTGATCTGGGAGAGATCAAGTATGCCCCATGGCCCTGCTCCGAGGTCTAGGAGCCCAGTCACCATGGAGGGTTTGGGGCAAGTATTTTAAAAACTAGAATAAAACTCAGTCTTACCTATCCCTACTTCCCAAAATTTGAATTACAATGGAAAAGGCCGGGAAGTGCTGAGAGGTGGGTCATGACCAGGGGATGGGCTACTGGAGAGCCCAGCCCCCTCTCCACCAGAACTCAAACAGCTGGGCAGCATCTCCCAGCCCCATGGGGGTGGGGTGGAGGAGAGGCCAGCATCCACCATGGGCTCAGCTTGGCTGAAACCCAGGATCCTGCCCATGCCTGGAGGTGCAGCCTCACCACACCCTCTCTGCAGAACCCCTCAGGACTGGGAGCTTGGGGCTTCCTGGAGTCTGGAGATGGAGAGGGAAGAAGAGCCCACATCCTGCTTTCCATGGCTTGGGTCTTTCCTCTTTCTTCCCTCTGTACTTTCTGCCAGCTTTCACCCCTGCGTCAGCATCCCATGCCTGGCCCATGGAAGCCCCCATTCCAGCTTTGGGATTCCAATCCTGCCTGAGTGATTGCTGCTCCATATCATCTGCCACCCCCATTCTGGACCCCCATGGCTGCTCCAGCCCATCACTCCACCCAGATGCAAGATGCCTTGCCCCCTTGGCTGATTGTAAGAAAAGGCACATCAGTGAATGTGCCTGCCATGGGCCCTTGGGGCACTGGCTACGTGGCAGGGCAGCCCGGAGTATGGGGCTGGTGTGGGAGCAAAGCAAGCATCCCAACATATGTCACTCTCTCAAGCCTGAGGGGCATCAGTCAACACAGACCTGAAGGATGGAGCAAGATCCTTTCACTGAAGTGCCAGGGAGATTGGGGGCACTTGCCCACCCTGCAGAACTCCTTCAACTGGCCTTTTCATGGATTGAGGGAGTAGTCAGAAGTGTCCACCCAAGGGGATCATGGCCATTCTTTATCCTTGTTCCATGCCCCTGGCCACATGAACCCAGTTGCTCTAACCAAGCACTTAGCCTTCTGGCAGTGAGGGAGTCAAGGGAGAAGGGGCAGGGGGCAAATTGCCTTGTAGGCTGAGACCCTCTGGTCCCATGACTGAGGCAGTGGAAGTGGCCTCCAGCCTCCCTGGGCAGCAGCTCTGAGAAGCCCCAGGCACTGCCACAGGCTCCCAATAGCCAGAGAGTTGCACTATGGACTTGGGCTGCCATTGAGGCCCCCTGTTTCTTGTCCGTGGCCACTGTCTGGGTCTTGCTCCGTTCTCCTGGACTGGAAGTTTGCTGGAGGTTCTGAACCAGACAGGTGTTTGTCCATGCAGCTTTTGGCTCCTGGAGGTCTGGGCCCACAAGGGCCTTGGCTACAGCTTAATGTCTCAGAGGAATCTGACAAGGCCAATGAGGCCATGTGACCTGAGTGTACCAGGTGTAAGTGGTACTTGGAGATGGGTTATGGGGACAGCAGATCTAAGTACTAATAAAGAATGAGTCTGAAAACAACCCCACCTTCCCAGGCTTGACCTTGCTTCTACCCCGCTTTGGCCACCATTTTGTTTTCTATGGGCATCGTCAGACTTGATGCTCCAATGCTCCCCTTGAAGAGAGCTACTCCCAACTGCACAGGGCAGTTATCCTGCCATTCCTCACCCCATCCCTACTCCCAGGCTTCTCCGGGATAGGCAGGCTCATGTCCTTCAGCACCCTCCCTCCCCACTCCGACCAGGTAACCTTCCTACAGATCAATGCTCCAGCTAATGAGGTGCCCAGAGCTGGGCCAGTCCCTGCACCATCTATGGCCTGACCAAGGGACAGCAAGGCTACCACCTCCCTGGCTGCTTCCCCCTGTTGGGGAATGGTGCCTTCCTCTGCTAAGCATGGGCCTCCAAGAGGGGTGGGGGTTGAGAGGAGGGGAAGGAATAGCTCATTGAAAGAGAAGACCCTATTCCCTAGGGCTGGAGATGTGCCCACCCTTGAGCCCCTTCTAGGGTCTGGGAGAAGCTGGAAGCTTTGCCTGCTGTCCTGGAGGTCATGCTGATGAAGGGGCAATCCTGCCCCCTGGCCCTGGAGCCCTCTCCACTTGGCCCAGTCCTCCTGGCTTCTCCCAATCAAAATCCCTGAACCCTTACTGCCTCAGTTGTCCTGTCTGTTAAAAGGGAAAAGACCTGGGCTGCAACTCTGTCAGTAACCACAGGCTTGACTCTGGGCACATTCCTTCCCCCACTCGATCTGTGCAATGGGCAGATCGGAAGAAATAACCCTTGTGCTTTTTGCTGCCTCCCGTTCTGACTCCAAAGATATGACGAAGTGTTAGTGACCATACATGTGCCAAGAAGGATTTGGGGTGGAGGTCGAGGGTGAAGACACATGGGAATGGGCCTCCCACATTGGCCCTGGGAGGAGGGAGGGACAGGCCTCCTACCCAGAGGTCAGAAGAGGGGTGAGCCTCTCCTCTGGGGGTCTCCAAGCAGGGCTCAGTCCTGGGGCTTGTGTCCAAAGTCAGCCAGCCCACTCTTCCCCAGGGATAACAGTGATTCACTCAGACTCCTTCCGGGCATCCAGACCAAGGTGGGTAGAAGGAGGAGGTCAGTGGAGCCTGCTGCTGTTTTCAGACACAACTTTCTGGACTTGGAAATTCCCCTGGGCAGGGCAGGCCAAAAGAAATCAGCCTTTCCCAATGATTCAGGGTGTGGCAGCTCTGGGCAGCTGTCTCCATACAGGAAGTTTGAGTCTCAATAAGCCTTCAGTGCCCTGACAGGAACAGTATGCCCCCTGTGCCCAGGGCAGCAGCTCCCCAGTGCCTGCTGTCTTTCCAGGGGTGCACCAGGAAGGTCTGAGAGCGGGGGTGGGCAGCAGGGGGGCCCCGTTGGGGGGGGGGAGACAGAAGGATGGGTAGGATTTGGAGCAGCAGAGGAGGGGCCATCAAAGGGAGGAACATGTTTGGGGGTCCTGGAGAGAGGTGGGGAGCAGTTCAGAGACAGTGAGTAAAAGTCTGGCTAGAGCTCAGTTCTCTGAAAGGGAATGCGGGCAGGTTAGCCCGAGATGATGTGTGAATGCCATACTGTGAGGGGCCTTGAATGCCAGGCTAGGGAATCTGAATTTTATCGAGTAGGCAGGGGAGGTGACAGTGTGGCTCAGTGGAGAGAGTGCTTCATTGGAGTCAAAGCCTTCCTTAATGCTGTGTGACCTGTGTGACCTCCCTGGCTTCTCTTCTGTAAAACAGGGTGCTCAGCTCTAGATTGGGGACCCTTCGATCCTAGGACATTAACCTTGCCAGGGAAGAGGGCATGAAGGGCCCATGGGCTTCAGAGGCAGAATGGGCAGGATTTGGGGGTGAGCTCAATGTGACCATGGAGGGAGGGGACACAGGAAGAGAAAAGGGGGAAACAAGACCTACAGGGAGGTCTAAAACCTGGGTAACTGGGGAGGACGGTGATGCCTCTGACAGGAGCCCCAGGGTCTGCTCACCAGATTCAGTCCCCTTGCCAGTCGTCAGGTCATGGGGCTCCTGGGCTGGAGCCATGGGAGTCCTGAGCCACAGGGGGCTCAGGGGACCCTCAGTTACAGAGCTTTTGGGACTTGTGATTCATGAAATCATAGGTGGGGGCAGTCACTGATGGCTGCTTGGAGGCCCATAGGAATCAACAGGCAGGAGGTGGCACTCAGTTCCTGGCCTCCTCTTGGGAACCCAGGTCTAGCCTGCCTGCAGGGAGGACCCAGTTTGGCTCCTTTTTGAAGACTATGCTGGGGGTTCTGCCCTCCACCAATCCTACCCCTCCCCAGGCTGCTCAAGCCCCATGGTGGTGACCTTTCCCAGGGCCACAGCTGAACCATGCCAGGCAGGAAGGCATCAGGACAGGTGGCCCCTCAGCAGACTCAGCTGGGAGCCAACCCAGGGGCTGGGGCTGAGGGGCCCATGTGCCTTCCTTATCTGTGAATCTGGAGGTGATGGGCTTTCTGGTAGAGAAGGAGCGCTAAGGCTGGGCTGGGTTTGCAGAGGACCAAGGGGAAACTCAGCACCTTCCCAGTCAGTCATCGTCCCTGAACCCAAAGTTAACCTTTGAAAGAAGGCCCTGGAGGCCCCTCTAGGCTTAGGTGGAGAAGGGCCCCCCCCTCCTCTTTATCAGGGCACACTCCACCCCCAGCATTGAGGAATTCCAGGAATCTTTAGAATTGGCCAGGCACGTGAGGCTCTCCCTGCACCCCCTGATTTCCTGTTTTTGGATCACTAGGTGGGTCCTGCTGGGGACATCACCTCCTTGTCCTTCTGAAACAAGGACTAGAAGATAAACATACAAGCTGAGGACACCTCATTCCTGGAGATGGGCTGATTCTAGCGGAATTCCAGGGTTCTGAGAGATAATGGCCTCTCCGGGATTTTGCTGACTTTATCATGCCATTTCCTGTGTGAGGGAATGGGTGTGGACCTGTCCTAGGCCATCCCCAGATCTGTGATTAGGGCCTATTACCTGGGGATCAGGCTTCACTATCTGCAGTACTTCAGTATGCATACTCCCTACACAAATGCAGATCGCAGCCCCTCTCTGGCTGAGCTGATGGTTTTGAAGGCCATGGCCATGGCCATACACATCCTGCACAACATCTCTCAGACTACTTCTGAATCAGTTGTCCTTGGTAACATGTCCATCATGTTTCTATCTCCCTGTTGCCCTTTGAACCACCCACCATTCAGGGGCTTGGGGGGTTGGGGTGTTCCATAGAACACCACTAGACAGTGCCTGGCTCATGGGAAGCCCTTAATAAATGCTTTCTCATATATTCATTTATCACTGGGGGAATCACGGAAGAAGAAAGATGAGTCTATGGGCAGGGCAGACCTGGGGTTTTTGAAAGCCCTACACAGTTTTCCAAATGGAATCCAGCCTCCTGCTCAATTCTGCCCAAGACACACAGAGCAATGGACTGCCCATGGAGGCACCTGTCATCATGTAGGCCATTCGGTTCCCGTCACCTACTGTGTGTGATGCCCCGCATAGCCAGCACTGGGAATATTGAGAGAAAGAAGAAATAGGTCTGCCACCAAGGAGTTTCTGTTCTAAGGGAGGATGCCACATGTGCCCAAGAAAGCTCATACAAAATATATGAAGATAATGTGGTTTCAGGGTGGTGTGCACTAAAAACTAGGGTGACTAGAAAATGCCTTGGTTACAAGATGGGCCCATGAGCCTTGAAGGAAGCTAGAGACTCCAGCTCGACAGAGGTGAAGAAAGAGAGCATCCCTGTGTGGGGAAAGGAGGAAATCTACTAGGAATATAGCTGTTCCAAGGATGGCATGAAGGTGTGATGTATGTAAGGTACATTCTGCCCCCTCTCTTCTGTGGAGAGTATAGCCACTAAAAGGAGCAGGAACAGGGCATTTGTATGAGAAATGTGAAGAAAAGAAGCCTGAGGACACTCACAGACTGTTCTGAGAGAAACTGAGTGAAAGCAGCCCCTTTGTGGCCACTATGGTGGGCGGTGCTTTCCAAAAACTGATGTGCTTATGACTGTTTGTAGGACTTGGAAATTTATTGCTAGGAAACTGAATCAAAGAACTTTTGTGTCATTTGTGGCAGAAATGTGGACTTGGGGTTTCTCGACCTGAGACAGAGGGACACACAAAGGTAGGAGAGCTGATTAAGAAGTCTCAGGAGAAATGGGGGAATTTGAGAGAAAAAATGTTAGAAGATAGAAGTCAGGCTTGACAGAGCAGAGTGGCAAAGGAAGGTTAAGTCTCTGATTCCACCTAAGCCCAGGTGAGGCCAACTGACTAGAGGCAGGCAGTCTGCATGGGATATGGGGGTGTATCTGATCAGAGGAAAGCTCTGATGCTGAGAGCTGAATGGAGAAGACAGAAGCCTCTGCTGCTTGAAGAGCTGGCTAGGGAAGAATCACCTGACTCTAGCACTACCTGTAGCTTGCCTGTGATGCCATTCACCTGCCTCTATGGCTCTGGGGAAGAGGATCCCTCAAAGCCCAGAGGACAGGCCTGAACAGCTTGGGTAGATCCCAGGCTTATCGGAACTGAAAGAATGGTGCCCTGCTGGGGGGCGTATCTGGGAAGCTACAAATCCCAAGTGCTTACTAAAAGAGCTACGCATAGTGTCAGCAGCCTTGGGGCAGCAGAGAAGCTGCTTCATCCAGCAGGAGCGTAGAAAAGCTTATTAAAAAGCAGTGTCCCCTCCCCGAACAATACACATCATTCAGATTGCTCCCCGAGGACCCAAAGACACAGGGCTCTGCAGGCCAGAGCTGTGAAGCTCCCCAGGCATGTGGGTTTCCCTCAACCAATCAATGAGCATTTATTAAGCCCCAACTGTGTGCCAGGCATTGTGCCAGTCACTAGGCTTCTGTAAGCTTGTGCTCACTATACCCCATGGACACTACATGCATTGGTAGAAGAATATGAAATGGCTGGACTGTTACAATTGTTCTTCCTTTCTTATTTAGCAAATGTTTCATGATTAAGTTTATGATTTCATCTTTGCTGATTTGTTACATAGGAACCACAGCGGTGGGAGCTCAGGAGTTATAGTTATAAGTATACACCCTGGTACCCAGAGCTGAGAGTGAATTGTAACAGTGTAGCTGTCCCCTGATCTTCCTGCCTAGGTGCAGGTCATATGAGTGAGCCAATCCCAGCCCATGGAGAAAGAGATGCTGGAAGGAGCGGGGGATTGGTGCCACAGCTGTGCAGGTTACAAGGCTGGAAAGTTAGATTGGCACCATATTGTGGAGACCTTTAAACACTAAGCTGAGGAATTTGTATTTTATCCTAAAAGCAATCGGGGTCCATTCATTGTAGCTTCTTGAGAAGAAGACTGGATCACCAGATCTGTGAGATCAGTGCTTAACAAGCTGTGTGGAACACAGACTGGAGTTAAAGCAGGGAGACCAGGGAGGAGTCCACTGGAGGATCCAGGGGAGAATCCAGGGGAAAATCCAGGGGAGGGTGAGGAGAGATAAGAAAGGGGCTGAGGACACAGAAGCTGCCTCTCCTGAGCCTGCTTCCTAGGGAAATAATTCCTATTTGCAGATACTCTTCAACAGCCACCATTGTGAACAGAAGACCTGCCATCTTGTGACTCTTGCAAAGCCTCCTCCAGCAATGATAACTTGAAAACCGGGAGAGAAGGAAGGGGAGAAGAGGACTCATATTGGGAAGAGTTGAAGGACTGATGGGGGGTGGGGGTGGGAGAGGTATGTGAAGAGAAATGAGGAAGTCAGGAGAGGGAAACATTTAAGGAAGAATGTAAGGGTGGCTAGGAGGCTCAGTGAATAGAGCATCAGCCCTGGAGTCAGAAGAACCTGAGTTCAAATACTGCTTCAGACACTTAACATAAAAAAACTAGCTGTGTGACCTTGGGCAAGTCACTTAACCCCAATTGCCCTACCTTACCCCCTCCAAAAAGAAAAAAAAAGAGTATAGGAAGACTATAGAGGGTCATAGATTTAAACTGGGATGCAGCCATGCTACGAGGGTGAAGTCCACCCCCTCCTCCTCAACTTATCAATCAACAAGTATTTATTAAGTGCCTACTGTTTGCCAGGCCCCATAACTGAAGCCATGCTTTCTGCCATTTGCCCCAGGTGCAAAAAATTCCCAGTCTCAGCTGCAATGCCCTTGCTCTGTACAGGCTTCTGTTGTGATGAGAGTCCCTGGGAGGCTTCCTTGCTGGAAGCCTCAAAGGGGAGGTGGGGCCAGGGTCTGGCTGCCAATTTCTAGCAGTTGTTCAAGGAGACTCCGTGAAAGGGTTTTCTATCTCTCCTCCATGTGCTCATTCCCTAACCTGCCGCAATGGCCTCATGCCCAGGATGGCCTGAGGACCCCGTGGAGTTATTATGTAATCAGGAAGACCTGGCCACACTCCCTCTGCAAGTGGAGTGACCTGCAGTCATGTTTATAAATGTGTAATGTCTACTCCTTCTTCCCTTCCTTCCTTTCCTTCCTTCCCTTCCTTCCTTCTCTTTTTCCATCCTTCCTTCCTTCCTTCCCTCCTTCCCTCTCTCTTTCTCTTTCTCTCTTTCTTTCTCTTAACTTTAGCCTGATAACTTTAACCCTAATCTTAGCCTTAGCATCCTTAGTCCAGCAGAAACAGGGTCTGCTTCTCTCTCGTTTTCAAAATCAGTTTGTCTCTAAGGCCATGAGATCTAAGGAAAGAAGGAAAGGCTTGGACTTAGTCCTGGGGCTCCAGTTCTGATAAGATCTAATCATTGAGACTTCAAAGGTCGCAAAAGCTCAAGGGCTCAAATCCCAGCTCGTGATTTGGGGGGAATCTTGGCCCTTTCTCCTCACTCTGTGGTCACTTCTGTTAACGATATGGGATCTTATTCTGTTTCGCCACTTCTTTCACAACCCTGGGGCCAAGGACGGGCAGATGATCCCTCACGAGGGAAGCAAGGAACAAAGGGTTATGGGGGTTGGGGAGGGAAGGGGGGAGGCTCTCTTCTGGCCACTTCCTAGGGAAACAACCATCCTATGCAAATACTCTTTGGCGGCAGCCATTGTGAATGGAAGACACCCCCCCCCCATCTTGCAGCTTTAGCAAACCCTTCCCCAGCATTTCCTGCCCTCTCCTGCTAGCCCTGGGTCAGCTCCCAACCTCTCCCCCAAATTCCCCTTCCATCTGCTCTGGACCTCCAGGCTCCCCAACGCTCTGGACTCTGGTCTGGGCAAGCACAGCTGGGGTCCCAAGGATGCCCAGGAGGTTGGAAAGGGCAGTAGACACTGGACCATAAAGTTTTCTCCCTAGATCAGCTGTACCAAAGTCAAAGCAGGAGGGCCCCAGGACAGGGGAGCTCAGTAAACAACCTTGGAGACAGAATGGCTCCTTAGTCTGTCCCACCACCCTGTGGCCAGAGCAAGGGATGCAGGCCAGTAATGTGACCTTTGGTTTTCCACTTAGCCCTGTGCTGTCCAGTCCCATGGAAAGGCAGCTGAAAAGAGAAACTCAATTGGACTTGGTGGAGGGCAGGGGAAGATGGGCTGGGCCGCTCCATCAGGCGGGCACTCGGCCTGGTGCCCTGTGGGATGATACCCCTGGAGATATGGGGGAAGGGGAGGGAGGAAATGGCCAAGGTCTGGCATCCCACACCCCACCCCTGGCCAGGGTAGCCACAGATCAGCCTCAGGAGGATGTGGAGAATGGAAAGGGATATGCCAACAACAGTTCCTGCATATGCCCATCCCCAGAATGGTGGAATTTTTGCTGGGAAATGGTACTAGGAACCAGGGGCAGTGTGGTACTGTGGGAAGGACACTAGACTGTGGTTTAGCAGGCCTGAGTTCGAATCCTGACTGCCATGTGTGGAGCCGTGGACAAGTCATTTAAACATCAGTGTCCCGGTCTCTGAAAGGAGGGGGTTGGACCGCCAAGGTCTCTTCTACCACTAAATCTGTGACCTGGCGCAGAAGCTAGAAATGCACATAAAGGATCAGGTAGGTTGGGTGTCTGGTCAGCCCAGTGCAGGGGGGGATGGTGGGAAGGGGAATGAGGCCAGGGCCACAGAGGCCAGAGCACCTGCCCTCCATTCCTGGACTTGGTTTGCTATAGGCTCAGTCGGGGCTTTAACATGTAAAACCAATCACAAATCATATTTCATGGATTTATCACAAATATGACTCATTATGTCCCTACTCGAAACTGGGAAATTCTCTCCAAAGACATAATTGTGCTTCCCTCCTCATTAAGATTCTTATATTCTCTCCCAAGCCCACCCCTCCACTTTACGCCACTCCTGAGGAAACACTGACCTCCATAGAGTTTAGCCTGGAATAAGGGAAAGAAGGAGGAGAGACTATAAAGTCTGACAAGCTGGATGACAATCGGGCAAATTCAGTCGAGGGCATTTGGGGGAGCTGATCTGACTTTATACTTATAAAAGGCAGGTGTCACCCCAAGAAAATAGAGAGAGGGGGAAACTGAGCCTCTGCTTCTAAGGAGGAGCTCCTGTCTCTACAGAGCTTCCAGAAGGTGTGGGGCTTTCCCCACAGAGCTGAGGAGCTGGGTCCAGGGAAGTCACAAATTCGGGGTGAGACACAAACCATCCCGGCTGAAAATCCCTTTAGCACACAGGCCAAGCCGACTCCAGGGCCCCTACAGAGATTTTGTCTGGACTTCGAGGTGGAGTGCCCTTCACACTACTGCACCCCCAAATTTGTCCAGTCCTTTGAGACTCGTGGTGGAGACAAGAATTCTTCCTTATCCCTGCTCTATTGGGCACCCTGACTTCCCCAGCGGATCCTACCGATACCAAGGGCAGTACAAGGAGTTCAGGCTCAGTCCTACACAGAAAGAAAATAAGGTCAGCTGAGTGGTAAGCATGGGCTCCCCCCCCAGAGGGGAAGCTATCAGCCCCTCCAAACTTCTAGCCCTGATACGTTCCTGTTGAGCCCAAAAGCCATGCCCTTTTGTCCCTCTGCTTGCAGGGGAGATGAGGGCACCCAAGCCTTGGGGTTCACCAAAAAGAGCTTGGCAGGAGGCAGCAAAGGATGGACTCGGTGCATCTTGTGGACAGAACTATGGACAGGTCATTTATTCCTACCCACAACAGGAATGCTGGGCAGGAGAGAGTCACGGGCTGCTTACAGTAAAGCCCGTTCACTCGGAAGCCATAGGTCCCTGACCCAGCTCCACTTCACGGCTGTATTTTGGACACTCCAGGCTTAGAGTAAAGGTCAATGGCAACTGTTTGTCTTTGGAACAGCAGCCCTGAGGGTCGCCCTCTTCCGGCTTGACTTTTTTTCTTTTTTCTAATTAGAGAGCCAGCCCTTGACTCACTTCTTAAAGTCGCATTTTACGTTGCTTGCTGGCTCTGTGCTACGGCTCTAACCTGAAGCCTTCTGAAACTGGGTTCCTGCATCTCCTGCTACTAAGGGCTCCAGGGACCTCCCCCAATCCAGGAGTGCTGCCTCTGAACTCACAGGCCTCCAGACCTTTTCAATCAATCAAGCAGCATTTATTAAGGCCCCTTATCAGAGCCCAGGGTCCCAGCTCTTCCAGCCTAGTGGCCAGTCAAGGTGACTCCACCGTCTCAAAGCGCTGGTTGGTGACCCCGGAGTCACACCTGGGTACAAACCATCCAACCTCCGCCCCCCCTACCTCCCCTCCTCCCAACCCACCCCGAGCTTCTACACCATCAGGGCAGCCAGGGATGGCGACTGGGCATGAGGGAGAGTCCCACTGAGGACACGAGGGAGGGTCCCACTGAGGACACGAGGGAGGCCAGCTGAAGCCAAGGTGCAGAAGGTGCTTGGTGTGCGAAGAGAAGGCTAAGGGGTCCCTAGGCAGCTGTCATCGAGATTCATATAAAGAAAATGCTGGTCGACCATCCTTAGCAGAAGAGGAGGGAGTAACAGAGTCCCCGCATGCAACAGTGCTCTGGAGTCAGAAGATCGAGGTTCAAATCCTGTTTCTGATACTTGCTACACGAGTGATCCTGGGCAAATCAGGTGAGCCTCAGGCCTCAGTGTCCTCTTCCGTCAAACGAGGGGAGCTGCCTCTGAAGTCCCTCCCAGCTCCCTCTCTCTGAGTCTCTGACTCCTGACTCTGGGGATGATGGACCGGCCAACTAAGGAGCTGGCCCCACCTTCCGGGGCAGAGATTCCTCTTTGCCAAAGAAGCGTCCGAGGAAACTTGTAGTGGATGGCCCCACGCTGGGGAAACCTGGCCATGGCCCCTGGAGCAACTTTGCCTTCTGCCCGAAGCACTTTGTTCCCAGACCAGGAGGTCCTGCGGTACCTCCCAGGTTTGATCCAGCACAGCTGCAGAACCCAGGGCCAAGGCGCTTTGGACACTGGGCAGGGGTAGCAAATAAGAGGCCTAGAGAGCACCCAGTGGCCAGGTTGTCTGGTCAGTTCTATAGGAAGAGAAGTGGGTCACCTCCTGGGCAGGAGCCCCAGTGTGAGCCCTACCCCCCCCCCCAGCGGGCAGAGTGGGAGGGTCCGGGCTTCACTGTCCCTGGCCACCCCAGGAGGCTCGATTTCAGACTTGCCCACCTAGTCAAGATGCCCACATCTGGCCCCCTTTGTCACCCAGGGCACTTACTGCCTTTTGATTTTTTCTGGGGTGTCTGCCTGTTGGACTCTGCCACTTTGGCATAGTCAAATACTGGCCTTGCACTTTGCCTCCAATGAGCTTAAAGTTTGAGAAGGGAGCAGCAGCCTAATTCTGTTAGGTGGCATCCCTGCCCCCCCCCCTTCCCCACTTTGATTCTGTCTCTCTGTCTCTATCTGTCTCTCTCCTCTCTGTCTCTGTCTCTCTGTTGAGGTGGGGGCTCTGCCCACCTAAAAACAGTTTTGGTTTCATGATGTGTTGTTTCACTGAACCATCTCAAAGAATTCAGAGTCAGACCACTAATTGAAGTATAGGCATTTATTGAGATTGACACCTCTCATGAATCAGGTTAAGTTCCAAGAGGAACCAGCAACTTCAGAGAAAGCAAGATGGATTTTTATAGGGTAAAGATGCAGTTACATAACAGAAATCATGAATAAGGCAGGAAGGGTTTGTTAAGGGATTAGGTAATGGAGGAGGGTCTATAAAGCCAAGCACCAGCAGCTTTCCAGAAGAGTGCTACAGAAGAAAGAATTGCTTTTAAGGTTCTGATTACATAGTATAGTGAACAATCCATTTATTCAATAACAAATCAGAGCAAAACATTCCCAGTAAATCAAGGTACAGCATTCACAATGTTACAGTTTAGCACAGATAATCATAATACAGCATTCATAACAACTTGCCACATAGTTTCCACCACAGTGGTCACACAGTTTTGAACAAAGTATAATCGGTTAGTCAATCAATCACTTAGTAAATCATTCAATCATCCTTAAGCCTCCTTAAGGGTCACAAAACACAGTAGTCAAAGTTCTTTACTCATGGGCACACTGAGTTACAGTATCAAGTCACTATTCAGCACTTTCTTAAGGGGTAGTGTAAAATACACAGGCCATCCACCCGGTCACAAATAAGTTACAATCTTCTCAGTCAGTACACAGTGTCCAAGTAAAGTCTTCTTTCAGTTTGACTCAGGGTAGGCTCTCAGATTCCCTGGATCCCCTTCCATGGTTCCTGCTCCTACCTGGATTCACCAAACTGTCACCTGGGTTCAAAGGCAGATAGCTTCCAGCTCCTTGTCCA
>CM053580.1:1686809-1777420 GCA_028627135.1 Pseudochirops cupreus | reverse complement strand
GAGGGAGGGAGGGAGGAAGGAGAGAGGGAGGGAAGGAGGGAGGGAGGAGGGGAGGATGGGGAGGGAGGGAGGGAGGAAGGAGGGAGGGAGGAAGGAAGGAAGGAAAGAAGGAAGGAAGAGAGGGAGGGAGGGAGGAAGGAGGGAGGGAGGGAGGAAGGAAGGGTAAACCAAGGCAATTGCTCTCTTGAGGGAGCCAGCTAGTCTAGTACTCTATTTCACAGAGGGAGAGACTGAGGCCCAGGGAAGATGAGCAGTGTGCCAGGGTCCCCACCCCCACCCCAGCCACTGCAGAGCAGCCTGGTTGGGGGAGCCCAGTAGGGTTTTCCCTCAGAAGAAACAGTTAATCCTTCCCTCTCTCTGTGACTGGACTCTTAAATGCCGTATTGTTTCCACTTGGAAACGAGACTGTAAATCAGCCGCAGCAGGGCTGTTCGGCCTCCCAGCCCAGTCAGACAAGGAGCCCTGGCTGCCCGCCGCCCCCCCAGCACCGTCCTGGACCTCTGCCCGGGGCCTTTACCCCTCACTGGAGGGAAAGCATAAGCAGCCTCTGCAGGAAGGAGGCCAGCTCAGGCCTGAGCAAGGGCAGAATCGGAGGCAGAATAGGACACCACCACCTACTCACCTTTCCGATCTCACTCTGGAGTTTGTACTGGTTTAACTGGACACAGTCCTGTGGGGGAGAGACAAAAACAAAGAGTCAGAATGGGCTCAGCCCAGCCTTGTGTCACCCTACCCAGGCTGGAAGCTTGCAGGTCCAAAGTCTGGGAGCCAGGCCGACCATCTCAGCCTTGGGGGAAGTCTGGGAGTGGAGGGGCTCACTTGGTTAGGCCCAGGGAGGGAAGGAGGCCACTTAGCAGGGGGCAGGATACTGCAGCACTAGGCCTACTGGACAGATGTTGTCAAATGACATGGCTTCCCTTGCACTTGTGGGCCGTCAGGCCAGCTGGCCACCTGGACCGTCAAGGACTCGCCAGATCCCTCACAGGCACAGACTTGCTCCCCCAGACTCTGGGGAGCCTCTCTTGGCAGCAGTCCCAGGAATTAGTCAGGTGGCAGAAACCACCAGGCAATGTCAAGCATCAGTAGCCTCTCAACTGATCCCTGTTTCTGGAAATGGGCTGCTGGGAGGTGGTCACCAAGAGCATTCATTACAAGTATCTGGTCCTCGGTCAGCACAATCTGGGTTCAAACCCTGCTTCAGACACTCGTTATCTCACGGAGCCTAGTACCTTGCCTGTAACATCGAGGTCATAGGAGACCCTTCCTCCCAGAGCTATGGTGATATCATCTAAAGGATTAGGGGCTTTGCAAAGACCCTCGGGTGCTCCAGAATCACCAGCCAGGATTATGGTTGTTTTGAATGAGGGCAGGGCATTATTTGGGTCTCTGTGTGCCCAGGGACTGGCGTGGTAACCAGGTGCTCCATCAGTGAGGGCCTCATCGAATGGGGGCTACCAACGGAGTCTCTGTCATGGGATGTGAACTCCGATCTCCTGGCTCATCGACCTTGGCCCCTGCATCTGCAGGGACCTTGTGGCTTCCTAACAACTCGGTTCTGTAAAAACCCCAGCATGCCTGGGCTCTCGCAGAACCCTCCAGACGTTAGAGAAATGAAAACACGTGGTCCTGTGAGCGAGAGACAAAAGCCAAGAGCTCCCTCTGACAAACCGTAGGGAGGGGCCAGCTGCTGGCTATGACCTGCTGTGGCTGATAATGGTCTTTGAGCCCAGTCACCTCCCTCACAGGTGCCAGAAGAAGGAACACCAACCAGCCAAGGAGCACCAAGCTCCCTGAACCATCCCCCAAGGGTCATGAGGCTGAGTTAAGTTTTTGGTTCTGCAGACCTTCTGTGGGCACAGTGCTCTGACTTTCCCTGTCTAGAGAGCCACGGGCTCCCTCTGTTGGGCTCAGGTTGGCTGCCCCTCTCTCACCTGGTCAGACTGGATGGGGCTTCTCAGAGCAAGGGTGGGCAAAATCATGTTGCGGAGCTCCATGAGGCCTCATGGGGCTAGATTGGAGCTGCGCTGGACAGCGACTTTGGCATTCCCAAGGAGGGGTAGCCACCTCCTCTCCCAAACCCTGCCCTTGTACAAACTGGCCCTGGAGGGAAGGGGCTGGTACCAAGCGCTCTCTAAGTCCTGTGGCCCCTTTCCCTGACATTGGCAGAAGGGTCAGGGAGCCATAACCCCCACTCCTGTCCCCAGGCTGGGTGTCCCCTGCTGTTTGCCAATGGTCTCACCTACCTCCACATCTGAGATGGATACTCGGTTGGATTCGATGGTGGGCCGGCGCGCGATGTGGGGGGAGATGTGGTTGGCAGGCCCTGTGGCATAGGGTCCACTTATAGGAGGGCAGGCAGCAGAGAGACAACTGCGGCTTGGTCTTTCCTGGAGAGAGAGCTTCCTGCCAGACAGCAAAGGTCGGACAGGGATGCTCTTGGGGTCTTTCTGGGGATGGATCTCTTTCGTGGCCAGGGAGGGGGCCGAGAGGATTCTCTCTCTGGCTTCAGGGGGGTTGCTGTTCGTCTGGAAGTCTTGGCCGTGGCCATGCCCAGAGAAGACCATGCAATCGTCCCCCTCGCCTGTTCCTCCTAGCTCAGCCACATCAATGGCAGCGACTCTCTCCACCAGCTCTGTGCAGGGGTCTTGGCAGCACAGTGCTGAAGCTCCCTCCATGGTGGGGATGAAGGCCAAGTGCATGCACCAAGGGGGCCTGGGCTCTGGTCCAGAAGGAACAGCCAATGCCCCTGGGAAGAGACAAGACGGAGAGGGGATGAGCGACAAGACAGGCCACAGGCTTCAGGCCCCAAAGGACAAAAGGATTTGAGCCTTGTACTCCAAATGTTGCCCTGATTGTTACTTACTGCTCCTTACTCCCTGTGTGGCCTTGGGCAAGTCCTTTGGCCTCTCAGCCCTCATCTTCCTCCTCTGAAAAACCAATTCTTGGTCAAAGAGAGTCCTGGGTTCCTTCTGGTCCCAGTCTCACCTTCCAGTGACCTTTGGTCTCCTCTGCTTCCTCAAAGCCACAACATACGGTGGTTCTAAGGAGCCTGCCCCCACCTGGCAGGGCAGCTGAAACAGCAGGCCCCCACACTCTCAGCTTGAGGTGGGGAGGACATGAGCAGAGCTCCCCAAAAGGATACCAGACTAAGAGGCAGAAGGTGCCCAAGGAGCTGGGCCAGAGGCTGGGGCACCACATGGCAGCCTGGTTTGGCAGGGAACTCAGCCAGCTCTTGGGTCCTCCTGGAGACGAGGCACAGGCCAGCCCACAGCCATGGGGGCTCAAAACCCTTCTCCTGTGCCTCTCAAAGAGTTCTCTCCCCTGCCCTGACTCTGCAGAGAATGTCCCCAGAGAACCACAGCTCACTGGGACGGAACCCCCCAGCCCACCCTGCTTCACCAAGCTGTAGGTAAGAAAGCTAGCCAGGTTCAGCACCTTTTGAGGGGGAAGAGGCAGGAGGCCCAAACCCCAGGTGCTCTGGGCTGGCAGACTTCAAAGGCCAGAGTCTGCCCAACCTACACCCCAACAAGTGACCTCACATCCATAAAGGGGGAATCTGCTCAAAGGCCTCCCTCCCTCCCACTCAGGGCTAAGCTGTGCTTTACCTGGGAACACTAGGCTTACTAAAGGGCGAGCTCTTTGAACATGGGAAGGATTTCCCTGTAGTCCAGAGCTGGAATACATGGTAGGAGCTTATTGACTGAGGGAGGGATCTAAATGGTTAGAGGATCCTTACTGTTATTTCCCCTTTCGTTATGGTCAATCCTTTATTATCATTCCTCCTCATTCCTCTGAGGTAGGAAGGACAGGTAGGAAGAAAGTTATGTGAAAACTGAGATGCAGAGGAGGTAAAGTAAGGCCTGGCCCCAAGCTTCTGGCCAGCAGCAGTGAAAGCTGACCAGAGGGGCAGCTGTGTCCTGAAGCCTGCCTGCCGGCCCGGCCGTGTGAAGGCTCCCGGGAGCAGGGCTGAGCTCCCATTCTCTCCTCCCCTCCCCACACGCCGACAGAGAAGAGAAGACCTAGGAGGCCCCACGCTCCAAAGCAAGGAAGACTTGGTCCCCATAGGTTGCGGCCTCTTTCTTTCTTACTCGTATTGATTCTTTGCATAACTGAGAAGCTCCCCCCTCCTGAAAAACCAGCTTGGACCCAGCAAGATCATAGCAGCAGAATGGGAGCCTTGAAGGTCATGAGCTCCCTGTTGCTTGGAGAAGAAGTTGCAGAAATGGTTATGGAGCCAATGGAGCCCGGTTCCAGTACCATCTATGTGTAGCTAGGTAGCCTGTACAGAGGCATCCCTCAAAGTCTCAGATCAGAGGACCTTTGAGCTTCCTTCCAGCCCTAAATCTGCAGCTGTCTGGTGCAGGGGGCTTCTCCAAGAGCCACCCAGGGGGCCTCAATGACCTCTCAGGTTCCTTTCAATTCTCAGAACTGGGGAGCCTAGGAAAGGCATTCTGTCTCTGGGCCAGCATTCTCACAGCGGTGTGATTGGGCAGAAGCCCTCAGAGTGTGACCACCTGGACCTTCATCCTACCCCCCCCCCAACTCTCATCTGGGCCATTCTAACCCTTCCTGAAATTGAGGGGGCTGCCCCCTAGCTCTCAAGGCACCAGCCCCTTCATTAGAGCTTACATGAGTCACCCTCTGCCAGCCCTCTCCTCCCTCCCCAAATGACCTGAATCCCATGATGTGTCTTCAGCCTATATGGGCTCATGGGTACCCTTGTCCTCCTCATTCAAATGACAGGAGAGAAACAGAGAAAGAGAGACAGACAGACAGACAGACACAGAGACACAGAAACAGAGAGAGACAGAGACAGAGACACAGAGACAGAGAGAGACAGAGACAGACAGACAGACACAGATACACAGAGACAGAGAGAGACAGAGACACAGAGATAGAGAGACACAGAGACACAGAGAGAGACACAGAGACACAGAGAGACAGAGAGAGCGAGTGCACGCGCCAGCCCGTGAGAGTGGGGTCATTCCCCACCACTGAGCATAGTGTGACTTAGGGCAGGTGCTTTATGGCTTGTTTATTGGCTGGCACACAGCTGGTGCTTAATAAATGCTTCCTGGTCATAGGAAATGCCAGGCAGTCTAACACAGACTTTAGGAAGGGGTGCAGAGAATGAAAAATT
This sequence comes from Pseudochirops cupreus, assembly GCA_028627135.1. Lineage (NCBI taxonomy): Eukaryota > Metazoa > Chordata > Mammalia > Diprotodontia > Pseudocheiridae > Pseudochirops > Pseudochirops cupreus. Next base: position 1,772,280 of record CM053580.1, on the reverse strand, counting down.
CAATAAAACCAGGCAGTTCTTGATGAAGTGCCAGCCGAGCCAGGCCCACGCACAAGGGAGAGCCTTAGCTCCTGCCCTCAGGAGCTTACGGCATGTGCGTATAAAGGCACGCGCAGACTGGATGAACAATTAAGTAAAATAAATGAAACAATCAAATGGATACGGGGTGTTTGGGGAAGAGAGGGTCTCAGGACCTGGCTGGGAAGGATGACGGAAGGCTTGAGCTGAATCTCAGAGGAAACTGGGAATTCTAGAGAGGGTGGTGAGAAGGGAGCACATCACGGTCATGGCAGACGCCAGGCAGAGGCACCGAGGTAGGAAATGGGGGGTCAGAGACACAGAAGAATACCAGGATCAATATAGCCAGAGTAGGAAGTACATGGAGGAAAGTAAGGTATAGCAGGTCTGGAAAGGTAGGCAGGGCCCAGTCTATGAAAAGACTGAAATTTTCAGAGCATGCTAGGAGGGAACACAGTTCTGTAGGACTGAGAGACGCTCAAGACAATTCTGGTAAGAACAAGAAGGAGGAGCCATCTTACACTAGACAGATGTGGCTGCACAGGGAACTCTTGGAGGTGAACGATTTTTTGAAAAGAAAGGCCAAATGCCCAATAGTGGGCGTAGCAGCCAGAAGGCGAAAGTCCGGAAGTAGCTGAAGTTTGTGACAAAATCCTAGGACAATAAAATGGTGGATTTAGAGTTATTTTTCAGTTTTTTCCCTGTTTAATCACATTTTATTATTCCCAAGTACATGTAAAGATAGTTTTCAATATTTGTTTTTATAAGATGTTAAGTTCTGGATTTTTTTCTCCCTCCCCAAGATGGCAGACAATCTGATATAGGCTCTACACATATGATCAGATTAAACAGCTTTCTGCATTAGTCACGTCATGAAAGAAGAATCAGAGCAAAAGGAGAAAACCAAGAGAAAGAAAACAACAAAGAGAAAATAGCCTGCTTTGATTTCAGTTCTGTTAATAGGTGAAGTAGAGCCCTCGTCTGCTGGGGCCCCTCGCACTCACCCTGGGGGCCCTTCCCACCCCCGCAGCTCGAGGGTTCTGTGCCTAAAACTGACCCACAAGAAATGAGCAGAAGGGTTGGGCAGTTCAGTCTGGACTAGCTAGCGGCATGGGCCCACTCACACCTTCTCTGTCCCTGTCTGTCCTCTCTCAGTCTGTCTGTCTGTCTGTCTGTCTCTCTTTCCTCTCTCAGTCTGTCTCTGCCACTGTCTCACTGTCTTTCTCTGTCTCTGTCTCTCTGTCTCTGTCTCATTGTCTCTCTATTTCTATCTTTTACTGTCTCTCACTGTCTCTCTCAGTCTTTTCTCAGTCTGTCTCTGTCTCTCACTGTCTCTGTGTGTGTGTCTTCTCTCAGTCTGTCTCTGTCTTACTGTCTCTCAATCTCTCCCCTTGAGAAAACCATGTGCTTCCCTCTGGGCAATCTCCCCTAGGCTTAGGATGTACAGGTGTTGGCTGTGATCTCGGGTCCTTCTCCCTGCAGGAGGGCTGCAGTGCCTTATACACTCAGGAGAGAGGATTGTGGGAAGGATTTCTCATTTGTTAGCCCTAAGTCATTCGGGTCGATTTCGGGGCTGTTGAGTTAATGATTCTCCTGCTTTCAAGGCAGCCCCACTCCTTGCCTGCCTGGGCTGGCCCTAATTTAGCTACAAATTCCTCTGCAGACAGAAATCCAACGATCCTGATGACAAACCTCTTTCTCCAGAGCAAAGCTCTGGACTCTCATGGATTCAGCTTGGCTGCGGCCAAAAGATTCCAAGAGTCCCAAACCTCAACAGACATACCCTGGGGGTTTCCCTCTCCCACCTTCCATCCTCCTTAGCAGAAGCAGGCAGGTCAGGGTGGATGCCAGGCTCTATAGCTACAGGAAGGAGACAGGAGAATGCCAGGAAATCTAACACGTGCTCTAGATTTTAGGGCAGAAGATGTGAAGCAATTAAAAGAAAGGAAATGCCAAACCAACCAAGCAATGCCATTTATGAAGTGCTCACTCTGTGCTAGGCACTGGCTACAAAAAAAAATGGACATGTAAAAGCCCCTGCCTTCAAGGAGCTTACCTTCTAATGGGGACCCAACAGGGCAGCTTACACCCTAGCGGGAAAGACTGCCTGGGTCAGACACAATATCTTACAGAGGAGAATGGTGTGGTGGACAGGTCTGGGAGCAAGGGAGGCCCTTGCCAAGCTGGATGTAGTCCCTAGGAATCAAAGAATCCCCCTGTCCCAGTCCTATCTGTCCTTGGAGACTGTCAGCTCCCTGATGGCACAGATTGTCCTGTCTCTGACCTGGCCAAGGGCCCACCAGGTACCCTGTGGACTCCCAGGCCCCCAAAATCCCCAGAGGACCAACAAGATAGGAAGAGAAGGGCTGGGAAGAGTCATTAAAGACACACAGGGAGTTTCAGCCCACTGGGCTCTGCAGGAAGCCTAATGCCAGTGGTTATGTCTGAGGAGATTATAAGGCTAGAGTTGCTCAACTATTCAGACCCACAGGATGGGGACATGCTCCTAGGGGGTGACATGGCAGGAACCAGAGGTGGAGGGTGGTCCATGCTGCACTTTGGGGAATGGGGACAGGATAGGAGAAGCAGAGATGGCATCAGATCATACAAACACTGACCCGGCTGACTGAGCATGCACAGGCTGGATTCTTGTGCCCTTCCTGGCCCCCCAGCCTGTCCCTTCTCTAGGTGGGAGGTGATGAGAACCTGAGCTGGGCAAGTGATGGTGGCTGTGGGACGATGGATGTGAGAAATATTTCGACGGCCATAATTGTTGGGACTTGGTGACAGATTGAGAGTGAGAGGGAAATCCTGAGCCTTGGTGTCAGCCGGGTTCCTGAGAGGATGCTGTGGTCATTGAGGTGGGGCAGCCAGGGGGCACAGAGGGAGTGGCTTGGGATAAGCTGGGCTTCTGGCACTGGTGGAACACCAGGGTGGGGCAGCCCAACCTGAGGGCTCCAGAGAGAAGACAGAGCTGTCAGCCCTCTGCCTGAAGGTGGGAGTGGAAGCCACGGATACAACGAACTTTTCTGGGAGAGAGCCAAGGTGGGGTCGGTGTGGGAAGTCTCCCCTGTGGTACATTGGTAGGGGGCTGAAAGAGAACAGAGACCTCAGGCTGGAAGAGACCTGAAAAGCCAACCTTATTTTACAAAGAACTGAGTCCTAGAGATTTGGCCAAGGTCACAGTGGAACCCTGATTTTTTGGGGTGATAATAAGGTCCTTGGAATTAACACAGAGGTCGCCAAGGACAATGGTCAGAAGGGCGAATGGAAACACACGTCTGTTCATCTTGATCCCCCCCCCCCCACACACACATCTCCCATCCCCCATAGTCCTTCATAAAGTGACTCAAACACAGAAAGGGCTAATATTTGTTGACTCAACAGCTGACGAATGGACCTCTAATGGTATCCCAGTCCCTCCCCATCGCTCTTATCCTAGCATTCAAAGCCTTCCAGGATAGACTCATACTGGACTACCCCCAAGGCGGGAGATTCCAAGGACCGAGTTTGGGTTCAATAGAAGGAGGGGCTCAGCTAGTCAGTCCCCAGGGAGGGAGGCTGACTGCGGGAAGTATGTGCTCCCAGCAAGTGCTGAGTATTATTAGGGCTGGGTGAAGGGGATTCCTCCTCTGGGTGGGAGCTGGACTCTCCAATTTCCAGGGTTCCTTCCAACTCCAGGCTGCTATGATTCATCCTCCCCCCTGACTCACAGTCTTCCTCCAGCCACATCGGACAACCCACAGCTCCCTGAATATGCCCTGTGGTTTTCTGCCAGGGTTTTCTGTCTTTGCCCACACAGCCTCCACCTCCCCAGCATACCCTTGCCTCTTTGCTAACCCAAATTCTGCCCTTTCTCCCACACAAGCCTGAAGCTCTCTGGCTTCTTGCTGTGGGCAGTTCAATTCTGGAGGACAGGTTCTGGGCAGGCCTCCCACCAGCCTGGAAGCCCAGACACCACCCAGAAGCCCAGAAAGCCTTCATCTGGGTAAACTGAGGACACCTGAGGGGAAAGCCCACAGCCTGTGTGAAAATCCCAGCCTGGAGGAGGCTGGGGCTCTGGCCACTGCCCAGTGACTTACTCTGACTGCCTCAGCTCCAGAAGGCTCTCTCATCTCAGCAAGGACTCACTGAGTGCTCTCAGACTAATCAGCAGGAGAGTTCAGTCTAATGGGGGTGGGAGCAAACACAAGCAGATTGAGAATGGACTGAAAGCAAATCCAAGGCTGGAATCATGCCCTAAAACAAGCTTAGAAGATAGCTCTGCAGCCATGGTGTCTCACCCACCATACAGCAAACAACTCCACAAATGGTGGTCCAGGCTCTGCTTGAAGATCTCTGAAGAGGGTGAGCCCACCAGCTCCATGGATGCCCATTGCCCTTGGGATGCCCCTCTCTGCCTGGCAGCCATTTCCCCCTGACTAGGAGTCTCTTGGCAGCTTCTCCCCCCATTGCTGCCCTCGGTGGTGGCCCCCAGGGCCAAGCAGAACAAGCCTCACCGTGCTCCACCAGCACTCTGACCAACCCTCAGGGCCCCTGAGAGCTGCCTCTTCATAGATTCTAGGACCTTTGCCCTCCTGGCCACCCTCCTCTCTGGCTTATTCATGTCCTTCCTAAAACACAGCACCCAGCTCTCAAGGTAGGGGCTGAAGAGCCATCACCACCACCACTTCCCCAGCCCTGGTCCAAGTTCCATTTTTGCAGCTGGGGGGCTAAGGAAGGAGGGGGAGGAGGAGGCTGGAGAAGGGGACAAGAGAAGAAGGCTGTAGGAGCTGGACTGACCCTCTGAAGTCACCAGCTCCCCTACTCCATTGTAGATTCTCTTGAGTTCAGGGGAAGCCCAGCACTCCCCTGTGGGTCACTGCCTACCTTCATAAGGGAAGGAAATGCTCACTTCAGTTTTCAGTTGGGGAAAAACCAAGATGCCATTTTCCTCCCCCAAATTCAAGGGTCCTTTAACATCTATCCGGGGATACTTAAAGTTCAACTCCAATCTCTTCAATTTGCAGGTGTAAAAACTGAGGCCCAGAGGTTAAGTGACTCACCCAGGGTCACAAAGATAGTAAAAGGCAGAACCAGGATTCAGATCCCCTGAGGGGATGTTCCTCGCGACCCGTCAGCCCCTGGGAATCTGCCAATGGGGGAGACTTCCTATCCTGACCTCACCTTGGTTCTCTCCCAGGAAAGTTAATCGAGTCCCTGGCTTCAGCTGCCACCTTCAGGCAGAGCTAGCCAGCCCCCTGCCCAGCGCTCCCCAAGGCCATGAGAGAGGGAGGGGGCTGGGCAGAGTCTGCTCACTCTTGGGCCACAGATGAGAAGGGTGGGCAGAGTTTAGAGAAGTCCCAAAATGGGGCCACAGACTTAATGCTGTAGGTGAGGGAGAAGAGCTGAAGGTAAATGGGCATAAACAGAAATAGGATGTTGCAAGGCGTGGATGATAAGGTTCAGTTTGGACACGTTGAGTCTGGGACCTGACAGACTCATCCAGGAGAGAGATTCTAGGGGGCATCCACGGTGGAGAAAGGACAGCTTAGGGAAAGGCCACCCTGCCGCAGTGGAAGGAGATCCATCAAAGCAGGCAGAGTAGGGGAGCCAGGAGCACTGGGGTCAGACAGGGGAGAGCTAGGAGGAGCACTTCAGAAGCCCAGAGAGGGAAGAGTCCCAGAAGAGGAGGGTCTTGGCACAAAGGCTGCCTTGGACCTGGGACCCAAAGAATGAGGCTCAGGAAAGGGCCATTGGCTTGGCCAGTGAGGAGGCCAGAGGGATGGCAGCAGCAACCAGAGAATCTCTGAGGAGAGGCCCAGAGAAATGGGCTTGGAGGCCAAAGCAGATGCCGGCCCTCCTCTCCCCACCACAATCCCCATCCTGTTCTCACGCTGGCACGCCCACCCCCCTTGCGCTCTGGGGGCCCACCCTCCATCACAGTCATCATCATTCCCCAGGCACCCACGAGGGGTTCAAGAGAGCAGGGGCCTCGAAGGCCATCCAAGCTACCCCTCCATATTACAGAGCAGAGGATTGAGCCCCAGAGAGGGAGCGGACATGCCAGAGGCCAAACAGTGATTCTGCACAAATCTTTCCAGTGACAGGGAACTCACTACCTTATAGAGCAGGCCATTCTCCCATTAGATTGATGCCCTGTGTCTTCTGCTGCCTCTGCCCTGGGTCTGCTCCCTTTGCCGTGGGGTGACATCCTGCACCCTCCTTCCTCATCCTGTGACTCTGAGCTGGGCCCCCCTCCCAGAGCCCCACCTTTCCCTCTGCCTTGCCAGCTGTAAGCTACCTTACCGCCTGGGGGAGGGGGCCGAGCCAGCCAGGCAGTCCTTGACCCACGCCTGGATCCCAAGAGCACAACAAACTGCCGTCATGACAACCCCTCTCCAGCCTAGGCAGACTCATAAACACCGCCTGGTCTCCCTCCCACAAACGCCAGCTGGCCCCGCCTATCCCCCACCCCCTCCTGGTTTCCTTGCTTGCATGAAGGCTCTTCTGGGGAGTCAGAGACAAGGCCCCTGTCCTTCACCCCGGTGCTTTCTGGGGCACAGAAGGGGAGGGATCACGGGCTCTGAGCTTGAGAGAAGGAACCTCAGGGGCCATCTAGTCTACACTCCTGCTCTCCCCCCATTTTACACATGAGAAAACATGAGGCCGGGTTCAGCTAACCACTAAGGGGTGCAGGCAGGATTCAAACCCAGGTCCAGCACACTTGGTCCGCAGGCTCCCGGCTCTTCAGCCAAAGGAGACCTAACAGCTCACCCTGCCGCAGCACATGTCCAAGGGGTGGGTCGGACCACGCAAGGCCTCAGGCTACCAGCCAGAGGCAGCCGACAAAATCTGACGCCTGGTGTAGAATGCCATTCTCTGGGCTCTCAGAGAATCAAAACCAGGGCCTCAAAAGTCTAGTTCAACTTCCCGTCAAAACAGAAATGCCCTCAACAATGTCCCTGGCAGAAGTGTGCCATACTTCAGCGTGAATATCTCCAGAGATGGAGAGCTCACTACCTTATCCAAAGGACAATTCCTTTTTTTTTTTTGGCCTTTGTTTTGGAGGGGGGAAGGCAAAGCAATTGGGGTTAAGTGACTTGCCCAAGGTCACATGGCTAGTAAATGTTGAGTGCCTGTCTGAGGCTGGATTTGAACTTAGGGCCAGTGCTCTGTTCACTGTGCCACCTAGCTGCCCCTAGGGCTATTCTTTAATTAGACTGATTCCCTCTGGCTTCTGCCCCTTGACTAGGTATCTGCTCCCTCTCCTATGGGACAGCTTTTCAAATACTGGCCCCCACCCAGAGGAAACAGGGATCCGAGAGTTTCTGTGACTTTTGGAGGATCCAAGCAGAGGAGCCAGGGCTTTGCCCAGAGTACCCACTGGTGCCTCCATCACGAGTCCTGCCAGGACTTCTCTACATGGTGAGTCAATATGGGAAAGTTTCACTTTGGGAAAAATGAATAAGATGGAAAAGCTGTGCAAGGAGGCCTGAGGAGCCTGCCCCAGCCGCCAAGCCCAGACTGTACTTCCTTCACGCTGGGGCCACCTTCGCGCTGGGGCCACCGGCTCTCTGCATACCCCACGGCAGCCAGGTATGCGGCGGGGCTTTTCAGCTCTGTCGGGCACCAACCTGACTTTCCTGGGAATCGGCTGCAATCTGATTAAGCTCATCAAGAAAACCTGGAGCAGTTTTGCCAATGGGAAAGAAAATGAACACCCAAAGTATGGAGCAGGCTTCAGGACACTGAACTCTCGGGAAGGATGTCTCCCTGGGATGCTGAGACTTCCTATCTCCCTTCTTAAAAATAAAGATGGCAAATCCCCACAAATGAAAAGCACCCAGCGGAGGCATTGGGTGGAAGGCGGCATCTTGTGGGTGAAGCTGCAGGCCATCCTAGCCCCAGGGGTGGGGTGGGAGGAGAGGGTGTCAAAGCTGAGCGCACCCTGACCCCACGATCTCACCTGCCCCAAGGCGGACAAAGAGAAGGAAAGTTCCTCTAGAGGCCCCAGCAAAGCATCCATCCCCGCCCCTTTGGGGGAGGAGGACTGCAAAGGAAGGGGGTGCCCATCGATTAGGGAATGGCCGATGTAACGGGTACCATTGCGCTGTAAGAAACGGAGAATGTCAGCAAGATGGAGAAAGGTGGCAAGGCTTGGAAGAACTGGCACAGAGAGATAAATAGAACCAAGGGATCAGCTCTGAGCTGAAAACAAAGGCCACCCCAGAAAAGCGAGCCTTCAGCCTCGCTACAGAGAGGTGGGAAGCTACGGCCCAGAATGCTGCGTGTGCCATCAGATGCTCTCACTCTATTGAGTCTTCCAGGTTAAATGTTTCTCTGTGTTATGAGTGCGTGGGCAGAGCATTAATGACAGTGGCACAACGATCAAAAGCACCCAAAGGGTGAGAATGCTGCCCAAAGCGGCCTCGCGAGGTCCCGGCATGCCTGCCATGCTGTGATCTGGCTTTTGCTCACTCTGCCCTCACCCCGGCGCCCCTCCCTTCCCCAGCCAGGCCATCCGACTCTGGACTCATCCCAGCCCAGCATGACTCCTCCCCGAGCACAGGTGATGCCAGGCATGTCAGCAAACTTCTCCCCGTAATGGAGGAGATACAACACATAGGGGGAAAGTCCCGTAGCTGAACCCTGGTGCCCAGGCATGTGCACCCACCCCCTGCCACCTGCCGAAGGCTTCTCAGCCCCCGCGAGGATGGAAACCTGGGGTTCCACCGCCTAGCATCCGCTGGGATAGAAATGTCAGCCATTCTTGGCAGCCACAAAAGGCTGTTTCAGGAGCTTTGACCAATTAATTCTCCTCCGTGTCAGCTTTCAGAAAGCATTCCCCCACCTGCCCATCATTCCCAAATACTGTGATCCATGTGCAGGGAATCAGCCGAATACCCAACCATCCATCCTGCAGTGGGAACTGGTTTGGCAGTTCAGACCTTACTCAAATACTTCCTCTTCTCTGGCCCAGGTGTGGCCCCAGCTAAGCTCCTTGGCCAGTCTACATGGGCTTGGGAAGAAGAAGGCCCAGAGTCCTCTGGCCCCAGCTCCGGTGACTGCTGCTTGAAGATGGTGTTCTGGACAGCGCCATAATGAGTAGCTGAGTCTCTGGCTTTCAGATGGAGGCAGTTACTTGGCATGGACACCCTTTTAATGACCAAATCGGGGTTGCACGTTGCTGATGAGCGGGACTGGAAGGAAGCAGCCGGAGGAGAACGGGCTGGCGCACACACGGCAGAGGGTTTTCTGTGTCTCCTGGTGAGATCTCACATTTGCCCCAGTCAAACTTCCTTGCTCATTTTGGCACATTGTTCCAGCTCGCCAAAATATTTTTAAGTCCCTGTCAAGGAGCAGTACAGCTTCATCTTGTTTGCGAGTCTGATAAGCATGAAGCTTATGTCTTCATCCAAAACCAAGAACAGAGCTCAGAGGCACTCTACTAAAGACCTGACCCCTCGAGATTGACCTCAACCCAGTAATTATTACCCCCTGACCTATATATTCAACCCCTTGCACAGTGAACCAATGTATTATCATCCTGCCCATATTCTCCCATTGTGTCCACAAAGAACGTCAGAAAACCCAACGGATGCCTGGCTGAACATATGACATCTCCAGTACCTTCCTGCCTTAGCCAGCCTTATTGGAGACATCCTGGCCCATGAGGAAGAGCCTGCAGAAGCATCTGGAGGGGTGGGTGTGCATTCCAGGGCTGCACTAAGCTCCTTGGGAGCCTTGGCTTTCCCATCTGTAGCACTGGCAGAATAGTGAGGTTCGAATTTTAGAGTCCACCAAATTATATACAAACTTTCAAGCATCATATTAATCTTGTAGCCTTCATTATTAGGAAGGTAACAAGGTTGGCACACCTGTTCTGGGTCACCATGTCTTTTCCTCAGGTTCTACAGAACTCAGCAATACCATGTTCTGGAATCCTGCCATCCCCCTCTCCCTTTTAAAGACTAGGATCTCAACATTCCCCCTCCCAACTTTTTATCAGGTCTCTCTCCCAACACCTGGCACAGTGTGTGATAGACAGTAGGTGCTTAGTGTTTACTGAGTGACTGGTCATGGTTCTCAGAGACCCAGCCATCGTGGTTCCTGGATCACATCAGCAGATTCATACCCTGACTATTATGGGAATCAGGAGATCTGGTCAGTCTCCCTGCTGTTTCATTGCCTACTGCTATAAGCTTCCCTCCCCCAAACATGTTTGCCCTGACCTCTCCTGCCTGAACAGCAGCCCCCTCGGCAGGAAGAGACGAGCCATAAATGCCTCCTCCATCACATATGGGAACATCTCAGCTTTCTCCCCAGCAGTGAGTCGGCCTCTCCCTTCTTCGGTCAACTGACCCAGACCGTCCTGAAGCTTTTAGACCATCATTTTGGTTTTTTCTTCCCCCTTTGTTTTCTCACCCCAAGTCTTTTGGCACCCAGCCCAGGGCCTGCCTCAACCAGAGTTAGACCCCAGTAAAGGCTGGATTTGATAATCTTGGGCTCAAAGATTACTGCAGATGGTGGCTGGAACCATAAAATTAAAAGACGTCTGGTCCTTGGAAGGAAAGCTCTGGCCAATCTGGACAGCAGACTAAAAGACAGACAAAGGTCTGTAGAGTCAAAGCTCTGGCTTTTTCAGTAGTGATGTATGGCTGTGCAAGCTGGACTGTAGGGAAAGCTGAGCGCAGAATTTGTGCTTTCCAATGGGGGGGCGATGCTGGAGAAGACTTTGGAGAACCCCTTGGACCACAAGGAGATCAGATCAGTCACTACTTAAAGAAATTAACTCAGGCTGTTCACTGGAAGGTCAGATCCTGAAGCTGAGGCTTAAATACCTTGGCCACATTGTGGGAAGGTGGGGCTCCTTGGGAAAGACCCTAATATTGGGAAAGATAGAAGGCAAAAGGAAAAAAGGATGGCAGAGGAGGAGATGGATGGATGGCATCATGGAAACAGTGAATGTGAGTTTGGACAGACTTGGGGAGACAGTGGAGGATGGAAAGGCCTGGTGTGCTATGATCCACAGAGTCGCAAAGAGTTGGACGCCACTGAACAACACAAAGACTTCCAATGGAGGGTGCCTGGTCTCGGTACTGGGATCTCTTGGTCTTCATCCCAACCACAATCTACCCTTCCAGCGCCTTGGCCAGGGCTATTTCTTAGGCTGGAAGCTCCCTGAGGGCCACTGGTTTTCTCCATATCTTAGGAGTGCCTCACACAGAACTCCTGGGGGTGGAAGTGGATTTTTATCAGGTTATGACAACTTTTCAGAGCCTCTCATAGCTCTTGAACTATCTGTGCTGGCCATGACATCACTCCTGTCATTGTCTGCTACTGGTACAATGTGTCCTCTAGTCTCTGGTATCTGGCTGGAGCTCCTCCCCATCAGTGTGGGACCACTCCAAGCCATCCTGGGCCACGCTCTATGCCCCTCCCCCGATGGGAATGGGGTACTCTCCTCTCCCTCCCCCTTGAAGAGCCTAGCCCCATCATGGCCAAGGAGTCTCTAAATACCTGTCCATTAAGCAGCAGGCAGTTACTTGTTAGTGCCTGGAGACCAGTGACCCAACAGTGCATGAAGTGTTGAACTCTGACTCTGAACATCACCCCTTGGTATCCCAGAACTGCACCCCCCCTCAGAGGGGGTCCACCAAATCCAGCCTCTGACTCTGCTGGACACCCTCCTGAGCCCTCCTCCTCCCCAGGCAGCCCCTTCCACAGAGATGAAGCTCCTCCTAGCACCAAGCCCCTACCTGCTTCTGAGCAGAACAAGCCTCACCTGGGCTCCTGATTGTACTCCTGAAGTTTCCTGAGCCCAGCAATCACACCTGAGAGCCTTCTTTTCCCCAGGCTAAACACCCCCAGCCCCTCCTGCCTTTCTGCTGAGATGGCTCTGTTGGTGGGAGCTGAGAGGACGCTATCACCAGCACTGCTTAGAAGCGCCTGCCCTCTTCCATCTGCAGCTCAGAACTGCCTTCCCAGTCTTCTCCCCAGCCTGGCCATCTCCCCCATAACTCACTGCAGTGTGTCTGCGTCCTGCTCCAAAGTCTCCTTGGCCCACCCATCATCCATCCCCACCCCTCCCTATGGGCTCCCTGGAGCCCTCCCTCTTCTCCCCTCTCAGGCTCCCAAGGGCTTAATGATCACCTCTGTGCAGGTGATGCCTCCATCTCTCTATTCAGCCCTGCTCTCTCTCCTGAGAATTTCCTCCATCACCAGCTGCCTTTGGACACTTCCACCTGGTTGGCCAGTAAACAGCTCAGACTCCATGTATCCACCACAGAGAAAGCCCAGGCCATGCTAGAACCTTGTTCTTCAGGCCCTTGGGCGTCTGGAAGGCTCTTGGGCAAAAAGCTCAAAGAAGCATAACCTCACTAACCCAGACTTTCCCTCCCGCCCTGCCTCTCATCCCTCCATCCCAAAGGGGAAGAAGAAAGCTCCTTCGAGACACTGCAGGGACACTGGGACTGACCCCCCTGAAGAGTCAGAATCCTAGAAGCACCAGCCTGGCCACTCCCCTTCAGGGGTCCAGAACAAGTCCCTGACTGCTACAGGATTTGGCAGCTTATACTGGGCCCCACTGGAGCCTAGGCCTGCCCTGGCGGGCAGGTACTAACAGGTACCTGGATTGTCCCAGAGGAGGAACCAAGAGCTCAGAGAAGCAAAATCACCCAGCTAGTCATGGTCAGTGGCAGGCAGGCTCCAGCCCCGGCCTCTCTGGACTCCCAAGTCAATGCCTAGCATAGATACTGAGATAACCAGGGACATGTGCCTAGCACTGGGGGGCTTGGCAGCCTCTAGTCATTAAGATCAAAGGCAGGAGTGCTCAGGCAGGCCTTCCAGAGGGAGCTAACAGCACCCGCCTCTGAGGGGTGGTCAGATCTGCACACGGCGACTCAAGGCTTTGCTCTGTGCTGGACCGCAGACCAAAGTGAAACACCACTTCCCTTCGGGGAGCTTACATTCTCCAGGGACATAGGAAAAGGACACAGATAAGTCAGTAGGAGATAGAATAGGGCAGGACATACCATGAATAGGTTGGGCAGGAGGTGGGGATCAGGAAGGGTTCACCAGGACCTGGCACCTGAGAGAGCCAAGAATCCTAGCAAGGCAAGAAGCTTGGAGAAGGGAGAGAGGGCAGATGGGCACCATGCCAGCCAGGGATGGGAGGGGCCACTGAGGCAGTTGGGGAAGTTGGACCAATGCAGTAAGGATCTAATTGGATCCTACCCTCTCACCCTGCCCAGGGGAAGCCCCTGAAAGGGCAGGTGTGGAGGCCCAGTGGCTGAGGGGCCCTGGCACCAACCCTGCAGAAGCTCCCACCAGACCCAGCCCAGCATCTCTGGTTACTGCACACTCCTGCTGACTCACAGGCAGAAGTATGTAAAAACCCACAGAAAGCTTTGATTTTTAAAAGTCTATCATAAATCCATTTAGGAGGCCAAAGCTGATGCATTGCCTGTTTGGTAAGCAGCTGGCCACTCCCAAACAGGAGGGACGGTGAGCCCTGGTCACTCAGGCCCAGGGAAAGGAGGGCCGGGGGCTCAGGGAGGGGAGGGGGGAGGCTCTGGGAGACCCAGACATATGCCTTCCAGTCACCCTCCCCTGGAAGTAGACTGTCTCAAAATCCTAAGGACCCAAACAGACCCAGAAATGAAGCCAGAAGATGGAAAAAGACTCCAGATTTGACCTGGAAGCCAAGAAAGCAGCAGGAGAGGGTCCTTGCCTGCTGATCTGCCTGACCCGTCCCTCCAGGCCAGTTTGTACCCCAGGGGCTGGACCAGCTATCTAGTCAGACTACTTTCAACCTGGATCCAAAAGGGGAGAGGCCAGCAGGGCTCAGCCTCCCCAGACACCCTCCACCCAGGCTCCAGATAATGCTAGAGTCAGCAGATACATCAGTGACAGACATCTGGGGCACCAGCCTGGACATCTGCCGGCAGCTGCAAGCATCTGCCCCACGTATCAGCATGGCGGGCATGGCAGGCATGGCGTGGCATGGCATAGCAGCCACCCAGCTCTCTCCCAGAGGTGGCACCACTGGAGCAGGGTCTAGAGAGCCAGAAAGTCTGGGCACAGGCCCAGGGAAGAGTGCCCAGGCTGTTGCGGGGGGAACCTGCCTGACGAGTTTGGGAGGTGCCCTGCTGGGAAGGCTCCCACACTTGCAGCCTCAGGCCAGGTTGGTAGGCAGAAAAGACACTCACCAGGGAGAGTCATTTGTTATGGTCAGCCTAGGTACAGCGCCTGGCATAGAGGTACCCAGGCCAGACTCGCTGTCTCTGCAGCTGCGCCACCTGGACCAGACTCCTCCACAGGCCTTCCTGGACCCAGGCCCAGTCCTTGGGGATGGTTTTATCTGCTCATCTTTGGAGTTCCTGTCCTTGGACCCAGCCCAGCTGACCAGCGGGTACAGAGGAGCCCCCTGGCCTTCTCGGCCAGCCAGGCCTCCCTGCAGAACACACCGCCCTTCCCTGGTCTCCTCTTAGAATGTCAGCCCCTCCAGGGCAGGGGCTGCTTTACTTCTGCTCTGCATTCCTGGTACCCACAGAGGGCCAGGCACACAGGTGGATGTTTTCACAATCCATTACTTGGTCAATAGAAGACTCATAGTACTTTACAGAAAATTTTCTGTAAGATAACCCTGAAAGGGGCAGTACCCACATTAGGACTTGCATTTTAGAGATGAGTCTGAGGCTCTGATGATGTTTGTGTTCAATGTATGGTTAGGACCCTACCTGCCCCCGAACTCGGGACCTCACCTTCCCCTTTAGACTAGTGCCTCACTTCCCTGCCTGACCCAGGGCCAAGCCTCCAAGCTGGACCCTGGACCTTGCCTCCCTGCTGGACCCTGGGCCTCACCTCCCCCATTGGACCCGGACCTTGCTTCCCTGCCAGACCCAGGGCCAGCCTCTCTCAGCAGACATCATGCTGGTGACTAGTGGGGCTTATACATGTCAGCCATGAGCTTGTGACCTTCCCCTGCCACCCCAGAAGGGAACCGGAGCAGCCAGCTCTCTCCTGGGACTCCTGGTACCCCAGAACTCACTACTGGGCCTCCTGCCCCTGGCAAGCCATGGCTGACCCAGCTGCTTCACTAGCCCCGGGCTGGCAGCAACTTGTTTGGTGGCTGGAGAGGAAGGCCTCAGAGGCTGGGTGTCCAGCCCAGCTGCATCTCTCTGTACATCTCCCCGGGCTCTGAGGACTGGTGTCCCCTCTCCCTCAGCTGCTGTGGCCCATGCTCTGGGAAACAGGGGTCTGGGGAATCCCACCTCCCCTTGGGGTGTTTCCCTACTTCCTACGCCCCCCAGGCCTGAACCAGCCTCTCCACAGCCTGCACCCGGCCCCACAGAGGTCCCCCTGGTCAGCAAGGCTAATGAGGGGCCTGGATCTCTATCACCTCCCCCAGCCCCATCCTGAGGATGGGCCAAGCTGGGATCTGGAGGGCCACACACATCCCTTGTCTTCTGCTTGTCCTCCACATAAGGCTGAGGAAGGATCCCCCAACACCCCTCAGAAGGTGTGGGAGAAGAATGAACAGCACTGACTTCCCTCCTTGAAGAATGTGCTGGGGGTAGAGGTGGGAAAGGGGCTCCGGTCCTCTGAGGGCAGAAGCCACTGGCCTAGATTTGTATAGGTTCCTGCTCAGGTCAGGGAGGCTGAGACATAGTGCAAGATTCCTCTGTGAGGGGAAGACACTCAGCTGTGTCTCAGGGGTGTGGCTGGGGTGAGAGCTTAGGCCCTGCCAGGTTATTCAGCCAGCCAATGCCAGCTGGGGTGGAACCCGCAACCAGGGCCTGGGCCTACCCTTTCGCGAGCTCACAGCCTTTCTTTGCAATTTCCCCTTGGCCTGAAGGACAGAGGCGTCTCCTTAGGGCCCCAGTCCCCATGTTGGGTGGCCAGTGAGATGCACCCAGAGCAATCAGCAGCAAGGCTAGGGAGGGATGCTTCCCTACCTTGGGATGGCCCCTGGGGTGGTGCCTAATGGCATTATTCCCAGCTTAGGGCCAGGCTCCCATTGCCATGGGGCACTCACAGCAGCCTAGCCCCAGGCATTTCTGGGCAGTGGGGTGGGTGGATGGTGGTGGGCCTTCCCCTCCTCGCACCCTCAGGGGTCCTCTAGCCTGGCCTGGGAGGTGCCTGAGATTTGACAAGCATCATCTCCCCTTTAAAGAAAGCTCATAAAGGCACCAGCCAGGCAGGGAAGGGAGAGAAGGGGCCTCTCCTGGGGGCCTCATTTCCAGTCCAGCTGGGCTGGGCTGGGCTGCCCACTCTCCCGTCCCTTCCTCGGCCTCAGAAGGAAGGCAGGAAGCAACTGTCTCTTCCGCTGGGTCTGTCTCCAGTGGTACTCCCATCAGACCCCTTGGCTCCACTCCAATGGCTACTGTCTGAGCTCAAGCTTTTCTCCTTCCATGAGGACCAGTGAGACAGCCCCCTCCTCAAGTCTCCTGACTGATCATTCTGTCCTTCACACCATGCCCAACAGATGTTCCCAAAGCACATGGCTGGCCACGCCCCTGCTACTCAAAAAGCTCTGGCTCCTGGACCCAACACAGGATGCTCTTTTGTCCTTGAAGTCTTCACTGGTCGTGGCCCTGACCCTCGCTACACACTCACACATTCATGTACACACACACAGACACATGAGCTTATACACATATACACACTCACAATACTCATATGCACACTCACACATTCACATACACACACAGACACATGGGCTTATACACATATACACACTCACAATACTCATATGCACACTCACACATTCACATACACACACACCCACAGACACATGGGGTTCTCTAGGTCTGAGCTTTATGAGCTTCTGTTGTTGGGCTTGGGGGTGGGGACAGGGTGGTGGGGACAGCGTTCCGCCAGGGAAGGAAACCACAGAATCTAGGTCAGGGGCTCCCAGATCTCCACAGCTGAACCTTCCAACAGCAGGGAGCAGATCCTGGCCAACCCTGCGCAGGAGAGAAGAGACATCAGCCCCGTCTCACCTCCAAGCACAGTGGCTCCCCAGGGTCTGGATGCCAGGGCTCTCAGCTGGGCTATGGCCTCATTCAGCCACAGCTCACTTAGCCCAACTCCCACATTCCAGGGCTGGCACCCATCCCTTCTAAGACCCACAGCCTCAGCCTGGGATGCTGGGTGCATGGCCTGCTCTCCTATGACCATCAGCCCAAAGGAGGGAAGGCAAGTGAAACAGAAACAAAGAAACCAAATCAAGATCTAGCACCATCGTTCTAGAGCTAGAAGCACCTTATAGGTCCCCTAAATCTGGTCCTGTTGTTGTACAGATGGGGAAACTGAGGCCCTCCAGAATGAATTTCCCAAGGTCATCTGGGAATAAGTATCAGAATTGGGCCCTGAGTTCAAATCCAGGGCTCCCTCTACACGAAAAGCATCAAACTCAAACAGAAACTGGGCCCCGCTAAAGCATCTGTAAGGATGGACACATATTGACTTAGAAAACCACCTAGTAATGTTATGTTTTGTTTTGCTTCATTTTTATTTTAAAAATTTCTCTATTTTATTTTAATCTGGTCCAGGTATCATGCTGGCCTCAGGGCTTGACTGAACCAAAAAAAACAAAAGCCCTATTTAAGTCCAGAGCAGTAGAAAGGGCTAGGCTTGGTGCCCAGGGGCCTTAGCCTAGAGTCCTCACTCTGCCACTAGTTCAGGCAAGTGTGGAGGAAGAGGACACTGAACTGGATGCTCTCTATGGTCCCCTCCAGCCCTGATATGTAGCGATTCCAAGTCATCCAACAGACACCAAGCAGCAGCCCTCCCCCATCACCTCTCCTGTCCTGAGGGAGCAGAGGAACAAGGAGGGAATGATGGCAGGGAAGGAGGGGGAGGGAAAATGAAGACCAATATCAAAAGCCTTGGGGGGAGGCAACAGCAAAGAGCAGGTTTTCAGGCTTTCACATGAACTTTGGAAACAAAACCAAGAAAATAAAACTTATCTAAAAGATAAGAGTTAGTCAAGGACAGTGTCTAGTGCAGCAATGTCAGCAAGATCAGAGATACTGGGGATATAAGACATCCTCAGACATTCGGTGGGAACACTGCTAACATGCAGGCCAGCATGACATATGAAAGAAGAAAAGACACAAAACAGTAAATGGGCCAGAGAGACAAAATAGTAACACTAACTTAGTGAGGAAAAAAAGCCCAAGGACGCAGGAAAGTGACACAGAAGAAGCAGAACTCTCCATGGAAGCTGCAGACATTGGAACCACAGAATGGGAGCTACCGAAAAAAGGGAAATCCATAGTGACATATCCCAGAAGGGAATATCCAGCAGGATGCACAGAACTGAGAGATCAATGGACAATGAAAAGAAAATTGAACAGTGCCCGGAATGTCACAGAACTTAGAAAACAATGAATAAGTATGTTGGTTAAAGCAGAAAACTTGGAAGAGAGGTCAGAAAATTTCAGCTTTGGATTAGTCAAAATTTTAGAAAGTATACAAAAACAAACAAGCAAATAAATCTAACATTTGAGGAGCTACAGAAAAGTGTTCCTGTGGACAAATACAGGCAAGTAGAAAAATTCACAGGACCCCAATAAGGTGAAATCCTATCAAGAAGTCTTCTAGGGATATGATTGCTAAGTTTTAAAATTGTAAAGACAAAGAAACAACCCCTAAGCACCCAGAAAAAAATAAAATTATATTAAAACACCAACTAAATATTGGGACTTCTCAGCCACAGGAGAAATGAGATAAAGCAGATGGGACTATATATGATTCTTAAAGGCACAGGAGTAGATCTTTCAATTATATATCCTGCCACTATCAGCATATTCTGACAAGGAGGGGAAAAGGGGAAAGAGAAGCGGAAGGATGGGGAATAAGGATTTCTAGAATGCCTACTGTGCACCTAATGCTTTACAAATATTATCTTATTCGATCTTCCTAAGAATGCTGTGAGGCGGATGCTGTGTTTATCTCCATTTTATAGTTGAGGAAAGTCAGACAGAGGTGAAGTGACTCGCCCAAGGTCACAGAGCTTGAGAGTGTCTGAGGTCGAATCTGAACTCAGGTCTCCCTCACTCCAGGTCAAACACTCAGTCTGTGCACTCTAGCACTCCCTAGTTCCCTCAAAAGAATCTCTTTGAAAAACCTCAAAGAATTTATCCACGATATTGAAGTACAAAGAGCTCAACCGCCAGTAGAGGAGGAATTCTAAGTCAACAGAACAATAAATTTCTAAAAGTAATAACACACAAAACAAGTCATGCCATTGTGTTTAACTATAATGGAAACAGGACAGTTTGAGTTCAAAATGTACCTTATGATGAGTGGAAAGAGAAAGGGGTTAAAATATATCTATATTTGTAAATAACTAGATTAAAATATAATTTAAAAAGGGAGAAGGAGGAGATGCTATGGGGCAGCAAAAAGAATGATGATTTCAGAGAACCTGAGGTTAAATCCTGTTTCTGCCACACCCTTCTCTGGGCCTCAGTTTCTCCCTCTGTAGAAGGGAGGAGGATTGGATTAATTAGGCAGTCAATAAAATTTATTAAGCACATACTATATGTGCCAGGCACTGTGCTAAGCACTGGGGATACAAAGAAAGGCAAAAGCCAGTTCCTGACCTCAAGATGCTCACAGTCTAATGGGGGAGAAAACACACAAGCAAATACATGCAAACAAGCCATGGAGAGGACAAATTAAGAATGATCAACAGAGAGAGGGCACTGGAATCAAGAGGGTCTGAGAAAGGCTCCCTGCGGAAGGCAGGGTTTTAGTCGAGACTTAGAAGAAACCACCGAAGTTTATTGAGCCAGAAGTGTGTGATATGATTGGACCTGCACTTTAAGAAAATCCCTTTGGTGGCTGAATGGAGGATGGACTGGAGGGGGAAGAGACCTGAGGCAGGCAGACCCTGAGCAGCCAATGCCATAGTCCAGGTGTAATGTGAGGAGAGTCTGCACCAGGGCTGGGGTAGTGTCAGAGGAGAAGAGAGATTATTGAGAAGACTGTCAAAATGAAATAGATTAGAGATGCTGCAGAGTTGAAATCAGTGGGAGAAGCTTCATAGATGAAAATAAGGAGATGCTGCAGAGGTGAAATGGACAAGAAATGCTGTAGGGGTGAAATGGACAAGAGATGCTGCAGGGGTGAAATGGACAAGAGATGCTGCAGAGGTGAAATGGACAAGAAATGCTGTAGGGGTGAAATGGACAAGAGATGCTGTAGGAGTGAAATGGACAAGAGATGCTGCAGACTTGAAATCCACAGACCTTGGCTACAGACTGGGGGAGAGGTGAGGGACTTCGGAATATGGAGGTACCATGTACAGTAATAGGAGAGGCAGAAAGGAGGGAGCATTTGAAGTGCAAAGGTAATGAGCTCTGTTTTGGACATGCTGAGTTTAAGATGTCTACTAGAAGCCAGCTCTAGGCCTCTGGAAGGCAATTGGAGATATGAGATCAGAAGTCAGCACAGAGATTGGGGCAGGAAAAGTAGACTTGAGAATTGTCAGCATAGAGATGGCCATTAAATCCATGGGAATTGATTAGATTAAAGTAGTAGAGAGGGAGAAGAGACCCAAGACAGAGGCAGAACTCCTATGGTTAGAGGGTGTTGTTGCTGCTGCTATTAGAGAGTGTGATTGGGAGGAAGATCGATCAAAGAAGTAGTCAGAGATGTAGGAGGAGAGACAGTCAGACAGACAGAGACAGACAGAGAGACAAAGAGACGGAGAGAGACAGAGACAGAGAGAGTTTCTAAGTTCTGGAAACTTAGAGAGAAGAGGATGTCCAGTAGTGTAATGAGGATTGAGAAAAAATCATTGGGTTTGGTGATTAAGAGATCAATAGTAACTTTGAAGGGGGCAGTTTTGGTGCAATGATAAGAAGTCAGACTATATAGATTTAAGAAAAGAGTGTCAGCAAAGGAAGAGGAAACGTCTATTGTAGACTGACTTTTCTGGGAGTTTAGCCACAAAAGGCAGGAGAGGTGGGGGTAGATAGATGAGGTGAGGGTTTTTTAAGGATGGGGAAGTAATCATGTTTATAAGCATCCAGGAAGCAGCCAAGTAGACAAGGAGAGATGGAAGATAAGTGAAAAAGAGTAGAAATGAGGGGAGGGCAATCTGCTGGAAGAGACAGGATAGAAGGGGATCATTTGAGCAAACAGAAAATAGAGAACCAGGAGAAGGGCCATCTCCTTATATGAGGTGGGGATGAGGGGGAGATAGTGGAGGAAGGCCTCTGAGGGATGGAAGATGAGGAGAGGAGAAGGATAAGCTCATGGTGAATGGTCTCACCTTTTTCTGTAAAATAACAAGACAAGAGTCTCAGCTGAGAAGGTGAAGGGAGAGGAGCCATGGGGGGTTTGAGGAGGGATGGGAAGGTTTGGAAGAGCCCTGGTGGAAAGTGGGATGGTGAGCTAATTAGGGAGGGATAAAAGGATTGCCTCTCAGCCGTGACAGCCCATCAATGTTGTGTGAAATAAATTTGTCCTGGACCAGGCAGAATGGTTGCATTCTTTTCTCAACCCTCATTTGGCAGCGTGTGGGTAAGAGAACACCTAAAATTCCATTCCACTCTATTCACTGCTATGCCAAGAAAGCTAAACTCCTATTTCCCAAAATGAGACTCAAGCTCATAAATCACAAATAGTTCATGTCTTGAAAGAAATGAATTTAATTCACTAAATAGTAGCAGGAATTGTAGGAAAGTCAGATGATTGTGACTCACTTCAGATAATGTGAAGACAAAACCTGAAGAGATTTTAACCCTTTATATCCTAGATGGCCTGAATTCCTGTATTAAAAGAAAAAGTTACAGAAAAAAATCAAACAACACCTATCAAAGAGAACTACATTTAGTAGTAAAAGATACTAATGGCCTAGCACGAGGTTGTTCTAAAAATACATTATACAACTACGATCTCAGAGAAGAAGCAGGGATTGACTCTAGTGCTACTGAGCATGGATGAGGAGGGGCACACAAGCAAGAAATCTTGGCCTAGAGGTTCACAGAACCTGCTGAGGCTGGGCCCTCACTGCTGCTAGGCAATCCCTTCACCTTACCCATGTCAACTCCTTATCTCATTCAGTCACAGTGTTCAAGCTTTGCTTCTCCTCCCCAGCTGGGTGTACAGATGATGGTGAAGCCTCCTGAGGCCCCCTTAGACATCTCCACCTGGAAGTCTCATAAGCACCTCCTACTCTGAGCGTCCAAAATGGTGCTTAGGATTCTTTCTCCCAAACTTGCTTCTCCTGCTGACTTCAAATGTCTGTAGCTCTTCCATTTTCTCAGTTTCCCATGTTTGTACCCTTGAAATTTTTTTCTACTATTCCTTCTCTCTCTGTCTTCTAACCAGTGACCAGGTCCCATCATTTCCCTCTTGACCCTCTCTCTGAATCTGTCCTTTGGTCTCTCTTCCTGCTCCCCTCATCCTAGTCCCAGCTCCTCACCCCCACCCACCTGGGTTGTTACAAGAACCTTCTTACAGGTCTTGGTGGGCACTAACACCCAGCAAGTGTCACCTCCTAGGTCTGACACTCAAAGTCCTTCCCCCTCCCCAATTTGGCTCTAACATGCCTTTGGAAACTTTTCTCACATTGTTCCATAATCTTGCCAGGCAAGGCTCGTCACCAGCGTCGGACATGGGCAAGGGGACACGTGAATGTTTAACTACTGTCTCTCTGAAAACACGTGACTCATTTTGAAGTGCAATCTGCATCGTTTACATTTTCTCCAGCACTTTCTTAAGCCTAGATAATAACCAAACAATCAATCTAGCTCTGATTGGTAGTGTTTGCCAACTTCTAAGGTGTAAATGCTCACACTGAACCTTGAACAATTGGCTGAGGAAGGCTGGCCCCAGCACAGCCCTGGTCATGGCTTGGGCCATCCGGCCCCATGCTTGGGACCCCTCCCTTACCTCCTCCATGAAGCCTTCCTTGTTACTCAGCCTGGAGGGAAGCTGTCCCATCCAGATGTCCCTGCACTATCTACATATAAGTACTTCTATTCCATTTGGTCATTAAAGGAATGTTGGAATCTCCTTTCTTGATCTTAGGGTGTTGTTTTGTCCTTAAAGCTACAATTTAAATCTTGAAAAGTGACAGTCCAACTTTCCTCTCAGTCAGGCTCTGGGCTCCCAGCACATTCCAGAGATGCTCTGTGTGATCCCAGAAGAGAGGATTGGCAAGGTGATCTAGCCTGTCTGCTGTGTCACGATGTGGCTGTAGCTTCCCCCACACCTTGGGAGTGTTCCTAAGGGCAGTTGAGCATATAGAAACAACAGCTGTGCTTGGCGTTCTATCGGTGAGTGTGTCTTGGGTTCCTGCTTTGGCAGCCACCGTCCCTGGACTGTGGCTTCACCTTACATCAGGATTACATTTCATTTAAAAAAAAATAACAGGGAGCAATTTGATTTGTCCAGCTCCCACTTCTTGTTAGACTATAAGCTTTTGGCTTCAGGGTCCTGAAGGGAGGAATGGGCTCCGAGGCCCACTGCGAATGCTACAGAAGGTCTCACAAATGAGGTGCCTGTGCTGCTGAACTCCTTCTAAGAAAGGCCTCAAATACTTATTTACACTGCTTTCCTTCCTACACAAAAGAGACCAGCTGCTTCTAGGAGCTTCCAGACTTTACAAAGGACAGAAACAGTTGCACAGCACCCCCAGTCTCAGTGCTTTGGCTTGGTCCTGGGGAAACTAAGGAAAACCCAACGCTGCCATAGATACAAACTGTGTTCAACTGGCTAATTGGCTGAAGAAGGCCCTGGACCAGAGACCAAAGGTCCCACACTCCTCCTCACCAGCAGCAGCAACAGACACACACACACACACACACACACACACACACACACTCTCACACACATATACACACTCACACACACACACGCACACATACACACACACTCTCACACACACACACACACACACTCTCACACACATATACACACTCACACACACACACACGCACACATACACACACACTCTCTCTCTCTCACACACACACACACACACACACACACACACAGAGTTTGGGAAAAGCCTAGAGCAGAGAGTCGGCATTCTGCCAGACCACGCACATGGACAAAGCAGCAGCCCAGTTAGCCAACATCTGGCCCTGTCTGCTCATAGGGGAGGCTCAGTTGCTGTTTACTGAATGGATGCTGGCTGTCTGGTTACATCCACATAACAAAGTGTTGACTGAACTTAGGTCCTGGATATAATGGGGGGAATTCCCAAGTGCTCACTTACCAAGAGTCTGATCTAATGGAGGTGACCTAGGCCAATCAGACAACCCAGCAAACCCCCCAAAGCCCTCCCAGAGCTTATGCATTGGCTGCCTACCCACTCCCAAGGAGGTGGAGCCCCAGTTTAGGGTTGAGGCTAGCTAGGATTAAGGCTAATTTACTACCTTAAGAGCCACCCACCCCCGACCCAACTGCCTGACCTTGGTAGTCCTGCCCAGCCAGAAGGAGACTCCTGTGAAGGAGAGAAACTCTGGGCTCGATGGGTGGGAAGCCCCCTCTCAAAGGCTTTTGACACCAAGAGCTTTCCAGATCCCACTTCTGAAGTGACTGGAGCTTGGGGGATCTGGGAAGAACATGGCATCCACTGGGGAAAGAGGTCTGGAGTTAGAAAGCCCTGAGTTCAAAACCTGATTTCGTCATACCAGCTCTGTGGCCCAGGAAACTCATTCAGCATTCCCTCATCTGTCCAGTGGGCGTGACAGTACCTCCTCCCAGAATTGTGGGGAAGCTCCAATGAGATCATGGTCTGTGAATGTTCTGCAGACCAGAAGGCATTCCAGACACATCTGCTCTTACTCATTAATGTTGCTGTGTTTCTAAGGCCCCTCTGGAGCAGCACTGGGCTGAAAAGCCCAGATGCAGCAGGCAGGCAGGCAGGCAGACAGATGCCAGATAGTAGAAGGGGTCACTGGCCTCAGCTTTTTGTTCCATCACTCCCATCCCCTCTATCCACAGGGCCTCAGAGACAGTTGGAAGGGCAGGGCCCTGATCCTGGGGAATGAACCAAGCATCCTGGGCTGAAGATAGAAAACCTAGAACCCTAGGCTTGGGTCAAGTGCATGAGTCAAGCGCCCAGTATACATGCCTGTCATTTCCCTGGTTCCTTCTGGGAAGGCAGAACTCCTGACACCCTCCCTGGGACATGAACCCAGGGTATAGTCAAGGGCAGTAACACTGGCCCAGTGAAGGTGGGGCTTGTACCCCAAGTTGGGGGAAGGGAGAGGGAAATACCTCTAAACTGCAGAATTCAAGCAGAGAATTGCCTCTCAGGGAGAGCTGTGGGTTAGCCTGAAATGGCAGTTAAAGCTAGCTGCAGGTGGCTCAGCCCCAGGCAGGACTGGGTGGGGCCTTCTTCCCTCCCTCCCTTTCTAATTCTGTCTCTCAGTCTCCAGGTAGATAGGGTCATGTCAGAGTTCCTGCTTCTGGTGCCCACATGTCCACTCTGGCCCAGGCTGGCCTTCCTGTTAAGTGGGTCCTATCTATGTGAGGAGAAAGTTCCTAAACCTGGCCTGTGAGGAATCCCCTGGGCCTGGGCCTGGGCCTGGGATGAAGGATTCCTGCTGGCTTGTGAGCAAGGGACCAGCAGGAATTCCAAAGTTAGGATAGCACCTGTGGTGTGTGGAGGCTGTGAGGAGGAAGAGAGGGCTCAGCATGGCTGTTTCTCTGGTGCCCCAGCCCAGCCTCCCAGGAACTCATACCCCACCACATCCAGCCTGAAGGCCACTCAGTTCAGGACTGGCTATTTGGAGGAACAAAAGACCAGCTCCTTTCCTCTGTGGAGTCCACTCCGTGGAGTGGACAAAGGCCAGGAGTCAATGGAGGTGGCAGCCAAGACCCATATGGGGAAGAGAACAGGACAGAGACAGCAGGACCCAGAAGGAGGCTAGAAGGCTTGGTTGAAAGGAGCAAAGTCAGAATGGGCCCTGAACAGCCCCAGAGAAACTGGACCAGAAATGGAACATCCCAGTGGGGAGTTGGTGGTTCCCATGTCAGTTCAGACTGGGTCTCTCTGTCTCACTCTGTCTCTCTGTTCCTCTTTCTCTCTCATTCACTCACTCACACACACACACACACACACAGAATACCCAATTCTGTTTCAGTAGTAAGAACCTTTGCTCCCACCCCCCTATTTCTGAAATGAGAAAGACATCATTGTCTAGTGGGAAAAGCCCTGATTGCCAGTCAAAGAACCTGGGTTCAAATCCTGACTCAAGTCCCTTCCCTCGTCTGGGTCTCAGTTACCTCATCTTTAACATTAAGTGCCTGTGCTGGGCGTGGCATTGGCTGGGCAGGGGAGGAGGGAGGCACAGAAGGAAAACTATATCCTGCCTCCAAGGTCTGGGGGGAAGAAATGGTGAGTGCATACTAGCTAAGGAAAAGTACAGATGTGAGGTAACAGAGAGAGAGGGAGAGGGAGGAAGGGAAGGAGAAGAGAGAAGGGAAGGAGGGAGGGGGAGGGAGAGAGGGAAGGAGGGAGAGAGAGAGAGAGGGAAGGGGAGAGGGAGGGGGGAGGGAGAGAGAGGCATGCATATAGGCAGAGGGTTAGCCCAGCTGATGCCCTGTTCAGTGATGGCACCCAGCCAAATGGGCACCAAAGAGAGGGCATCCTTTGGCAGTGCAGGCTTCACCTTCACTGAGGATGAGCCCCACCCAGCAGAGAGGCTGGCTTAGCTCCATTGGGAATGCTGCACCCCACAAGGACCTGTCCAAGCTTTTATTTTAGCCAAGGGACTGGGGATGAACATGCCTTTGTTCAGTCACGTCCAACTCTTTGTGACCCCATGGACCATAGCACACCAATGCTGTTCATGGCTTTTCCTGCAAAGACACTGGAGGGTTTGCAATTTCCTTCTCTAGCTCATTTTACAGATGAGGAAACTGAGGCCAACAAAGTGAAGTGACTTGCCCAGGGCCACATTACTAGAAGTCTCTGAGGCCAGATCTGAACTCAGGTCTTCCTGACTCCAGGCTCAGCACTGTGCATTGTGGTGCCACCTCTGAACATGCCTTTAGCCCAAAGCTAAGGGACATACACTCTCACACGAGGTGCAGCTGAAGGACTATGAGAATGCTGGGTGAGATGTCCCCGAATCCTTTGGGAGGTAAAGGCCAGCGGACGTGGGCTGGGCCCCTTCCTGGAGAGATACACCCAGCCTCCCTGGGTTGAAGTCCACCCTACTGATTTACCCCCTCAATTCAGACACCTTCCCTCCTGACCTTTCACCTGTGAACTGTGACCTCACACAAATCCATGCTGTCCATCCTTCCAGAACCTCCATAGTCTCTCTGAATGGGAGTCTCAGAGAAACTGGGTTCAAATCTCAGCTAATAAATTATAGGCAGCTGTTAGCTCAGGGGATAGAGATGTAACAATGGGGATAATAACAGCCCTGATTTTCGTGGGGATCAAAGGAACTTCAATTTGCAGAGCATTTGGCCCGGTGCCCAGCATACAGTAAGTACTATATAAATGCTTATTGTCTCCTTGCCAGCTCTGCCAATGACTCCAAGCAACCTCAGACACATAGCCCACCTCTCTGGGCCTCAGTTTCCCCCTCTTGAAGACAAAGGGGTTGGACTGGACGGGATGGCAGTTGGAAAGCTTTCCCTAGACATAACCGAGCTGCGGGGCGCCCACGATTTCCCCTACACTTAGGCTTGTTTCTATGCAGCCTTCTCTAGGCCCAAAGGCAACGATGTTTCCCTGGGAAAGCCTTTGCTGCCTCCTAACCTGAAAATGCCTGCTGGACAGCTCCCCTCAGCACAAAAACATTCATTTAGAAGGAGAAAGGCCTGGGTTTGAATGTGACTTTTGTTTGTCACTTGCAGGCTGTGTGACCCTAGGAAGTCAATGAACCTCTCTGACTTCCAGCACCATTGGCTGTGATCTGTGTGAGTGAAAGGACCTCAGTCACTGGGATTTCCTCGCATTGCTCCTTGCAGTAACCCTTTCTGTGTGAGAGGCCTTCAAACTTTGTGTAGCAACACCTACTTCTTTTCCCCCACCCTCTTCTCCTTTTTTTTTTTTACAAAAAAAAAGTATTCTCCATTTTTATAAATTTTCTTAGCTTGTGTTTTATTCAAATAAAATTAAGGGGGGGGGGGTAGTTAGATGGCACAGTGGATAGAGCCCCAGCCCTGGAATCAGGAGGACCTGAGTTCAAATCCAGACTCAGACACTTGACACTTACTGGCCATGTGACCTCAGGCTGATCACTTAAGCCTGATTGCCTTGCCTTGAAAAAAAACAAGAAAAGCAAGATTCTATTGCAATTGTATGAAACAGATAAATCTTGAATATAAAATAATTTTTTTTCATTTTTCACATTTGGAACTTATGAAGTACTTTTTTTTCCCATTTTTCACATATGGAACTTAAGAAGTAATAATAATATGCTTGTATTAATACTTTCAGTTCCTTCCATCTACTCTCTATGTGTCTATCAGATCACTAAAATGCTGTGAGCTCCCTGAGGATGGGGCCTGGAACAGAAGATCTGTTTAGTAAATGCTCCTTTATTAGTTCTTTGAGAATACATCCTGAATCCCAAGCTGGGCTGCTGCTCCCGGGATCTGGGTTAGGGTGGGGGTGGTGGCCAAACTGGGCCAGCCTTCCCTTTCACCCCCATAAGACACGACGATTCCACTGGGCCCTGTCAGCTGGTTCCTCTTCTCCCCTCACCCCACTTCCCCCCTCACTACTGAGTCATCTTTCTCCTCCTTCCCTGATAAAAGGACTGAATGAACTTTCAAACAGCCCTTCTCTCAGGGTTTGAGCTAAGACTGACAAGAGACAGGAAATAAAGAAGCTCCTTTTCCCTAGTCCATTCCCCACCCCACCTCACCCATACCTTCCCCTTCTTCCCTCAGACCCATGGGGAAGCTGGAAGAAAAGGCCCACTTCAGAGACTGAAGAAGCCTGGCCTTATTTGGAGGCAAACGAGACCCAGGCTCTGTGGGGTGAAGAGGCCCAAGAAGAGGACAAGGATGGGGGGAGGGGCCCTGAACTCTATTGCAATGAGCAGATTGACAGCAGCCCATGCATGGTGCTTTGCCTCCTCTCTGCCTGGTCTAGCCCACTGCCATTCACTGCCTCCACCCAGCCACCCTGCTGATCCCTGGGGTGCTTGGTCTTTCATTCTCCAAAGAGGACCAATGACATCAGGAGGGTGATGTTTGTGCATGAACGGGGTTTAAGTGAGGCAGAGCTGTGCACAGCCATCAGGAGACCAGTGAAAAACACGATTCATTTCATCTCAGCAAGCATCAGGGGTCAGAATGCAAAGCCAGGTTCTATGGGCTCAGAGAAGAAAATGCAAGTCTCTGCTTTCTGGGGGCTTCCTGCCACTAGGGCAAGGCTAGGTGGATCTCTCTCTCTCTCTCTCTCTCTCTCTCTCTCTCTCTCTCTCTCTCCCTCTTTCTCTCTCTCTCATTCTCTCTCTCTCTCTTCTCTGTCTCTGTCTCTCTGTCTCTCTCTCTGTCTCTGTCTCTCTCTCTGTCTCTCTCTCTCTCTCTGTCTCTCTCCTCTTTGTCTCTCCTCTCTCTCTTTCTGTCTCTCTCCCTTTCTCTGTTATTCTCCCTCTCTCTCTTTCTCTTTCTGTCTGTCTCTGTCTCTGTCTCTCTCTTTCTCTCTCTCTCTCATACACACACACACACACACACACACACACACCTCTAATACATGTTAGGATTTAACAGATTCCTCGCGTGGGCCTGAGAGATTTCAGGAGAGGGAGAGCTCAGTTCTTGCTAGAAGGAAGCAGTCAGGGTAGCCTTGGGGTTAGACCCTAAAGGAAGGAAAAGCTTCTAAGGAAGTCAAAATTGAGAGCAGGCAAGAGCAGGGGCAGGTACCTAGAAGGGGGAGAGGGCAGGAGGGCACCGAAGGGTGAGAGCATGGACCAAATTTGACTAGGCCACAGACAATGCAAAAGAAGCCTGTGGTTTTGAAGATGGAGGCCAGAGGACCCATCTCACATTCAATTGAGCAATCATTAAGGGCTTGTTGTTTGCCGGTCAGCGCTGGGGCTATACTCCACTTTTCAACCAACATTCTCCCACCAACATCCTCTTTCATAGAAGCCTGGTTCTCCCTTGGTGATGCCCCATCCTTGCAATCCTTTCCATGGGAGCCACACCTCCCCATTCACAGAGGCCAAAGGAGGGGCAGGCATAACCTCTGGTCAAAGACTTCTCACTTTTCTTCACAGGGCCAAGCGAGACCATCTTTCCTTTCTCCTGGTTGCCAGACCCTCCCAGCACTCTCCAGACCCTCCTGGCACTCTCTGGACCCTCCTGGCACTCTCCAGACTCTCCAACTCACTCTCCAAACTTCTCAAATGACTTTCCTGTTGAGTTTGTGGTCAATCATAACCCCTGAGTCTATTTCTTACAAACTGCTGTGAAATCAGCTCTCTCCGTCTCTTGTTTCTGCCTTTGTGTTTCGGCAGAATCTGCACACTAGACTGTTTTTTACATTTCTTCCTGTGAGTCGGCTCCTTCTGCCAGCCCATCTGACTCAGTTTGACTTTTGATTCTTACCACTGCTACATAACTGTGTCAGATCCAAGCACTGCCTTCTCTGCCTTTAGCTAGACAGCCCATTCTGTAGAATTGGCTCTCCATTATCCAATGGAAGGGGAAAGGACGAGTATGGCATTGAAGACCCAATGCCCCACCTCCCTTCTGCTTTGCCACTGCTCACAAGTCCCTCCCCTCCCCCCTCCTCTGCCATTTTGGATAGAGAAGCTACATTTGGTCTTCCTCAGAGCCAACCTGCAGAAAGCTGTGGTGATGGCAGAGCAGAGATCATCCTGCCCCACTTCCCAAGCTGTGATTCTCAGAGGTGAGGTAAGTCTGCATGAACAAAAGCCAACAGTGGGAAGGACTCAAGGGAGTGAGCCTGGGGTGCATCTCATTTTATAGATAAGGAAACTGAGGTTGAAGGCTCTGAAGTAATGCTCAAAATCACACAACTGGTCACTGAAATGAGCTCAGAGGATGAGGAGCTCCTGGGCCCCAAGATATGCCACTGGATGGCCAACTTTAGTGGAGACAGGAAGGCAAGTTTCAGCTGGAGCAGCCGGGAAGGGCTCCCTGGAGAAGCAACAAAGGCAGGGCATGGGCACAGAGGTGGGAAGGACTGTGATATGCCAAGGCTAATGACAGATTAGAGAACATGTGCAGAATGGAGGTGGGTGGAAGAATGAAGACATGGAGCCATAGGATGGTAAAACATTAGACTTGCTTCAAGGCAGCACAGAATGGTGGAAAGAATTCCAGATCAAGAGTCAAAACCCTGGGTTTGAATCCTAGTTGCACCTGTCATTCCCTGTGGAACCTGGAGAAGTCCGTTTGTCTCTGGTCCTCAGTTTCTTCCTCTGTAAAATGAGAGGGTGAGACCCCTCTAGCTGTGATCTTCTGAGCCTGGGAAGATTCCTCGGAGGCCAGGAGACAGCAGCAGGGTCAGCCCTCTGCTCTTACCCCAATGCCCTCCACTGCCTTTCCTAGAACAGAGAGGAGGTCCATCTTGGTGAACAAAAGGGGTGCTGTGGCAGGGAGCAAAGGCTGATTGGGAAGTTGGGCAAAACCCCAGGAGAGCAGGCTTCTGTCGCTGCTCGGGATCAGAGGAGCCCTGGCCTGGTGCTGAGTGGGGCTGATGGCTGCTGCTGCCCACCCCCACCCCCCAGCCAGCCGGCCGGCCGGCAGTGAGCCTGCAGAGATGAGTCAGAGCCTGGCAGAGCTGGGAAGCACCTAAGCTCTCCAGCAGTGGGGCTGGGGCAGCTGCCGAGTCATGCTCACAGACAAGATCAGCAGCCCTGTCTGCCTTTGGGGGCAGCAGACACACGCAGGCTCATGACAGATGCCATCCTCAGGGAGGCCCCTGGGAGCTCAGCACCAGCCCCTGGGCCTCAGCTGGCCAGAGAGGGATCCAGGACAAACGTTGAGGAAGCGGGCTTCCAGGAAGTTCCTGTCCCCCATGACCCATGTGGGGCAAGGCCAGAGAGGTCCCACCACGCAGCAGCTCCAGGCTCTCTGTCTTTCTTCTTCACTTGGCCTTTAAAATGACATCCTCAAATCCATAAACCAAGCATTCACTGGATGTAGGTATTCAAATTCCACAAGTGTTTATTAAGAACCAGGTTGTGCAAAGAACTGAGGCAGGCTAGGTCTGAAGGAGCGCCAGAAGATGAGTGAACCCCAGTTCCTACCCCACCCCTACTGTCCCTCTACAACTAAATCAGGCTCGAAGGTTCCTGGGGGTGGCAGACCAGTATCTCCACTCTGCAGGCTGATTCACTGATCCACCCCATGGGTTCTTACCTCATGAGTATGCGTGCACACACACAGCACTCACACATCCATCAGGCCCTTCCACACAAGCGGCACGGAGGCAAGCCCCTGGCCCTAGCTCTGAGTCAGAGATGGCTGGGATGAGCCTCCCAGCCATGGCGGAGGGGCAGGGAGGGGGAGAGGACCCTCACAAGGGACCCAGACCACCCTGCAGCACAACGAGAATGCCCCAAGTCTGCATCTCCTGGGAGAGGGCACCACCAGCTCCTGAGGCTGCCCCTGCCACCGAGGCACAGTTCTCATTGTTTGGAATGTCTTCAGGACCTCAATTTCCACTTTGTAGCTTTTGCCTCTAATCCTTAGCTCTTCTTCAGAGGCCAAACATACCAAGCATCTTCCGTTTACCACACTGAAACCTAGTTCTCACATCCCCTTGAGCTGTCCTCTCTAAGCTAAACATGTCTAGTTCTTTCAACAGTTTCTCCTATGAATAAATGGACTCCAGGCTATTCTTTGTCCTGGCTGCCCACCTCTGGCACTCTCAGATTGCCAATATCCTTAAGCCAGGATTCCCAGAGCTGAGCACATTCCTACCAGAGCAGAGGACAAAGGGACTATCTCCAGCCCAGGCCCAGATCTCAGCAGCCTTCTGATTCATCTTGTCCCAGTGGTGACCCATATGGAGCTCACAGGCCACTCCAACCCACAGATCTCTTCCCAACAAACTGCTGTAATTACTGATGAAATGCTGAACAGAAATGAAGAACGAGGGTGTTTACCTTTTCTAGAACAGGGTGGCTGTGTCAGCTGACAGTGATACTATTTCTGTAGAAATCTACAGGCAGAATACATTTCTATGATGACTAACTGGGGACAGCAGCATAGGTGATATGGTTCAAGAGACAGTCCCTACCACTAAGACCACTTCCCTCCTCCCCTGTCCCCAAGGGGCTGCTGCCCAGTAGTGCCCTCCCATCAATGATCCATTGGGAAGCATGGCTGCCCCAAGAGGCAGCAGAGAGATACCCACAGGATATAACATAGGACCAGTGACGGCTTTGTGCACAAGAAACAAAGATAGCAGCATGGCCTAGGGGAAAGCTCTGGATGTAGACATAGAGGCCGAGGCCAAGCTCACCTCACTCACTGGCTACCTGGGTCAACTCCCAAGGAAGCTACCTGACCTTTCCAGGCCTAACCTTTCCCATCTGAAAAATGAGGGACTCTTGAGAGTTCTCTCTGCTTCATGTACTTTCTCCTGGATGGAACTGAAGCCTGGGGCCCCTGGATGGAGACCTGAACCCTGGGGCTCCTGGATGGAGACCTGAGCCCTGGCACCCCTGGATGGAGACCTGAGCCCTGGGGCCACTGGATGGAGAACTGAGCCTCTGGGTCATGGGGCTGGGGTTGACCACATAAGCCCAGAGCAGATGACTCTGGGCCCACATCTCTCAGGCTTGTAGCTAAGGCAGCCCTGCCAAACAAGCCAGGTGGGCTTAGTCACCCTCTCCACCATTACCCCCAACACACTGTACAGGTGCCTCATACTGGATAGTATAGTAAGTTTCCTTCAGTAGCCAATGCTTTCCAGCCCAGTCAAGGAGACTTGCCTAGCTTGAAAGTCTGAAGCACCAGGTCAGTCCAAAGCCCAGGGCCATGGGAGCAGGCACAAATTCCCCCAGGACCCTCAGTTGCTGCCACTGCCTGAGGAATTCTGCAGTCTTTATTTGGGCCTGTCCATGATGAATCTGCCCAGAGAGAAGCTGCCCTGGGCCTGCAGACCCTTGGAGTAATCTCCCATAATGGGGATGCAGAGAACCTCCTTCAGGAGGGGCAGACAATAATGTCTCAACCAAAGGGAGGCACAGGGCCAGAAATGGTTAACACTGGGCTGTTCCCAGTATCATGGGCTCTTAGCTAGAAGGAATTCCAAGTGGCTTTCTCTGAGACAGCTCAAATGCTTGGGGAGTGGCCTCCTTACACCCACTCCCCATACTCTTTGGGGAACCCTCTGGGGCCAAGCAGGACAAAACCAGCCTCCCTATCCTATGACAAGCCTTCAGCCTGGAAGAAAGCTCTCCCATGCCCAAGGTCTTCTCTTCTCCAGGCTAGAACATGACAATAGTGAGGAGGAGGAAGAAGAGGAGGAGGGGTAAAAAGGGGGAGGGGGAGGAGAAGGGGGAGGAGGAGGAAGACAAGGGGGAGCAAGAGGAGGAGGGGTGAAGAGGGGAAGGGGGAGGAGGAGGAAAAGGAGGAAGGGAAGAGGGAGGAAGGGAAGAGGGAGAAGGGAAGAGGGAGAGGGGAAGAGGGGGAGGGGGAGGGGGAGGGGGAGAAATAGGAGGAGGATGAAAAGGGAGGGGGAGGAGAAGGAGGAAGAGGAGGAAGACCAGGGGGAAGAAGAGGAGGAGGGCTAATCTGTCTCTAGGGTTTTCAGGTTCACACAATCCTTCCCCTGCCTACATTCCCCTCTTCATCCTGACCACTTTCCCCCACTGCCCTCGGTCACTGCTCTGTGGGGCAGGCCTCAGTTTGGGAATCTCCTCCTTTGCAGAAGGCACCACCAAGATCTGCTGTCAGGCTGCTTCCCGTGACCCACCACTGGATGCATGGAGAGAATGGTGGGCATGGGGGCAAGGTAATGGCCATTCTTTTGGTGATAGGGAGTCCATCTGAGCACATAGAGGAGGGAAGAAAGGGGGCTTTTATGTCAATGTTGCTGAGACACTCCTGGAGGGGCCTCTGTTCCCTCCCTGGGGGGAGTGAGCCCCACTGGCTTGTATGCCCAGAGGTCCCTGCCAGCTGTGGCTTTGAGGAAAGCTCAGACAATGATTGAGGGATCCTAGAGCAGAGGGCACCGTTGGGGACCAGGAAGGGAGACACTGGCTGTGGCCAGCTCCATTTGGCCAAGGCTGCTGTCTGTGGCTGGCTAGAAGCTTGTGGAAGGGCAGCAGCCCTGGGTGCCTTGGTGCTGCCTCCACCTCCAGCTTTGCCAGAGCCCCAAGAGGACCCTTCCAACCATCCAAGAATCTATGTCCCATTCTACCCCTGGCTGAGCCCCAGTAATACCAGCTAAGCTAGTGATCAGTATGTCCAAACCAAGGCTTCCCTGAGCTATTCCAGGAGAAGCTGACCTGAGCCTGAAGAGAAGCCACTTGTGAAACCAGGTTCCCCCATGCCTGAGGTTGGGGTACCCTCCATTTGGACCCTCAACCCCGACCAGATGAACAGGAACCCCAGATATCCTGGCTGGGTTGGGCTGGGCTAGTGCCTTCTTGTCCTCAGTCTCCCTCGGACCTCGGGCCCCTGCCTTGGGCCTGGAGACCTTCTGCATGCTGTTGGTGGAGGACTTTGAAAATATCTTTGAAAGAGTCCTTTAAGAGCTCACCTCCCCCCAACAGATACTGGCAAATAGTCCACAGATGAGGAGCTAATGGGTGGAGTGCTAGGGCAAGGGCACCGAGAGGAAGACGTCCTGGCTTCCTCCTGTCCCCCTGGTCCTGTGGAGGACCCCAGGCCCTGAATCCTCCAAAGGAAAGGCTCAGATGAGGCAGCTCCGTCCAGGGCACAGAGAGATGGAAAACCAGAGCTGAGCATCCACATCCTCAGCCTGCACAATGCCATCATTCTCCCCTTGAGCCCCTGGCTGTCATGGGATCAGCCCAGGCCTTCAGAGGGCACAGGGATGGGGCTGCCTGTAGCTTAGCCTGGGTGTCTCGCCGTGAACAAAGCCCAGCAACCTTGCAACCATCAAAGGCTCGTCCCCTTGATGGAGCTGTCAGGCTGGCCTCAGCCACTCACAGTGTCCTGAAGCCCCTCCCCCAGTCCCTTAGAGGGCAAATCTGGCCCCCTGTCTGTTCCCCAGGAGCCTCCTCATCTCTTCCCAGGCTCGACTGTCCCCCAGGAAAGGGGCTTTGGTCTCAGGGGAAGACTGGTCCAAAGGCCCTTCCAGCAACCTGCTTTGGGAATCTTGAGTGTGGCTCCCATCTGCAGTCTGGTCCCTGCTCATTTGAGCAGTAAAACCATTATTCATGCATCTGTTGGCGCCACTCCATTTGCTGGCAGGTGGAGGGAATGCCTCAGGGAGGCCAGAAAGAAAAGGACCAAGCACAGGGTTGGGGCGATGAAGTAGACTTTGCTGGGAGGGCCTGGGAAGGAGCTGGCTGGGTGTGTGCTTGTAGGTTGAGGTCTGGAGCCCAAAGCCCTTTGGCTCTGGTCACCCACCTCTTTCGACAGGGCTTTTTGTTGGCTTCTCAGATTCTTCAGTTAAGGGCAATGGATGATGTGGTCCATGGAGAGAACTCCCTGCATGGGAAGTCCCTCTGCTGACTCTTCAGTTTCATCTCAGGGGCTGCCAAGGCCTTTCAGGGATTAAGTGACTTGCCCAGGGCCACCAAGTCAGTCCATGCCAGAGGCAGGAAGTCATCTTGACTCAAGGCCTAATGTCCTGTGGTCTGGTGGCCTGTAGGCCCCTCTCAGGCCTCAAGGGGTCTGACTCCAGAAGAGGAGCTCAGTTCCAAGGGAAAACTCAGATTCTCTGAAGACCTGTTGAAGCCCTATTCCAAGGCCTCTCTGTGGTGTGGATGTGTTCCTGGAGGGGCCCCAGGCCCACCAAGCCACTGCCAGAACAGCACTAGCTCTGTGGACCATCTGAGGACACTGGAAGGATGGCAAGAATTCACAAACCCACCCACCTCCAAAGGCCAAGAAGGGCTGTGATCTGCTCAGAAGAGAGATTTCCCAACCAGAATGTTTGCAAGCCCTGAGGCAATACTTTTGTAACTTTGCTGGGCTGGGGCTGGTCCAATGGAGTAGCCCCCTTCACTGGTCTGTGGGCTCAGCTCATTTCCTTGCTGCCCACCCCCAGGGCCCCTACAGCCTGCAGAGGACCTTTCTCACAACGCAGACAGGAAGGGAATGAGCTTCAAGAGGGGACAAGTATTTGCCGGGGCTGTGTGGGGCGAGTCTGACTGCTGTCGAATCCCACACTTCATGACCGTGGTCATTTGCTATCATCTCTGGGACCTTGGATGCAGCCCCTAGGTAGCAGGAGCCCAAAGCAGACAACTTCTGAAGAAGAGTGATTCCAGTCAGTGGCCAGATGAAGACTGGGAGGGGCTCCGACTCCTCCAGCCACAGGCTGCTGCCCAGTAGTGCCCACCTAGAACCCCAGAACTCAAGCTGGGAGGAAGTTTGAGACCATCTAGGCTATCAAAGTCTCAGGAGGAAGGGCTACCCACACTGTTCCAGAGGAGGGAGCTGAGGCAGCCCAGAGAGGCAGATACAACTTGCCCAGTTAAGATCAATCACAAAGCTAGCGAGTGGATGAAATCTTCCATTTTCTGAAGCCAGAAGGTAAAATGTTCTTTGGAGGTGGGCCACCCAAAAGAGCCGGAGAGAACAACATTCAACCCATCCCTATGGCTGCGTGTTTACCTTAAATAAAAAAAAAGAAGAAGCTGGCATTCTGATGAATCCCAGAAACTGTCTGGGTCATGGTATCACTAGGACAGCCAAAGATCTCCCATAGTCAACGAACAGCTCAGCCACCTGGGAACAGCCCCTAGCACGGCAATGGCTCCAAGTTCTAGGAACTGGGGATGTGTGAGGAGGAGAAGGCAGCCCAGCTAAAGGGCCCCCACTGGGGCCCTGGCACCTTCAAGACAGTGCATAATGCCACTGCTGCCGCAAGGCCAGGGAACCCAGTTGCCCCAGTCAACCAACACTGTGGCTGCACCCCAAGAAGGGAGAGGGGGAGGGCTCCCCGATTCTCAGCCCTGAGACTTTCCAGCTCCCACCTACACATTCTCAGGATGGGAAAGCCAGAGGCAGCCCAGAAGCTGCCTACCATTAAGTGGGTGGGTAAGAAACAGAGAGGAGCTGCTGCTGGCAGAAAGATTGGCCCAGGGGCCACCCAAACCAGGCCCCCAGCCCAGTCTGGTTTCATCCTGCAGCTGGTCAGCACCTCCATTTTCCTTATGGTGTGTGCGAGTGTGTGTGGGTGACTGCAGAGCTAGGCATCAGGGCTACCCTCCACCCCACCCCACCCCACACAGAGCAGGACAGAAGGGGGGAGGGAAGCAGCCACAGAGCAGTCCCCAGGAACGAAAGGGCCTGATTGGCTGGCACACATGAGCTAAGGTCCTCTAGAACAACTTACACAGGTGTGTGCTCAGCTCTGCAAGAGCACCCAAGCCCAGGGCGCCCCTACCGATACGCGGGTGGAGGTGGAGGGAGGGTTGGCACTGGGCTCCTTTTCTATAACTAAGGCACAGAAGCCCTCCCGAAGAGCCCTCCTCTCCAGAGAACTGGAGCTCCTCCTTCCTGCCAGCCCGTCCCAGCTCCCACACGAGGGGTCTGACCAGACCTGTTGGTCGTTGGGGGTGTTCAGCTGCCCAGCTCCGAGCGTCCGCCCCCGACGACGGCACTGCTCTTTGCCCACCCATCTCAGGCAGATAATCCCCCAGGCCCCCGGGCGCTGGCGGCCAGCACGTTGTCCCTGGGCAGCCAGGGAGGGGGGACGGGCCCGGTGGGCTGTGGGGGTGGTGACTGGTCGTTATCCCATCCCGACCCCAGCTGTCAGCTCTGCTCCCCCCGACTTGGCTCAGTCCCCAGGCCTGGCCAGGCAGGGCCGTGCTGTCTAGGCTTACCTCGCTTCTGCAGCAGCCTCCGTTCGGGCAGACGGGCAGGTGGGCACCGGGCCGGGCCGGCGTCTGGT
This sequence comes from Pseudochirops cupreus, assembly GCA_028627135.1. Lineage (NCBI taxonomy): Eukaryota > Metazoa > Chordata > Mammalia > Diprotodontia > Pseudocheiridae > Pseudochirops > Pseudochirops cupreus. Next base: position 1,733,252 of record CM053580.1, on the reverse strand, counting down.
ACTGCAGACAGCGGCGCCCAGAGGAAGTGCGCCGGAGGCCCAGGCTGTCTCGCTACCGCCGCGCCGGCTTTCTGCCTCGCTCCCCGGCCGGGGGCCGCGTCTGCGCGTTGCTGCGGCGGCAAATGCTGCTGCCGCCGCTGCTCCCTCTCCTACTCCTGCTCCTCCTGCTCCTGCTCCTCCTCCTCGTTCTCCTGCTGTTGCTGCTGCTGCTGCTGCTGCTGCTGCTGCTGCTCCTCCTCCTCCTCCCCCTCCTCCTCCCCCTCCTCCTCCTCCTCCCCCTCCTCCTCCCCCTCCTCCTCCTCCTCCCCCTCCTCCTCCTCCTCTTCCTTCTCCTCCCCGAGCGGCTGCCGCCGCCAGCTCCGCGACTCAGAGCTACAAGGCACCGCAGGCTCAGCGTCCCGGCGGCAGAGGGGCAGGGCCAGAGCGCAGCAGACCGCCTCCTATTGGGCCTTGAGCAGGCCGCTGCCCGATTGGGCCGGGGGAGCGGGCCCCCACCCGGCCGGCGTCCAATGGCAGGTCCAGCAACCGGACCGCCCCTGGGGCGGACACCAGGGCCCAGCAGGGGAGGGTGCTGAAGCAAGGCGGGTACCTGGGATCCAGGGTGGCGAACCGAGGACCCCAGAGGCAGAAGCTGGAGCCAAGAGAGTCCTGTCTTTGCCTCCAGGCCTGGGCCCTTCCCAGCTGTGGGACGCTGGACCAGGAGATGGCCGCCTTTGTACCTCAAGCTCCCGCCTGGGAAATAGGCTGGAGCAGCTCTCGCCCGCCAATGCCGAGCCAAGCGCTCCAGCAGGTGAAGGACCATGATCATCACCCGGGCTGGGATTGGAAAGGGGAAAGGGTGGAAGGTAGGTTAGGGGCTCAGCCTCAGGCCACATTTCACAGCCCCCTCAGCTCCCACCACACTTCCACCATCACTCTAGCCCCCGCCTCGAGATCGCCCGTTGGGGAGGGGGGGGAGGAGCAGGCAGTCAGAGCGGAAAAACAAAGCCTGCCAGTCCCAGGATCGCAGCTCTAGGTCAAAGCAGGGCTCCACAGTCCGGGAGTCCATCCTTCTGCTTCTCTGGCTTCCTCCTTTGCAGCAAGATCCCTAACAACTAGGAGCCCCTGGGCCGCGAGGGGGTCGCACTCCAGCGATTGGTGAAAGCCAGAACCCTCAGAATCCTGCGTGGTGGTGAGATTGGAAGGGCGGGGAAAGGCTCAGCTGATTACAGATAGATAGCTCAGACACACGCCACCCCCATCTTCTCCTGGAAAGTTTGGCCTGCCTGGGAGGTGCCATCCCAGAGCAGGCCTTGGAGAAGGAAGGGGGAAGGCAGGCCGAGGACCTGGGATCCCTTTCATGTACTCACTAACTCATCCACTCATTCATTCATTCATCCATTCATTCAACAAACATTTGTGTTCCTGTGAGTCTGTGATCTCAAGGAGCTCCCATTCTCTAGGAGTGGGAAGGGGAGGGGAGATACAGCTGGTACCCACAGTAATGGAGAAGCAGTGGGAGAGATTCGGGTGGACCTGATGCAGGAAGTAACAGCTGAGAGTGGAGCACTGAAGGGTTTCTGAGAGGCAGAGGTAAGGAAGGAATGCATTCAGTCCTGGCAAGAGAGACAGCCTGTATAAAGGCATGGAGATGGGAGATGGAATGTATTGGAAGGGAAACCTCTTCTGTAGGTTTCTACCATCTGCTAAGGCAAATAGAACCTCGGGCGCCCCCTCCATTTTTGGTGGGGAGGCATCATTTCTCTAGCAAGAGGAGGCTTTAGTTGGCCTCCCTGTGTTGACTTTTGGTCTCTGCTGCCTTCTCTCCTCATGCTGCTCCAGACCCCAGCTCCAGGAGAGGCTCACTGTCACCAAATCCATGTCTCCTGTTAGTTTAGGGGCTTTTGATGGGGAGAACCTCGCATGGCAGCATCTAGCCTGGAAGGGATCGCTGAGGAGAGTCCTTAGAAGCAGAGCTGTCTACAGGAATCTCGGACTGCCTGAGCCCTACGCCAGTATCTGTGGCTGATCCAGTCACCCATCAGGATCAGACCATCACTGGCAGCTTTCCTTGACTGTCATAGAGACCGACTGAAAATGCTGAAGCAATCTCGGGCAAAGCCAGACCCTCAGACACTGCCGAGTGTCTCCTTCTGCTTTGGGAGTAACCAAAGGCTGAGCGGATGGAGACAGGAACTTCCAACTGGGAATGGCCCAAGGGACAATGCCCCCAGTACTCTATTGTGGTTAAAGCCGTGCTTAGAGAACTCCTGTCACATGTTGTTGTAATGACCTATCCAGCTGCTGCTGGACGAAAGGGCTGGACATCCCCTCTCTCCCTTTCCTTCTCAGCTCCAGATCCTCCCGTGGGAGGGCTGGGGGAGGGGAGGGCGACCTCTAGAGGAACAAGGGTCAGATTCCTTCTCTCTTTATCTCTGCCTCTCTATGACCCCCTCCCAGAGCCTCAGGAAGACTTATTCAAAGCTTATCTCTGACTCAAGTCAAGAGAATAGAAAGGTACTCACCTACAATGTCAAGCTAGTAGGGCACAGCTATTTATCACCTCCAGACAAAGCCCAAGTAGGTGAACAGAGGAACTACTTAAGCAAGTAGCAGTATTGTAACAGCTGTTGCCCTCTTGGGAGGTTGCCCCTTAAAGCAGAACATGAGGCATGCCACTGGACTGCTGACTCAGCATTTCATCTTCACCTCGACTCTTCCCTGTCCCAAATACTCCCACAAGGTCCATGCTTTCCAATGAGCCACTCTCAGCCAGGAGCTGCTCCTCCAATCCATGGTGCACTTGGAGATCCAGTCTCAAGCTCACCTAGGCTAGCAGGTTTTGAATGACCCTGATCCTTCCTTTCTACTTTGGTGGGAAGGCACAGTGGTGGTACAAATGTGCTCAGTTGTGTTGAGATGTCAGCATTTGGTGGGATATGGTTTGGCTTAGAAGCCTCGCTGCTCCTTCCAGCTCTGTGAGTCTGTGTTTCCGTGGATGAATTCTGTGAAGGGAAAGTCTTCTCTAGTTAGGGGGAATGAGGTAACCCATTGGATCTTGGTGATGTGGGTCCTCCCTCCAGCCCCTGCAATTCAGCCTAGGTACACTCCTGGAAGTACTCCCCAGGAGATCCACCCAATCAACAGCCTCAAATAGAGATTTTATGGACATACCTGGAATTCTTGGGCTGTTCATAAGTGAACTCTCATGCTACCTGAGTGACTAGCTTGTCTGATGATGCACACCCTCAAGAACCCTGCTTCCTCTGTGCATCCTTGGCTGGCCATTTTGTGGCAGCCCACACACTCATCACACATGGCTCCATTGCCCTTGGAAGGACTTTTTTTTTTTTTGCTTTTTAGAGGGGGCAGGGCAATTTGGGTTAAGTGACTTTTGCAAGGTCACACAGCTAGTAAGTGTTAAGTGCCTGAGGTCAGATTTGAATTCAGGTCCTCCTGACTACAGGGCTGGTGCTCTATTCACTGTACCACCTAGCCCTCCCCCTTCGAAGGACTTTTTAATTCTTCATAAACCTTGGTGTTTTGAGATTTGTGGCCATATGGTGCCAACAAAGACCAATTATGAGCTCCTTGATAGCAGAAACTCTTTCATTGTTGTTTCAGCTTCTCTAACATCTATGACCCATGCCAAGCACCAAGCCCATGAACAGACAAGCACTCAGTGTGTGGCACTTCAAACAGTGTTTGTTGATCAACTGATTGGTTGATTGAAGGCATCCATGATGAAGGGAACAGACAGACCGTGGCAAGTCATGCACCACAGCGATTCCCCTCTCTGCAGCCACAGAAGTAGCCCAAAGGTAAAGAGAACCCCAGAACTCACTGGGAAGGCTTAATGCTGATTGACTCTAAAAATCATTGGATTGGGCCAAACCAAAATCTGCCTATGAAGCCTGCCTCCTGCCTCCTGCCTCCTGCCTCCTGCCTCCTGCCCAGAAGGTCATCATTTAAGATTCTTTGCAAGATGGTACAGCAGAGATAACTACCTAGCAATCCTCTATTATTATTATTATCTCTATTCAACAAATAGAAGACATAATAGGAGCAAAGTAGAGGAATTGGCTTATTTTTAAAAAGACCTTTGGCACAGCTAGAAGTATGTGGAAGCTAAAGGAAATTCAGTATGATTCAGTAAACATTTATTTTAAAAGGAAAGAAATAGATTAGGAAAAGTCTTGGCTGAAAACATCTCTTATAAAAATCTGACATCTAAACTCTATACAGAAATGACACAGATTTATGAGTAAGATCTATTCTATTCTCTAAAAAATAAATAACCAAAGGCAGTTCTCGGAAGAAGATGTGCAAATGATCAGTAGCTGCCTGAGAAGGATTTAAGCAGAGTTTCAAACCAAAACAACCATAGTCCCTTGGTTCTTGTCCTTTGTTCTCAGAGAGGACCAAAATGACACCACTATGTTAGGGTCAAGTTACAGTGTGTCTTCCTATTGCTGGTCAGACCAACGCAAGCTTGGAAGGCTCTACCAGGTCAGACACAAATAGTCCGTGGGAACGTTTGGGTGGATTCTCCAAATTTGTGCTTCTCGTGTTTCCTTTGCTTCGCTCATAGGGCACAATCCCTTCTCTGATGAAGGCATGCCATACTTATCAGTGTCTCCCATGTGAGGCAATCAATTCCATAAGCCATTATATGGGCATTAAAAAGACAGAAATAGAAACGATGAGCCTCAGGGTTGGTGGGGTTGTGGCCAACACCCTATAACTGCTAGTTGGGGTGAGATTGATGTGATTTTTTGTGAAGTAGAATAGCAATATAAAAAAAGAAAAACAACACTGTTCATATCTTTGGTGCCAGGTTCCCACTTGCTGGATTATAAGGATGTTTTGAAACAGAGGAAATGCCAAACTATATTTCTAACAGTTTTAATAATGATAGCAGAAAAAAATAGAAAAAACACACCATATAACTAATGACAAAGGAATGACTGAACAAATTGTAGTCTATGAATCAAATGAACTATGTTGCCCCACAGGAAAAACACATGATGAGACAGAGGAAGCCATGAAGAGTAAAAATGGCAGAATGTAGGCACTAATTCTAACTTTGTAAATGTCGCCTTGGTACTGGGGCATCCATCCTGCCAGGAGGAAACATACGATTTGAGGGGGCACTTTCCCAAACTATCTCTGGCACATGTCCACCCAGAAATACTCTGGCCACCATTACCAAGTGTGTTTTATTTCAGAAAAAAAAAACTCCATCAGCATCTCTGAAAGCATTCAGGCTAACAATGGCATTAATGATGGAAAAAGCTAAATACAGTCTTTGCACAATGATACACATAGAAAGGATTCATGCCCAAACCCATGGACAAAACATTCGCCTCACCTCCTCTCGGGGCTCTTTCCACTGGGCTGCGCGTGGAATATATTTATTATCTTGGCACATTGTACATATTTCAATATACTTCTACTCTCTACCTTCAGAACAACTTCTACACCATTCTTGACACTCAGACCAGCCATGGGATTTAACCCTTTCAGCCTTTGCTTCTGTCCTGAGGCCCTAGGTGAGATCCTCACCTTCCCCTCTATTTCAGTCAGTCCCCAGCCAGGCTTCACTCCACTTCAGCTCACTCCCATTCTCTGGTCATCTTCTCAGCAGGCTCCTCAGCAATCTGTCGATGGGATCAGAAATGTGCCCTGGGTGTATTCACTTTTCCATCTCTCTTGTGGACTGAGCGTAGGACTCAGGAAGGCCTGGGTTTAAACCCTGCCTCAGACAGTTTTAGCTGCTTGATCTTGGGAACATCATGTAGACTCTCTCAGGCTGTTTCCTTGTCCATAAAACAGGCATAATAGAGCTTTCTTCACAGGGTTGTTAAGGATTGATTGGGCAGATTGATCGACAGAGTTGGGATTCAAACAGTGTCTCCACAGACTCTGGGGCTAAGTGTAAGAAGATGAAATTTAAGAGGTGTGGAAGTCTGAAGACCCCGAAGAGGCCCCAGTTAAACAATTAAAGCTGAAGGTTTCAATTATGGGAATAGACTTTGAAGAAGTCTCTGTCAGGGTCCTATAAATCCAAGCTGCTAACAGAGAATTCTTAGCCATGTTCTCATCCTCAACGCTCCTCTTACTCCTGGGGCAGACCTGCTGTCCCCAGCTAGCCAAGGACAGAACTGAACCACGCTCAGAGTCACAGTGTTCCATCCAGCTTGGTCAGGCTTCGATTTGTTCTCCTCCCTGTTATGTCGATATACCTGGTGGAAACTGCTGCTGACCAATCAGCACTCTTGACTTGGATCAGGAGATTTTACATGATCATTTAACTGACAGCTTCTCCAAACAATTGTTTTTACTTAAGCAATGGAGGAAACTCTGGGGGACTTTGGTCCCAAGTCAGAGAGGGACTCAGATTCTCCCACCCAGGGATTCAAGCTCAGAAAATTGACTCCCTGAGCACAAGATGGGGAAGAAGTGGTTGGGTGGCTTGAGGAAGGTCAGAAGCATAAGGCTGGTGTGAACCAGTCAGGTGTGACATGATGAAAAAAAGAAACAAAGCAGAACTTCTCGGAAGAGGAAAAAGAGCGTCCCTCTGCCATTGGTCACCCTTAGGTCGTTTGGGTCTGGGCACCACAGTACAGAAAGAAGACTGAGAAATAATAATACTAATAATGGCTGGCATTGGTATAATGCTCTAAGGTTTGGAAAGCTCTTTATTTATATTATTTCATCTAGAAAACTGTAAAGCATCCTCTAGAGGAGGACAGCCAGGAAGGACATTCTAGGACCCAGGATCAGCCACCTAAGGATAGAGTGAAAGAAGGGGAAATAGCCTGGAGAAGCCTGAAGAAGGAAGAACCAGGGACCACTTGGGTGCTGCTTCCCCCTCCCACCCATCCTCCATGCAGCCACCCAACAGCAGCCTGACCATGTCATTCCCCTGCTTAGGAGGGGCAGCCACTCCTTGTTGCCTCTAGGACAATGTCCAAACTCCTCTGTTCACCATTTCAAGCCGTCCGTGGTCTGTCCGGCTCCCGCTTCCCTTTCCAGAATCACACTCATGTCCTGCTTCCTCACATCCTCTCCGTAGCAGTCAAGCTAGCCATTTGCAGCTTCCTATACATGGTGTTCCACCTCCCCCCTCCCTTCCTTTGCAGAGGCTGGGCCCTTGTGCCTGGGAGGGAGGGCCCCACCCTCACCCCTGCCTCTTGGAATCTCCTGCTTCTTTCAGCCCAAGTGCTACCACTCATAGTGGGGTTTTCTGGAAGCACCAGTTTTGACGTTTCCTCCTCTTCCACTCTCTTCTTAAGTGACTTTGTATTCACTGTCTACTTCCCTTGCTGATGCCCAGGGGCTGTTTCTTTTGGTCCTTGCAGCCCCTGCCTACCGCACGGTTACCAGCACCTACTGAGCTCTTAATAAATGCTTGTCAAACTGAGAGTTTGTTGCCAAGGTACGTCCTGTATGCATAGCCACTCTCCCCCAGCAGGGGGCCTCCTATGCACGGACCACAATCATAACAGTTTCCTTAAGGGATGTAACAACTGAGATAACTTGGCTGGGTGACCCCCTGTCCAGAGAGGATGGGGTGGGGAGGGCGGCTATCACCAGCATAGAGTTCCAGGGCAGGAGGGATTCCCTTCAAAAATGGGGTCCTTGTATTGACTGCATCAGACCTACCTGAGAGCTGGTGCCGTTCACTAGAGCTTGATCAAGGTGACTAACTCCATAGACCATCCTTGGGGACAGTCTCACAATGTCACCTTCAGCAGTGAACAGCAGCATTTAATGCAGGTCTCTGCAGCTGCCCTTGGCATTAGGGTTAGAGATCACAAAAGCTAGCCATTCATTATGATTCTGTCTAGGTCTACAAATTCAGAGTTTGAGATTGAGAGAGGGATGGTTACTTTGGGATGGGACTGAAAAGGTTAGACTTTTCTAAGTCTGGCAGTTTCTAAGAATATGCCAAAGCTGATCCCCTAGACTGGTTTTGAATCCCAAGAGAAAATTTATAAGGACACAAGCGGTAGAGAAATGCATATATTGGGCAACCATAATTGACGAGGAATTCTGACCTGTTCCTCACTGGAATTCACCAGCAAGGTTATCATGCTGTGATTGTGAACAAGATGGACCAATGCCAGCTAGATGACAGGATAGTTATGTGGCTACAGAGAGGTGGCTAAATGGCTGAACCCCAAAAGTAGCCATGAAAGGGTCAAAGTCACCCCATACAGAGGCCTCTGTCCTTGGCACTGTGCTAAAACCTCAGGGTTGTCTTCACTGGCATTTCTCTCATTGCTGGAGATTTGGAGTGTTGTCCTTGATGGTTTGCATTTCTTCTTTGGAAAACTGGCTGATCGCGTCACTCTGACACTATTGGGGAACAGCTCTCGATCTTAGAATGAGGCATCGGGGCCCCTACATGTACTTAGGGATCAGAGAGTCATCAGAGTTCGTTGGTGCAAATACGTTTTCCTCCAAGTTCTCCTTTTTCCTTCTAGCTGCACCGACTTCCTCTGACAGTACCGCCTCCTCCCCTTTGCAGCTCAGAATTCTGCATTTCTTTCAAGACTCAGAAGCAATGAAAAGAGGAGTCTTCCTCGACGCGGCCCCCCACGATCCCCGCCTCAAGTTGCCTTGTGTTTATCTACTCTAGCATTGCGCCATGTTGGAAACTCCTGTGCTTCTCTTCCTGTCTCTCCTGTGTGTCCTGCAGATGGTGAGCACCTAATTGAGATTTGCTTCTCATGAAGCTGAGTTTTGTCTATGTAGTTCTGAAATTTGACAGTAGCACACCTGATTGAATTGAATTTTGAATAACACACACAGGAGTGCGCACACACACACACACACACACACGGGGGCTCAAGCAAACAGTAGTAAGAGGAGCCTCTGGCTCCCAAGGGGGTGCCCCTAATGCCCTGAGAGGGGCAGCCTTACTCTAGCACGAAGACTGGCTTCAGCAGCCCAAACTTGCTTGAGAGTGGGGTTGTGATAAGAATACACATCCCTATGGAATTGGCGTGACACTAGCTAACATTTCTGAAGCGCTCTCGGTGTGCGGGCATTGTACTAAGAACTTGGTCATCGTTCTGCTGTTTGGTCCTCATAACAATCCTGGGAGGTCGGTGCTATTATTATCCCCATTTCGCTGGCGAGGAGACTGAGGCAGAGTTAAATGACTCACCCAGGGTCACGCAGCTAGTAAACCGTCTGAGGCTGATTTTGAGCTCAGGTCTTCCTGACTCCAGGGCCTGACTCTGGCGCCCCCCAGCTGCCTTGTATACACACATATCTCATTTACACACCCACTTCTCAGATTTGAGCAGGATTTCTTAAGGCATAGCATCCAGCCTCCCTTGTCCAACGTTTTCGAATCAGCAGAGATTCTTCCATTGCCTGCCCGTCTTTTCCCAGTGAGTTTTTGAGCTGGCTTTCCCATCTCGCCTCTCATCATGCCTCCCTCTCTCTGGGCTGTTCTTGGCACTGCTGAGTTTGCCCAACATCACGAGCAGGGGGCTGAATATGTTTCCTCACTCCTTCTGTGTCTGTTGTCCCCTCCCTCTCAACTTCCAGGATGTCTTGTGTTGCTGCTGGTGCCGCATCTGGCACTCTTTCCATCTGCCTGCCTGATGGTTTCCCTCTAGCCCTTCTCAGCCTGCCGTCTTTTTCTACTGTGTCTGAGTCCTTCTTCTATCTTTCTGGTGGTGGCTAATTTTCTCTGATGATTTGGACCTTTCTCTTACGGAGTTTTGGGGGACCCCTGGAGAAGCCAACTCCCTCACAAACTCTCCCCTACAATCTGGGCCCTGCCCCCTTCATGAATTTAGCTGTACAAATTCACCAAAGGAGCTTCCTTGTATTTATTCTCCTGTAAGGGAAGAGCTAATGATTTCCTTAACCTCATCCCCAACCCACACTTAAGTCCAGGAATAAGACTCAGTATTTTAATGAGGTGAAAACAATCCGTCTCCATGATAGGCTTCATCTTCAGTCAATTCTTCATGGGCTTTTGATTAAAAGTTCCTGGAACTAGAGTAAAACACAAAGCAATTATGTCTAGATAGACTGAGGAGACCTGGTCAGAGCCTAGAGATCACTGATAACTGAGGAAGACAGTCTGGCTCATCCCAGAGACTGGAGAAGTCTGGCATACTGGTAAACCATGGGGAGGAAGAGGACTGGCAAGAAGAAAGGAAAGGTGCTGCACTAAATCTCCTTCTTCTTCTCCCCACCACCCTTTTGCCAGAGGAGGCCCCTGCAAGCTCTGAAGGAGAATAGTGGACTTCCCAGCAGCGTCCTGGCATCCCTGCTTTAGTGACTGGAGTGTCTACATTGGGAGCCAAGGACAGGCTGAACACAGATTCCTAACTTCCTGAGGTGAGACCTCCCAACAAAGGAAATTCCTCTCAGGCCTGGGGAATGTTCCTGAGGGAACCAAAGTCTTGAGCGTCCCATGAGGAGGAGAAAAGTACTGGTAACAGCCACCAGTTACTCATTTACTTGCTATATGCACTCTCCAAGAACCCAGGCTCTTTCCCCAGGGCTCTATCTGTGGCTGTGGGAGAGGGTGTCCCAGACTTGGGGGGTATGTTTAGTATCAATCATTCTGGTTGTATCACCTCAGTACATACCCCTCTACAGAAGCTACTTAGGGCTGACTGGCTAATTGATTCTCAGTGATAACACTAGGAACACACCAATGGGGGCTCAAGCAGATAGCACTGAAAAATAACCTCTGACTCCTAGTGGGTAGCTCTAAAGGAGAGGGGAGGAGGAAGAGGAGAGAAGAGAGGAGAGGGGAGGGAAGGGCAGGGGAGGGGAGGGGAGGGGAGGAGAAAGAGACAGACAGAGAGAGAGAGAGACAAAGAGAGACAGAGACAGAGAGAGACAAAGAGAAAGAGACAGAGAGACAGAGAGATGTAGAGCCTGGTTCTAGTACTCATGACTTGCTTTGGTAGCCAAGACTTGTGTGAGAGTGGGGGTTTGATGAAAATTTCAGAGCCCCAGGTGAGCACCCCAGGTCTAGGAATGGGAGTTTTGGTGGAAGAACCTGTGTTGTCCATATCACTCTTAGAGATTTAATTTCTTGGTCTGTCTTCCTGCAGGAGACCCTTCCCCCCATCCCCTTCGAAGATGGAGCCAAGCTCCTCATCAGGTTCCCAGAGTCCCTGGGTTCTGGGACCAGCCTGAAGAGCCAGACTGGCCTAGACTGTGGCGGCTCAGAACTGCCAAGCTCAAGCAATCTGTCAGGCCCAGAATCCTGTCATTGCCACTACACCAGCTCAGCCTGCTACCTCTCCAAACCTATTAACATTCACTTAGCCAAAGCAGCACCCTGCCTGGCCTTTGGCCTCCATCCCTGCTCTGCCCAGGCTGTGCTCCACACCTGAAATGCTCCACCTCCTCATCTTCATGTCCTTGGGGTTCCCGGCTTTCTTCAGGGCTCAGCTCACTCCTGCCCCCTTCTCAGATCACCAGGTACCATGTAGCCTCCCTCCCCCAGCCCCAACAGGATGTAAGCTCCTAGAGGGCTTTCTTTGTACGCTTTGTGGTTAGCCTGGTGCCTCATGCAGAGAAGGTGCTAGGTCTGGATAGGTGCTCCAGGATGAGCCTCTCCTGCCTCTGGGGGCATCCCTGACTCCCCAGTGCAACATGGCAATGCCAGGGCAAGACCAGACACGTAGCCAAACTAGAGGTTATTTATTAGAACAATCCCACAGTCCATCTGAAAACAGCCATTCCACCTCCTGCCCCTGGGGTCTCATTAGCTGGGGCACAGGACTGGGGCCAGCTGGAACCCAGAGGCTGCCTTTGTCTGGAGCCCTGTCTCTACACCAGGCCCAGGAGAAGGGTTTGACGGCTCACATCTCTTCTTGAGTCAGTGCTGTAGCTGTGGGCAGGGGCCCAGGGGCCAGTACAAGCCCTCCAGCTGCCAGCTCCCTTGGGTGGCACAGACCAACCAGGTGGCAGCTCTGTCCACGTCTGTCCATCCAGACATCCGTGCCTCTGGGAAAGTAGGCCTTTCTGAGCTATTCAGGTTTTCAAAGGGAGTCAGCCACACAGCTGGGCAGGGCTCAAGTCGGAGCGGGGGACAGCTCAGTGAATGTTTTAGGGCACAGCAGCCTTGGGGTGGGACTCAGCGCATGGAGATGTGTGTCTCCATGGAGACTCTAGCCCCCCATGTGTGCTAGGTATGCACGAGCATCACTGTGCATGCATGATCTGTGGGTGAGTATGGATAGGGTGTGCATAGTATAAGTGTGTGTGCGTGTGTGTGTGAGTGAGTGTGTGTATGTGTGTTTGAGTGTGTGTGTGAGTGTGTGAGTATGAGTGTTTGTAGGTGTGTGGGTGTGAATGAGTGTATGTGAGTGTGTGTTTGAGTGTGAGTGTGTGAGTGCCTGTGTGTGAGTATGTGTGAGTGTACAAGGGTGGGCACAGGTGTTTGTGAATCCTGGGCTGTGTGAGGTAGGGGGCACAGGTAAGTGTTCTTGGAGGCAATGGTAGGAGTGTGCGAGCATGTGGTGTCCATGGCCCAGCTGGCATGTTCATCTGTGAAAGAAGACAGAGAGCACAGTCTTTCTCAGCTCCCTTACAGGACAGTGCTAAAGTCAGCAGGCAATGGGATCCCGATATTCTGGTGGGACTGAGAAGGTTGGAGCAAGGGATGGAGGGAGGAGAAGCGAGATCCTGGAAAGAGAAGAGGAGGTGGCCTTGGGGGAGGGTAAAGGATGGAGGGGGTCTCTGGCCAGCCATTCTCCCCTATCTAGTTGTCCTGGGCCAAGCCTGGCTGCCGCCTCTCCTTGTTGGCAAGGGTCTGAGGGGCATCCAGGGACTCATGGCCCAACCATGTAAACTTGGAATGGGCCCAGAGCCAGTGCCTGAACCTCTGGGTCTAGAGTTCCCAGGGGAAAGACCCCCAACACAGTGTGTCCCAACACAGCAGCCAGAGGGCAGCATCTCCTGTCTGATGGGGATACTCCATCAGCCCTAGGCAGCCCTGCGGATGATGGGCAATCACTGGTCTACTCTGGGAAGCTGGAATCTAGGGAGGACAGACATCCTCAGTTGGGTCTCCCCAACCTTCCATGGGCAACCCAGCCCAGCCATTTCCCACCTCCCAACACAGAAAGCAACTCTAGCCTCATGGCACAGCTGAACCCTGGTCACTTTCTCTCCCTCTGTCTGTCTGTCTCTCTGTCTGTCTGTCTGTCTCTCTCTCTCTCTCTCACACACACACACACACACACACACACACACACACACACACACACACGAACTCTACCCTTATCCTCTGGTCAAGGGCTCCTAACTGAGGCCTGTGGAGAGGTCCCAAGAGCACACTGCAGGGGGCCCATTGAGCTCACACTTTGGGGCACAGCCCCCAGAGTCACAGGGAAGAGGGCAGACTTGGGTAGTTACAAGGGGTTTGAGAAGCCCAATGAGCTCCTAGCTTCCCTGGAGATCTGACTAATGGAGAGAGACTGGCCCAGAGCACAGACCTGGAGTCAGGAAACCTGCCTTCAAACCCTGCCAACAACAGCTTCTCAGCTGTGTGACCTGGATGCCCCATTCAACCGTGGACTGCCTCAGTTTCTGTGTTTGTAAAATGAAGGGGTCAGACTCTGTGGCTACCAAGGTCCTCCCAGCTCAATATCTTGGGTGCTATGAATACACTCCCAAGACTTCGGGCTGATTCTCTTCCTTCTCCAGGAAGAAAAGGATAAAGGTACAGTCAAGATCTCCTGCCCCCCAAAGGTGCTGGCACTGTACCCCAGGACCCCTGCCTTCAAAGGTGCTGGCCCCCCTCCCCCAAGACTCCTGCCCCCAAAGGTGCTGGCACTCCTCCCCTAGGACTCCTGCCCCCAAAGGTGCTGGTACCCCTCCCCTAAGGCCCCAAAAGAGTGCTGACCACTGGAAGCATCAGGGAAGACTCCCAAGGGGAGGCGCCCCTGAACAAGACAGAGAAAATGCCCATTCCTGCCCCCCTCCTTGTCCCAGGTACCTTCCACCCTTCAAGGTGTCTTCAGACCCTCCTGGAGGACCATAGTGGAGCTGGACGTGTCTTCATTGTTCCTCGTCTGGAATATGGAGGACATGAGTGGGGGTAGGGAGCCCTTCAGAATAGGGTCCCTCCACCCCTCCCCCAGCAGTGCTGTGGCACATGGGGCAGCTTGGGGACATGGGGGCAGGGGCAGCGGGCAGAAAGGAGGGGATGACAGAGAGGTGAAGGCATGGTGGGGGGCAGGAGAGAGGAGGTCTCCTCCCTGGGGGATGGTATGGACACGGGGTGGGGAGCAGCTCAGGGCATGGCCTCGTCCTCCCTGAGAGGCTCCCCTGCCTCATCTTCTTCGTGTGTGTGCATATATGTGAGCATGTGTGTGCATGTGCATGTGTGTGCATATATGTGTGCCTCCAAGTGCCCGTGCATGCGTGTGCATATGTATCCACAGGCTCCCGAGGCTGAGGGCTGGGAGCCCACCCAGAGTGGTGGGTGGGTACTCACAGGTTCCTGGCCTGTGTTGGCCTCAGCGTATTTGAATTTCTTCTGCTGGTAATAGTGGCGTTTGGGCAGGATGTGTAGTAGCAACAGGTCACAGAGCACGGTGGCCTGGGAGATGCGCAGACAGGCATGGGCATCAGTGGCTACAACAGTCCTGGGCACTGGGGGCTAGGGGCATTCTACGTGCCCAGAGGCTGACTCCTTGCCTGGCTACCCAGCTATCTGTGTACCCTGAGCTTCTCATGCCCCTTGCCATTCCATCTCCCACCAGCCCTGCTCCTGGGTGATGGGGAGCCACTGATAAGTCAGCGGTAGGGGTGGGACTGGGCAGTTCTGTGCCTTGGCTGCTGTGTGGAAGACAGTCTGGCACTCATTCGCATTTTACAGAGGAGAAAACTGAGGCTCTGGGGATCAGTGCACTTGCCCTGGTCACACAGCTGGTGCATGGCAAGCTGAGCAGGGCAGGGCCGCATCAGAGGCAGCCCTTAGAGGGCAAACAAAAGCTTTCTGCCTCCAGCCCCAGGGACCTGAGGCTCAAGGACGGCCCAGCTGTTAGGAGGCACGCCTGGCTGCCTGGTGCTCCCCATTCTGCTCCATGGAAGGCTTCACTCACATCCATTTAGTCAGCCTCTTGTGGACCGGAAGGTCTAGCACAAAGCCTCCTTGTCATCCTTTCTCTGTCCACTTCTCTGGGCTCTGGCCCCAGGAGCCGACTGTGTCCCTGATCTTGAGCCTCCAGTGCTAACCCTAGGCCCTGTTCTATGAGGCAGGTGGCTATCCTTGGGGCAGGGCCCCTCATCCCTTCTCCTGACTGCCACAGCCTGGGAGGGTAAGAGAGCAGGGGTCCCCCCCCCTCTCTTTCTATCTCTGTCTCTCTCTCTGTCTCCCTCTGTGTCTCTCTGACTCTCTCGCCCTCCCTCTCTCTCTCTCCCTCCTTCCCCTCTCTTTCTCCCTCCCTCCCTCTCTCTCCCTTCCTCCCTCTCCTCTCTCTCCCTTCCTCCCTCCCTCTCCCCCCCCTCCCTCTCTCTCATTTGGATATGGCTGCTTGCCTGGCATCTCCTCATCAGACTGGGAGCGCTTCATGGGCAGGGGCTCTCCTTTGCCTTTCTTTGCATCCCCAGAGCTTGGCAGGGTAGCAGGTGTTTAGTAAACACTTGTTGGCTGGCCAACTGCTTGGGCGGACTCAGAGTCACGGCATTAGCCGGGACAAGTGTCTGATGCTAGGGAGAAGTGGGGCTCTGAGAGGGCATCCAGGCTCAGCTGATTCCCCGCTGTGTGCCTGGGGGCACAAATGGCCTCTCTCCAAGCCTCAGCCTCCTCATCTCTAAAATGGGGGGAGCGGGATTTGCACAGGCCACCCTGCAGCCATTGGGAGGAAGATGCTTGGCAGAGCTTCCAGGGCCGAGAGGACGCGGTGCTCATGGCCACTGTTCTGCTTGCTGGGTCCAGAAGGCCAGCTCACTTAGGTCCTGGGCTCGGGCAGTGCCTCCCCTCGTGGCTGTCCCTGGCTTCCCACATGAGGTTCTCAGTTCAGGGGGTGAGTGGGAGCCCAGCTCTGGCTAAGGCCAGAGATGAGTGCGTCCCTCTTGTCCTGAAGACCTGCCAGAGGCCCAGACTGGGCTCCATTCAGCCTGAGGGTTGGAAAGGACCATGGCAGGTCATTCAGGACACTCCCATGTCTCTCCTTCTTTCTGCCCAGAGCACCACCACTCTCCCGGGCCCTCAGGGCCCCAGCCTCAGGGTCACCCCCTCCCCTCTCCCTCACCCCCCAAATCTTCCCAATTGCCAAGATTCAGCATCCCTCATCTCTGGTCCACACTCCCTGCGTTTCTCAGCCCTCCTAACTGCTGTTCCCATTCTCCTGCCTCCTGAACTATGGCGGTAACCCAGTCCTGCTTGGGCTCCCTGCCCCAGGCTCTCCTCTCCACACAACTGCCAAGAGGAGAGTCCAAAAGCCAGGCCTGCCCACATAAGCCCCAGCTTAAGAACCTGCTGTTGCTCCCTGGCACTCATGGGCTTGGCATTCAAAGCCTTCCCCATCTGTCTTCAGCCTGTCTTTCCAGGCTGATCACTCAGGACTCACCTTCATAAGCTCTCTGCTCTGGCCAAGCCAGCCCTTTCCACAGACCATTCCCCCTCCCTAGAAGATCTCCCTCCTCATCTTTACCTCTTGAAGGCCCTAGTTCCCTTTAAGGTTCAAAAACCTTCCCCCTTGCTAGGACCCCTCCCATCACTGTATATATCCCATGAAATCGGCATCTGTGAGCATGTGGAATCCCCCAGACCAACAGCCCCCTGAGGGCAGGCTTTGTGGATCCAGTACCTTGGATCCATGCCTGGCACCAGAGCAAAGTCAGCTGATTGGCTGGCCACAAGTCTCTGGGCCTCCAGTGGAGCTTCATGTGACAGGACATCCACTGTGCCCAGGATACCAGGGCCCCTGTCCCCAGGCACTGGAAGGACCTGGGCCCTGAGAAAGGCCACCTTCTTAGGACATCGAAGGAGCACAGTATTGGGACCATGAGCCTGGAGCTCTGGCCAGCTCCTGAATTCTCTGGTAGAATTATCCCAGACATCTTGGTGGAGCTCAAGGGACAGGCATAGCAGGAAAGCCACCCTAGGAATCACCCAAACAACCACCGGCCAAGTGCTGCCCTCCTCCCAAGGCTGCAGGGGCAGGGGGCCCAATTTCCTGGCCAGATGGCCTTCTCTAGACCCCTCGCCCTCCTCCTGGTGCCTGATCATTGCCCTCAGCAGCTTCCTCCCCTTCCACGTCTGACCACCTTCTTTGAGGACCCTGCCAACACTCCAGACCATACTGTGGACATTCCCGGAATGCTACCCCCTCCAATCTGGAAGAGATCCTCAGGGGCTTAGTCAGACTTGTGCAGCCTCCTCGGCAATGGTCAGTCAACCTCTGCTCACAGCCTTCCACTGATGGAAGCTCACCCCTTCCAGAGGCAACTCATCCATACCATTCAGAGGCAGCTCTCACACTGAGGAAGTTTGCTCTGACATTGAGATCAGGCTGAGTTCTGCTACTTCTCCCCCACTGTGGCTCCTGAGTCTGGCCCCTTGGGTCTTCCCCACAGAGAGCCACCCTTTAGATAGCCAAAGACCACTAGAACAGCCCTCCATGCTGGGCTCCTTCATCCAGTCCTTAGCTGGCACAGCCTAAGGCCTTTGTCCCTCTGCATTGCCCCTAGCCCTTCCATTCAGGCCCTACCAGGGCTGCCCCCTACCTCACCCTGCATCAGACCCTCCATAGTCCTGGAAGTCTCCACCTTTATCAAGTTCCTTTCCAGTCAAAGGTCACCTCTTCTAGGAAGCCTGCCCTGATCCCCTGGGGTCAGTCACAACCTTCTCCCTTGAGTCCCACAAAGCTCATAGACATCTGGGAGCTCATTGAGGGCAGGAGAACACCCTCTCCAAACATCATGGCTCCCTCAGCACGCAGCCCAGGGCTCCACCCTGCCCAAGACGGTTATCTGGGGAGCATCACGGACCCAAAGCAAGTGGTCAGGATTGCCCAGGAGGGAGGGGGCACTGTCCATCTAGGAAGAACCCACCTCCTCCTGCCCAGCCAGGAACTCAGCCCAAGAGGACACAGACACGGCCTCTGCCTTTGGAGGGCTTCCAACTGACCCGATTCACTTAGTCTGGGCACACGTGAGTCAAGCACCATCACCATCTGGCCCTCGGCTCTCACACTGGATCCTCCCCTTCTTCCTGCTTAATGAGGGTGGGGGGTGGCTCCTTCCCCCCTCTCCCAGCTGCCACCTGCACTCACCACCCCAAAGATTCCAATTCCAGACCCAATGGTTGTCATCGTGGGGATGATGTCAAATTTGCCTGCCTGTGGAGAAGAGAACCAACAATGAAAAAAGACCCCCTGAGTCCCAGGTTTAGAGAGACTTCATCTGCAGAGGAGGGAGAATCAAGAGACCTGCCCAAGGTCACACAGAGGCGAGGTTTGAGCCCAGGCCCCCGAGCCCACAACAAATATCATATAGAAAAAGGATCCTGAGGGGGCTGGCAGGGCCTGGGCTGGCACCAACGACCTTGAAGTCAGACGGCTGCTTCCAGCCCTCTTTCCTGGGAAGCCCTTGGAACCAGTCCCTGTGGAGCCTGGTGTCTCTCCTGTCCTCCAGACCACGAGCCTGTGACCAGGAGGTCGGGGGAAGAAAGGATGGCGTGAGTCGGGCCATGGGAGAGTGAAAAGAGAGCTGGCTCTTGAGGGAGGTGGACCTGCACCAGAATTCTGCCTCTGTGCTTCCTCTCATGGGCTGCAGGGGGGGGTCTCAGTTTCCACATCTGTAAAATGGGAAGTTTAGACTAGAGCCCATCAATGGGCCGTTCTAACTCCAAATTGATGATCCAATGGTCCTCAATGACAATTGTAGATCAGAAGGCCCCAGGGTCCCTGGCCAGGCTCAAAACTGTCTGAGCCCTGAGGCGCCCCTTCTAGTTTCCACTTCTCCCTCTTCACAGGCAGCCTGAGTGCCTTGGAACATTCCCCCGCCCCACTGACATCGAGGCTGTGCTGCCCCTCTGGGTGCCATCTCCAGCAGACTCACCTGGCCATCCACCAGGATGTCAAAGCGAATGCCAAACACCTTAAACAGGTGCCGGCGGTGGGTCCCATTCTCCATGTAGTAGCGGGCAAACCTGGAGTGAAGGAGTGGTCAGGACAGGGCCAGCCCTCAGAGATGTCCCCACAAGGCAGGGAGCCACCAGCTCCTCCTTGGGTCAATGGGCAGAGGGAAAAGCCACCTCCTTGTTTCTTTGTTTTGTTTTGTTTGCTTTTTGGAGGGGGGAAGGCAGGGCAATTGGGGTTAAGTGACTTGCCCAAGGTCACATGGCTAGTTTTTTGTGTTGTGTCTGGGGCTGGATTTGAACTCAGGCCCTCCTGACTCTAGGGTGGGTGCTTTACTTACTGCACTACCTAGCCACCCCGTACCTTGTTTCTTACTCACACTCCCTCCTTTTCAGGGTGTTTTTATATCCAGTCACTGGACAGTGCCCATGGGGGCACTGGGCTTCCCTCTCCAAGCATCCTAGGGGGCATTTTGAGGATCATATAAAGTGACTTGCCCCTGGTCATGCAGACAGTCCAAGTCTGAGCCATTCTGGAGCTCTACAGATGCAGGGGGTGGCTACTTGTCTGGCCCTCTTAGGGCCACTGCCCCTGCCCAGCCCAGCCCCCCTGGGACCCACACCTGAAGTTAAAGCCTGGGGAGAGGTTGTTTTCTTCATTGTACAGGCTGTGGAACTCGTAGATGGGCTTGCAATGCCGCACAGCCCAGTCCAGGTCACAGTTCCAGTCAATGGTGATACCGACCACTCCTCCCTGTGGGGGAAAGCAGAAAAGACTGGGGAGGCCTCCTGCCCCGGTCTAGAACCCTAAGTGGGGCTGTGTTCCAGACAGAGATGGGTGGGAGGGGTCAGAGCCCGGAACTCAAAGTCAGGGCACCCAGGGGCTCCAGGGATCCACAGAATGAGCATGAAGTAGCCAGCTCCCTGATCTCTGAGGATAATGCTGGCCATGGTTTTTAAGAGCACATTTGGGACTGTTAGTTAGAATGCCTGTAGCACGGAGCTCAGGATGCAACCCAGAGTCCCCAAGGGCTGCGATGGCAGCAGGGCAGTGCGAGCCAGCTCTCCTGGATAGGTAGGGAAGCGAGGGAGATGCTATGGGGGGCTGACCTCAGACAGCCCTGCCAGGAGTGGAGGGAAGGACCCCAGATGGGGGAGGATGGACCTGTGCTGCTGACCAGGCCCATCACCTCCAATCTCACCCTCAGCCTCATCTCCCCTCCTCTGGGAAGCGGGAGGCTGGACCACCCAGCCCCTCCCGCAGATCCCCCCAGCTGGTTTTAGAGCGCTGGGTCCCCTGGCCTTCCCCCCACCACACTTTTGTTTCAGGGCTAGGACTGTCCTTCATTCTTATCAATTGTATCCCCAGGGCTTAGCACAGGGCTTGGCATGCACACAGTAGGCACCTCGATCGTGTTGACTGGATTGGAGTGGCCAAGAGGGACCCCCAGCCCTGCTAATGTCTTCTCCTTCCTGCCCTCTTTCCTGACCCTCCAGAGAGAAGCAGCTTCTCCTCCTGTCAGGCCAGTCTCCCCCTCCCTCCTACCCCCTAAGCTGCCCGGTGTTCATCCACCCTCTTTGGCAGCTAGACCAAGCAGCCAGACTGCCCAACTGCCCAAGGCAACTTGGGCGCCTTTTATACCCTTTACTGTCTGTTTTCGAAAACATAGATATAAATCTTAACAGTCAGTGATACTAATTCAGCATTGTTATCATGGACCCAAGAAGAAAGAGACAGAGGCAGGGAGACAGAGAGATGAGAAAGAAAGACAAAGACCCAGAGGCAGAGATCAGAGATGAGAGACAGAGACAGAGACAGAGACCCAGGGACAGAGAGATGAGACACAGAGACAGAGATGAGACAGAGACAGAGACCCAGGGACAGAGAGATAAGAGACAGAGACAGAGATGAGACAGAGACAGAGATGAGACAGAGACAGAGACAGATGAGAGAGAGACAGAGACCCAGGGACAGAGAGATAAGGGAGAGACAGACATAGATGAGACAGAGACAGAGATGAGAGAGAGACAGAGACAGATGAGAGACAGACAGAGACCCAGGGGCAGAGACTTCCTGGGAGGGACAAGAGCTCAGGCTTGGGGGAGGGACAAGGTGGTGCTACTGCTGCCTATCCATCTTGCTGCCTCCCTTGGAGAGAATACCCATGAGTCCAGGCCCCCCAGACCTGCCCTAGGCTTGGAGCAGGGGGAGCCACAGGCCGTGGGGGGAGGAGAAGGCAGCCTCTTTGCCCTGAGGGTCTGGCAGCTGCCTCTGCTGTTGAATGAAGGTTGGGCTATCGAAGCCATTCCAGGAGCAGAGGGGGAGGGTCCTCTGCAGGCACCATCTTTAGGGCCTTGCTGGAGGCTCCTGGCCTCACCTTTGAGCTCTCCCATCCCAAGCCCCCATGGTCAGGTTATGAAAACCTCCCCAATAGAGCATGGGAAGCACCAGAGAGGACTTTCACTGCTTCCTGCAAAATCTGGGCTTCCCTGGGGGGCTATAAGCATTCTCTAGGCATTTACCAATATTTCTGGCCTCCACTGTGTGCCTAGCCCTGTACTCAGCTAGACTAAGTGGATAGGAGAGAGAACAAGGGAGAGAGAAGACCCAGCCCCTTCCCCAGGGACCCTGGAGTCTGGAGCCAAGAGAGACTCACACACCCTCTGCCCCTTTGTCAGGGCTCTGGCTACAGGGGCTCCTTCTGGGCTGGAGGCTGGACCTTGACGACTGCTGCCCCTTCCCGTGGTCCAGCTCTGCCACAGTGTGGTTCCGTCATTCTGTCCCACTCTCATTTTACAAATAACGAAACTGAAGAAAGCTCCAGAAGGGAAGGGTCTGGGATTCAAACTCAAGGCCACAGATTGGATTCCATCTTCCCTCAGCAGCCGGGAAGGGACGGGGCTCCCCAACCAGAGTCTGGCTTGGGGACAAGCCTCGTGCCTGAAAGGCCTCCTGATGAGGCCCAGCAGGCCTGCTTAGTGCAGAATGGGGGCTGCTACTGGACTCAGAGGAGGGAGAGAGAACTGGCCTGGAGGGGTGGGGGATTCTCTGTCTCTCTCTTTATCTCTGTCACTCTCTCTGTGTCTCTTTCTCTATCTCTCTGTCTTCTCTCTCATCCTCCCCCTCCCCCATCCTTCTTCTCTCTCTCTCTCTCTCTCTCTCTCTCTCTCTCTCTCTCTCTCTCTCTCTCTCCATGTCTCTCCCTCCTCTCTCTCTCTGTCTCTCTGTCTTACACACACACACACACACACACACACACACACACACACACACACACGCCTCTCTGTACCTTCACAGCCAAGTTGCTGAAGTTCTGGCCCGAATATCTCACGATGGAGCCTAGCTCGAAGATAGGGCACAGGGGGTCCTTGATCTTGTGGTATACACAGCTCTTCATGTACTGCTTGTCTATTGTTTCCACCAGGTTTCTTCTGCAGGGAGAAAAGGCAGTGTACAGGTCCGGGGAGCAGAGGGAGGCTGAGGACAGGGATGAGAAGCTCTCAGGAGAGAATAGACTCTTCCCCTATCCCGACCCCCTGCCTCCCTGCAGTGCTTTTGGAGAGGCCCAGAAGGGAGGCATTAGAGAGCCAGCAATGGCTGCAGGCATCTTCCTCAATCTCCTTGAAGGAGAATTGAAGAAGAGTTACTGGGAGGTCACTGTGGGCAGGGAGCCCTCCTTGTGCTACACAGCTCTCCGCTCTAGAGCCTAAAGTGAACAGAGCTGCTCCTTCACTGACTCAGTGGGTGGCAAGCTCCTTTCCTCTGGGGCCCTAGTCTTTGTGGAGAGAGCACAGGCAGCAGGGGAGAACAGTGGAAACTTCCTCAATTAGTCACTGAACCCCTCCCAAAATGTCAAAGGTGGGACTGAGCTCTCGGACCTTCCCAGCAGCGCCCTCCCTCCCCCCTCACCCCCCCAGGGCCCCTTGGGTGGGGGGGGAGGGTTACAAGGGTGGGAGACAGGCTCTCTCCAGCCCAGAGAAAACTTGTTGCCGGCTCATTACAGTGCAAACTCATCCGTTTACCTGTTTACTTTGAACCGGGGAAAGCTGATGCTGTTCTTAATGAAAAGGGTGAAGGTTTCTGCCTCCCTGAGGAGGGCTGGGCTGAAAGAGATCCATCGGTCCTTCAGCTCCCTGCTAATCCATCGGATTCCCCCCCCCCCCTCCTCTCGGTCCTCCTCCTCCTCCTCCTCTTCCCCTTTCATCCCCCTCTTTTCTTATTCACTCTCCCCCTCCTCCTCCTCTCGCCCCTCCTCCTCCTCCTCCTCCTCTTCCTCCTTCCCCTCCTCTTCCTCTCAGGCACAGCCACACCATATTAGTGCTTTCAAAGCACTCCCAACCTAAGCTAGCTTCTTGGATCCTCAACCACAGCTGTGGGAGAGAATGCAGTATTTATGTCCCCATTTCACAGAGAAGAACACTGAGGATCAGAGATTGCCAATGAAGTGTCCAAGGGGGCAAAGCACACAGCTCCAGTGGCAGCCACCTGCTGTTTCCTGATATTTCAGTCCTGTCTGACTCGCCGTGACCCCTTTTAGGTTTTCTTGGCAGAGATGCTGGACGGGTTCGCCGTTTCCTTCTCCATCTCATTTTACAGATGAGGAAACTGAGGCCGACAGGGTGACGCGACTTGCCCAGGGTCACCCAGCTAGAGAGTGAGTGTCTGAGCTCGGTGATTCTAAGCTCAGCGCTCTATGCACTGTGGCGCCCCTAGCGGCCTGCCAGGCACCCAGTAGGGCCAGCTTAGCAGTCGGGGAGGCAGTCCCGGGAGGCAGCTCAGCACAAAGGCAGATAGCCACTGGGGGATGTCGTAGAGGGAGGGCATGGCTCGGCAGGACCCTTCTCTACTGGCTCCTTCCCAGCGGGCCCAGTCTCCTCTGCCTTAACAAGCTCTCCCTGGACCCCAGCTGTCTACGCCATCGTCCTCAATGCTGCCCCCTTCTCAGCCGAACTCCCGGCAGAGCTGCCTACACTGGCTGTGAGTGGAGCTTCGGGATCCGCCCTCGATGGCCGGGGAGGGAGCCTGGAGCTGACAGGGAGCTGGCCAGCAGCCTCCCTGAAGATAAACTGGGATGACGGCAGCCACTGCCTGACCCCAAACCTCTTAAGAGCGTGCCTTCTAAAGGCTTGCAGGAGCAGGGATTTAGAGCTCGAAGGGGCCATATAGAGCATTGAGCCTAACCTCCCCATTTTACAGATGAGGAAACTGAGGCACGGTGAGTTAAGTGACCAGCCTGGGATGACACGGCCGGTGCTAGTCTGGTTCGAGCCGTGGGCCTCCAGAGGGCCTCTCCGATCGTTTTGAAACACGTCCTTTGGGTGCTGCCCGAGCTCCAGCAGGCCCGGGGACGGGGCGGCGCAGGACAGTCACCCCAGCTGTGGGCCTCGGCCCTCTGGTTTCCAGTGTCCAGCCCAGCGGACTCACGCACCGTCTCCTGACCTTGTCTTCCCCCTGCTGGTTTTGCCTCCGCCTGACCCCTCGTTCCATTTCCGTCCTCTTTCTAGACTGGGACCCCAGCCAGCACCCTGCATTGCACCCGCTCGCCTCTGCCTGGCCTCACTTCGGATCATCCTAGCTCCTCTAGAGCCAGAAACCAGCAACAACCTCTGTACTGGCCCGGTCCCGACTGCCCTCTCTGGGAGCACCCCCACCCCGAACTCCCCACTCCCACCCCGGACTCCCCACCTCCACCGCGGCTCTGGGGGCCGCTATCATGGAGTCCGGGATGAAGTTCCAGCTGGACCCCCACCCGGGCTCTGGGGGCGGCTATCACAGGGTCCAGGATGAGGTCGGGCTGGACCCCCACCCCAGCTCTGGGGGCGGTTGTCCCCAAGACCGAGAGGAGGTCGAAGCCTGAGTTAATTAAGCAATTAATCACGGTGAGAAGGAACCGGAGGGTAGCTGAGCATTGCCAATCTCTAACACGGCCAAGGCGAGCAGGACCCCTTCCCCTCCTGTTCCTGAGGCCCCAGAACCCCACCCGGGGCCAGCCTCCTGCCCACCGGAGTCCCAACTCGAATCCCACCTTTACAGGGGAAGAAACTCCGAGGGGGCGAGGGTGGGGCTGCAAAGTCTGTTCCAGTTCCAGTTTTGAATGCTGTTTTCCCAGCATTGAGTTTAGCACTTCATACAAAACAGGTGCTTTGTAAGTGGAGAGTGAATGAGTGAGTGAATGAGTGAGTGAATGAATGATTGAGTGAGGGAGGGAATGGATTGAATGAGTGAGAATGAATGAGTGAGTGAATGAATGAGTGAATGAGTGAGTGAATGCATGAGGGAGGAAGGGAATGGAGTGAATGAGTGAATGAATGAGTAAGCGAATGAATGAATGAGTGAATGAATGAATGAGTGAATGAATGAATGAGTGAGTGAATGAATGAATGAGTCAATGAATGAGTCAATGAATGACTGAGGGAGGGAATGGAGTGAATGAGTGAGGGGTAGGGCCTGAGGCTCGGGGTTCCATTGACCTGGGGTAGGGCGGGACTGGCCCAAATGGTCCTCCAGAGCCACCTCATGCCGCCTCCCCATCTCAAGAAAAAAAGGGCAAAGACAGCGAGACTCACCTTGTGGGCCCCCACCTCCCTCCAGAGCTCTCTCCCCTTCTATGTCCCAGATAAAAACTGGCTTACAGAGCTGGCAGGGACCCTGCCCGGTGTGGCTCTCAGGGCTCCCAGGAAGCGCTTCAGTCCATCCGTCCTCCTCTCACCCCCCATCACTGGCCTCTCTCCTCTCCTACAACCTGCCATAGCCCAGCTAGGCTGACCTGAGGGCTGAGGGGAAAATGCTCCCCAGTGGCTGCTCCACCTGATGTGAATCATATAAGAGCTGCCTACCTCAGTTTCTCCAACTGTAAACTGGAGATGAGAATAGCAACCACCGCCCAGGACCGTTGTGAGGATCGAAAGAGATAAATCTGTAAAGTGCTCAGCATAGTGTGCGGCCCACAGCGGGCACAGGTACAATGCGTGTTTCCTCCCTCCTTCCCTCCCTTTTCCTTCCTTCATTTCTTTCTAAAAAGGAACTCAAAATGGGCTCTAGGGTGGTCAAAGAGACCAAACTGTCACAGTGGCGTCTGCAGCACTGTGATGGGCAGGGGTCATCACACTCTGTGGCCCCTTTAGGACAAGGCCAAACATCCCACCAAAAGTCAGTAACACAGGCAGAATTTGAACTCAGACCCTCTGACTCCTCTCAGTCCTCTGGACTTCTCTTGTTATTGATCCTGTCACAAGTGAGGTGGGGTGAAGGGGTACCCCACATGTTCCCTCCCCATCCCCCCACCCATGTACCCTCCCCCCACCCCACATGTTCCCTCCCCCCACTCTACATGTGCCCTCCCCCCTCCCCCCACTCATGTGCCTCCTCCTCTCCCCTCAAGCTCCACATTTGTTAGAGGTCCTCACTTTGGAACGTTCTCGTCCACCTCCACCGGGCACCAGCCCAGGATCTCACAGGTCTTGACTGTGCTGTTAAAATCCACACACTTGCCTGTCCGGATGCCTACAGCAAAGGAGGAAGGGGGGGGTACTGAAGGTCTCACACTGAACCCCCCTTCCTCAAAGTCTCCCCCTCAGCCAGGGAATCAGGTGGAGGTGGGGCTCTGTCCCAGGGATGCCCCCCTCACACTTTGGGCAGGGGCCCTCTCAGCCAGGCACAGCTGGTGCTCCTGGGGACCCTCCTCTCTGGGACGGCTATTTGGATAGGGAAAAGATGGAGGGAAAGAGAGAGGAGGGGAGGTAGAAGAGACAAGAGATGGAGGGGGCAGGGGGAAGGGGAGACGAGGGAAGCGACCATGGGTGTGAGCTGCCCATAGTAGGCAGGCACGTGCTCTGAGGACAAGGCTGGATGGCCCCTGACACACTGAGAGAGCTGGCCAAGGCAGGATCCATTGAGGCCATGAAGCTCCAGCAGTGCTTGGCACAAGAGAGACTTGGGCCAGGCCTGACCTCAGCAGCCTTGGTGGGCAGGGCCCCCCCCTTACCGTGGCCCTTTCGTTTGGGTTTTCCTGCTGGGCAACCACTATCCTCCTGACAAATCCCTCCATCTGGATTCTGGAAGCATCAAAGAGTGCCCACATTAGGAGGGGAGAACACCCTCCCTCTGCTCCCCCAGGCTCCTCTGGAGGTCATTCCTGAGAACTGTCCTAGAGGGAAAGAGACTGCCTCTGAAGGTAATGAACTCCCTATTCCTACAGGTATTCAAGATTGAATGCCTACTTGCCAGATGCAGTGTCAAGGGGACTCTGGCCAGGATACTCCTCAGGGTCCTCCAGGCCCAGAGAGTCTGTGGTCCCCAGGGGAACACCCCAAACACATTTGGGCCAGATGCCCTGTGGCAGAGGCAGGGAAATCCCAAGACTTCCCAGAAGGCTCTGGGGGGTTGTGAGCACGCTAGTCACCCTCCCAGCTTCTCCCCTGCCTCCTCCAAGCAAAGGAGAGCTTGTAATCATGGCTTCAAGCCTGGAAATCCTAAATGTCCAAATAGGACCTTCACATGTACTATCTTCTGGAGTCTCCAGCAGCCCTGTAAAGCAGGTGCTATTATAAACACCCCCATTTTACAGACAGGGAAACTGAGGTTACGTGATTCACTCAGGATCACACAGCTAGGAATTGTCTAAGACAGCATTTGAACTCAGGTCTTCTTGACTCCAGGGCCAGCACTAAAGCTCCTAGAGGGGCCCCCAGAATGGTAGCTGCAGAGGGACCTTAGACAGCTTCTCCTGTCCCTCTGGTTCTGCTTAGCCTGCCTGACCCAATGTTCCACAGAGAGTAAGGGGTAGAGCCCACCCCCCCAAATCCCATGCCTTCCCCCCACTGCAAACAGGTGGGGTGGGGTAGTTTGTGGGCTAGCGAGGTTTGGTAGAGTCGGGCTTCCTGTCCCCTAAGAGTCCCAGGGGCTCAGGTAAGACGGGGTGTCTGCCCAGCCCCTCTGGGGCATCTGCACACTCGAATCCAAGCGTCTCAAATTCGAGAATTCTGAGCCACGCTGTGGCTCTCCATCCCCTCTATTGAACTGGAAAGTTCAGCACCACTGGGGGCCAATGTACAGGCCCTGACCAGACAGCCTTGGGGTCCCAGAGGAGAGCCCTGCAGCCCACATGCCTCCTGAGAGGGTCCTTACATCAGCACAGCGCCCTTGAACCTGGCTGGGTGTCACAATGAGGTTGGTTATCACCACAAAGGAGCTGTCCCCCTAGGAGTAAGAAAATGCAGTTGGGGGCCGGGGTGGTGAGGCTGCCACTCTGCTTTCCCCCACAGGAGAGAGGGCCTGGGGAGGTGGCTCTGGATCCCATAGCCGGCTGTTCATTCATGGGTCTATAATTGAAATTCCTGCCACAGGCGGGAGATGGGAGGCAGAGAGTTAATGAGAATTTAGTGGGCCTGAAACTTTGGGGATGAGGAGCCTGTGAGGAATGGGGGCCACCTTGCTGAAAAGAAGGCATGCCCAAATTCAGGAGATGGGAGCCTCTGCTTCCACCCATCCCCCTTCACCTTTCCCTCCCAGCTGAGCCCAGGCCTCATCTGCTGCTTATATTCAGAGGGGTCCGTTGACCTCTGCCCTTTACCTCAGTGCAAGCATCAGGGAGCAGGCAGCCAAGCTGGTAACCCAAGGCTGGGGCTGGCACTTAGATACAGGGTTTCTTGGCATTCAAGTTAAGTAAAAATTGCGAGCCCTAGAACAGGGGAGCTCTGAAGAGAAGAGAGGGGCCGCTGGGCAGCATGGAGCCTGAGGGAAGCCCAGGAGGAAGGAGGGGGCTGCTGGCCCTCTTGGCCATCCCTTCAGCAGCCCATTCTGGCAAAGGCTAGAGCTGGCCCAGGCAATGGGAGCCTGTATCATGAGGGCAGACAGGGGGCTAGCTAGGGTTGAAGCAGGGTGACTGAGGAAGAAGGGAGGTCAGGACCTAGGTGGGCTTGGGGGGCCTTCTGCTCTTCCTTTCCCCAGCCAGAGGAGGTATGAGACCTTCCCTGGGGAGGAGAGGCTAGTACTCAGGGATGGGGGGGGGGTGAAAGCATCATCCAGGGTGTGGCCAGAGCTGAGCCTGGGGGCCTGATTGGGCTCAGGCCTGCGCTTGGTGCTGGGATCCTCCCGGCCCCCTTCTTCAGTGAGTCCCCACTCCCTCCACCCAGAAGAGGCCAGAGGACACGCCCATGGGAAGCGCTAGCCTGGCCCCAGACAGGTGAGCCCCCGCAGGTGGACCTTCTCACTCACCTGTGCTGGGAACACGTAATCTGCCACGTCCCAGACCTGGAGGCCCAGGCCAGAGATGTTGGTCACCGCCAGGCCCTTGAGCTTGACTGACACTGAGCTGATGAGACTGTCGGCTGTCTGGTAGCCCTTCTCGAAGAGAAAGACCCACCTGGGGATGGTAAGGTGCCCATGGGTGTCACGCGATGGCCCAGGAAACCACCCAGACCCATCATACTGGGCACTGCCCTTCCAGAACATGCCTCTTCGAGGGAGAAAAGCAGTCCTGAGGGGGCACCCAGAGCCACTGGGGGCACAGCAGACAGTGCTGGGCCTGGAGTCCACAAGATCCGATTCAACTCAAGCCTCAGACACATCCCAGCTGGGTGACCCTGGGCAAGTCACTTCACCCTGTTTGTCTCAGTTTCCCCATCTGTAAAATGAGAATCCTGGAGAAGGAACCGGCAAAGCCTCTGACATCTCTGCCAAGAAACTCCCAAAGGGGCCACCAGAGTCAGACACGGCTGGAATGAGGGAACAACGAGACCCTGGGCAGGTCACGGCACCTCTGCTCGACTTAGTTTATTCAGCTGTAAAATGGTCATAGTCCCACTTGCCTCCCATGGTTATCGTGAGGATCACGTCAGGGCTTGGGGCACAGAAGGCCCTTAATCACCACCGGCTTCTTCCTCCTCCATGAAACTAAATGATTAGAACATTTGCCTGGAGTTGGAAGGACCTGAGTTCAAATCCTGCCTTAGTCACTAAGTGTGCGACCTTGGACAAGTCATCTAACCACGGCCTGCCTCTATTTTCTCATGTGCAAAGTGGGGATAACACTCGCACCCGCCTCACAGGGCTGCTGTGCAGATGACATGGCATAGGTTTTGAGAGAGTGCTTTGCAAACCTGAGTGCCCTTCCTGTGGTGTGAGCACCATCCCCCTGAGCCTCCAGTCACCCGGGGCTGGCAGAGCAGCAGCACCCCCTGGCCCTCTCCCAGACTCTCTTCTGTGGACCACTGACCTCAGCTGGGGGAGATGTGGGGCCTCTCCTGAGACTGAGCCTGGAGAAAGAGGAGGCTGGGAGGGGGGATGCAGGAGACCGGCACTGAGGGCAGCCCAGGGGACCAGCGTCTGATGTCGCCTCGGTCTCCTCCCTCCTTCTGTCCTCAGGGCTCCCAGCTCAACCCAGCAGGCATTTACTGAGCATGTGCTGCCCAGCCTGGCATAGTGTGAGACCACCTCTACACGCCACCGCTTTCTCCTGGCTCCCCTCCTCCCGCTCTGACTACTCCTCCTCCTTCTCCTCTGCTGGTCCTCCTCCACATCATGCCCTCTGACCTCAGTGTCCCTCAGGCTCTGTCTGGGGCCTCCTTCTCTCCTCCCTCTGTCCTGCTTCACTGGCTGATCTCCTCAGCTCCCATGCTTTCCGTGACCATCTCTACCCGATGGTTCTCAGATCTCCCTGTCCTGCTCCTTAACCTCTCTGCTCACTGCCGGTCTCCCCTCTTCAGCTGCCTTCTGCTTTAAGTTCCAGCATGTTGTTATTGTTTCTCAGTCAATATATCTGACATTGCTCTGGGCCTGAAGCCAGCAGGATTTCAAGACAGGCCTGCTGGAGTCAGAGCCATCCCCAGTCAGCCCCTGTGCAGGGAGGTGGGGGCCCTCCTTGCACATGCAGCACCTACGTCTGACTGCTTACCATCTTGGGGACGGAGGGAGAAACTTGGAACTCAAAACGTTAAATTAAAATGTTTTAAAAATTGAAAAAAATAAAAGGATCGGGGGCCTCCAAGAGGCCTGAGACCAAGATCTGGCCAGGGTTCCATGAGGGAACAAAGCCAGCTCTGGGCTGGTGACTGTGTAAGGAGAAAGAGGCAGAGATGAGGCTGAGTGAGGACAGCCCCCACGTTGGGCAGAGGCAGAAACTAGGGTTTATGGCAACGGGCAGCACTAGCTCCCAATCACCCCCTCTAGAACGGGGACAAGGCAGCAGCAGGGGCATCCAGCCTGCAGAGGAGACAACTGTGAGAAGGGCATGAGTGCCCCATCCTACAGTGCAAGGGAGGTGAGCTTGGCCCTGGCACAAGGTCCCAATCCAGGAACTCAGACTAGAGATTTGAGTCCTGAACACAATGAAGAAACACTGTGGGTGAAGAGAAACACCAGAGGTAAGTTCAGGAAAGCAGAGCTCTAAAGCAAGTTCAACTTGGGGGGGGGAGGCGGGAGAGAGACAGACAGACAGACAGAGACAAAGAGACAGAGAGAGAGACAGAGAGGCAGAGACAGAGACAGAGACACAGAGAGAGAGAGACAGAGAGACAGATACAGACACAGAGAGAGACAGTGAGGCAGAGACAGAGACAGAGACACAGAGACACAGAGACAGAAAGACAGACAGAGACAAAGAGACAGAGAGAGAGAGACAGAGAGAATGGCTTAGACACTAGGACTCCAAGAATGGATGGGAGAAATAAAGCAAAAATTTAAAAAAAAAATTAGAGCTGTTGAGGAAAAAATCGGAAGGAGAATAGCTTAGAACAAAAGATGGAAAACTTGACCCAAGTAGTGGACTTCTTGAAAAACAGAAGGAAATAAACAACTTGATGATTCAATGAGACATGAAACATTAGAACCAAGTTGAAAGACTGGAGAATGAGAAGAATGGGGGTGGTGTGCACTATTAAAAACAACTGCCGTGGAAAACAAGCTTAGGAGAGAGAATTTAAGAATCGTCAGAAGCCCTGAAGACCATAAGCAAAGCAGACAGAAAGTCTGGACGCCACAGTCCAAGGAATCATAAAAGAAAACCGTCCCTATCCTCAAGAACCAGAGGGCAATGTAAAACTAGAAAGGACCTACAAGCCATCTCTTATAAGATGCATCAAGATGAAAACTCTCAGGAATGTCTGCACCAAAATCCTGAGCTTACAGGGCACATAAAAAAGATACTGCAAGGAAGCAGACAAAAAGAGTTGGAGTACATATGGAACCAGAATCGGGACCACACAAACTGTGCTGCAACCACAATAAGGGAGAAGAAATCTTGGAATATGATATTCCAAAAGAAAAAGGGAAGAAGCTTTTGGGTCAAGAATAACTCGTCCTGTGAAACGGAGTTGTAGCCCTCTGGCGGTGAGCAGTGGGGAATGCCTTTTAATAGAATAGAGAACTTTCAAATACTCAGGATGAAAAGATTAGAGTTGGGCGAGCTCTTTGAAATGTAAACACAGAAGACCAGAGGAACCTAGAAAGGAAAATATATTCCAGCAATTGGAATAAATCCATTTGAACAACTGAGTGATGACCAAGGGCTTACATTCTAATAGAAGGAGAGGAAAAAGCGTCCTTTGAGTCCCACTGTCTTCAAGGGTCACAGAGAGAGTTAAAAAGAGACCTAGGGATAGTTTTGTTCCGTTTTGTTTGCTTTTAAGAGAGAAGTAAAAAGGGGGGGACAAGGAATACTAGAGAAGAATTTAGGAAAACAGGGAAGAACTCTTTCTCATACTTGAGGTACATTAGGAAGCATACAAACGTGGAAGAGGCTATAGGGAGAGGAAACATCTCATAAACTTTACTCTTCTCTGAACCAGGAAAAGAGGGTTGAATACGTACACACACAGAGTTTGGGCGTACAGATGTATTAAAGTCAACGGTTGGTTGTTGTCCTTCCTTTTCCAAGAGGACCAAAATCACATCGCTCGTCTAGAGTCAAGTTTCAATGTGTCCGACCGTGGCTGATGAGACCAATATGAGCTCAGAATGC
Organism: Pseudochirops cupreus; assembly: GCA_028627135.1. Taxonomy (NCBI): domain Eukaryota; kingdom Metazoa; phylum Chordata; class Mammalia; order Diprotodontia; family Pseudocheiridae; genus Pseudochirops; species Pseudochirops cupreus. The sequence goes on along the minus strand of CM053580.1, from coordinate 1,700,225 downwards.
TCTGCCATGGTCTGGCACAAATAGTCCCTGTGAACATTTGGGGTGGAGTCTACAAATTTGCACATCCTGCATTTCCTTTGAGTTACTTCAATTCTGCTTTGCTCATAGATCACAACACCTTCTCTGATGTGGGCACGCCATGCTGGGCATTCCTGTGCCAGTGTCTCCCACATCATACAATTCCAAAGTTCTTGAAAGTGTCCTTGTATTGCTTCTTCTGACCACCTTGTGAACGCTTGCCCTGTGCTAGTTCTCCATAAAATAGTCTTTGAAGAGAGTGTTTTAAGAAAGGTAGAGTTGGGAAAGTAATGGTTTCAAACAAAACAAACATCAGCTTTAGAGGGTGGATCATAAAAGGGAGATCCATAGGAAAGAGACAGTAGAAGAAACAGTGATCAAGGTCTGGGCTGGGTGAAGGGAGGAGGGAACGTGGAGGGGGATTGGTCCAATTCAATACTATGAGTGTTGACCCTATTTTTTCCCTTTCCTGATTTTCTTCTTTCTAAAGAATAGGGTAGGGACAAAGAAAAGGAAACTTATAAGAGGTTATGATGGCAGGAACAATATGATTGACAATCAACAATGAACTTCAATAGGATAAATTCACCTACAAAATAGAGGAGGGTAGCAGAATGGACAGGAAAGCGGACTCCAACAAGAAGCGTACCTTAAACAAAGATTCACACCAAGTTAGAACTCGGGGGTGGAGCCAAATGTGTTCTTCCATAGGTGAATTTTTAAAAGTAAGGTCGGAAATCATGATCTCAGATAAGGCAATGGTAAAAATGGGCATAGTTTAAAAAAAGATAAGATACCTGAAGGCACTATCTCTGATGGAATAACATCAGTACTTTATAATTAATATTTTTGTGTGTTTACCAGATAGCATGGCATTTAAATATTTAAAAGCATCAAATAGAGAGAAATATATAGCAAAAATCACCAATACAGTTGGGGACTGTAATATCCCTTTCTGACCTAGACAAGTCTAACGAAAAAGGAAAAAACAAGAATGCTGATAAGGATCTAACTAGAATTTTAGACAAGTTACATATGCTAGATCTTAAGTAATTACTGAAAAGGAATCAAAAGGAATATGGAAGGCTTTAAAAGGCAAAAAATATTTTGTATTTGATTTTGGAGGTAATAGGGAGCTATTGGCACTTATTGAGTGTGTGGGACAGGAGAGGGTGACATGATAAGACCTGCCTTTTATTTTTTCCCAATTTTTTCCCATTTTTATTTAAAGTGCTGAGTTCCAAATTCTATCCCTCCCTTTCTTCCCCCTTCCCTGATATGGTAAGCAATCAGATATAGGTTATACATGTGCAGTTATGTAAAACATTTTCATATTAGTCATTTTGTACAAGAAGACTCAAATAAAAGAAAAAAAGAAAGAAAATGAAAAACAGCCTTCTTCACTCCGTATTCTACCAAGATCAGTCTTTCTCTGGAGGTTGACAGCATGCTTTGTCCTTAGTCCTTTGGAATTGTCTTGGATCACTGTGTTACTGAACATAGCTAAGTCATTTCCAGTTGGTCACTGTACAATGTCCCTGTTACTCTATACAACATCCTCCTGGTTCTGTTCACTTCACTTTGCATCCATCCATGTAAGTCTTCCCAGTTTTTCTCTGAAACCATCCCCTAAAGTCATTTCTTACAGCACAATAGTATTCCATCGTTCAGCCATTCCCCAATTGATGGGCATCTCCACAATTTCCAGTTCTTAGCCACAAAAAGAGCTGCTATAAATATTTTTGTACAAGTAGGTCCTTTTCCCTTTTTTTGGATGACAGACCTCCATTTTAGGAAAATCACTTCAACAGCTGAGTGGAGGATGGACTGAAGTAGAGAAAAAGACTTACTCTTGCAAGGTTCTAGTGCTTAAACACCTTCAAAGGCCTTGTGGTTCAAAACAGCTCAGGCTGAACAAGATGAAGTGACACCTAAACTCACACAGCTGTGAGTGCCTGGTGCAGCTGGTACTGCCCCTGAGTCTCTCTTCTCTCCACTCATTGGGCACAGGGCACACACCTCAGAAAGCAACAAATGAGGCACATGATTTTCAGTTGTGTGTTCCAGACCCCAAGCTCGGGGAAGCTCATGTGAGAGAGGGACTGGCAGGGGACTGAGGGACCCGGGGAGGCTTCCTAGAGGAGGGGTCATGTGGGCTGGATCCCCCAGGTACATGGAAAGTCCGGGAGAATTAATCCTAGGAGGTGCTTGTGGGGGGCACAGCGCAAGCAAAGACAAAGAGTTAAGAATGGGTCTGGGGCCGATGCTGTCTGAGGCTGACGGACCAGTCAGCTCTTTAACTCTGTCCTCCCCAGAGCCTCAAGAGTCAGGGAGGAGAAAGGGGTAGTGATGGAAGGAGAGGGGCTGGAACCTTGGACAGATCTGTTCTGCTTGCTCCTCTGAACAGTGAGGGGCTGGGGAAGTAGTCCCCAAGGTGCCTCTAGCCCTGCCCTTCTCTGTGACTTGGCTGGGGAGAGGGGCAGCAGGGAAGGGGTTAAGCTGGACTCTCTGGCCTTGAGCCTTAGTCTCTGCAAGGTGCCAGCAACTTGCAGTCATCTGTGCAGAACTGTGACTTCCCTTCTGCGCTGCTGAGATCAGAGAGACGAGGGGCTGCTGTCATACAGGAGCCTAAGGCAGAGGCAGAGGGGCCTGTGGGACCTGCACCTCCTGCGACCTTCCCACTCTCCTCCGCCCCATCCCACCCTCTGAACAATTGCCTTCAGTCCAGGTTTAAGAAGGAAGGAGTCGGACTGTACTGGAGAAGGGCCGCCAGGCGGGGTTGTGACAAGGATGTGACTGGTGCTGGCCTTGGGGGGGTGGGATGGCTGTTTCTGAGCATTGGAAGGAAGGGCTGGCCTGTCCCTTCTTGCCCCCCATCCTTTGCCTTGTTTCTTTCTGTTCCTGGGCCCCCACCTCTCCCCCAGGCTCCACCTGATAAAATTCTTGCCTTCCTCAAAGGCTCAAAGCAAGGGAGCCCCCATGGCAGCTGGCCCTGGGGCCGAAGCTCCTTAGCATCTGACAATCTGACCTGTGGTCACTGTGGAGGTCCTTGTCCTGGAGACCCCTGCAGGTTCTGGAGGCTCCTTTGTGCCCTGGGCACCAGCCTACCCTGCCTGCTACTTGGCAGGTGTTTCTCCTGCCTCTCCTAAACGTGGGGAAACTGAGGCCCACAGAGGTCCAGTGCCTGCCCATGATGCTGCGGCAAGTCCCTGGCTGAGCCGGGACCAGAAACAGGTCTCTGAGCTCCCAGTCCAAGGTCTTGCACGTGGCCAGAGAAGTCCAGACCCAGCGAGGCAGATGGGATTCTCCGCCCCTACTCACTTGCACACACCCGTGGGCACACACTCTGCCTGGCCAGCTTAAGTGAAGACGGCCACAACTGGGGCCACTGCTCTAGCCAGAGACGGCCAGTGACCAGCCTGCCATGTCTGGCCCAGAAGAGAGAAGCTCCTGCCTCGCTCTCCGGTTTCCCCTCCCTTCCTCGGCTCTAACCCCCAAGTCCAACAGGTTGGTTGGTTGATGCTTCCTTATCATAGAGATGGGGCCTGGCCAGGCCTGGCCTCTAATTTCCATTGGTATCAGAAACTCCCAGGTGAGGGCATACTCTCTACCAATGCAGGCATCCCCTCTCTGCAACCTAGAATTATTTGGAGCCCTGAGAGGAGGACCTGGGTGCAAGTCCCACCTCAGAAACCTCCCAGCCATGGCCCCTGTGGTGCCTCTCCAGGCTTTAAAGAACCCAAGGCCACAGATAGAGCCTCAGTGTCCCCTGACCTCACCACCAACCGTGCTTCCTCATCTTTAGAGGGTGAGTGATGTCAGCCCCCCAGCTAGCTCCAGAGTGTGGGGGGCGACAGCAAGTGAGGGGGGCTTGGGAAGGCCTCGGCAGAACAGGCACTTAGTGGGTACGTGGCAGGTCCCACACGCACCCCTACACATACCCACACACATACACATCCCTACACATATCTACACCCACACCCAACACACACACACCCACACATACACTCATACACAGCTACACAACCACACTTACACTCACACCCACCCAACCACACATACACACACCTACACACTCACACACACCTACACACACTCTCAGCCACCCACACACCTGCACACACACTCACCTATACATGCCCACACTCACACTCACCTACACACTGTCACCTACCCACACACCTGCACGCATACTCACCTACACACACTCACACTCACACTCACCTACACACACTCACCTACCCACACACCTGCACACACACTCACCTACACACACTCACATACCCACACACCTACACACACTCACATACTCACACACCTACACACACACATGCTCACACACACCTACACACACATTCACCTACATACACCCACACACACATACCTATACACACTTACCTACATACACTCACACTCACACATGCCTACACCCACACATATGCATACCTACATACTCACACACACCTACACACACTCACCTACACATACACACTCACACACACCTACACACAGGGCTGTTGAGAATCCCATGAGATCTTGGAAAACTCCATCCGAAGGTCAGTTGTTAGCATCACTACGTCAGCTCAGTCTAACAACTGCTAAGTTGAACTGATGAGTCATTTGGGTCACAAGGGCCAAAGCTGGGTGGAGGCAGCATGGCCCAGCCCAGGGAGAACACCCCAGAACCATTTGTCACCATCGCTAACCCTTTAGCTACCCAGTAACACAGATGAAAGATGGTGGGGCCAGCTGGCACCTGACAGGCGGAGGTGAGAGGCAGAGAAGGGAGGCCAGCTGGGGCCATCTGAGCCAACCTTTGCTGACCTCCCATCTTGACAAGGAAGGCAAGACCCTGTTCCCAGGCCTCCCCATCAGGAAGCTCTAGGCTAAACCTGAAACAGCCACAGGCCCCCTGGCTTCCTCTCCTCCTGCTTAGGACCAGCAAATAGCCAGCACAGACAGGCAAAGAGCCCCATGACCACCCCCACTTCTGGCCAACAACAGGACAGCAGCAATGCTTTAAGCCGAGGACCCTAAAGGCCTTGGCTGGCAAGGTCTGAGAAGTGAAGGAAGCCCTGTGCTAGACAGAGGGGACCCTCTATCAAGTGCAAGGCTTGGTGCAGGGGGAGAGGCAGCAGCATTCCTCAGTTTCCTAGTTTGTGCCATGAGGGAGCTGGACCAGGCTACCCAGGGTCCAGGTCCTTCCCAGCTCAGCCATTCTAGGTCATTCTCTGAGGACAGAGCTGCTGCCAGGTGGGGGCAGAGGGACACACTTCCCCCAGTTGAGGGATGGTGGCCAAGAGAAGGTCATGTCCTCTGGTCTGGGTGAGTGGGGTAAGGAGGGCCCGGGTCCCCTGATCCTTACCCTATGACGTAGATGAGGACCACCAGCTGGATGAGGCGGAAGAGGACCCCCACCTTCTTGTTATGCACCAGCACCATGCGGGGGGTGTCATATTCAAAGAAGAAAGCTGACAGCTTGGTCCTGATCTGCCCCTGCATGTTGGCCTGGCGGGGGCACAGCCCAAGGGAGCCTCGGGGGACCCTGTGCCAGCTCGTGTCCCTCCTTGCTCAGGCCAGGACTGAGGAACAAATGTAGACAGCCTGTGGCTTTGTCAGTTTGTCGGACAAATAAATTTCCATCTATAGGCACAAGGGGTGGAGCCAGCGGGGAGTGATGGGGGGGGCCTCTCAGGCCCTGTTGGAGCAGCTGGGGCCGCTTGTTCCTGTGTCCCGGCAGCCAGGCCGACTGGGGCCCCTTGGCGGCCGGAAGGCTGGGCTGTCAGACACAGGAAAAGCTCAGTGGACTTTGCAGCTGGGGTCAGATAAGCCTGAACCAAGAACAGGAACATCTAGGGGCAGAGGCCCAGCCTCCGCAGCCCGAGAGCCCGATGCCAGCCAGCCAGCCCTGGGCTCCTCCACTGGATGCCAGCCAGCCAGCCCCGACTCTGGGCTCAATCAGCTCGCCCACCTACTGTCAGGACCCAAGTCTCCAGAGTTAACTCAGAGAGGAAGTGGGGAGGCTTCCCAAGCCCTGGCCTGACGCCAAAGGACCCAGTTATCAGATCAGCCTTGTGCCCAAGGTAGAGTTCAAATTAAGAGTCACATTTCTGGGTTCCTGTCCTGACACCGTGACTGGTGAGAGACGTGCCCTTGAACAGATTCCTCCCCTGCCTGGGTCTTAGTTTCTTCCTCTATGAAATGGTGACAATAATCTCTGCAGGCCTCACCTCAGCTGTAAGGGGCAGGCACAAACCCTCTGGGCATCGCCCTGGTGCCCATCCCCTGCCACCCCTTCAGGCTATAGCCATGGACAAGCCCTAGTGGTACAAGTCATGCATCTTCCTTATGACTCCAACCTGGCACCTGCCCCACCTGTGAGCACCCCAACCTCGAGGAGAGCAGGCAGAAAGACTTCTGTCTACGTTCTCAGCCCATGGGCTGCCCAGCTAGACCTTGGCTGCATTCTCCACTCTATTCCACCAGGTGCTGCTTGGGTGGGTCCTGTATCCCCTCGGTGACCTCCCATGTCCTATTCTCTGTGTAAGCCTGAAGCCAGGTAGCAGAGAGGAGGGAGGAAGTGTTGGCCAAGACACTTAGCTACTCATGAAGCCAGCCCTATGCAGGTGCTTCAGACCCAGCTGTGGTGCTTGGGCTCAGAGATCACCCAGAATTGCCCTTCCCCTTACAGACAAAGAAATGGAGGCCAGATGCCCTGGCTGTGCTTCCTGGGTGCCAGAGCGGGGAGCCAGGACCAGTTGGGGCTCCTCCCACCATCCTACTCCCCCCCGCCAACATCTCTGAAGAACTATAGCTCTCCTGTGACTTGGCATGAGGGGCACTGAGAAAAGAGGTTTTAGAAAACCCCTAAATATTTTTGAAAAATTCATTCTAGGAATGTATGGAAAGAGAACCAAGGCCTAGATGAAAGGAAAGCTTGTCCAAGGTCCCAGAGGGGATGAGTGGTAAGGCTGGCATCCCCAAAGAGAAAGGACAGTGAGCAGCCCCTGCAGGGGAAGGTGGACAGGAGGGATTGGGCTTCTGAAGCTGAGTAATCCCCCAGGACCCCAGGGGTGCACGTGCTGGCAGGGTCTGGAAGATGGGGGAGAGAACCCAGACCCAATGAAGCATTGTCCCCTGATCTGCCCTGCCTACAACCCAGCACAGCATGACCCTGGGCTAGACACTTCTGTTCCCCAAGAAGCTTCAGTCTCCTCATCTGTAACCCAAGGGGGGGCTGATGTCCAAGGGCCCAGCTAGCTCCCAAACCCCCTGCTTACAGAATCTTGCAGCCAGAACTGACCAAGGACCCCCAACCACAGCCCAATGAGGAGACTTCCAAAGGATTTCCTGAAATGGATGCTCAACGTGCTTGTGCACCTTCCTCACCCTGCCCCTGGTTCCATCCTCTGAGGCCAGAACAAGGCTCAGCCCCTTTTACGTCACAGTTGTTCAAATGCCCCCTAAATAACTGAGGATCCCAGGGAAGCCCCATTGGCTTGGCCCCCTCCCTGGGGGTCTATGGTCTAGAGCTCAGAGGGGCAAGTTGCATTCAGACTGGCTCCTGGTCAGAGCAGCTGGGCCTTCTAAGCCCAAGGGCCTGGGAGAGAACCGGCCGCCAATCTTGGGCTCTGAGAGGCCCTTTTAGGGAAGGCCTGGGAGTGCCTGCCAGTGGTTGGGGCCTTGGGAGCACAGGCAGGCTAAATTTAACAGAGGCTCAGACCTTGCCAGGCTTGCCAGCCTTCCCTCCCCATTGAGGAGCCAGTCAGAGTATTCCCACAATGGGTCAGACAGCCGCTGTCAGTGTGAGTGCCCCGACATTCCTCCACAGAGCCCTGGCTGCAGGCAGTGGCGCATTCTCTCTGGCCCAAACCTCCTCCCATCTTTGCCCACCCTGTGTCTGTCCTTGGCACCATCCCGGCCATCTCCCTAGATGGGGTCCTCTCTGGTCCCAGTCAGTCACTGGCTCTCCTCCATCTGTTCCAGCCTTCTAGGGAGGCTGTGGAGAAGCTGGCAGATGTCCAGAGGGGACGGCTACCTTGAAGTGCCTCAGGTCTACACCATACAAGGGCTGTGTGAAGGGACTGAGGCCCTGAGTGCCGAAAGAGAGAGCTGGGGGTGAGGGTGGGGGAGGGGAGCATGCCAGGCTCTTTGAGGAGAGACTCTCATGGATGCAAAGGGGTTTCCATTTGTTCTTCTAGACCCACCCAGAAGATTGTCAAAGTGGGGAGCAGTAGAGGGCTGGTGGAGGGCTTGAAGATTTAGGCTGGAAGAGCCACTTCTTACCAATGAGAGGGATCCTGGTGATCCCAGTGTGGAGGTGGCAGCTTCTCCCTTGCCTGAAGCCTAGAAGGCCAGGTTACCCACCCACCGTGAGGATCTCCTAGGGGGGACTCTGCTCCAGTGAAGGTCAGTCTGCATAGCCTTAGGGGCCCCTCGCAACTCCACCTCAGGTCAGTGGGAGTGAGTAAGGGAAGGAGCCGAGAGCATGTTGAGGGACAGACAGTGTCAAAGAGGAGTGGATGTGTGTGGTGGCTCTTCTGGACACCCTCTAGCCCCGAGAACCCTTCCAGACCAGGGGCCCTCAGAGCCCTCCTTTCCTTGGAGTGACAGACACAGGCTCTCCAGCTGCCACTTACTCCCTCCCTTCTGGCCTTTCCCAGATCTCCATCACTAGCCAGCAGGGGGTTCATAGGTGCGCCTGCTGGTAGCTCCCTGCTCTTCTTCCCCCACCTCATGGACAGCAAGGCCTGGTGGCCCAATGGGCAGACCAGCTCTGGCCATCTCTGTCCTTCCCCTCCAGGCTTGGGTTGGCCATCTGGATTCCCAGGCTCCAGGCAGGAAGGCATTCTATTGATGAATCCTTCCACAAAGAAGCTTTCTTTTCCCTTAGAGAAGACATAGATCATCCCACAGATGCCCAAGGGACAGGCAGAGCTTTCCCCTACTGGGCAGGAGACCATCTCTGGATGTGACTAATGGTGATGAGAGGCAGCCAGAAGCTCCTCAAAGCTGGGGGCAGCTTACAGCTTTTCCCTTTGCTCCAGTGACCTCTTAGCGGCCAAACCCAACGGCCTTTGCTCAGCCCTCATTCTCCTTGCCCTCTCTGCAGCCTTGGACGCTGTCCGTCACTCTCTTCTCCTGGAGACTCTCTTCTCTCTGAACTTTCAGGGCACCCCCTCCCTCTTCTCTTGTAGTTCCCTTCCTCCCTCTCTGACCACTCCTCCTCTGTCTCCTTTGCTAGACCTTCATTCACACCCTGGAGGTGTCCCTTAGGGCTGTTTCCTGGACCCTCTTCTCTTCCTATGTTCTCTCTCATGTGATGATCTCATCAGCACCCACAGATTCAGTTACTATCTCTATGTGGATGATTTCCAGGTGTGTGGGTGATACAGATATAGACACAGACATAGACATAGAGCTAAATATAGACATAGACACAGACACAGACACAGATACACAGACACAGGCATAGACATAGACATAGAAATAGACATAGACACAGACATAGAGACACAGACAGTCACAGACACAGACACAGACACAGACACAGACATAGACACAGACACAGACACAGAGACACAGACAGTCACAGACACACAGACACAGACACAGACACAGACATAGACACAGACACAGACACAGACATAGACATAGACACAGACACAGACACAGACATAGACATAGACACAGACACAGACACAGACATAGATATAGACACAGACACAGACACAGACACAGACACAGGCATAGACACAGACACAGACACAGACACAGACATAGATATAGACACAGACACAGACACAGACACAGACATAGATATAGACATAGACACAGACATAGACACAGACACAGACACAGACACAGACATAGACACAGACATAGATATAGACATAGACACAGACACAGAGACACAGACAGTCACAGACACACAGACACAGACACAGACACAGACACAGACATAGATATAGACACAGACACAGACATAGACACAGACACAGACACAGACACAGACACAGACACAGACACAGACACAGACACAGACACAAACACACAGACGTAGCCATAGACATAAATACAGAAGCTAGTGTTTGCATACACCACTTTAAGCAATGCATTTTACAAATTGACTGAATCTCCCTGGCTTCCTTTAAATCCCTCTTTCCATAGGAAGTCTTCACCAGCCCTTCTGAGTTCCAGGGCCTTCCTCTCTTAATGACTTCTTACTTACCATGGCTTTTTTTTCTTACTGTGCTTGTTTGCTTGTTGCCTCCCCTACCAGACTGTGAGATCCTAGAGAGCGGGGCCAGTCTTGTGCCTCTTTCTTGTATCCCCAGTGCTCAGTATAGTGCTAGCACAGGGTAGGTCCTTAATAAATGTTGACTGACTAACAAATGTTATCTCATTTGATCCTCCCAACAACTCTGTGAGGGAGGCGGTATAATTATCCTTGTTTTAAAGATAAAAAACCGAAGTGAAGAAAGGCACAATGACTTTGCTCAGGTCCCACAGTGTGTCTAAACCAGGCCTGGATCGGAACTCCGGTCTTCCACGTTTCAGAGCCATCCATGTCTGCCTTGAGCGACCCAGCAGTGGAGGTTTCTCTCCTGCTCTCCTCTGCCTAATGAGCATCTCAGACTGGGTGTCCAACGGGCATCTTAAACCCAATGTGTCCAGAGCTGAGCTCGTTTTGGCCCCACTCTACCCCTCTCTCCTCCTACCTTCCCCATGACTGCTGAGGGCACCTCTAACCTCTTGGTCTCCCAGGCTGGAAACCTGGCTGTGCTCCCCAGCTCTTCGCTCTCCTTGCCCTGCAGACCCAGCTGCTGCCAAGGTTCTTCCTTTAAAGCTTCTCTCGCCCCCTGCCCTCCCTGGTCACAGGGCTTCCACCCCAACCCAGTGGAGCTCAGTTAGCTCCAGTGAGCACCCTGCTGCTTCTCTACATGTAAAGCCCTTCTCAAGCCAGCCCCACCTACCTTTCCAGCCCTATCTTTCCTTCCTGTTATCCCACCCACTACATTCTAGACAGGCCTTCTTCACTGTGCCCACCACAACACTGCACCTTTTCTCTCCAGGCCTGTGTGCCAGCCATCCTCTGTGCCTGGAATGTGCTCCTCCTTCTTGACCCTGCCTCTTAGAGACTAGGGCCCTGCTGAGGCCACCTCCTGCTGCCACCATGCCACCACACAGGGCTGCCAACATTTCCCTCCGTCTGGTACCAAGGAGTCAACTGTGTCTAAATATGCCAAGTGGTGGGAATGGCAGAGGGCTGGGAGCAGAGGGTGCTGGGAACTGGGCAGTGGGAGGTCAGGGGTGATGAGGGAAGGGGCTTGGGAAGTAGGACCCCATTCAGGCTAAGGGCCCTGGGCTTAGCTTGGAGGACCACAGGGAGCCTGGAAGGTACTGGAGCTGAGGAGGGATGGTAGCCAGTCGCCTTTATAGGGAATCCTGCTAGCAAGGACCTGCACAGCCAGGAAGGCTGCTTGTTACTGGTGCACCAGGAGGGAGTGGCAAGGGCATGGGGGAATGGGGGGGATATGGGGGAGGCTTCACTGGCAGCTTCAGCATTAGCGACCTGTTCCCCATCAACCCCCATCCCATCTCACACACGTGGCAATTCCCTCATGGACTTTCTGTTTTCCTGGGAAGGCTGGCTGTTTACCTTGGAATCTTGCTTCTGGTCTGAGGTGGTCAGAACCTCACAGTGGGACCAGGTCTCCCGCACCATGCTAGCAGCAGGGACCCACAGCCAGGATACCTTCATGCCCTCCCCAGGGACACAGGCAGCCTGTGGGGAAACAAGTCAGTACTGGGCCATTGGCCTCCTCCCAAACTCTCTCTGAAAGCCCTGCAGGACCAAATGAGCCTCCAGCCTAGAGAGGGAATGCTGAGGGATGGGGGAGAGGGATGATCAGAGGGAGCTGCTTGAGTCTTGAGCCGCTGGAACCCCAAGTCCTCCTGATCCCCAAGCTTCTGCTGAGTAGAAATAGCCTGAGATGTATTCAGAGAGGAGCCTGGAAGGCATCAGGGGCATCTCATGGGGAGTTGCAACCTCCTCCCCACCCCAACTAGCCTCTCTTACAGCCAAGGAGCCCCCAACCTCCCAGCCACACTGGCCCCCAGCTCGGGGTCTTCCTCAATTCCTCCCTTTTCCTCAGTCCCAGACCTAACCAGTAGCCAAGTCTCGCGGATTCCACATCCTCAGTGTCCCATATCTGTCCCCAAGAGGCTGCTTCCACAGTCCCTGCCTCAGCTCAGATCCTCATAACCAACAACATCCTGATTGGTCTCCAGGCTCTCCCCTCTCCAGCCCATGCTCTACCAGACTGCCAAAGGGAGTCCAAAAGCAAAGGCCTGAGGTGGTCACTCTCTTGCTCACAGAGCTTCTGTGGTCCCCCATTACCACAGCTTTCGTGTAAATTAAAGTTAGCCTTCATATGCTGCTTTAAGTCTAGAAAGTGCTCCACAAGTATTATCTCATTTTATCCTCACATCACCCCTGGGGGTGGGAGTGGGGGTACTGTTAGCATGCCCATTTTATAGGTGAGGAAACTGAGGCTAAGAGGGTCAAGTGACTTGCCTATGGTCACACTGTCAGGAAGCTTCCAGCTCCAGGCCCAGCGTTCTATCTGTTGCACCATCCAGCTGCCTCATAGTCCACATCATTCCACCCTCTGTGTCTATGCCTTTGCTCAAGCCTCCCCCTGCCTCTGCCTCCACTATGCTGAGAATTCTAAGAATCTCTGGATTTCAGTTGGCAAAAATCCTGAGAGATGGGAACAGCTGACAATGGAGAAGCTGCAGCAAGAGAGGTGCACCAGTACATTGTTGGTGGAGCTGTGAGCTTACCACTACGACTGCATTCTGTGTATCTTCCCCACTAACCCCCCTCCAGCTCACTGTTGTGTTGTCTGGAGAAAGGAGAGGAGACAGGAAGCTCCTCGGGGGCAGGGGCTGACTGCCTTCGTGCTTCTATTTGCACTCCCAGCATTTAGTACTGTGTCTGGTAAACAGCAAGGGCTTCCTAAAGGCTGGCTGCCTTGACATGTGGTGTGTCCCGGGTGGGATATAGACGTCCCTGTCCCGGCGCCTCTCTCTAAGATCTCGGAAAGCTCAGGCAAGGAGCTGGCCCATGTCATGGGGGCACTTCCCTAACGTGCATGAAAGCACGTGTCTGGACCCAAAAAAGTATCTGAATATGCAAGTAGCCAAATCACCCTGCTCATCTCTGAGTTTGTGTGGTTGTCACCTACCTCGAACCTTGGAGGTGGATTAGAGAAGTTACAGAGTCTCTTCCCTCCCCCTCCCGCTCCTCCTCCTCTTGTTCTTGTTCTTCTTGTTCTCTCTCTCCCTCCCTCTCTCTCTCTCTCTCTCTCTCTCTCTCTCTCTCTTCCCCTC
>CM053580.1:1660150-1686309 GCA_028627135.1 Pseudochirops cupreus | reverse complement strand
CAGGGGGAGGGAGCCAAGGGCAGAGGGAGGGAGCCAAGGGGCAATGGGGGAAAAAAGCAGCTTGACCATTTACTCTTCTGGCTCTGAGCCCCTTACTCCTCCTTCCCTTTACCAAGCAGATGGGGCAAGCCTATGAGGGCTCTGGCTGATCACATTGTACTCTGCCCCCCTCCCCCATGATCCTTCTGTTCATATTCCACATGGCAATTTTCATGAAGAACTGTAGGAGTCAGGTGAATGAACATGGAAGACTGAGAGGGAGATAAGGGAGATGTACTCTCTGCCCATCCCCTCAGGGAGATCATGGCTGCCAGGCTGGGGAGGGGAGATCTGGGTGACAGGCAGACTCCTGAAGAGGACCCCAGAGCAGTGGGACGGGTCTGGAGGAGTGGTGTGGGATGAGTAGCCAACAGCCATGACTGCTTTTGACTAAGGACCAAGACATTGTTGGCCCAGCCCCAGCATCCTCTTGGCTGATTTCACCATGTAAGCTTGTAGGCATCTAGGTCAAAGGTTGAACATGCAAATGGAAAAGTGTCCTTTCAGTTTTTTTAGCCAAAAGTTTTTCTTTCTGGCATGTCTCCAGCATCATTGCCTCTGAGGCAGCTGACCCTGACCCTGTGACTCAGAGAAAATTGTGCATAGTTAGCCAAGCCAAGAGAACTCAGGCTGAGAGCACACCTTGGCTGAAGAACAAATGCACAAGGACCACCTGCCACCCTGGGGCTCTTCCTTGAGTGATTCCATGGCAAGAACAAAGTGTCAAGATGCCTTTGAGGAGCATTTTCTGGGGTTCCTGGGGTGGAGTGGGGCATCTTGCTGAGGCAGCTTGGGGCACCCTAGCTTCCTTCTTTGTGCTCTGGCCTTGAAAACGAATGAGGTGACTTAAAGAATGACCCAAAGGGACAGATGGTCCCTGTGCATTTGACCTTCAGCTAAAGGGTGCCTGGCAGTGGTCGGATGGACCATGGAGTCCTGGCTTTTTGTGAAGTGGCAGAGAGATCCAAGGATAAGCCAATAGTGATGTGTGTGGGGATAGAGAGGGAGGAGGGTGTATACAAGCAGGGGCATCCTTGGCCCCAGAACATGTCAGCTCTGGGTGGGGCAGGGGGCACCATTCAGGGCTGTGTTATTTCCAGGAGAGATTTATTCTCTTTGCAGCAAAGTCACAAGGAGGACACCTAGAAGGGGCAGGTGGAAGTTTCCATGCTCAGAAGCTTCCTGTCCCATCCAACCAGGACCTGAAAGAGGCTCATCCTCACCCACAGTACACCGGAAAGGGCATCGCCCAGCCCGTGCCTTTAGACCCCTGGGACAGGGAGCTCACTATCTCTTGAGCCACCTCAGGTCACCGTGAGGCAGCTGTCATGGTGTCAAAGCTCTTCCTTATGTCCAGCCTTAGCTTACCCCTTTGCACCTTCTTCCTGCCATAGCTCCTGGTGCTGCCTCCCACCAGCAGCCTGAGGGGCCCCTCTGACTCTCCTCTCCTTCCCAGTGCTTTCAGCCTAGAATCCAGGCCCTGCACCATGCTGCTTGCCCTCCTCTGGTCACAGTCCATGGCCCCAGCACTGAACTATTGCTGCAGGTGAGGTCTGATGAGGGCAGAGGCATGACTCTCACCTCCCTGCCTCTGGGCACTGAATTGTTCTTCTCTGGTGTTATCCAGAGCCCTAACTGTACCACATCTATCCCACAAAGGGGGAAACTTTGCAAACAGCCGCAGCATCCGGACCTCTTCTCCACAGGAGTCTGACGGCTCCACACAGCATCATCCTTCTCCCCAGCCCATGACTTACTTGAGTAAGTTTCTTGATGGAGACCTGTCCTCTGATTTGAAGTGGCTTTCAAACGGATTCCCAAAGGAACGTTTCCTTAGCATGGCCTTCACCAGGATCTGGAGAGGAGGGGGTACATGGTATTGGACCCTGGCCCACAGAGCCTCCCAGTGCTGCGCTGCCTGCAGAGGGCAGTGTTTGCAGCCTGGGATCACTTCATGGACCAGGCATCTTTAGCAGGATGTGGACTGCTGTTCCATTTCAGCCACAGAATTGAATTTTCACCCACTTGAAAATTCATTTCTGATTATGACAGCAGAGAGTATAATCATCTGTTCAAGAGCCCAAGGCGGGGGGGGGGGGGCAATGCTTCATTTGGGTTAGTTCAGACCCAGGTGGCGACAAGAAAGTTGGAGCAAATCTGACCAGTCCTGCTGATTCTGAGCCACAGAATGGCAGGGACCCCATGAAGGCCAAGGGATTCATTTTTACAGATGGGGAAACTGGAGCCCTGGAGGTGGAGGGATTTGCCCAAATGAACCTCGGGTCCTTGAGCTGCAAGGCCAGGACTCTTGGCCTTCTTCTGAAGGTTTTTTACCTACTCTCAGGTCCCTCTAACCTCTTCATCTCAGAGCCAATCATCCCAGTTCCTCTCTAACAAGGACAGCCCAGGGGCCCCTACTCCATGCTTGGTAGAATCAAGGTGCAGGAAATCAAGTGCTGGAGTCAGGAAGACGTGAGTTCAGATTGCCACCCTTCCTCAGGAAAGTGTCAATCCAACTCAGGAATTCCCTTGTGCTGGGCTGGCTGCCTAGGGCCCCCAGTCCGTGGGAATTCTTTGTGAAAAAGGTTTGCTGAACAAAGCAGCAGTGAAATCCTGATAACAAGGGGGCTTGTCTACTCTACTTAAGAAAGTGAACTGCTTTCAAAGCCTTTGGCATTGCCCACTGGTGATCAGTGACAGAATGCCCCTTGGCGGCACTCCTCAGCTGAGGCTCCCACTCTTCGAGGGCAGCCAGCCTCTCCATCAGGCACAGAAGCGCCAACGGTTCAGCCTGGTGTGTGTCTCACTGGGTTCTCGACAGTTGTCTCCCACCCCCATTAGGCTGAGTCATCAAGGGCAGCGTGTAGGACTTTCTTCTAGAAAGCCCTCATTCCCATGACTTCTCTCCCACAGAAGCCGAGAGCTACGGAGCCTCCTCCTCTGCAGGCTCCCCCCTCCCCCCTAGCAGGCTGCTGGGTGGGCTCCCAGTGATCAGGACCATGGACAGCTCCTGCTTGCTTACCACAGTTGGCAGCCTGGGAATCAGCTTGACAGAATTCTTCACCTCCTCCTCTGTCACCTCCACAATACTGCAGTGCTCTTCCTCCGAGGGGAGGGGGTGCTTTCCGTTCTTAGTAACCCAGGGGTGCAACTTCAAGAGGAAAAGAGGAGAGGGAAGTAATGGAGGGTCCCTGCCCAGCCTGGGTGCGGGCAATTCCCTTGACATTCTGACTCTATACATCTGAGACTTCACTGCCCTAGGGAACTCACCACCTTCGAGGTCCTCCCCCCATAGCTCTGCCCTTCACCTTCTGACTTCCCACATTGGCTGCTCCTCTAGCCCACCTCTTGCTTCTATACCCAATCTTGATCTCCAAGGGAGTCCAACCCAGGCTCCTTTTCCTTTACCACCTCCCCCCCTCCCTCCCCCCGCCACCCCGACCTCCTGCCATCTTCTGACTGCTGGCCCTTGGTGCAGGCTAAGACCCCACCCACCCAATCCTCTTGCTCCTGGGACTTACACGCAAAATCAAACTGATCTCTCCCACTCTACATTTATAGGCTGTGACCTCAGTTGGGCCCTCAGTTCCACTTGGCTATCCTTCTCTCCTTTTTTTTTTTTTTTGGTCCCTACTTTGATGAATTTTCTCCCTGTTCACAAGCCTTCGGTTGCATCTCCATCCTCAGCTTTGATAGCCCCAGCCTCGTGGAGCTCACAACTGTCTAGAAAGGGCCAAAGCCACATTCATACACAGGGAAGACTCTTGTAGGAAGTGTGATGTGAGGGAGTGATGTGAGAGAGAAGAGGGTCCAGTGAGGGAGCAAACAGTCTGGGATGAGGCAGGAGGGGATGGGGAAGAAAGCAGGGCAGAGGTAGGTCTTGGCAAACAGCATCACCTCCTCTGAAAGCCAGAGGTAAAGGGTGGGAAGAGGAGAGGAAGGAGGCAGTGTGTGAGTCAGCCTCAGTCTCATGACAGCAGAAGGTTTGATGCCTTGCCAAAAGGGACAGGCAGGCATTTGGAGTCGCAAAGGAGGTGGTACCATGAGGTGGTGCTGGGAGGGGATGCTGGGAGGCCATCAGAGGCTGGAGATGCAGACAAGAGCAAGGAGCAAGCTGGGAGAACATGGGAAGCTGCTCCCTCCTTCTTCCCCCATGCTCCAAGAAGGTCCAGGCTCAGGGCACTCACCTTGATTTCGGGGATCACAATCCTTGTCTGGGGGTCCTTGTCCAACATCCGAAGGATCAGGTCCTTCAGTGACTCACTGATCAGGGGCCTGTGAAGGAAGGAAAGGGTATGGCAGGACGGGCAGCCCCAAGCCCGGCCAGAGAGAGCAGCCCTGCCTGGGGAGGGGAAGGGGCCAGAGGGTGCACTGGCCCATATCCTGGCGGGCAATCATTGCCTGGGATCCCCAAGGCCAGGCGCTGCCACACTGGGGAGAGCACCCTGCATTGGCCATGGATATGGGACCCTGGGCTTCTCATTCCAACTGCCCACTTATAAGCCATGTGACCCTGGGTGAGCACCTCTCTCAGCCTCAGTCTCCTCTCCTGTGTAGTGGGGTCAAGGAGAGGAGAGGGAGGTAGAAACATTCGTTTGTGCAGCACTACTATGTGTGAGGCACTTTGCGACTGTCTCATTTGATCCTAACAATAACCCTCTGAGGTAGGTGCTGTTATGATACCCATCTTACCGTAGAGGAAACTGAAGTTCAATGACTTGCCCAGGGTCACCCAGCTAGGAAGTGTCTCAGGTCACATTTGAACTTGGATCTTCCCATCTCCCGGCCCTGCACTCCATGTACTTTGGCGCCCCCTAGCTGCCTCAGCAAAGTCACTGGGGAGCTTCGGAGCCTTTCACTGAAGCTCAGTGGGGTCTACCAGGCCTCTATGCTTTCTGTTGGCTCCTTGGGACCCCCCGCTCTTCTTCTTAGACACCCCCTCATTCACTCAAGAGTGAAGGTGCTCAAGAGACTCATCGAGAAGCCAATGGTTTTATCCCACTTGCCTGGGGTCCCACATGCAGGCCGTTAGATGGCCCCTTCCCAGCATACCAGGCTCCCTCTCTCTCAGAGCTGCCCCAGATAGACATCTGTAGCCAAGGGAGAACCTCAGGAGCATCCCAGACCAGGGGCCATCCCATTTATGGCTGATGGCCCTGCTTGGGGTTTTGGGGGTGGTGGGGAGCTCATTACCTCCCTCAATCCTCCTTCATGCAGCAGGCTTCCCTCATCAGCCCCATTAAGTGACATTAAGCAGGTGGCTTTTTCCAGGCTCCAAGAAGATGTTCTGCTCATTTGAACTGGAGAAAGAGGCTCCTGAGCCCAGCCCAGAGAACAGGAGGGGTGCTGAGCAAAGCTGGAGGCCACCCTGATGTGGGGGGGAGGGTCCGGGGCTGGGGGTGGAGCAGGCAGTCCGGGAACACTGGGATGAGTCACGGAGGCCAGCAATCGGCCTTTCTTCAAGCACATCCCAAGGCCATCTAGCTGCTGTGAAAGGTATAGGCCAAATTTGGGGGTTCCTGATCCTCCTGGAAGGGCCCCCTTAGCTGTTAGCTTGCATCACTAGCTGAGTTCACAGCAATCCAATGGAAATGGCCTTAATTAAATGTGAAATTCGCAGAGGGTCTGTCCTAAGCTTGGGGAGAGAGCCTCTGAAAGTCTAATGGCATCCAGACATTAATAAGCAGCAGCAAGTGGGGCCACATGTCTTCTGGAAAATGAGCCTTCAGGTAATGGGACCCAGCGCCAGGCCAGTGAGGCCTTGGCAGGGCTGGCCAGAGGCAGAAAACCACCACAAAACTCCAGCTGTTTGAGCTGCTCCAGGCCAGCTCTTGGGGGTCAGCCATTCACACTGCTCTTGCCACCCACTTTGCTGCCATGAGGGCCAGGGATGCCAGGGCATTTGGTGCCTGCAAATGCTGGGTTGTTGTTTTACACATTGTTCCTTTGGAGGCACCCCCAGAAACCTGGGAACTCTCCCTGCTGACCAGTAGGGGTCAGCAGCTCCTCACCAGCAGGCTGGATATGCCCCGTCCAAAGAGAGAGAGCAGATCTTGCGAAGAGTGAGACAAAGGCATCCAGCCTGGGCTAGCTTCCCCCAGTCCCCTCATGTGGCATAGGGGACAGCTTCCTGGAGTGGCCTCGTACCAGAGGAGTTAGTCCTAGGCTGAGCCTCCTCTCTGTCCTCAGGGGTCCCCTCTGTCTCCCACCCCCCCCCCCCACCGTGTGCACAAGTGTACTTTCTCCTACATTAAGCCTTCCTCTGGCTGCTTCATCTCCAGCCACCATTCACAATCCCATCAGGGGCAGAGCCAGGCTCCCAGCTCCCTCACAATTGTCCTTGCGGCCTGGGGCAGAGTCTCTGTCCCCTCAACAGAATACCTCAGAGCCCTCCCATGGCCCATGAGCCCATCCCTCTCCCCAGACCTGCCCCAAGCAGGAGGTTGAAATTCTGACCTTGCAATGGGGGCTGCCTGCCTCCTCCCCCACCCAGAGCATTGTCATGGCCCCCACCTCTCCTGGGGCTCTCAGGCCCCCTTAGGAGGCCCTGGGCACATGAAGGAATCCAAGATGCTCCCCGGGGCTGTAGGATTGTAGTCTGGCCGTTTGGGTCAGACCCAACAAACATCCATCTGAAGCCTCTGTGCCTGCTGAGCTCACAGCTTGGTGTGAGGACACAAACCATGACCACAGAGGTAAACATCATCCATGAGGCCATTAGAGAAGGACTGGGGGTGGGGGAAGTGGGGTGGCCCCTCACCCTCTGATCCTGGAGAGTACTGGCTGGGGGCAGGGGCAGGGAAGAGCTGGGAAGGTGAGCAGGATGCTCTAAGCAGACAACAGAGGGAGGGGAGGCTGCGATGGCAAAACCCTGAGCCCACTGAGTCACTGGTTGGACTAAAACACTGAGGACCCAAAGAATGGCCTTAGGAAAAAAAAGCTTGAAGGGTCTGGGGGAGGAGACAGATGGGGAGGGCCTTGAACGCCACCTTCAGTTTTTCTACTTTATTCCATAAGGAATGCAGTGGGAGTGGGGGGAAAGCCTTGAAGGCAGAGGAATCCTGCAATCAGAACTGCCTGTGAGTGAAATCTGGCAGAGGTGGGCAGGAGAATGTGGGACAGAGACAGGAAGGCTGCTGGGAGGCCAGGCCAGTAAGAAGTGGAAGGAGTCTGAGTTGGCCCAGAATGGTGGGAATGGGGCAGAGGGCCTGAGCTAGCCCAGGAATGGGGGCAATGGGAGGTGCAGGGAGCTGATGGAGGAAGACCACAGAGGGGCAAGCTAGAGACAGAGATAACACTGATTTTAGGACATGGGCCCTGGGATGGGTGGGAGCTGCCATAAACAAGCAGCTGGGTAAGACCCAAAGCTAGGATGGAGGGACCTGCCTCACCTGGAAGCAGGATTCAGACTCCGCTCCATGGTGAGATCAGTGGGGCTGCAGGAAGTCATGCCCCCTGCCCCTCAATCCCTGCCAGGCAAGACTGGCAGACTGGCTGTGGGAGGCACGACCTCAGAGCTCAGGACTAGAGCTGGACAGGACCCCAGAGGCCAGACCTTCATTTTACAGATGAAGAAACTGAGGCCATGAAGGCAAAATTATTGGTTGAACCTCAGACAGTTAGGGCATGGCAGGATTTGAACCCAGGTTCTCTGACCTCAAGGTGTTTGCTTTCCACTCGCCCTATGGCCTAGGGTCCAGCCTCCAGCCCCACTTCGGTGAGCCCTCAGGGCCATCTCTGCCCAGGGGTACTTAATGGCAACTTGGGTTGCAAGCACACATCAGAGACAGGAGATAAAGAGAGGGAGGGACCACAAAGACTGATGTCGCTCCTGGGGTCAGACCTCGAGCTTGCCCATTTTCCCAGGTGCCTGCCCATTTGGGAGAGCTTACTTACTGCTCTGGGAATCCCACTTCCTCCTTCCTGATCTTCTGGTGGAGGGCCAGGATGGAGTCATCAATGAAAGGGCACTGGAAAGCAGAGCTGGGCTTTAGGAGGGGTCATATGGAGACAGGGTGTAAGATGAGCAGGGAGAGACTAGCAGGGGGGAGGCTGAAGGCATCTACAGTCTGTGCTGGCAGGGAACAGCTGAGATTGAGGAGGGGGGCACCTCTGGAATGAAGTTACCTAGAGAAGGGACTGAGGGCAAGGGAGAAGCCACCAAGCTACTGGGGGTCTCCAACCTGCAGGATCTGGAAGGAAGACAGGCAGCTGGGACAAAAGACAGGTTTGAGAGGGAGAGCATGCAGTTAGTGTGGAGATGGCAAAGTCAGAAAAATGGAGATGAAGGGCATTCTGGAATAGTGAAATGTTGGAAGGAAGGAGAAAGGGAGGAAGGGAGGGAGGAAGGAAGGAAGGAAGGAAGGAAGGAAGGAAGGAAGGAAGGAAGGAGGGAGGGAGAGAGGGAGGAGGGAGTGAAGGAAGGAAGGAAGGGAGGGAGGGAGGAGGGAAGGAAGGAAGGAGGAAGGAGGGAGTAAGGGAGGCAGGGAGGAATGAAGGGGCAGTCTCTCTCTGCCCTGCCTTGGTCACTCTCCATTACACAGGGCAAGCCCCCAGTGGGCCCAGCTGGGAAGGTGGCACAAGCTATCCTTGGCCCCACCCCTTCTCCCTTTGCCTGCCCCCATCCCCATATGCACAAACTGTGATTTATACTGGGGGGGGGGGTCTTGGAGGGATTAAATGATCTATTCTTTCAAGGGAGGGGGTAGTGCTTGGCTCTGAGGGAGGGAGAGGCACGAGTCATGGATCTGTGTGGGCAGGTTCTGTTCTTATGGATGGGGGTGCCCTGCCCAGGCAGCCACCTCTGAAGTGGGGGCAGGGAGGCACAGGATTTGGTGGGGATTGGAGCTAAAACGGGAGTGTCTGCTCACCTTCCCATAGACAAAGCAATACAAAGTGATGCCCATAGCCCAGACATCCAGGGCCTGAAAAAGAGCAGAAAGTCAGGTCACTAAGGCTGGGGTGCCCTAGCCACCTCTCCCCACAGCTCTTGCTCCCAGCCAAGCCTTCCCAGGAAGGCTCCTGACCTTCCCCACTGACAGCTCCATCTCTCCCTTGCTTGGCCAGAGAGGGCTCAGGCCGACCAATAACCCTCCTGGGGTCCAAGCCATTGCTCATTTTGGATCCAGGCTCCCACGAGAGCTCCCCAAAGGATCCTAGCCTGAAAGCTGGAGGGGCCCTGGGAGGCTTCAGGGCTTTCTGACCTGTTCATCCTACAGATGAGAACCCAAGCCTGGAGAAGGGAGTGACTTGGCTGGGCAGAATCAGGATCAAACTCAGGTCCTCATGCACATCCAAGCCCAGCCCTATTTTCACTCCCATAGACTGGGTGGGAATTTCAGAGGCCATGTTAGGCTCACTATTTAGGAAGAGCCTGTAGCAATGCGTGCTGCCCCCAAGTGGGGAGGGGTGCTGTGGGAGGGGGCCCCAGGCTAGGCAGACACTGGACCAGAAGCCTCCAAGGGCCCCTGGGATCAGTGGAGTGGCTTCGTCTGGAGGCAGGAGCCCTGCACCTGCCCTTTCCCCAGCCTCATTGGCCCAGGAACACCCTGCTTTCCTCTGTTACTGTTCTCACTGCTGTCCAAGCCTGCTCTCTCTGACCTCAGCACCTACCACACATAATCGTAGCATGACTGCCTGGGGCCTCCTCTCCTGTCTCCCTCACCTTCATGCCGTGCTTCTTACCCCATGGCAGCACCTTCGGAATCTCCCTCAGTCCCCCACCTGTGCCTGGAGCTCCGTCCTCCTGCTCCCAGCTCTCTGGAGCCCCCACTAAGCGGGCCAGCGGGATGACCTGCCCCCACAAGCCCCTGCCCCCAGGT
Source organism: Pseudochirops cupreus (assembly GCA_028627135.1). Classification (NCBI taxonomy): domain Eukaryota; kingdom Metazoa; phylum Chordata; class Mammalia; order Diprotodontia; family Pseudocheiridae; genus Pseudochirops; species Pseudochirops cupreus. The sequence goes on along the minus strand of CM053580.1, from coordinate 1,676,449 downwards.
GTGCTCTTGAGTCACCAGCGGGCCTGGCAGAATGGCAAGGGCCTGCTGCCACTTCTCTGCCCACTACTCTGCACGTGAGTGTGGTGGCTGCTGCTTCTCTTTCTGTGTCTCAATCTCCATAGAAGTACAATGGGGATCACACCATCCTCCCTGCTCTGCTTCTCTCCCAGGGCTACTAGTAGATACTAGGCTGCAGGCCCCAGGGGTAGGGAGCAGGTCTGTGCCTCCCACCCCCTCCCCAACCCCAAATGCTGGCTTCTCCCAGTGCTGGGGAAGAGGGGGCCTCCTGGGACACAGTAGCTGGCATCCCCTCTTGGTCACAATGGTGTGTCCACCGCGGCTATTGGCCCAAAGGCCTGAGGGGGCTAGAGCAGCTGGCGCTCTGTCCTCTGCTCCTTAAATCCTAACTGGGCGCAGTCCTGTGTGCCTGGCCCGGGCCCCCACCTTTCCTCTGAAGCTCTGGCCCGAATCGGAGATGGTCTCTGGGGCCATGAAGGCCGGAGTTCCTGCACTGCCAGACAGCTGGGCGTCGTTCCCTTCAAACTGATTGCTGACCCCAAAGTCCGCAATCTTCACGCGATTGTCGTCCCCCAAGAGCAGGTTGGATGGTTTGATGTCTCGATGGATGATCTTCTGGTAATGCACTGCAGGGAGAAGAGAGGAGAGAGAAGGGTCAGGGCTTGCAGGGGCAGTTGCCTGGGATCATCTGCTCATAGATGGCTATCCCAGGGCCTTAGACGGAGCCAGGGCATGCCTGAGGCATGACAAGGGAGAGAGTATGGGAACTGCCTCCCCACCCCAGACTTCTCCATTGTCAGGAGAGCTTAAAGCCCCTCAGGAATGAGCCATGCTTCTCTTTGACCCCCAGCACTGACGAACGCTCCCTCCCAGGGCTCAGCCCAGCTGCACCCATGTAGGGCACCAGTCCAGAGTGTTGCCAGGCTTATGACCCCTAGTGGCTTGTAGCTGACTTCCTGGGCCCCCAATTTGGGCAAAGCCCCCACCTTTGGCTCCCTGCCTCCTCCAGAGGTCTGAGACCCTGGACCCAATCCTCACTCAGGCTTCTGCTCTGGAGACCTAGGTCCCCAATCCCGGAGACCATTGAGGCCATCTGGCACCACCTGTTCCCTCTTCCTGGGTGCCCAAAAAGGTAGGGGTCAGATAGGTTCCCTCCTCTTGGGAGAGCCCATTTCTCCACCTGGCAACTGTTCCCACTGCCAGGACAGCTTATCTGTCTCCAGCCTGAATGGGCTGCTGCTCCTGGTCAGTCCAGAGCCAGAGGGGCTCTCACAGGTCACCAGGTCCAGCCCCCTCACTGCATTGATTAGTCAAAAATCCAAGAGTCCATAGAGAGGAAGTAATATGCCCAAGGTCACCCAAGCACAACATTTGAACCCAGAGGCCCTGGCCCTAGTGCCAGGGACCTTTCCACTCTGGGCTTTTCTCTCTGGACCTAAGCACAGTAAGTCTCCCTTTTGATATCTGAACACAGCTCTCCTGTCCCCAAACTCACTCTTTTCCAAGTCTCTGGTAGCATGGCCTCCAGGCCCCTCACCCTTCTCAGGACCCTCTCCAGACTGGCAATAGCCTTTCTACCCTAGGAAGGCCCCTAGATGGGTCTGAGTGGGGATTCTCCATCCCTCCTGGACACGGCCTCTTTTCCCACATGGGCCTCTGGCCTGCCACATAACACTGTGAGCTCACTGTTATTTCTCTGTCCACAGGGGAAGCCAGGACAAGGAGGCTTCAGGCCGCTGAGCTAGGGCTGCATGAGGAAGGAGGCCATCAGGGCCCTCCAGAGTCAATGCCAATGGTCAGGTGACGTGAACAATCAGTTAGGTCCTAGCCCATTTCCGATGCTCATGACCTCTCAGACCTCCCCCAAACTGGAATTATGCACAAGAAGTAGAATTATTCCAGCTGCTTCCACAGATGAGGATGCAAGCCTGATGTACAGAAAAGAAGACCAGCAACCTCTGAGCCCTCAGGGACACACTCAGCATCCTCTTTGCCACTTTCCCCCACCCCAAGCACTGTGGAAACAGAAAATGGCAGAAGCTGGATCAGGTTTCAACAGTGGCTCAGCTACACTTGGACTGAGGAACAGAGAGAACTGGAGCAGGATGCATGTGGGGGCCACTTGGCACCCCGTGAGGCCTGAGGAGAAGAGTCCAGCATCCCGCTGAAGACTCCTGTCCCCCCAGGAGTCATCTAGGGCTGGTGAACTGCAAACTGCCTAGCTGGAGAAGAGGGTTAGGGTTATTGCTCCAAGATACAGCCTCCAGGGAAACTGCCATCAAAGGAGAGGGAGTCAGAGAGTAAGCAATAGGGGAACATACAGTGAAATAGCTGAATTACCAAAGATTTCAGGAGGAAGAAGACTCATCTAAAGGCTTTGAGCATGAACCAAAAGGGAGGACATTAATGACAGAAAGGAATATGGCCTCCAGATCAGGGAAGAGGATGCAGCTTGAGATGAATAAATATTTCAAGTCAAAGGAAAATGAATGAGACAGAAAACCCTGTGGATTCCCAAGAGATCATGGAACCACAACAGGATAAACCTGAAGGGCTTAAAAGAAAAATAAGAATTCTGAACTGTACACAGGAGAAAAGATGAGCAGAACAGAAAAAACTTGGATCCATGGGTGCAGGTCTCACCAAAGAAGCTAAAGAGAGGGTGACTGATAGGGAGCGCACACGCGCAGAAGTGCAGGACGATCGAGGGGAAGCGAAGTCCAGTAAAGTTAAAAGAAGCCACGCTCTCCAGACAGTCAGAAGAGGTAGATTTGTAAGGCAGGATGCAGAGAGACAAAGAGAGGGTCATCAATCTCCTAGAAGAACATAACAAGTGAAAAAACCCTAAATATTATAATACAAGAAGTAATACAAGCAAGCTGCCAAGCCTCTGAAAGCAGAGAACAACAGGCCGGTTGAAGGAACCCGCACATCGCCTAGAGGGTCAATGTCCCCATGCACAGACTCGAGAACTCCTTGGAGAGCTGCTTCCTGGGGACTTAATTTCAAGGCTTCAACTTCCCAGTGCCACACCCAGATGGACACTTTGACCACTCACACAGCTGGTAAGCATCTGAGGCTGGATTTGAACTCAGGTCTTCCTGACTCCAGGCCTAGTGCTGTATCCACAAAGCCATCTAGCTGCCTCTATAGTGGGAAGGGGCAGCTACATGGCACCACAGTGCACAGAGTGCTGGGCCTGAAGTCAGGAAGTACGATTATGCTGTTAAATCCCCCCATTTTACAGATAAGGCCCTGAGGGCTGAGTGAAGTGACTTGCTCAAGGTCATACAGAGAAGAGCCCAAGCTAGGGTGTGGTGCCAAGTCCTTGGACTGCAGATGGTCTCACTGGCAGTGCCCCAGCTGTGCCCATCTCCAAGCTGTGGAATATTGAAAGGGGGAGATCATGGATGGCTGGGTCTGGGGCAGACTTCCTGGGGGAGGTGGGAACTTCAAGGAAGCACAAGAAGAATTCTGAGGGGCAGAAACAAGGAGGACAGTGTCCCAGGCATGGGGGACAGCTTGTGTAATTAGTGCAAGGAGGGGGGACATGGCAAGTCAAGGTCCCTGTAGGCCAGGAGTCTGTGTCTCCTCTGTTCTCTATGGGCCTGACCAGTTCTCAGTCCAGGCTGACTCATTTCATCTTAGGTGAAGCAGGATGAATGGGCTGCTGTGAGAGGTAGTGAGCTCCCTGTCACTGAAGGTCTCTTTGAGGGGATCCTGAATGGCCCCCAGCAGGGAGCTTGGAGGGGGGTCCTTGTTGCTACCAGGCCTGGAACTGCTGACATTGCCCTGGGGCTGCTCTGGCCCCCAGGACTGGTAGAGATATCAATCCCTCCTCATTCTTCTGGGGGAAGCATTCAGGTTGCCTTCCTAAGCCCCTGGGTAGCCACCCAGCAGTTCCCTGCTTTTTACTCCTTGGCTCCTCAAGGACTTTGGGCCCTGATGCCAGCCCCATCCCCAGCCTGCCTCCTCCAGGAAGCCGGCCTGCCAGTCTGCTGGCAGCTCCTTCCTCAGAGGAGAAGACAGCAGGGCTATATGGACAGTTATTCCTGGAGATCACTTGGGGGCTGTGTCCCCGGGGCTGGGCAGCTGGATTTCCTCTCCCTCCATGCGGTATTGTTCTCCTGCTGCTCCTGGCTGGGAGCCCATGTGTACTGGGAGCCACATGTCTCTGCCTTGGCTCAAAGCCCTCTCCTCCTCTTCTGCCCTCCTCCAGCTTGGGCTGCTGGGCTCTCAGACCCACACACTCATCTGCTTTCCCGGCTCTGAGCTTGTAGAGAGTCAGGGCCCAGGAGTGGGTGGGCTCTGGAAATAACTCTGCTCCCTGCAGAATCTGCAGCCTAAGAGGCGACGTCCCTGGAGAGTCGGGAGCCTTGGAACTTTGTATGGGTGACAGTTGGCAAATGGAGGGGATGATGAAGCCCTCACAGCCTCCTCATCCTTATCTTCGGCCATCGAACCCTTGGAGGGTTAGCAAGGATAAGCAGATTACTAAATGACGTCCAGGCCAGTGGTGGCACCAAGCTGAGCAGGAACCCTAGGGAGGGCTTGGGGTGTGTGTGTGTGTGTGTGTGTGTGTGTGTGTGTGTGTGGTGAGAGGAGGGGGGAAGAAAAAGAGAGAGAGATAAAAAGGGGGGAGAAAGAGAGATAAGGGAGAGAGGCGGAGAAAGAGATTAGGGAGAGAGAGAGAGAGAGAGAGAGAGAGAGAGAGAGAGAGAGAGAGAGAGAGAGAGAGAGAGAAAGGGAAGAGGTGGGGCAGGCAGACTCTCTGGGTGGGAGGCATGAGCCAACTGGAGTGTTAGCCAAGACAGACCCGAGACCAGCTCATGCCCAGGTCAGTGATGGCACCCAACCAAATGGGGACCTAGGAGAATGTACATGTGTGAGAGACTGCATTATAAAAGCTGAAGAGAAAGAAGATTTTGAATTTTCTTTCTTTCTTTGTTTTTTAATGGCCGTTTCTCCTGAACTGGGCATCTGTGTCCCCTCTGCATGCCCCAGCCCCAGGGGGCATAAACAGCAAGAAGAGCTCCTCCCATTTCTAACTACGAGTTTTTAAACGTTTCTTTGTGATACCCCCAGGAGAAGTGGAGCACTGCACTTGCCTACTTTACAGATGAGGAAACTGAGGCTCAGGGAGGCCAAATAGCCAGTAAGGTTGGAGCTGGGATTCACCCTCAGAGCCTTTTACACTCCCCGGGGAGTCTGGCACACAGTAGGAGCTTTAGGGATGCTTGTTCCCTATAGCTCAGAGGACAGGCAACTCGCTGGCAGCCTCCCCAAGCCGAGCTTCAGCTGGCACTGAGGGTGGCCCTAGGGCTAGCATGCAGATGCCCTTGTCCTCGGGGCTTTTCAATGGAAGGCTTTGCCGATGGAGCCCAAAGATGACATTGGTCCATGTGGTTTTCCCACAGCTGAAACGGAGCCCCAAAGGCTTGCGTGCTCGGTCCCTAAGAGCCACTCCCCAAACGCGAGTCCACTCTCCCTCTGCCAGACAAAGTCCCGCAGCTGGTCCGCTTGGTCCTGACTCCTTGGACCCCGTTATCCCGAGACTATTTCAGCTCTGGTCCTCCTCATCCCTCCTCAGGCCCTTCAGTGACAATGTCCTCTGATTGGCGGGCTGGAGAGCGGAGCAAAAACCCCTTCCCCACGGCTCGAAGCTCCCAATCCCCTGCCCCCTCTTCATTTCCGGCCGCTGCTCCATGTGACTTCCACGCGGAGGCACCGCCTTGTGGTCCCCACCCTTTGCAGCCTCCTTTTGGGGATTGGAGGCTCTTGGGGGGTAGGGACCTTCGGGTCCGTACCCCCGGAGCTCAGCCCAGGGCCTGACCCATGGTGCTTAAGCCTGTTTCTTGAGTGCTGCCTAAAATGTTTCTGGAACAAGGCTGTGTGTTCTTTGGGAATTCCAAGCGTGCTCGGCCTAGCCCTGTGCTGGTCCAGCTGTCCGCTGCCAACCTTGGCCCAGGACAGCTCTTCCCAGGTCACCATGGCCGCTCTCCTCCACTGGCTTCCTCCCACTGGTGCCCGCATTGCTGGGTTGATGCGTCTGGGGGCCCGGACCCTAGGCAAGGCCCTCCACCTCTGTCTGCCTCTGTTTCCCAAAATGGGGACTATAACGGCACCTGCCTCCCAGGGCTGTCATGAGGCTCAGGTGAGATGGTGCACGTGCTGTGTGGAGCTTGGCCCGCCCTGCTGGTCACCAGGAAATGCTACTCTTGCCTATGGAGGCTCTCAGGCTCACTGTAGAGTGCTGCTGCTCTGTGTAGATGGCTATGGGAAGGAGGAGGCAGCTGGCCTTACCTGCCATTCACTGTGGCTCCCTTCTCCCTAACCAGCTCCGAGGACATCACTGGAGACCAAGAAGCTGCCTCCTGCTCCTCACTGCCTGAGGACACCTGGATTAGTCACTTAGCTAATCTATGCCTCAGTTTCTCCATACAGGAAAAGAGGGAGCTGTTTGCCCAGCTTACCTTGCCAGCCTGCCAGGGAAATCAGCTCAGAGAACAAGCAGACATTCATCAGGGTGGTACAAACCCAATGAATGCCACGGAAGGGGGGAGTCAGCTCTCCAGCCAAAACCCAGTCCCCCCTCAGCAGAGAGGGCAAGGGACCATGACTGGGAACAAACCCCTCCCCCACCCCGTGTCCTCCTCAGTTCAGACTACTCACAGTACTCCAGACCCAGGACAATGTCCCGAAGGTAGGGCCAAGCTTGTTCCTCAGTGAAGGGGTCATCACAGGGCACCTCCATGACGGGGCTGTGGGGGACAAGGGACCCTGTGAGCTTAAATGGAGGACAGCAAAGGTAGGAAGGGCCAGAAGGGGAGGGACCACCAAGTTAGATCCTGCAGCCAAGATCCTGTTGGCTCAAGTCCCTGGGGCCAGGGGATGGCCTTTCTCACAACCTCAGAGGAATGTCTAGGACCTTAGACAGAGAGAGAGAATCAGAGAGTAACAGAGAGAGAGAGACGGAGAGACAGAGACAGAGATTGCCAGTCTGTCTCTCTCTGTTTCTCTGTCTCTGTCTATGTCTGTCTCTGTCTCTGTCTCTGTCTCTCTCTGTCTCTCTCTCTCTCTGGGTGTCTCTGTTTCTCTTTCTGCATCTCTCTCCATCTCTCTTCCTCCCCCTTTTTGTCTTCTCTCTCTCCTCCCTCTCCCCTCCCTCCCTCCGTGTCTCTTTCCCTTTCCTTCTCCCTCTCCCTCTCCCTCTGCCTCTCCCTCCCTCCCTTTCTCTCTCTCTCTCTCTCTCTCTCTCTCTCTCTGTCAAATACATGAAGGTGCTGCATGTCTTCAATCTTCCTTTTCCTGGCCAAACCTCCCACTTCCTACAGCTGACCATGGGCAGAAGGACCTACAAGCCCCTTGGCAGCTACACTGGCCTCCGTTGGACAGGCACTTCACTTCTTTGGTCCTGCCTCAAACATGGCAGCTCCAAGGAATAAGAGCTGGGGTTCCTAACAGACTGGACCCTAGACCATAAGCAAGAGCCTGCAAACTATACAGGGCCCATGACTGGCCAACTCCTGGGGCCCTCCGGTCTGGCTGGCCTTGGTGCTCTGGGTGTGGTCACTGCAGTCTCTGCCTCCTCCAGGGAGCCCTCCATGATCCCATGGCTGGGCCCTCCCCTACTCCCCCCCCCCCATGTGACTGGCCTTGCTGACCAGTCTTGGAGGTCATGGGTGACAGGTAGCGGAGTAAGTGGCTTGCCAGATACTTACCCCTTTTGGAGCAGGTCAAACACTGGAAAGAAAATAGAAGAGGCTGTGAGCTCCCAAGCTCCCAAGGGCATCCTGGGAGTCTCAAGTCTTTGGCCTCAGTTTCCACATTTGTAAAATGATTTGCTCTGCTAAGTTGGAAGACTCCTGCCCCTACACAGTCATACGCACAGTCACATACAGATCCAGAATCCATCTAGCAACCTCATCTATCCAGAATGGAGTCAGGAAAAGGTCCTGAGCTCCGTGGATCTGAAAGAGCTTCTCAGCTTGCATTGCCCAGGCTGCCTGAGGCAGGACCTCACTCAGTCCTTGAGAAGCCCAAGCCCAGCCTCCCTGGCTGCCTTTTCCCAGAGCCCTGGCAAAGCAGCCAAGCAGCTAGGAAGGACTGAGGCTGACTGGGGCAGGGCAGCAGGCCTGCTGTTTGGAGCTAAGTGGCTTAGAAGCTGACCCTGACTCAACGTGAACATCTTAGCTTTTGTCTGCCATGTGCCAAAGAACTGGCCTGGGGCCTCTTCCCCCCCATCCCAGCTTATCTTACTCAAAAAGGAAATCCCCCCCTCCCCTCCCCTCCCCTCAATGCCATGGGGGAAGAAACCAAGACGACATTCACCCATGTAGAGGTTGTCCTCGGCAGGATCATCCAGGACCTGTCCAGAGAGAAAGCACCATTAGCAGGAGAGATGCCAATGCCAGAGGGGAAGGAGGGGAGGGTGGCAATGGGGAGAGGAGATGGAGGGGATAAGAACAATGAGGGGGAGGAGATGGAAGAGAGGCTAACATTGTGGGGGAGGGGAGGATGACAGCCTGGAAGGGGATGGAGAAAAGGAGGAGAGCATGACAATGCCAGGGAGTCAGAGAAAGCATTGGCCTGGATGGGTGGAGGGAATTCCTTTTTCTGAGAGGGAACTCATAGATTCAGGCTCTAGTCCTAGAAGGAGGAGTTTCTACTGAAATGTGGGGGTCAGTAGGGATGGAGAAGAGGAAGAACCCCCCACAGGTGGGTGAAGGGAGCAGGAAAAAAGAACTGAGCAGAGAGAGCAGGGGAAAAGATGGGGGTGAGGGCTGGTGAGAAGCCCCAGTAACCAATGGCCTTCAACAGTCCTTGGTGCCAAAGGCTGGGTTCCTGGGGAGTTTCTCTGGCTTTGTGACTGCTTCCCCTAACCACCAGCCATCCCCAAGGTTGCCCAGGAGCCCCAGGGCACCCCCTTCCCCAGCTCTGAGGAGTCTGCTGGGGAACTCTGGGCAGGACTCCCTCCAACCAAGGCTGACTTGTCTGACTGCCTCAGGGCTCCTGTCCCCAAGCTAGACTCACCTCAATGAGTTTCACAATATTCACATGGTCCAACTTTTTTAAGATGGCAATTTCCTGATAGACCCGATCTAGGGGTGCCAGGGGTACAGTCTGACCACCCACAGCAGCTTTAGAACCTCGAGGGGGAGGGCGACCTACACAGAGAGAAAAGGAACCCAGAGTCATGGGAGGGTTGGGGATGTTGTCCCAATTAAAGAAGAGGCAAAGAAACCTGGGGACAGGGTGCCCCCAACCAGAGACTAACCTGGCAGCAAGACTTACTGAAGCTTCCCAGAGCTGCCAGAGGCTCCCCACCTGACCCCAGCCTCTTCCCGACAGGGCTACCCAGGAGCCACCCAGGGGCCACCTAGCCTCTAGACAACAAAGCCTCCAGTTTGTCCCCTGCCTCACCTCAGTCTCCCATCTTTAGTCTGCCCTAACCATTGGAAAGTATTTTTCTCCTTCAAAGCCATTAGGAAGGTTTTCTAGACATCCCAACTGACCCCCTTGCTGCTCCTGGCTCTTCCTCTGGGGCCCAAGTCAGACAAGGCTAAGCCTCACCTCCCCACACACACACAGGTTGGCCCTTCAGATACATGAAGAGCGTTCCCCTGTACCCCCTCAATCTCCTCTTCTCCAGGCCAGAGACCTTTCATCTCCCCTGCCAGCACCCCAGCTCTCCTCCTCCTCCCTGCATGCCCCTCTCTCTCTTGCTCTTCCCTGAGCCTGGGGGCTTCCTGAAGGAGCTGTTCATTCAGGAAAAGAATCACAAGGGATCCCCTCCTCCATCTTTCACTGAGGATCTACCTGGGCCTGGAGCACCCTAGGCTCAGAGGCTGAACCTTGTATTTCTTTGTGAATCTCCTGAGCCCAGGCACCATGGGGCTGGGCACACAGTGATCACAAGGCAGGAAAGTGGAGTTATACAAATGGGGTGAGCTGATCTGTAGGCTTGGGTGGATTCTGAGCACAGAGGGGAGGCAGATGAACTACCAGGTTGGGGGCATCCAGCCCTGAGTCTCATACCTTCCTGGCTTCCCTTCCATCCTCAGGATGGACAGGGCAGGACAATGCTGAGGTGAGTGCGCTTGTCCAACCCCAGACAACCCTTTTGTTGGAGGCCTTCTAGGGTGTGATCAAGGGGATAGCAGAGGATCCCCCAAGCTTCCCTTCCCCAGGACGGACATCAGCCGGGAGCGGCTGGAGTGAAGGGAGCCAGGAGTCTGGGGTGTGCCCCAGTGGCCCTGGGAGCTGCATCAAGACTCCCTCCTTCCCAGAATTGAAGATGGGGCATGTGGGGTCTGGAAGAACAGGGGACAGAATGCTCTTCTGCAGCCTTCCTAGCAGGGGTGAGAGTGGGATGAGGGCTCAGGCCCCTCTTCTCAGACAAGATCCTGGTCTGATGCCATGTCCCCATGCCTTGAACCTCTGAGGGTGGGAAGCTGGCAGAGTTGGCTACAGTTTGGCTTTGACTCGGTGTGCCATCATGGGAGGTTTTTAAGCCATGGCATGAACTTGGTGTTTGAAGGTCCTTCTGGGATCCAGGGGGCCCCTCTTCTCTTATAATTCACAGCACGCTATGGGAGACTGGACTGTGATTTCCCCCCTCCCAGGATGAGGCTTTGGAGATCTTGTGGGGTCTCTAATCATCGTTTGTTTGGGGCTTTGAGGCATCACCCTGAGAGGTGAGAGTATGGGGAGGGCAAGGCACCCCTGTGGAGGGCTGCGTGGCCCTTTCAGAGAAGATCCCATAACTTCTGGCTCAGTGATGAGCAGGGGCAGGGCAGCTTGGAAACCATCAGATGAGTGTCTTCCCCTTCCCCACCCCCTCACCCATGGCTCCCCCACCTGCCCAGTCATCTGCTCTGGCAGGGCCCAACTAGAAAGGCCAGAGCTCTATCTGTTTATCTCACACTTCAGGGACAGCCCCAAATAGCCAGGTTACCCTTAACAGTAGGGGTCATAAGCCTCTCAGGAAGTGTCCTAGACCTGCTGTGTCCCAGCCCTGGGCTAGACCTTGTGGGAGACAGAAGGGAAGGTGGCAATAACAGGGTCCCTGCCCACAAGCTGCTCAGTGTCCAGTGAGGATGTTGAACAGACCCCCAGAAAGCACCTGATACAAAGGACAGCAGGCCTGGAGCGGAAGGGGCCCAGACGCTGTCATCCAGTGTTTCCTGAGGGCTCTGCTGAAAGCAGAGCTTGGGCCAGAGATAGGGAGGAAGGGCAAGAGGGTCCCCGCTCCCTCAGACTGGGTTAGCTGGTGGTTGGGAACATGGGCAGCTCAGCTCTGTAACTCCCCTCTGCTCCTCCAAGGCCAGGTCTGCCACTGACACGGAGCCCCCAAAGGATCCCCCCAGCAGGGCCCATACAAACAGCTCTGGCAGGTGTTGCTGGGGGTTAAAGACCCTGCAATTCTGAGGCTCCCCCAGAGAGGCCACCTACGTGGAAATCCGTATTGCTTCAGTAGCTTCTTTTTGGATAGGACTTTCATGGCCTGGGGAATGAGAGAAACAGGGGGTTAGTGCCATGTCCTACCACCTGGCATGGCCCATCTGTGGTCCAATGTCTCCCCCCAAAACCCAGGAGGATGGGAGCTGCCTAGCTGGAGAACAGGAAACCCAGGAAGGAGTAGACTGAATGGGTCACAAGTGTGTCAGAACTTAAGTTTGAGTCAATTAAATGAGTGTTTGTTAAGCTCCTACTGTGTGCTGGGTCCTGGGCATGAAACACCCACACTGAAGCCTCCTCTGGCCTGACCTGGACCAGGAGGCAGAGTCATGCCAGGCAAGATCCCTGGGCCTCCTTGCTGGAGGTTGACTGGAGGCAGCATTGGAGTCAGGCTCATTGGCCCAAGGCATCTGCTCACCAGCCCATGGTACCCAGGTCAAGGCCACCTCTAAATGTTTTCTCAAGAAAGCACATTTTAACTGGTCCCAACAATACGTTTCCTATGGCTGCTGTGAGGCCTGGAGAACTGAGGGGCTCAGAGCCAGGGAGCAGCACTGGGGTGCTGGGGGGGGGTGCATCGTGGCAGCAGCTGCCAGTATTCAAGCAAAGGATGTCAGCAGGGATGGTGTGACTGAAAAGCAAAGTGGGCTGGTCCCCCACTCCAGGGGATGTGGGCAAATGTGAGGGGTGGCCCCCACGGGGTGCACCTACTCTGGTCAGGCAGGGATGGGCAGCAGTGTGCATCAGTGAAGGGCCTCCTCCACTCCCGGATCTGCTGGAGTGTGTAAGGAAGGCGCCACATGACCCATCCGGGGGTCACCCGCCAAAGGAATCAGTCTTTGCGACTAACCCATCACGGCCCATTGTCCAAAGGCTGCATTCACGCCAACGCCCCACAGAGGAAGCTGCTCTCTGGGCATGGAGCAGGTCCTCCCGGGAGCTGAGCTGGTTTACACATTCAGGGCTGCTGAACCTCTAGCACAAAACTGCCGGGTCTGATCTCAGCACCTCGGAGAGCAGCCCAGAGCAGAGCCATGTGACTGTGGATCCAGCGAAAGCCCCTCCCCCACCAAGCTGCCTCGGGATAAGCAGAGAAAGCCTCCAACCCAACGTTGGGCCCCAGAGCACCAAGCTGGCAGGGCCCTGTGAGGCACCACATCCAAACCGTTCGTGTCTAAGAGCCTCTACAGAACACATGGCCCAACGATGCATCCGGCTCTTGATTTCAGACCTCCAGGGGCAGGAGAAGCCCATTCCCAAGCAACCAGCCCAAGCCACTTTGGGAGAACTCTAGTCTGCTGCTCTGAAGCTGCCAACCACTGCCCTGGGGCACCTGCCAGCCAACATCCCCTTGAGTCTGCTACAGTTCCTCCAACTAAACCGAGTCAGGATCTCAAGGCTCTCTCTCCTAGTTACCCCATCTGAACACTCTCCCTACTCATCCCTCCCCAAAATGTGCTGGTGAGAAGTGAGCATCAGCCATCAGAAGGGACCTGATGGGCAGAGAGAAGAGGGACCATCCCCTCCTCCTTCCTGAAAACTCTCTCCTTATGTCTCTGTCTCTCTCTCCTCTCTCTCTGTCTGTCTCTCTGTGTCTATTTCCTTCTGTTTCTGCCTCTGTCTCCTCCGCACACACCACAACACTCATTGCAGTTCAAGGTCGTGTGTGTGTGTGTGTGTGTGTGTGTGTGTGTGTGTTTTGGCACACTCCCTTTTTGATCTTGAGGTCCACAAGAATGTCCCTCGTTTGAGCTACTGTCCAGCCACGCCTTCTCTATCAACCAGTCGGTGTACCCAATGTTGGCTGTGAACATATGTGGACCATGAAAATGGCCTCTTTTCCAGAAGATCTCAATATTCACCCAAAAGTGGGGGTGCTCACTCTTCTTATCACCCTCGTTGACTCAGAGCCTTCAGGGATGGTCTTCACCATGGGAAGGGTAGGGGCAACCCACCTGGCCTGACTTCAGGGGCCTCTGTCCCCCACACTCTCCAAATTCTGATACCTGGAGCAGAAAGCCTCCCTCTCTTCCTCAGTTAGAGATCAGGTTTAAAGTGATGCTTCCCACTCCCTGCTCTCCACTGAATGTGCTCATTTCTCACTGGGCTTCATGCTGGGTTCCATAGAAGAGTCCTGCAGTGACCAACATGGGTCACCCCAGACACAGATGGCCCAACCACTTGCCAAGAAGCTGGGGCTCCCCCCTGGATCAGCCTGCTGAGGATAACTGAAATCTGCTTCCTTCTCAGAAAGAGGCCAGGACACTCAGATTGGAGACAGTGACACAGCCACATGGCCCCTGAGGTACCTGCCAAGTCCACACCTACCATCCCTTTACTGAACTTTCTCTTCTTGGGAATTCAGAGGAAGGAGGAGATTCATGCCATGCTCTAAAGAAGACAAGAACCCCCATCATCTGTAGTCTAAATTCTACTCCCCTGTTTGTGCCCAGTCCTGAAAGGTCACTTAACCCCTTAGCTGACCTTCCTGCTCCCAGACAGCATTCTGTCGCTCCCCAGTCCAAGAACAAAGAGGGGCCTCCCATCACCTTCCTAACAACTAGAAATCAGCCCCTTCTCTTGGTTTGGAAGGATTGCCTAGCACAGGGCATGGAACATGGAAGGTGCTTTACTTTTTAAATGTTTCTTCATTGTTTGATTGGTCAGGACAAATGCTTTCCCATCTTCACAGTGATTGCCATCCTTGACTGGCACTGATGGAGCCACCTAGTCCTGAGCATGGCAGCCCTGCCCCCCTCAGTTGCCACTGTTTCCCTAAGCCCAGGCCTCCTGAATTTCCTGAGAGGTCCTGGAGTGCATCGTGAGAAATGCCAGTCCTCTGGGTTGTGGCATGAGTGTGATTCGCCCTTCCTGAGCACTGTAAATAATGTTTCAGTCCAGGCTGTGCCAATGAGGGAATCCTCATGCTGACAGTCCAAAAGGCAGCAGAGAAGAAGGCTGCCTGTCAGCTCTCATTGCCTCCTGGAGTGGAAGGGGCTGTCTCCAGAGGTGGCCCCAGGCAGGGGGATTCCTGCCATGCATGATTTGGACCAGAGGCTGACTCTGGGATCACTCAGTCTCCAGGTACGGTCTTCTGATGAGGGAGAATGGCTCTTCCCTGGCCTCTGCTCCTTGACATCCCGCCCATTGAATACAAACGCCTTAAGAACAGGGATTGTTTCATTTGTATTCCAGCACCCAGCACAGGACCCCTCCCCCTTCCCGCCCCCCCACACACAGTCGGTGCTCATCAATGCTTGTGGAATTGAATCGACTGATTCAGAAATGGCTGGAGAGAAGGAGCCCTGGGGACCAGGACTCAAGAACATGACAGGAGGGAAGGCTAGAACATGGAAGCTGGGGGCGATCAACAATCTGGAAAGGCTCGCCTGGCATCCTACATCATTCCACAGGGATTTCTGTTCCCAGCTCAAGTTCAGTGACATGTGGAGCTGTGGGAGTTTGGCTTTTATCTATGTGGCTGGACCACTGAATCAGACACTTAGAGCTGAGATCCCCTTCTGAGGGCACTGGGTCCAATCCTCTCTTACAGGAGAAGCAACTTGCCTGGTGGCCCCCAGGTGGTATGTCCTGGAGGCAAGATTTGAACCCAGCTCTCCTGACTCCACTCTGGCAATAACAAAGATCCCAGGAGCTCTTGGTCCCTTCCTCCCACCTCCTTGCACATACTTACATAATACTTGTCATCAGACTTGTTGTAAGCCAGACGTACCACACCATAGGAACCCTGTAGACACACAAGGGACAAAGTCAGCTTCCTTTGTCCACGGCTTCCTTGAATGACTGGCAAGTCCTGCTTCTGCAGCCCCCTCCTTTCTGGTGTGATGCTGGGGGTCCTGGGCTGCTCAGCCTGCCCCTTCCCCTTCCTCAGCCCGGCCCTGCTTAGCCCAGAGAGGAGAAGGCAAGCTTCCAGCATCCACAAGGACTGTCTCTGGGGCCTCTCCACCTGTGGTCCAGCCTCACCAGCTATCCCTGAGCTCTATGCCTGCCCCTACCTAAGCATCCTCCCCCAGAGGGAGGCCTCTCTCCCTGAGCCTCCACCCCCACCCCCAGCTGAGATCAGCCCACCAAGAGGCTGCGAGCTCCCTAAGACCTGTTCAGGTGGATTCTGCCTGATTCAGAGGTTCCCATGATTTAGGGCTTGAGGGGGCAGCAGAGATGGGCCTACACATCCAGCCCTAACTGGACCCCAGAGTCATCTCAGCCATCCATGCCCCACTTTCCTCTTGCACTTACCAAGTAGCACAGTGGAAAGGGGGCTAAATTTGGATCCTGAAAGGCAATAGACCAATGCGCATTTATTAAGCACCAGACTGAGGTCAGGCATCAGGCTAAGCACCATATAGAGGAGCAAATACGGCATGGTCTCTGCCAAAATTCTATCAGGGAAGACTGTGTGTGAGTGAGTGAGTGAGTGTGTGTGTGTGTGTGTGTCTGCGTGTGTGTGAGTGTGAGTGTGTGTGTGTGTGTGAGTGTGAGTGTGTGAGAATGTGTGAGTGAGTGTGTGTGAGTATGTGTATGTGAGTGTGTGTCTGGGTGTAATTCTGTGAGTGTGAGTGTGAGTGTGTGAGTATGTGTATGTGAGTGTGTGTCTGGGTGTAATTCTGTGAGTGTGAGTGTGTGAGAATGTGTGAGTGTGTGTGAGTGTGTGTGTGTGAGTGTGAGTGTGTGAGTGTGAGTGTGTGAGTGTGTGAGTGAGTGTGTGTGAGTATGTGTATGTGAGTGTGTGTCTGGGTGTAATTCTGTGAGTGAGTGTGTGTGAGTATGTGTATGTGAGTGTGTGTCTGGGTGTAATTCTGT
>CM053580.1:1566788-1659650 GCA_028627135.1 Pseudochirops cupreus | reverse complement strand
CCCCCCCTCTCCCTCTCCCTCTCTCTTTCTCTCTCTCTTTCCCCCCTTCCTTTCCTCCCTCTCTTTCAGTCCCTTTTCTCTCTTCCTCATTCTCTCTTTCAATCTCTCTCTCTCCTCCTGCTTCTGTCTGCCTATCTCTGCCTCTCTCCACCCCTTACTCCTCCTCCTGAAGCTCCCATGGGCTTACTTATTATCTCTTGGAACCACCCAGCTGGCCACTTCTGCAGTCCTGAAATCCAGCCCCAGCTAGTCTCCCGATGCTTGCTGGACCCTCCACCTGGCTGCCCCCAAATGCATCTTAGTCCGTCCACGAGGGAGCTTGTTATCAGTGGAGAGACTAAGCCAATTCTACAGCAGTGCTTCCCTGTGCCTGAGCCATCCTTTCCTGGCTCTCATCCCTGGCCCAGGAAGGAGCTGTCTCCTTCCTTCTCTTGCCTTTGCCCTTCTCTAGAATGCATGGTGGATTCCCCACCTTGCAGGAAAAAAGGGCCCTCCTCTGGGGCCATAAATGAAGGGCCACTCCAAGGTGTGCTGGGTGAAGCATGTATTTACACTATCCAGGGATCCTGTATTGGGGAAACTTGGGCATCAGCATCTTGCCAGCAGGATGGTCACCAAAGTAATGACAGATGCCGTTTACCCGTCTCTTTAGTCAGTCACTCTGTAATTAATGGGACCCCTTTCCCTTGCAGGCTGGCTATCTAGGAGGTCTCATGGGTGTCTGGGCTGGAGGATAGTCATAAGCCTGAGTTACTGGTTAGCTTCAGAGGAGAAAGAAACAGGTTTGGGGTGCAGGGTAGGGGCTGGTCTGGAGGAGGAGGAAGAGGAACTAGAGCGGTCTGATAATGAGATAAAGAAGGACAAAATAGTAAAGGGAAGTGGGGGACTCTCCTCGCTGGCTGCCGGGACCCTTTCAAAGAACTTGACCAAGAAAAGTCCTCTTTCAATCGGCCACCAAAGGGAACTTGGTGAAGGTCTCTCTGAAGAGCTTTGAGCAGAGTCAGGGAACCTTGCTGAGGAGATCTTATGGGAGGAGAGCTGGGAGTCCCTCCAGCTCTGAGGCCCCACTTCTGGGGTGGGGGCATCTGGGAGCCCTCAGCCTCTCTGGTGGGGGGGCTGAAGGGGATGGAAGCCCGAGAAGGTAGAAATGCACATTCCCACATTTTCTCAGCAAAACTTCTTTTATTTCTGTAACCACATGAGTATATGCCAATCACCTGTGCAAACCCAGAGCATCGCTCTGGCCCCCATACCCCCCCCCCCCCACCACACTACATCACAGCTGGCTGCTGACATCACATGCAGGGGACACAATTGCAGGTAGAAAGGAATAACAGCTTTTGCATATGAAAATAGGAAACCTCATTTGGTGTTGATCTACCCAAGGGAAGAGTTCTGTGGGGGGGGCTGAGGTGGTCCACCTGTGCAGACTCCCTAAGCCCTGCCCCCAGGGAAGCTTCAGAGGCCCCTCCTTCTGGGGGGGGAACCTCCTCTGTACAGAATGCAGACAAAAGCGGGGCTCCCTGCCCTTCACCCCAGCCCCTGAAGCCTACTCCTCCCAGGCCAGAGTGCAAGCAGAGCCATGGGCAGGGATCCCAGCGCCCTTCACTGGGAGTGACCAAAGTGCTCCTTGGTCCAACTTTGGCCAACGCTCAGGCTCCTGGAGCTGACAGGAGGGTGAGGGCTCCTTGAGAGGATTGCTGACTGAGTTTGAGGTTCCAAGAAACAGATTCAGACCCAAGGATCCAGCGCCCAAATCAACGTGCCTGGGGCAGGTCAGAGGATGCATGTGTTGGCTCTGGCCTCTCCTGCCCATGTACTCTGTACATATCATTCATAGAATCTCAGAGCTGGAAAGAGCCTTTGAGGGCATCTGGTACAAACCAAGGGGCAGCTAGGGGCCCTGCAGGGGACAGAATGCAGGGCCTGGAGTCAGAAAGACCAGAGGTCAAATCCAGCCTCACACACTCACTCACTGTGTGACCTTGGGCAAGTCAACTTCTTTACCCTGTTTGCCTCAGTTTCCCCATCTGTAAAGTGAGAACCCTGGAGAAGGACATGGCAAACCCTTCCAGTGTCCTTGCTGAGAAAACCCCAGATGAGGTCATGAGGAGTCACACCAAGGACCAAAAACAAGGGTGAGAACCACCTGCTCCTGAGCAGGAATCCCCTGGAGCTGTCTCTGACACATGGCCCCCCAGCCTCGAAGACCTCCAGGGACAGAGAACTCACTACCATCGACTTTTGGATGTACCAGGAAGCTTTTCTCTCCCCTCTAACTGAAATCTGCCTCTGGTCCTGCAGAAGCAGCAAACCCGGCCTCCACAGGACGGCCCCTCAAATGCTGGATAAGGGAGATCGTTCTTTCATCCTATACAAACATGCCCAGATTCTCCAGCTAAGCCTTGTATGGCACAGACTTGTGTCTGTGCCCTAGGCCCTTGTCAAGGTCTCTCCCTGTGCCCACAATGTAATGCCCTCCCCCAGACTGGCCCTATCAGCTGCCACATTACACCACTGCCACATGCCACGTTCCCTGCCAACAGCTGCTGAATGTTCTCCCTGTTCTCCCATTTGGGCCATTGACTTTTTGAGCCAAATGTAGCACTTTTCACTTAGCCCAGATAAACTTGTCCTATCACTGCAAACATTCAGGGATTCCTATGTTCTTACACTCTGGACTATAGATGGTCCTCAAGAAATGGGCTTAAAGTGAAGACAAGTTGACTCCTACCTTCCTGTCGCTTGCCAGTCTTGGCCAAGCAGTCAGCTGGGGGCAGAGAGCAGTGGGGTATTAGGGTTTGCTCAGGAAAGGGCTCCTCCCCTGGACCCCTTCTCATTGGGATGGCTGCTAAGTGCAGGGGCAGCCCAAGGGTCCAGTGCCCGTGAGCCCTAGTTTGAGGCAGGGAAGCGGTCTGGTAAAGCAGGACTACACAGGCCACCATCCACACCAGCCAAGCCCAGACAGGAGCAGCCAAGACACTGACCAGGGACTCCAGGAAGAGCAGCCAGAAGCTGGCCAGGGGCACCAGAGGCTTTGGGCCAAATTCTCTTCCTGTGACACTTGTCAAGTTGGGGTTTCCTTTGCTTAAGGAAAGGTACACCAGCCCCCAGTCCGAGGGGGAAAGACCTACCAAGGGTGGCTGGGGGGGGGCGCTGCAGAGGTGTCAGGGAGCTGGGGGATGGCCTCTGGCAGCCAGAGTCTGTGAGCCACTGGCCCCTCCCCACACTGCCAGAGCTCGCTCTCCCCCCACTCCTCCTCCCACCCTGAGTGAGGCCAAGGCAGGGGGGAAAGGGATCCCTACTGACAGGACCTGCTTCCTGGCTCTGTCCCCAGGGTCCTGGGACTTTGGAGGGGGCATCAGCTTCCTCAGGACCTCTGACACTCTAACCTATTCCTCCCATTCCTCAGCTCTCAGTAACTGGACTCTGGGCTTCCCCACACGTGCCCCTCACCCCAGCACTCATCAGCTGCTGCAGATGTAGCACCCGCCTTCTGGGCCTGTCTCTGTGGCAAGGGTCTGGCTTCCTGAGGGCCAACAGCTTTAGCAGACATGCCACCCTCCTCGGTTTCTGTCCTTCCAGGACCCCAGTGCCCCCTGCGACAGGGTAGAGCGGGTGAAAGTCTGGAGCCATCTGGAGGATGGGACTCAACCCTGGGCCTGGGGCTCTGCTTCTCCCATCCCACCATCTGCCCGGTCTCCTGGTACCCTGCCATCTGCTTCCCTCCTCATCCCCCTCCCTCAAACCTTCTCTTCCTTCTTCAATGGGGGAGGGGCAGGGATGGGCACCAAGGTCCTTCAAGTCTTCTTTAATGGGGAGGCTCAGTGGGGGGCCAAGGATGGGCTGATCTGGTAGTAGGGGGTGGGGGCTGCTGACCCAGGCTGGACAGACAGCAGCAAGGGAAGGTCTTCTGTTCCAATGGTCTAGAAGCCGTACCCCTCCCCAAACTGTTACCCCTAATGCTCCTCATCTGCAGCTGCCTCTGCCCACCCTCCCAGCCAAAGAGGACCCTAAGCCCTGAGAGTTATGATAAGTAACACTCCCCAAAAAACCACCAAAACAGCAGAGGCCAGGAGGGCAGAGTGGGAGGTACACCCCAGCCCTGCAGGCAGCTGCCTGGTGTTCCCTTCAAAGACAAACAGTAAAGTTCTTCATACAAAGACCTGGCCTCCCAAGCTGAGTCCCGCCCCCAAAGGACCGTAGATGGCATAGGGTCTCCTGGGGCCCAAGCCCCTCCAGGAGGACACAAGCAAGCTCTGTCTCATTGGTGGGAAGGTGCCGAGGGCAGTAAGCTGGGGTAGGGGGCACTGGGAGTTCTCCATTCATCTCCCAGCTTGGTTAAGCACACAAATGCCAGGAATGACCCCAAGTATCCTTCTGTCCTTCCCCCCTCCCCTACCCCAGCTGGAGCCAGCCCAGAGGAAAGGTCCCTCTCCTCTGAGATCTCCAGGAGCCAAGATCAGACACCTGCACCCAGCAGCAGGCCCCTAGGCAGGTTGCAGGCATGGTCTCCACCTTGGACAGTCGCCTCCTCTGGCCCCTGTGGAGGGGGGGGGGTGTCAAATTTATGGGCTGCAGAGCCAGGGCTGGCACACAGCCCCCGCACCCTTCTTCCCAAGTGTCCATATGAGACGGGGCCCTGAACTCAGGCTGCTTGCCAAAACAGGCAGATGGGCTGGGGCATGTAGAAAAAGCAGAGAGCTTCAGAGTGTGGTCTTCTCCAGAAGGTCCCACAGAATTGGGGGGCTGATACTGCTAAGTCCCCCGAGTTTTTCCCATGTGAACAAGGAATGTCACAGCCATGAGCTGGCTGTCCATCTGTCCCTGGCCCTTCGGCAGTCTTAAGCCAGTCTGGAGAGTTGTCCCCACAGCTCCAACACCAGGGGTGGCCTGGGCAGGAGAAGCTCAAACCCCATACAGCTGTCTGACTGGGGCTGGTGACTCCAACAGACTTGCCCAACCCAAGGAGCCTACCTGGACAAGTGGGGCTGGGGTGAGAGATACCAGACCCCAGGCCCAGGCAGGAGGAGGAACCTCAATCTGTTTACTAGGTCACCCTGTAAGCTGTCACCTCCTCTTAGAGAGGCTGGAGTAGGGGCACTTCCTTCAGAGCCAGGCCTGGGGGCAGCTGTTCTATGCCTCCCCTCCGACCCCGGGGGGGTGGAGGGGAGCCCAGCCTGGCAGAGGCTTAGGGTGGTGTTACCATCTCTGTTGGAAGGATGCTGGGAGCAACATTGGGAGGACCATGGAGACCAGGGAAGGGGGGTCACCTCTAGAGAACCCTGGCCACTGGGCAAAGCCCCAAGAGTGGACGAGGGGCTTTACAGGACCTGAGCAATGAGGCCCAGGGGAGAGGGCTTGCTGGCTCTGGGGTGGGAGGAACTGAGCATAGCCCAGCTCTGCCTCTGAGACATTCCCACAGCTCCTGGGTGAAGAGGGGGAGGGCCTGGGACCATGCACATCCTGCCTCTGCCCCTTCCTCTCTGTTCAGTCACCTCCCCGGGCCTCTGCCAAAAGAGGGCAAGGATGGACAGCCTCTGAGGCCCCTCTATCTGATATCAAGTAAACTCTGAAACTGGCCTTCCTGGGCATATGATGAAATGAATAAATGGACACTGGATGGGGAGGGGGCACCAGATGCCAAGAAAGCTTGTACGCCTGATGCCAATGTGCCCATTGGACAGCTCTGCCTGAGTCACAGGGCCAGGAGAGTGAAGGCATCTGGGGGCAGAAGCAGGCCTCCCAGAGAATGAGTAGCCTCACACCTGAGTCTGAGAGAGAGAAGGAGGAAGAGTCAGAGAGAGAGACAGAGAGAGACAGAGACAGAGACAGAGAGACAGAGACAGAGAGACAGAGAGGGAAAGAGAGACAGAGACTGGGGACAGGGGGGAGAAAGGAAGGAAGGGAAGGGAAAGAGAGGGGGAGACAGAGAGAGGTGGGCAGGGAGAGGGATGCAGAAGGGCTAGGAATGAGACATGAGCATGGGAGAGGCAGAGCTCTGAGGGGGGCAGGGGCTGGAGACAAAGGGGAACAAAACCCCCAAACAGAATGGAGGGGCAGGAATCCACAGAGTCCAGGTGTGACTTGTGCACATTCACTGGCTGGCGGAGCAGCTGCCAGCAGAGTCAGTCCCTGAGGCTTCAGGCAGAAAGACAGCGTGGAGAGTGAGGGGGGGTCCCATCTGTCATTTCTTGTTCTTTTCTTCTGAAACAAAACAAAATGTTTGGGGGAGATCCCCAAATCATAGTTAAAACACTCATCGGACTAAGGACAGCTGCCATGTACACAGAGCCCTAAGGCTTGCAAATCCATTTACACACATTATCTCAAGTGAGCAATACCTATGAAGTGGGCACTCTTATCTTCACTTTACAGATGGGGAAACTGAGGATCATACAGCTTCTCACAGCTCATGCATCCAAGGT
This sequence comes from Pseudochirops cupreus, assembly GCA_028627135.1. Classification (NCBI taxonomy): domain Eukaryota; kingdom Metazoa; phylum Chordata; class Mammalia; order Diprotodontia; family Pseudocheiridae; genus Pseudochirops; species Pseudochirops cupreus. Next base: position 1,653,222 of record CM053580.1, on the reverse strand, counting down.
AAAATTTGAACTTTGGTCTTTCTGATGGCAAGACAGCACGTATGTTCTCTCTCTGTCATTCTGTCTTTCCCTCTCTGTCTCTGTCTCTCTCTCTCTTACACACACACACACACACACACACACACACACACACCCCCAACCCCACATTGGAAGGGACCTCAGTGACCACCTCTCCTTTAAGATTTCAGGTTTCCTCTCTAATCCTCTGCAAGTTATTTCACGTTTACAAACCTGCTGCTTAGAAGGGTTTCCTCCTAAGCCTTGCCCAGAGCTCCTGCCCCCTGAGGTTAGAAGCAGGACACCTCCAGGTCCAACCAAAGACTAATGACCAATCCTTTGTCTAGTTCCACTGCTCTCTGACCAAGAATCACTCTTCACAACATCCTGGACCCTAAGTGGTCATTCAGTCTCTGACTGAAGCTATCCAGAGATGGAAAAACTCCCTCCCTCCCAAGGCAGCCCATCCCACGTGGGAAGCACCTAAGGAGTTAGGAAAGTTCCCCTCACATTTGGCCTAAATCTTACTTTCTGCAACTTTCCAAATGTGAGTTGGTCCAAGAGCTCCCTGTGCAGCCACATTTCTCTTGGTTCTTCCCCCAGGGCTGAGAACAAGCCTGACTCCTCAGTGTCTCAGCTGATGACAGTTCTCATATCCCCCCTCCCCAAGTCTTTTCTCCTCCCGGCTGAACAACCCTCCAGGCCCTGGTGGGTAAGATATCAAGGTCCTGGTTTTCCAGATTGTCTCCATTTAACCACATGCTTCCCAGAGGGCCCTCCCCAGAACCAAACACAGCAGCCAGGGTGGTCCAAAGACCCCAGCTCCTCATCCCTCATGGTGTTTCAATCTGTCGTCCCCCTCCTGGGCCTGGGCAGCAGTCACCCTGTGTCCTCCCCTTCCCTCTCCTCCTCTAGGATGCGGGCCCTTTTCCCAGTCTGTTTGGTGCTTTGGGATTCTGCTGCCATTCACACCCCTGTAAGCCTGGTCATTTGATGAGCTCTGAGTTCACTGTTTGCCTGGCCCTCCCCAGCGTCCATCATGCTTCAAAGATGGGTGGCAGCGCCTCTGGGCGGCATCCCTGGGCCCCTTCCTGGGCACTGCAGACTCTCCACACTTGCTATCCTGTTTCCTAGGTGGTACTGGAGGCATTCATGATCCCATGTGGGCAGTGCACCCGCTTCCTCTCCTCTCATTCCCACTCAGCTTCCAGATAACGGGGGCCATGAGTTTATCCTGACCTTCCTGTCCTCTCCTCAAGAACTATCACTAACTCCTGCTGGCTATGGCTCCTCCTCTAACCACCCCATCCTAACAGAATGTGCCCTCCTCTAACTACCTCAACCTAAAGGAATTATGGCCCTCCTCTAACCACCCCAACCTAACGGAATGTGCTCTCCTCTAAGTACCCCAACCTAACAGAATGTGCCCCATCTAACCACCCCAACCTGACAGAATATGGCTCCTCCTCTAACCACCCCAACCTGACGGAATGGGCCCCCTTCCCCCCTTCTGTCCCAGTCAGGCTAGACACCCTCTCTCCAGAGCCCAGGGGCCACCCCTGAGGAGCAGGCAGGAAGGGTCCCAGAGGACTCAGGATGCTTCAGTGGAGCTTGGGGGATGGCAGCTGCTTCTCTGTGTTTTCTGCCCTCCTCCTATAAATCATCAGAGAGTCGGGCCCAGTCGCCAGCCTCCAGGGAAACTTCCCTACAAGGCCTCATGGCCAGCTTGGGAACAGACTGGTATCTTGTCTCTCACTCTGCCTCACTCCTGGCCTCAGAGGCTTCTCATTAATCCGGGAGTCATTCCCAAGAGAGGCCTGGGTCTGAGGCAGGCAGATGTGGCCCCAGATGTGGCCAGAAGCTAGGACTGGCTGAACCAGTTCACTTCAGGAAGAGGCCCTCCCTGAGACAGACCCCTTGCCCTTGCCCCTGCCCTTCCCCTGAGCTAGCCTGGTGGGCCAAAGCTGTCCTCCCGGCCCTGCCCCCAAAGTCTGTCCCAGACTCTCACCAGTAAGGCAGCTCAGCTCCCATGCCCAAGGACCGGAGGCATGTCCCTGAACCCAGAGGCTACTGTCACCAAGCTCCCTCCCACCCCCAGACCCCATGCGGCCTGGGGCCAAATACACATGTATATGCACACAGAAGATGGGCCTCTGCACAGCCCTCAGACCCAGGGGCTAGGGGGAGCCCCTTAGCCTCAGCCCTCAGCCTCTGCCTGAGGTGAATGGAGACAGCAGGTGAGACCCGGCTCTGCCCAGGGGCCCCATGCTGGCGTGGGCCCTGGCTCTTTTCTCCAAGCCTTGGATGAATCACTCGTGAGGGTGCAGAGTAGCCCCAGACATAGCTGCTCCAAGGAGGTCAGCGCAGAAAGTCAGGCAAGGAGCTTTTTGTTGTTTTTAAGTCAATGTTTTTTGGCCTGGCCAGGGAACATGCCAGCAGGGGCCCCATGGGAGGGGGAGTTATTTTCATCATCTGGAATGATGCCTCAGCTCTATGTATAGTGGGTCCCAAGGGCCCCCTCTGACCTCAAGGAAATTCCTGCCCTGGATCCTGCCTGCACATTCCCTGGGTCTGAGACGTGGAGGGTGGAGGGGACCACAGGCCTCAAGATCGGCCACTGTTGCCCCCAGAGGAGGTGCCCCACTTCCCGGGGCTGGCCCTAAGGTCTTTTGCTATGGAGGCCGAACCTGGGGTACAAAATGGAAAAGCTATAGCAGAGGCCAACCGGGTTTGGTCGGGGGTCCGGGGGAAGTCCTGGGGAGGCTGACCGCTCCATGCCTGGGAGGCTGTCCTGAGGATTCCTGGTGAGAAATTGGGGAGGGGGCACTCAGAGAGGAATCAGATGAGGGGTCCCCAGAGCACAAGCACAGGAATGGGACGGGGGAAGGTATAGCAGGGCAGCTGAGAGCAATGAGCCCAGGTCCCCAGATCAGCCCCAGCAGAGAGGTGCAGCTTCACCGCTGAGCCCCCCCAGACACACTCACTCCAGGTCCAGGAATGGAGGAGGCCCCACTGGGCCCATGACGGGGGCAGACAGGTCACCAGGGCATCCAGTCCCTTCTCCCCAAGGGACGCCCATCTTCCTCAACCTTAGATGTTTCACCTGCTGCGAGGCGGGGCCAGAAGCCACCCCACCTGGGAGCCTGACTTCTGAAATCTGTGGCCAAACCCACTGCCCAGACCTGTGGCCCCCGGAGCCCCCAAGGCCAGCCTGAGCAGGGCTGGGAGCTGTCCCCAGCTCTTTGAAGTATTTCCCACCCCTCCACCTCCAGCCTGGGGCCAGGGATGGGCCTCCTTCCTGCTGAACAGAGGATGGCAGTGGCTTAATCTTTCCTTCATTTCCACCCCCACAGTAAGAGAGTTTCCCAATCCCCTGCCACCCCCCAGCACTCAGCATCTTGGGCTAGTTTGGCCTCAGGGGCAGAGACCCAGGGGACAGAACCTGTGAAGCTGCCTATCAGAGCCTCGCCTGGAGTGGCCCCAGGAGTCAGAGGTCCTGAAGCTAAAGGCTGCTTCTCCTTATCCCCCTGTGAAGCCAGGCAAACCCTTTCCAACTTCTGGGCCTCAGTTTCCCCATCTGTAAAATGAGGAATGTGCTCCATGGTGTCTAAGCACCCTTTCAGCTCTGCTTCTCTGCTCCCTCTTGGGACACGGTCCCCTCTTTGGGGGTCTGCAGGCCAGTGGAGGGACGGGGAACCTAGGGATCCTCATGTCAACCTGGCCCCCACTAGGGCTGGGGGGCTCGTTGGACAATCCCATCCCATAAGGTGGGAATAGCCAGCCTGAGAGGTCATTCACCCATTTCTCCTGAGGTTATTGGCAGTCAGTGGGGGTGTTTAGCCCAGAGCACGCTGGGGCAGCTGTGACCTGTGCTGACCTGGTGCTTAAGAAGTGAGGAAAGACAGTTCCTAGGCTTGTTCTGTTTGTCTGATCCCTGAGGATGCCCCGCCCCCCCAGGAGGACTGAGGTCTGAGGGCAGAAAAACTCCCCCCAAAGAGAGATGCCCAGGAGAGGGGAGGTGATGAGCTGCCTGTCCCAAGGGCTCTCCCAGAAGTCGCAGGAGCACTCCTTGGGCATGAGTGTGAGGGTCAAGGTTGGACCAGACTGTCATAGAGGCCCCTCCCAGCTGTGGGCCCATGACCAGGGGCAGGGGTCTTGCCCTTCAAACCTTCCTCAGATGCCCGAGTGCAGGTTGGTGCCTGGGGTCTTTGCCCAGAAAGGATCGTGCAGGGTGGGGTCATCCCTCAGAACTTTGCTCTTCCTGCCTGAGGCTGAGGCTGGAGATGGGCAGGACTGGCCCTAGCTGGGGGGCAGCACAGGGCCAGGCTAGGGTCTTTCTTTACATTCCACAATCTTTCCCCTTCTCCTCTCAACAGCCAAGTTCTAGTCATGTGGGGTCCCTGGTTAAAATTTCAGGTCTATGTCATTCAGGCTTTCCTGAATTTGGCAACTGGGGCTTTGGGGGCTATCCAGTCCAGGTCCCGAGAGCCCAACTTGGGTTGCAGGCCCCACCATCCCTCACCTCCTCCCAGGGATTCCCCCACTCAAGGCCATTCCTGTGGCATGTGGTGGGCACCAATGTCTGGAGATTTGAGGCTGTTCCCCAAGGCATCCCTGGATCCCCAGGCTCCCCAAAGAGACCCACATGTGAGAGCAATTGTCCTAGCAGCTGCAATGGCCAGGGCTGGAAGCAGGCAGGGGGTGGATTCAGCAGGATCACAGCAAGCTAGGGACCAGGCAGCAGGTGGGGGGGCCACCCAGCAGTGACTGGGGCTGCCTCAGCAGCCCCTGCAGCACTCACCATCCAGGTGGTTTCGGGAGAGGTATTTAAGACCTTCATCCAGCAGAATGACAGGTAGGGAGATCTTCAGCACGACCCCCCACTGTTGCCCACTCAGTGGGGTCACCTGAAAGATGAGCTGGGGAGCAGAAATCAGGTGATCATTTCAGGGAGGAGGCCAATGGCCCTCTGGACACACACACACTGATGGACAGTCAGGATAAGACTCAGCCTGGCACTCAAGGCCCCCCAGCCTGGTCTCAGCTTCCCCTACTCCAACCTTACCAACTCTAGCTGCCACCAGAACCTATCTCACTCTTCCCACCACTGGGCCTTTCTTCACATTGCTACCTCCCACCAGAGGCCCCTCCTCATGCTCTGCTTTGTTCCAGATCCTAGCTCCATCCAGGGCCACAGGGAGGGGGGTCCACCTCCTCCCCACCCCACCACTAGTGGGGCTCTCTCTACCCTCTGAGTGCCCACAGGCTCCCGTGGCTCTCAAGGGGCTATTTCCTCCCCCCACTCACCTGGTTCTTCCCTTTCTCTTGGGTGTGGAGCATGTGTCCCCCACATACTGAGGCCCCCATGGGCTAGGGCCCACAGTGCCACTGGGCACCATGCTGGGGGGCATGGGTAGGGGACTCAGGAGAGGCTTGGTGAAATGAATTCATAATTGGCCACCACTCTGTGGATCAGCTGGACCACTCATCCCATCATGGCCTCCCCAACCTGTCAGCATGCTTTGGGGGCCACCCAGGCTCAATACTTGGAAATATCGGAGAACGTCAGCCAAAGAAAGGGGGGATGTTTACATGAAAGTTAGCGGGGACACAATGCTGCCTTCAGCTATGTGAAGCAGAGGTGTCAGCCTGGTTCGGCCTGGCCCCAAAAGGCCAAGAGGGACATTGAGGCAAGGTGACCCAGCATGGAAAGGCTGCCTCAGGAGGCACTGGAGATCTGCAGGCCCCATGTGCCTGGCACATGGTTGGTTAGGGAATGACCCCAGAGGGCACTCTGGCCCAGATCAGGGTGGCCCCCTATGATGGCACTTCCCTGCCAGCTCCGAAATTCTATGACTCCTGCCTTCTTGGAAAAGAGAGCTGATGAGGAAAATCTACCAGAAGGGTGAATTGCCATGGATCCCAAAAGCAGGTAAAATGAATTTTGGGACCATCCACCTGGCCAAAGTGCTGCCAGCTTCAGAACCAAGGCCTGGCCTCAAGTCCCTTCTCTGACATCCACTGGCTGCATGATCCCGGGCAGGTTACTTTACTTTCCAGCCCAGGAGGGCACATCTGAAATGGCAGAAAGTTCCCTCACCAAAAGTTCCCCGTCCCCATGACTGATCATGGCACCAGTCTCTTTCCCTGTCCCCTCTGAGAAGCAGTAGGGAAGGAGCCATTGACTGTGGAGCCCGGCTGCTAATTGTCTGGAGTCACGTCTCTGAAAGGGCTTGCTCCCTACAGGGTAGGACTGACCCAAAAGGGCCAGTGCTGGCTGGTTAGAGGGGCTGGCAACTCAGAATGCCAGCTCCAGATGCCTCAGGCTAAGACGCCCGGGTAGCAATCACTGCCCAATGGAGAATGGGCTGATTACAGACAGAACAACTGAGTCAGCCACCTCCACATCTCCCCTGAGCTCCCATCCACCTCACTGTCTCCATTGCAGACTGGATTCTGTTCATATCTCAAACTCATTGTGCCCCAAACTGACCTGGAGACCTCCCTCCCCAAACCCTCCTCTCCTCCTAACTCCCTTCTTCCCACCAAAGGTAGCACCAGCCCCTCCAGCCCCCCAGGCTGGACACCTGGCTATTCCCCTCCATTCCTTACTCTCACCAACTGCTCTGAGCCAAGCAGCTGCTGAACTTTGGTGTTTCTATGTCTACACCTTCCCATGCAGCCCTGCCCTCCACTCACACAGGCCCTCATCACTTCTCCCCTACCATGGTGCCCAAGTGACGAGGTCTCATCATGTCAGTCCCCTAGCCAGCCAGCACCACTTGCTCCCTACTCAGAATCAAACAGAAATGGCTCTGGTTAGCCTTGAAAGCCCTGCCCTGGAACTGGCAGACATCACCCTCTCCTACAGTCTGTGGTCCAGCCAAAGCAGCCTTTTCTCCTTTCCTCAAACACGACCCTCAATCTCCCGTCTCTGTGCCTTTGCCCTGACTCTTTCCCATGCCTAGAAGGCAGTCCCTCCTAACCTCCCGAACCTCAGTTCACCTGCCACCTTCCAGGCCAAGCTTCACCTCATCCCTCCAGTGGGGAACATGATCCCCACAACCACCTTGTATTTTTTGTGGCCAGTCTCTTCATTCTGCACAGCTTCTGTGTATACATGTGGTCCTCCCCTTTAGCCAGTCAGCTCTGCATTCATTAAGCACCTACTGTGTGCCAGACAGAGCAGCAGCTAGATGGCTCAGTGAACAGAGCACTGGGCCTGGAGGCAGGAAGCCCTGAGGCAAAATCCAGCCTTGGTGTCTTTTGAGCTGCGCCTCCCCTGGGCAAGTTGCTCCACTCTGCCTTCATCCACAGAAGAAGGGAAGGCCAAGTGCTCCAGGATCTCTGCCCAGAAAAGCCCACAGCCAGGCCTGGCGTGTCATGGGACTGAACGACAAAGCGCCAGGCGCTGAGCTGAGGTTGGAGGTTAGAATAAGAACTGAGACTTGGTTGGTTGTTTTTGGGTCCCCAGGGCTCGGGACTGGCCAGTCCCAGGGCTAACCTGTAGCCTCTAGGCTAACCCTGACCCTGAGCCTGTGCCACCCAGTCCCAAAGTCACGGCTGGATTCAGCAGCAGCTTCTCCCAGAGGAACAGCAGCAGGACAGCTCCCTGGCTGCCAAGGGATAGGCTGCCTAATTCCTGCCGAGGTTTGGATTTCTGCAGGTCTGAGAAGGGGCCTTCTAACCTGGTCCACAGTCATATTTCAGGGTGGAGAACTTGGAGCCCTTTCAGCACCCTGTCCAGTGGCATGAAGAGACCTGAGGTGGTAGGCTGACTCTGGGCTATGACAAGAGACAGCAAGAAGGTCCCTGCTGCACTGCTTCCCCCCGTTGCTCTCTCTCCTTCCTTGGAGGGGAGAGGATAGCAAGAATGGGGTCATGGACAGTGGTGACTGCTCTGGCGGCACTCAGACCTAGGAGAGCTTCCAGAGCCAGAGGAGGCCATGGTTACACGGTTCCCATCCATGTTTTTGGCTGCCACCCTCAGTGGCAATAGCATCACCAGTGCTGATGGATATGGTGCCTGAGGCTGCCCCACCCAACCGGGGAATGGCTTAAGAGCCCGGGAAATAACAGACGACATCTGTGGTTGCCAAGCGCTCCATCTTAGTCTGGCATTCAAGGCCTTCTGGAGCCTAACTTTGTCTGACTTCTCTGATCTCCTGGACTCCTTCCGGACACACACACACTGTCCTCTAGCCAGGCTGGTCTCCAAGCTTCCCTGCTCCGTCACCCCTCTTCTGCCCCTTGATCCCTACTACTGCCTTGCCTTGGAACTGCCTTCTCCCCTTTGCCCGCCCAGGTCCTTACCAGCCTCACCTGGGAAGCCTTTTCTCAGTTCCCACCCCTCCCACACTGGGTCTGTTACTTGTCTACAAAATGGAGGATTTGGACTCAGGGTCTCTGAAATCCTCAGGCCTTTGCTCCATCTGGGGCCCCCTTCCCCCCTCCCTGTGCTGGACAACAGCCTGGCCCTTCCTGCTGGCTCTGCCCCACCCAAGACAAGGGCAACGTCTTCTCTTTCTCCCGTCTCTGCCATAGCAGGGAGCCAGCTTGCCCCAGCTTGGGACCAGCTGAGGGTGTGGTGCCCAGAGGGGGGCCCATAGCGGAGCAGACACTGGCCGACGATGCCCGCTGGCTCCCACGAGGAGTCCCCTCCCACTTAGTCCTACAGCCCCTTGGAGGAGCTGCTGGTGGGAGGCATCACTTACAGGCATTGGCTTTACATAAAGGACCAGGAAGTGAAGGGCCATGGACATCATGATGGCACCCAGCAGCCAGAGGTTCAGCCAGGGGGGCATCCTCAGCAGAGACTGGTTTTCAGACACACTGAGAAGAGAAAACAAACCAGAAACCTGACTGGGGTTACAATGAAGTCAGCCCAGGCCGTGCCAAGGAGCACAGGGGTTGGAGAGCCTCTTAAGCCAGCCTCAGACCCCCAGGCACTGTTCCTTGGCAGCCCCTCGCCCTCCCCCCACACATCCACTGGGGCCTCCTGCTGAACGTGTGCTCCAGGAAAACCCTGGGGCTTTGGAGGAGAGCTGCTGTGTGGCCACATGGCTTCAGCTGGTGCTGAGACCTTTGGAACTCAGCCATCCTAGCTGCCCCCCTCCCATTAAATCTCATTTAGTATCATTTCACACATAATTTTATATATGAGAAAGTTACAGCTCAGTGCCATCAAGTCCTATCTCTGCCCCTGGTCATACGGGCAGCTAATGCCTAAGGACCCTCGAAGGCAGGTCCCAACCAACTCCCCTTCAGCACCCAGAGAGCCCAGACCTGGGATCCCCCAAAAGGGAAGAGGGAGAAGCCTCGTATTCCACATTAGGACAGGAGGCCCAGGATGGGTTAAGAGGTGGCCTAAGGTCACCAAGGAATACGCATCAGAGGGAAGACGAACCCAGAGCCTCTGACCAGCTGAGCTGGGGGCAGGGGTGGGGAAAGGATCAGATGAGTCTGGATAAAGTAAGGACGTATGTGGGGTGGGGAAGCCAGAGGTGAGGGCCTCACAGCAGCACCCAGGAAGCCAGCCTCAGGCTGGCCAGAGTGCCCAGTCTTAGTACTTGCTGGCTAGCAGTGGGACCCCCACGTGGGCCTCCAGCCTCAGCTTCCTCTCCTATACGGTCTCTAGAGTCTGTCCCATGACACTTGGGCCTGTACTGTTCACCTTCCCATGGGGGGTGTCCTGGTCCCCGCCAACCACAGAGATCCATTCGATGCCTGCCCTTTAGAAGTCAATGGCTGGGCACCTGCTCATCTAACAGGTGAGGTCCTGAGAAGGGTGGTGATTTGGCAAGGCCAAGCCAGTTCCCTCTGCTGCCCTGGCCCACACAAAGAGGGGGCATGGAGAAGGGACATTCAGGGCTTAAAAGTCAGTCCTCCAAGGCACTGAGGAAGACCCCTGGGAGCATCCAAAGCACCCCTTCCCCTCCGGCTCATGGACTTCTTACACACCCTGAAAAGGCCAGCTGGGGACAATCACCCCCTTTTACAGCTGGAGAAACTAAGGCCCAAGGTCACACAAGGAATCAGGCTGAGTCAGGTCTAAAACCCAACTGTCCCAGGCTGCTACTAGAGAGGAGAGAGAATTACTGGGGGCTTTGGTCTGGGGCCCCTCATCCGCCTCTCAGACCTCCTGCTGCCTCCCCTGCCCTAACCTCTCAGGCTCCCTGCCCTCCCACCTCCCCAGGGCCTAAGGCCTCCTCCCACTCCCACTCCCCCTGTCTCTCAGGCCCCCTCCCCTCCCCCTCCCCAGGGCCTCAGGCCGCCATACTGTCTTGTCCCAAGTCTAGACCCGTCTCCCACCTGTTGAGGGCATTGCACATCTCGATGGTCACCAGCACAGAAAGGGCCATCGTGGTTGGGTAATGAGACTCAAAGACTTCACAGTCAACACCGTCAAAGAGCGGGTTGCCGTCCGTGCACCTCATGAAGTTCCTCTGGGTTTGGAGGGAAAGAAAGGGAGGAAGGGAGTGGCCTTGGTCAGAGAGGGAGAAAGTCCCTGGAGGGCCATGGCCAAGCGGGAAGAGCAGTGGCCTCCAGACACGTCCCTCTGCCAGTCAAAGGCAGCTGCCTGAGGGAGGGCTCCATCTGAGGGAGAGAGTGGGGGTCTTCCTGTGCCAACATCCCAGAATTCCTGCCCCTCCCCTCCCCTCCCCTCCTCTCTAGAGCTATCCCTCCTGGGGCAGGGCCTCACCTGCTCAGCCATGCCCCAGGCAGGGAGATGGGACTGCCTGCTTCTTGAGGGCTGGCCAGAAGGCCCTGGGGTTCTGGGGCTAGTCTCTGCTTCTCTCTACTGTGGGCAGTCAGCTCTAACCAGAGCCTTTCCTGCTGCTCTTCCCTGGGTACTGGACCAAGCTGCCCCTTCTGCCCCATCACTTACCAGTTGATGGAAGGTGACTTGAGGTCCTTCTACATCATATAGAAACCACCACGTGGCTGCTCCCACAGTGGCCAGGCCCACATACACTGTCAGAGGGGAAGGCAGAGAAGGAAGCTTAGGGAGGCTGCGACTCCAGAGTCATTTGTCTGGAGGCTTCCCAGGATCAGGGGCTCAGTGAAGAGAGAGGCTGGGGTGGTGTAGAGAATGCCTCCCCCACCCCAGGCCTGCAGAGAAGGGTGGCAGCAGCATTTCCCAGTCTGGGGGAGGCTCTGGGATTTGGGCACAGGAGCTTGAAGCTGTCCCAGTGGTCTCCTCCTGGGGCCAATGTCTGGCAGAGGATGGACACATGGGAGATGTTTGGTGAAGCCTGGCTGCTGGGCCTCCCTCTCTCCCACACCTCAGTGCTCTGGCCCTCCAGCCCCAGGGCTCCTTCTCTAAGTTAGCTCATGCCTATGCCTTCCCCACTGGGGCTGTCTAGATAAGTAGCTGCTGGATTGGCACAGATGCCCAGGGCTGGCAGCACCTGGAGAAAAGCTAGAGGCAGGGAGGTCAGACAGAAGCCAGTCACACTGGGCAGCCTTTTTCTCTGAGGGCTAAAACTTCCCCAGTGGTCACCTCCCCGAGGGGGGTAGGCCTGGAAGAGCCTGCAGCATCTCTGTCTCCAAAGGTTATTTTCAGTGGAGGCTACCCAATCCCAGGGGATATTTCAAATAGGGGATACCTGGTCCCAGCAGGTGTTCCCACTGGGGGTTCTCAAACCCCTGGGGGGGGAGTTCTTTCCAATGGAGGGCTCCCTGGACCCAGGGGTATCTCCAATGGGAGCTCCCTGGCCCCAGAGGTGTCCCTAGCAGTGGCTCCCTGGGCCCAGCCCCAGCGAGGGCTCCTTGGCTCAGGGGTGTCTGCAGTGGGGGCTCCCTGGGTGCAGGGGGGTATCTACAGTGGAGACCCCCCCCCCGGAACATTCTTCTTGGTTCAGATAATAGCCATCACCTCCCCACAGAGCTGCCTCTCTGCCCCTCCCAGCTTTCCTTCATGTCAGTGCCAGACCATGCCAGCCCATGCCATTACTAGGTGTGGGACCCCAGACAGCTCACAAGACCCCCGGCTGGCCAGAAGAGTAGGGAAGTCTCTTTCCTCATCTATCAGATGAGGATGTTGGACAGGACAGTCTTAAGGCCCCTTCCACATCTTAAAGCTGAGGTGGGATGTGGTTTTTGCATCCCCACAGTCAGTTTCCCCCCTGCTTAGAGCCTCCTGGGGCTCCCTGGGGCCCCACCCAATAGAGTGCCCACTGCAGATCCTGACCTGCCAGGCCTTCCCATCTGGCTCCTTCCCTCCCTGCATGCCTGGCCCTAACTAAGCCCCGAGACCTTGCCTGGCCCTGCCACCACTTTCCTCTGCTCTGGGGCCTCAGCACTCCCTGCCTGGAGCGCCCTCTGCCTTCTCCTTGGCTCCTGCCATGTGGATCTGTACAGGTATCTTCAGGCTCTGTCTCCTCCCCTAGTAGACCACAAGCTTCTTGCAGGCAGGCCTAGGCCCCCGCCTCCCACTCACCTCCAATGGCCAGGTAGCGGAAAAACAGCCAGCCACTGATGAGGGGCTCCTGGGGATTCCGGGGTAACTTCTCCATGATATCCAGATCAGGGGGGTTGAAGCCAAGGGCCGTGGCTGGCAGTCCGTCGGTCACCAGGTTCACCCAGAGCAGCTGAACGGGGATTAGTGCCTCCGGAAGGCCCAGGATGGCTGTCAGAAAGATGCTGGAGACCAAGCCGTGACTCACACAGGTGCCTGGATTCTCCCTCCCGAAGTACATCCCCACTCATTGACCCGTCTGCTGGCCATGGGACCTCCCACAGAACACAAGGCCTAGGGACTACCCAGTGCTGGACAGGGTAGGTTCTCAAAGACTGGCCTGACTCAGTTCCCAGAGGCCTGGTCTGGTCATGGGCTCAGAGGCTGACTATGAGCCAGAAGGGAACCTGACACCATTTTACAATCCATTTTACAGATGAGGAAACTGAGGACCAGAGAGAGTGAGTGGTTTTATGGCCAGGACACTAACAGAACTGGGGAAGCCCTTGACTCATCGACTGAAGCCGAGAAGCTGGAGCAGTCTGCACTGAGCCCTCTGAGGAACTTTTTGCTTGTTAACCACCTAGGGGATGCCTTTTCCTTGGGGGGTTTCCCCAGGGGTATCTTTTTACTAAAGGAGTAGCTTCTCTGACCCCCCAAGCTCTGAGTGATCTATCCCACCACACTGATAGGGAGAGACAGAGTTGGGGTTTGAACCCAGGTCCATGCAATAACATGTTGTTTATAACAAGCACACTTGAAATTCAAAGATTCCGATAAAATTAAAATGAGGGGCTGGAGTTAAATCTATTATCCTTTGGTTGAACTCAGAAAAGCAAGAATCGCAATCATGACTTCAAATAAAGATACTGTGTGCAAATGTGTGTGTGTGTGTGTGTGTGTGTGTGTGTGTGTGTGTGTGTGTGTGTGTGTGTAGATTACATAAAAACAGACAAGCACGGAAATTACATTACTCTCAAAGTCATCTGATGCAGCTAAAGTCAAGGCTTGGACAGTGTGCTCTAATCAGGGCCTTTTGGTGATGCACCTAGTGGATTCACATAAGGCGGGCTCCCTAAAGACCCCCTGGAGTGACACTCAAAAGATTTGGGTCTGAGACCCTGACTGCAGCCAAGTTTTTTGCCCCCCGGACTTCAGAGACTTAAAGAGGACAAGTCTCTCATTAGATTATCAGCCCTGTTGATGGGGTGTTGGGGTGTCTACATTTGTAACATCCAGTCGAAATTTCAGTTGTAAAGTCACACCTCCCCCAGCAATAAAACCATTAACTCTGCCTGCTCCCTGAGCAGCACTCTGCTGAGCTGCCATTAACCCTGCTTGTCACAATGACAAGCCATACCTATGAATCTTTCACCCAACCATCTATAAGCAATTAGAGAAATGTAAAGCTCCCTTGTTCTAGTAGCCAGTTGCACCTATAAATCTTTCAATGCACTATCAGTAAGCTAACTCCTCTCCAATTAGGCACATCCTGGATCCTCAGTCTAGCTTCCAACATTCATCTTGTCAAACAGGACATTGACGGGTAACAGACTGGGTACCTCTCAGTCAGAATTGATCGCTAGTTGACTTAGGTGACATTTCAAGACAAAAGCCACACCTCCTGGTAGCCCCCCACCCCCAGGGCTTTTTTCCAGTGAATTATGGGCAATACGCCTGTGCAGTAGATATAAAAAGTGCATGTCCCTTTAAGCACTGACCACTCCGTAACTCCTCCCTAAAACCACCCTTATTCACCTAGTTAGCATAATTGATACCCGATTCATGTTATTATGGCTATATAATCTGTGTTTCTAATTCCTGCACTTTTGCAGGCTTCCTAAGCCCTCCTGCCCCCTGAATAGTGCAACAATAAACTTTTACAATCATCAAATGGAGTTCCTGGTTCTTTCCTGAACTATCCTCTCACCCACGTCTCTGCACACACCTGAGGCTGGCCCTTGGGTGGACCCCAAACAGTCATCATAGATAATGAATCTATATCAACACAATATACATGCATCTAAGAATGTGGGAGCCTTAATGTACCCTTTCTAGACCCAGACAAATTGAACCAAAAGACAAATAAGAAAAAAGTTAAGGACCTAAATCAAATTTTAGAAAACTAAACATGTATACTTCCAGATATTACTGAATGAAAATAGAAGGAAATTACATACTTCCAAACGACAAAAACTGACCACATATGGAGGCGTGAAAACTTCACCAAAAACATACAGAAGGAGAAATGCTGAACACCTCATTTACTACTGACCATAATACAATAAAAACCATACTTAATAAAGGACCCTTAAAGGAAGAATTAAGAAGTAATTGGAGATCAAATAACATAATTCTAAAGAGCCAATGGTTCAAAGAACAAATTACGGACAAATTTCACAGAAAAAGAAAATTACAACAATGAAACAACATACCAAAACTCATAGGATGTGGATAAAAATTATGGGAAGAAATTTATATCTCTGAGTGCTTTCACCAACAAAAGAAAGAACAGAGCAGGGAACTGGGTATACAATTTCTCTTTTTTTTCAACCTCAAAGATTTTTGTTAAATTTTATTTAATAAAATCTATGTTCCCTGAAATCAATCATTCAATCTTGCAAGCCAATTGGAAGGTACAGCTTTTCAACATTTTCACAAAGGAGTTCAAATACCACTGAAACTTCATTTCTTTTTTTTCCTTTTTGGGTATACAATTTCAAAGTTTGAACAACAAATTTAAAATCCTCAAGTAGGATGCAAAGTAGAAATTATGAAAATTAGAATTTAAACTAAAAGCAAAAAGATCAAATTGATAAATAAAAGTAGGAGTTGAAAAACTAATCAAATAGAGCTCACTAATCAGATTTAAAAGAGAGGGAATCCAAATAGTTTGTGTGAAAAACAAAAAAGGATAATTTACAACAAGAGAAAACACAAGAAATTCTTGGAAACTATTTTGCCCAATTATATGCTAGCTGATAACTTAGGGAAAACAGATATCTACTTTCAAAAATACAGACGATGGAGATAAGAAACAAATTACTTAAATAACCCAGTATCAGGGGGAAAAAGTCTTTGAACAAGCCATAAATGAATTCCTAGAGAAAAAAGTATCTTGAGGATCAGAAGGATTTGCAAGTGAATTCTACCAAACAGTGGAAGAGAAGTAATATGGATATTATATAAGCCATTGGCAGTTTCTTTCTATCATACAAATGCGACCTTCATACTGTTGGAAACGCTACCTCTCCCAATATCCAAACCAGGGAAAGACAAAGCAGAGAAAGACCAGTATTCCCAGTGGGAAGAGGAAGGGGAAGAGCATAAGTATTTATACGGCTTTTGTCACCAGCTGATGGGTCTGGTTTCAACTCCATCAACTCCATGGTTGGCTTCACTGAGTCCTGCCCAGGAGGAACCCATCACCAGAAAATGCCTTATCATGAAGATGGGTTCAGCTTTGCTGCCCATGACTCATCAGTGCCCTCTGCTGTTCCAGCCTCTTTCACTGGAGGGCTGCAGGGTGGAGCAGAAACACCTCCCTTCATGGAGGACTCGAAAGGCCAGGCAGCTGCTTTGCTTGGTTTCTCCTCCCACATGGGCGAGCCTCCACGCTGGGGGCCCCTGGCACTCCCCCCCTTTTGGTTCCCTTTTGTCTAACATCTTCCTTCCGTTAGACTGCAAGCTCCTGGAAAGTGGGTACTGTCTTTCCTTTTCTTAGCTGCATCCCCAGCACTTAGCACCATGCACAGGACATAGTACGAGCTTTATACATGTTTATCAAATTATATATCGTGCCTACTATGCGCAGGCACTGTGCTAAGTGTTTTACAGACATTTTACTTTATCCTCACAACAACCCCATACCTGTGAGGTAGGTGCTATTATAATTCCCATTTCACAGTTGGGGAAACTGAGACAAGCAGGATGAAGCCCAGGGTCACACACCTAGTAAGAGTCGGAGGTCAGATTTGAACTCGGGCCTTCCTGACTCCAGGCTCAGCCCTCTATCCACTGCACCACTTAGATGCCTCTAATGCACATCAGTATTAGCAAGTTCAGTACAACATGTCAGAAAGAGCATACACCATGACCAGACTGGGCTCGTACCAGGGATGCAGGGTTGACTCAACACAATGATGACTGTAATGCAGTGATTTGTTGAGAGTCACATTCCTAATGAGGGCAGAACTGAGACTGGAAGCCAAGATCCCTCAGGCCCCCCAGGTTTGCTCGGATTCGGCCCAGACATGCGTGTGCTTGAATATGTTGCATGTAGGCACACACATGTGCAGAGGCCCCTTAGGACGGCAGCCACCTGCTACTGTGGGCTTGCCAGGGAGGCCTGGGCTGGAATCCCACCTCTGACACCAGCAACTGTGTGACCCAGGGAGTCACCCAACCCCGCGAGAGCAGGAGTTTCCTCATAAGGATGCTGGGAGAAAAGTGCTTTGTAACCCATAAAGCATGAGGGAAGTGTTGGAGATCAGCCTGGAGAGTAGTGAGCTCCCCATCACAGGAAGCATTTAAGAAAGAAAGAAGCCGACTGTACGTTTTGTGGAAGAATTGGAAACAAAGTCAATGCTCATCAATTGGGAAATGGTAAAACACGAATGTGAGGGAAGAGAAGAAGAATGAGATGATTAGAGAAGCATGATCTCCACGAACAGATGCCGAGTAAAGTCAGGAGAGCCAAGAAGACCCTCTACACCAAGACAGCTAGCTCTGTGTCTCCCTCCCCCTCTCCCTTCCTCTCTCTCTGTGTCTGTGTCTGTCTCTCCCTCTCCCTTCCTCTCTCTCCCCTTTTCTCTCTCTCTCTGCCCACCCCTGGCTCTGTCTCTCAGTCTTTGTCTCTCTGTCTCTTTCTCTCTCTCTTCTCTCTCTCTCTCTGTCTCTCTTTTTCTCTCTCTCTCTCTCTCCCTCTCCCTTCCTCTCTCCCTCCTTTTCTCTCTCTGCCCACCCCTGGCTCTGTCTCTCTCTGTCTCTCTCTGTCTCTGTCTCTCTGTGTGTCTCTCTCTCCCTCTCCCTCTCTCCCTCATTTTCTCTCTCTCTCTCTGCCCACCCCTGGCTCTGTCTCTCTCAGTCTCTGTCTCTCTGTCTCTCTCTAAGTCCCTGTCTCTGTCTCTCTCTGTCTCTGTCTGTCTCTCTCTGTCTCTGTCTCTGTCTCTCTCCCTCCCTTTCTCTCTGTCTCTCTTTCTTTCTCCTTCCCCTAAAAAAATTACTTGTTGCATGGGCCACCCCTTTAAAAAGGGCAGGGGGGATACTGTGGGAAATTGTGGTTATACAAAAAGAAGAGACAGCAATAAAAGCCCAGTGGAGCAGAGAACATCCATCTGCCTGAGAGGATGAGGGGCAGAGGCTAAGCCAGAGGCCCCTCGGCTGCCTTTGAGTCCTTAGTCTGTGTCCAGCTGCATTGGGGGGCAAGGACACCAAAGATTCTGGTGTCTGTGGCCAAGGAGCTTACTCTCAGTTGCCTCGTGCGTCAAAGCAGGGAACTGTACTAAGATCAGAAGTGCCTCTAAGTTCTAAGAGCCTGCCCCCTAACCCAGTGCTCCAGGTTCTATGTTCTAAAATCCCCCTCAGCTAGGACACTGTGTTCTATGTTCCCACACTCCCTCCAGCGTGGATGTTCTAGGCTCTGTGTTCTACACACACACACACACACACACACACACACACACACACACACACCCCTGCATACTGGCCCCACATTCCAGGGCCCTTGCCCACCATGGGGTCCCACATGCTTAATAAGCCGGGGGAGCTAACCTGGAGGAAGGGGTAAGTGTAATACTGGGCCTCCCACCAGTACCCATTGGCTGTGAATTATAAACCCCTCCCCCCAGCAGAAGCATCCTGAGCTAGGCTGGGCTGGGCAGGATAGAAATTCAGCCTTGAACCCTTCAACCCTGCTACCCCTGCAGAGTCTTCAGGAGGGCAAGGGCAGTGGCTGACCCTGGCCCTGCTCCAATGGAGCCTTAGCCCAGGTTGGGTCTAGCCAACTTCATGCTCCAGAGACTGAGTCCCTTCTTCCCAAAGGGAAAGGAATTCTGAATGGGGCTTGGGAGATGAAGAGGAAATTCACTGGGCTAAGGGGAGACTAGAAACATCTGCATGTCTACCCTCTGACACTTTGGGGGAGCCATGATCTCAAGCACACAGGTGTTATGGTCCCTCCATACATACAGATTGCAGCCCCTTCATGCTACCTCACCCCCAGCCGCTATTCCATCCCTCCATAGAGGGTCTACCCAACATGCCAGAGGGCTCCCTCTGGGGTTTTTGGTATTTCTTAGCTGTCAGAATACTGGCTCTACCTCTTCCTCACTACCCTCAGACTTTGGGCAGGTCCCTGCCCCTCCCCTCGGTTTTCTCATCTAAATTTCCCAGCCTCAGGGCCCAGGACTGAGTCCTGTCCGAATAGAATCGAGTTCAAAGGACCCTGTGTGGTTAGGGCAGGGGACATCTCTTACCACACGACTTCTCCAACATTGGAGGAGATGAGATAGCGGATGAATTGCTTCATGTTGTTGTAAATGGCCCGGCCCTCCTCCACTGCCGCCACTATGGTGGAGAAGTTGTCGTCAGAGAGAACCATCTCCGCGGCTGATTTGGCCACCGCTGTCCCCGAACCCATGGCGATGCCGATCTCGGCTTTCTTGAGGGCAGGGGCATCATTCACGCCATCTCCAGTCTGCAGAGAGAGCCCAGGGGGAAACGGTGAGCCTCCGGCTTCTGGCCCCCAGCTTGGAAAGTGCCGGGCACACTCTCACCCTCTGCCCCAGTCCGGAGGGTCCTGCTCCCCGCTTCCATCCTCCCCAGCGGCAACGATCATTCTAGGGGTTCGGGGGCGGGCCCGAAGGGGAGGCCTGGGACAGCTGCCCCCCCAGCTTCTCCCCTCCTCCCTTGGGGGAGGGCAGGGGCAAGGCTTGGCAGTGCCCCGCCAGGCTGCCCAGAGTCCTGACGCTCACCATGGCCGTGATCTCCTGGAAAGACTGCAAGTACTCCACGATCTTGGACTTGTGGGCCGGCTCCACCCGAGCGAAGCAGCGGGCGTTCAGACAGGCGGCGCGCTGCTGCTCAGGGGCCATGTCGTCGAACTCCCGGCCTGTGTAGGCCTTGCTGGACACGTCCTCGGTCTCCGAGAAGATGCCGATGCGCCGGCAGATGGCCACCGCTGTGCCCTTGTTGTCGCCAGTGATCATGATCACTCGGATCCCGGCCTTGCGGCACATCTCGATGGACGAAGTGACCTCTTTCCGGGGAGGGTCCAGCATCCCCACACAGCCCACGAAGGTAAGATCCGTCTGGTGGCAAGAGCCGCGCCGAGCGTTTGGATGGGCTGGGGCGCACCTCGTCTGGCCCCCGCCTGTTCTGCCCCACCGCCTTGTCTGCCCCCCGCCTCGTCTGCCCCACCCCCCGCCTCGTCTGGCCCCCGCCTCGTCCAGCCCCCCACCTCGTCTAGACCCCTGGCCTCGTCTGGCCCCCCCTGCCTCGTCGAGCCTCCCCGCTTTGTCTGCCCCTCCCCAGTCGGGCCCCCTGCCTTACCTTCCCCCCAGTTGAGCGTGGCCCCTTCTGACCACAGTGTTTGGGATAATGCGCTTCCCCGGGAGCCTTCCGGGCTGCCCTGTGCCCGGCCCAGAGCCAGCGCTTAAGATGTGCTGCTGCCTGGAGCAGCTCAGGTTCGGCTCTGGCTCGGTCTGCTTCCCCCTCCACGCCCTCCCCGCGCTCGGTAGGGTGTCCGCAGCATCTCTTTCCCACCCCCCCCGCCCTCCGCCCCTGGCGCGCCCCCTCCCCTGCGTGCTCCCTGCCCTCAATCGGGTGCCTTAAAGTGCTTTGGCGCTGGACCATGAGAACCAGGTCCCAAAGGTATTTGGACCCATCTTTGTAGGGGCTTCTCCCTCAGAGGAGCTGAGCCGAGCCTGATCTCTGAGGCTAAGGTCAGGAGGCCAGCTCTGGCCTCCCCAGCCCAGTGCTCCCCAGGGTGAGACCAGGGGGCTAGAGCCTGATGGCAATGCCCGACTGCCTGTCAGAACTGGGCTGCAAAGAGAGGGAGCATGTGCTGGCTCGTGGAGGCACTGGGAATGCCGGGAGGGAGTGTAAGGCTCTGCCCCCCCCCCCTTAGGGGGTGAAGGGCTCACACTATGAGAACCTTCATGTGCTAGAGCTGCAAGCAATGGACCTTCCAGGTGGCCTAACACCACTTCACCCACTTATCACACCCATTTTACAGATAGGGAAACTGGTGCCCGCAGAGATCACACAATTAGAGGGGAGTCTGGAGGAAGTAAAGGTCCTTCCCATTCCCTCCTGAAGGCTGTCATCTCGTCTGTCCTGCATCACTCATTCCCCAGGGCTGGGTCAGAAAACACTTCCAGAAGAGTTTGGACCAGTTTATGAACAGGGCGTGTTTGGGGGGGTGCTCTCTGAGCGTGACCCATTAGGTTAAGGACAAAAAAAACAGTTTTGCCCTCACCCAAGCTGGTCAGGGTGATGGGGTCCTGGAGGGGAGGTGGCAGATGCAGTGGGGATGTTGGCAGTCTAGGTGATGGCCGCAGGAGAGACAGATCCTCACCTCATAGTTGATGAATCTGGAGGCATCGTCCAACTGCATGTCCTCCATCTTGTGAGGGGCATCTCGGGTGGCCAGAGCCAGGCAGCGCAGGGTGTCAATGCCTGTACCCCAGTCCCGGATCCGAGCTAGGATCTTCTCCCTGGCTGCAGGGGTGAGGGGAACGGACCGGGTGCCAATACGCATGTAGCTGCAACGTTCAATCACACTTTCTGGGGCTCCCTGTGGAATGGAGAGGGATGGAAAAGGGGTTCTGTGTAGACCTGGCCTGGAAAGCCCCTTCTAGACAACATCAAGTCAAAGAGCCTCCACTGGCCAGACCCTCAGCTGCCTCCCCTCCAGCCTGCCCCAGACCCAAAGGCCCTCTACACAGTGGTTCTCAACCTTCCTAATGTCGCAACCCTTTCATACAGTTCCTCATGTTGTGGTGACCCCCAACCATAAAATTATTTTCGTTGCTATTTCCTAACTGTAATTTTGCTACTATTATGAATCGTAATGTAAATATCTGATACACAGGATGTATTTTCATTGCTACAAATTGAACATAATCCACAGGTTGAGAACCGCTGCCAGGGTCCCAATCACCTCCCCAGTCTCTGTAGGACCTCCTGTGAAGGAGAGCTCGCTACCTCTCAACGCAAACCATTGCCCTCTTGGGAAGCTTTCAAGGTTAGGAAATTCTCCCCAACATCAAGCTAAAATTGACCACAACTGCCCCACACGACTCCCAGTCCCAGACCTTTAGGTTGGGGTGAGACATAGGTTGCACCAAGGCTTCTGAGGCCTGGGCTGGCTGGGAGGCTCTGGGATTCTGCAGCAGGTGCCCCCACGTGATCCCCCCTCCATTTACAAGAAGCTTCTCTCTTTAAATCTTGACTGCCTAGGATTTAAACAGCTGGGTCCTGTGGCCCAAGAGGCTGTGAAAGGAGGCAGGAGCTGGGCTAAATATATCCCCTCCCGGCCCTCTGGGCCTTCCCTGGACACCCAATTTCCTGTTCCACCTGAAAGGCACTCCATGTTTGCCCACCAGTCCCTGCTCATAGAGGACCTGCTGAGAGACACCAATTAGTGGCCATTTTGGTCAGAATGACCCGGCTTCCCTCAGGGATGAGTGTGACCTGGTACCCCCCAGTTGCAGGCTGGTTCCTCTGTGCAAGAGGATTCACTCAATTAACCACAGGAATAGTGCCCTGACACTCAGTTCTGGTTCAAAGAGCAGCCCTCAATCTCCTAACCCACAGAGAGGCTTGACTTAGCGGGGCCAGGAGTAGCTGACCTTCCAGAATGAGTTCAAAGTAAAAATTGACCCCCCCCCCCAATGCCACCTTAACCCAAGGGGGAAAAGGCAGCCAGTGGTCAAGGGAAGGAAGATTTGCCAGATGTGGGGGTGGAGGCAGGCAGACTCCCACCCCTCAACTCAGGGCCAGCTTGATAGAGAAAAGTCTATCCTGCCAAGCCCCTTTTAGGAGCACAGATGAGCTAGAGAGCTGAGGCTTCTGAAGGCTCCCACAGACTTGGGAACAAGTCTGGATGAGAAAAGCCAGGGCAGTATCCCTGGCGTGGACCTGAGCGCCACCTCCTAGCTGCCAAGGTGATTTACATACCTCGGTCCTGCTATAATCCTGCTCCTACAGTCTGGATTATCAAGGAATTTGTGGAGCAAGATTCCCAGTGCTTGGGGTTGAGTGGGGGGTTCCTGACTAGCCTCAGGAATTCCAAGGGGCCTATCTCTCTCACATGTCTCTGTACAGGGGGCTGGCCGGCCTGGACGAGCATCCTGATCCACCTCCCAGGCGCTGGCAATGGGCTGATTGGCTCAGCTCCTGTGGGTCAGAGCTGGCAGGAAGTCTCCAGCTGAGTGCCCCAGGGATCAGTGCTCAGCCTCCCTGAGTGACTCTTCTTTCAGTGCCTTGGATAAAGGCTTGGAGGGCACATTGATGAAGTGTGCCAATGACATGGAGCTGGGAGGGAGAGCCAGTGCCCCAGGCACAGATTCAGCATCCTAGAACAGTAGATCATATCTAGAATGATGGGTTCAGCTGGGACAACTACACACAAGGGCAAGGCAAGGGAGCCATGGCAAGACAGCCTCCAAGCAGAAGCCGGAAGCCCAGTGGTCAGGGATGCCAAGGTAGGGACTCTTGTTCAGAAACAAGCAGACCCGGGGCTCAGGTGACCCACCCATGAGATGGGGCAGCCTGATACCCAGGAGGCAAGCCTGAGGCCCCAGGGAGCTCCGCCTGACTCCTTAGTGTTGGGGAGTAGTGAGGGGGTCCCTGAGATCCTCTCCCCACACTCCCCTGCCTCTGCACACGTGGGGCAGCCAGAGCAGTGTGAAGAGCCCCGGCCTGAGGGTTGGACACCATGCTCAGCCATCATGGCTTTAAACTCCTCCTCTGCATTGATCGGGGCTGTTATCAGGAGTGTGCCCTAGGTTTCCTACAGGCCCAGTGTGGCCAGGCCAGTGCTCTGCCTTTGGGAGGCAGAAGGGACAAAGGGACAGAGTGTATCACATAGGGTCCAGGCTCCCCTGGCAGCAGGTTAGTACAGGCTCTCCCTGCCTTTGAGCAAGGAGGGGAGGTGGCACCCGAGCTGAAACACTGACTCTCAATCAGAAGGGGTCTTTTAGACCCTGCAGGTCAAATCTCCCCCATTCTGCAGCGTTCCTGACCAGATGCAGGCTAGCCAGACTCAGCTTGAATACTCTGAAGAGCAGAGAGCTCACTACCTTTCAGGACACCCCAGCCCATCATTATTAGGGTGGTACCCTAAATGTGCTCCTTGTACCTCCAAGCCATCAGTCCTGGTCCTGCCTTCTGTCCAGCCTACTTCTTCTTTTCCTCACCGCGCCCCCCACCCAGATCCTTCACCCAGAGGCCTGGTCTCCAGTCCCCTGCCTCCCTGCTCCGGGTTATCAGGATCTGTCTGAGGGCGGTACTGGTATTGAGAAGCACAGCTATGGAAGACCTGGGCCTCAGAGATCCCTGGAGGGAAGGAGGTGGGGCAGGCAGCATTTTCCCCCATTTTAGAGATAAGGAAGCTGAAGGATGTGCCCAAAGTCACAAGCCAGGAAGCTGGGAGGCATCAGGCTCCAGAGCCAGGGCCCTCCCCTTGCCACCCCATGGCCCTTACTTATTCTGGTCAGTCTACCTCTCCTGAATGGGGCAGCCACATGGAGGAGCCTTAGGTAGATGCTGGCCCCAGGCATTCACCTGGGGACAGCACCTCTGGGCCCTCACTCCGTCCCTACACCCCCCCCATCCCAGCTGGGGAGAAGGGAACCTTCACAAACAGCTTGCTGCCTGAGGTGGGCTGGCCACGGCCGATGGGTGTGCAGTACACAGACATAGACTTGCGGTCCCTGGAGAATTCCAAGGTGCATTCCTTCTTCATGAGCTGTTTAATGACCTGGAGGGAGATGCCAGCAGTCAGGGTCAGGCAGGAGAGGAGGCAGTCATGGCCGAGGATAAGCATCCTAGAGGGAGATGCTAGTGGACAGCCATGTGCCCCCTCTCTAGGGGCTTTGTCTGTGTAACTCCTGCGCCAGCCCAGTGCTTCCAGCAGGTCCCAGGGCTCAGGGTGGGGAGTGGAACACATGGCCCCTGACCCAAGCTCCTGGGAGGCAGGCAGACCCAGGCCCCCAATCCCTTCTCTTCTTTCCCCCCACCCTAACCCCAAGGCCTCAGCTTTAGACTCAAGAAGGAACCAGCAGGTGCCAGGGGTCCCCAGCCTGGAGCATCTAAGGGCCCAGACTGGAACCAGGCCCTGGGAGGCCCAATCCAGGCCTCTTCCCTCTGCCCCGCCCCCCACTCCCCCTGCCCCATGAGTTGAGACCTGGAGGGGCCCTGAGGCTTCCCAGCAGGCACTGGAGGGTAGAGGAGAGATCTTCAAGGGAGAGGACAGGGGGAGCAGGGCTTGTGCAGGAAGTGCTTGGCCAGCTTCCCTGTGGTCCTGTGGGCACTCGCTCAATCACTCACCGCATTGCATGCTCCAGCTCGCTCCACCCGGGACAGCTGGCTCACATCTGTGTCAAAGACATTCATCTTCTCTACCAGACAGGTGAGGGCTGTTTCTGTGGCTTCTCCAACCTTCTCATAGACCTTCTTGGACTGACCCCAAGGCAGACATCCAAGGTCAGGGTGGGCACAGGAAGACAAGCCAAAGCCCACTTCCTCAGCCCAGGGCAAGCTTGGTGGGAGAGGGGCACCTCTGGGCTCCTGACTTGGGCTCTGGGGGCCATGCCAGAGGTATAGCAAACATGTTTGGGGTCCTGCCAGCCCTGAGCCCCCAAGCCTTGGGGACAGCTATGGGTTGCCCAGGGGGCAGAGGCCACTCAAACCCTTCTCATAACTGGGCCAAATCAGCTGTACTGAAGACAACAAGCTAGCTTACCCTTTTGTAGACCCTCAGAGCCAGTGGGGGCCTTGGGACCTCAAGGCCAGCCTGTGTCTGGCACTGAATACCCAGGCAGATGGGCCATGAGACCCCAGGAGAGGGCAGGAGGCAGCCACTCTGACCAGCTGACACCCCCACACACACCATGGGTGCTGTCCTTTCCCTGGTCAAAGTGGGGGCTTCCTTCTGCTCTCCTGAAAGGGCAAGCATCCTTGGCCACCTCTAACAACTAGAATCTTGGAGATTCTTGAGGGTGAGAGGGGGTCATGAGAGGCCCCTGAGCTACATCCAAGACACCATCGGTGTTGGGGAGAGGCAAGCTGTGGGAGGGGTGTCCCTGGGTTGTCAGATACCCTGAGCATGGACCAACCACTCACCTCACTGTAATCCAGGGATGAATCATTGCAGAGGGCACAAATGGTGGCTAGCTCGACCAGTCCATCATACTGGCTGCTGTGAACAGGCTCCCCGTCCTTCAGCCTACAAGAGCCCAGAGCAGAGGTTGGCAGCAGCCGCTGCTTTGGCCCTCCCTCCTTGCAGGGCCCTCAAGCAAGTGAAGGGTCTCCCAGACACCACTGTAAACTGGGCAGCAGAGAGAAAGGGGGGCTCGGTGCACAAGGGATGTGCACATCCCTCTCCAGAATCAGCCCACTCTCATGGGAACCTCCCCAACCAGAGATTCTTCTAAAATGGGGCTACAAGTCCACCAAGAAGTGGCCAGAGCCCCTGAGGCCCCCTCCTACAATGACCCCACTGAGAAAGCCCACACAGACAGGCCTGTCTTCCAACCAAGTCTTATGCTCTGTGAGGACTCTGCCCTTTCTAAGGGCCTGCTCAGTGTGGGCAAAAGATGGTCACCTCCCGACCTCATCACTCCACCAAAACTGCCCACTCCAAAGTTACCCATGATCTCTAACCCAATGGCCTTTTCTCTGTTATCATTCTCCTCAGCCTCTCTGCAGCCTTGGACACTGGGTCACTCTCTCCTCCTGGATACTCTCCCCTCTCTGACCCCTCTCCTGCTTCTCCTCCTCCCTCTCTGATGGCTCCTCCTCCCCATCACACCCTCTGACCACGAGTGTCCCTCAGGCTCTGTCCTGGGCTCCCTTCTCTCCTCCCTCTGCCCTGCTCCGCTGGGTGATCTCCTCAGCTCCCATGCATTCAGTGACCATCTCTAGCTGATGGTTCTCAGATCTCCTTGTCTTGTTCCGGTCTCTCTGCTGGCCTCTGGCTTTTTGTCTCCAATTTTGTATGATACAAATGGATGTCCTATAAACATCTTAAACTCATCATCCTTCTCCAAACTGCTCCCCTCCCCTTCCCCACTGTGGTCAATGGCACCACCATCTTCTCCATCACCCAGACTCACAACCTTACTCTCTCTTTCCTCCCATATCCAGTCTGGTGCCAAATCCTGTGGATTCTATTTCCATTACATCTCTCCTCAGGTGCTGCCCCCACCCTGGTGCACACCCTCCTCCCCTTACACCTGGACTATGGCAGTAGTTGCTGAGGGGGGTGAGGACTGTCTGCCTGCCTTAGACCTCCCCCCACCCCAGCCCATCCTCCCTTCAGCCACCAAACTGATTCAGGCATGACCTTGTTATCTCACTACGCAAAAACTCCCTATCATCTCCAGGATCAAACTAACAACAGGCTCTGTTTGGCATCCAAAGCCCTCGATAACCTAGTCGGCCCCTCACACTTTCCACTCCTCCATCCAGGGACGCTGGCCTCTTGGCCATTCCTCCCCCACGATGCTCCATTTCTGGATTCCATGGTCCCTGACCCCAGGCCACTGTGGTCCCATGCCTCCAGGTCACTATCTAATGGTACCGACCACCAGGCCAGTCAGACCAGCCAGGCTCCCAGGAAGGTACCTTGCTAATGCCCCTTCCTCAGCCCTGCTCAGCTGGATTTTAGCCAGACATTCTTCTACGCCCAAGGTGACCCACAATTGTTAAAACTCATCACTCTTACATAAAGCAGTCCAGCACTGCTGCCAAATCCCAGCTGCCCAGTGGCCCCATCACACCACCTTGTGAGTGACGGTGAGTGACCAAGGGAAGATCAGCCTTGAGCAGCTCGCAATGCTCCCAGCAGAGGGTAGTGCTGCCCCATTCAGGCTCAGCCTCACAGCTCTACAGAGCTGGCTGGGGCCCCCTGGTGCAAGGATTACTTCCGCATGTGTGACCTTCAGAATCCAAACCAAGCTACCAGCCCCACGCCTTCCCAGCTCCCCATCTTCTCCAGGCTAACCATTCACAGATCGTTCAGCCAGCCGTCATGACATGGCCTCAAGCTGTCAGCAGCCTGGCTGCCCTCTGCTGGACACTCCAGCTTGCCAGTGTCCTCCCTCAACTGTAATGCTTACACCTGAGCCCCCAACACCTCCACTTCTCTAAAGGCGGCATCAGCGCTCACACTGACCTTGTGGCTCACTACCTTTCTCAGACCCTTTCAGACAATCGCTGTGTAATCATCTAAATTTAACCATCCTGTTCTTGGGAAGTCCGTCTAAGCATAGGGTGATACATTTCTTTTTATTACATTTTGTCTGAAGCACTTCAGCCCAAAGTTGAGGTCCATGAAGATCTTTCTGGGTTCTGACTCTGACCCCATGATAGCTATTACCCTCAGCTCTGTTTCACCCACAACTTTGTTTATTCCTCTTCCAAGTCACTGATAAAAAAAGCCAACCAGTGTAGATCTCCGAGGCACTCCACTGGAGACCCCTTCCAAGTTGGCATCAAACCACAAATAATTGCTCTTCAGGTTTGGCCATTCGAGGCATGGGAGTACCCCTAACAGTCCTCTCCTCACCCCATCTCTCCATCTTGTCCACAAGAAGAGCAAGAGAAGATTTTTGAACTGCTTTGCTAAAATCCAGGTGACCAGAAGCTACAGTAATCCCCTCATCTACCCATTTAGTGAGCCTGATTAAAAAGGAAAGTAGGATCAGTCTGGGGTGTCCATCTAAGGCAGTGTCCCTGCCAAGGAGTGCCAATCATAAACACCAACCTAGCCCGGTCCAAGGCAGAGTGCCAAAAATGCACACAGCCTCCAAATGTCAGCATTCATTCCCATTGCCTTTGGAAGTCAGAAGAGGAAGAGCTAGGAGTAGCCTCATGGGAGCAAGAGTCCCCTGCCTGCCCCAGGCACCCCCAGTCAACACAGGAATGGAAGTGGGATGTTCCAAGCCAGTTATTCCCTATACCTTCCCAATCTACCATTGGCCAGCCCAAGCCTGTTCTGAGGACTAGGGCAGCTGCCTTGAAGGTTATCGATGCTTCTTGCCAAAGCTAAGCCCTCTAGAGCAGGCCCACCCCCTGGAGCAAGGAGGAGGCCTCCCTAGGGAGCTTCAAGCATGCAGCTCACTACTGAATCTGGGGGTCTATGCAGGCAACAACAGGAGGGATGGGACTGGCCTCAGGGCCCTGAGGGGCTTAACCTACCAGCCCCCAGAACTGAAGTTTCCCTCCCCTCAATCCTCAGCCCTCCAGCCATACTCACACTTGGCCTTCAGGTGCATAGGTAGAGCCTGTGATGCTGAATTCATGGAGGCTACAGTCAGCTCCCTCTGCCTGGTCAATGATGAACATCTAGAGGGAAGACAGAGGCCAAGAACTGAGCTGGTGGCCACCCTGAGCAGAGAGATCTCCCCAGGCTTGGCAAGTGTCCATGAGGCTGACACCCCATCAATGTTGAGTGAGCTGTGGGCTGGGAAGCTTGCCCACCTGAACCATGGCTTCCTCTGGCTCAATGCTGTGACCACAGCGCTGTGCTTAGACAAGACAGGGAGTGAATGTTACCTAAGGGCAAAACCACTCACCTTGTCTGGCAGACTGGAAGATCAGAGAGGGCGAGCCCCTGGTTCACCTAACATTTGTGTCTGCCCCCAAATGTAGCACAGTGCTCTGCATACAGTAGGTGCTTAAATTTTGTTGCCCAAATTGACTCCAGCAGAAAGAGCATTATCTTCCTACTTCAGAAGCGTGATTATCCCCATTTTGTGGATCTCGGAACCATAGACTGAATCTCGGGTCAGAGCTGAACCACAGCCTTTGCAGGGTGTCAAGCAAAAATCGTCCCTACGCACTGTGTGGCAAGTGGTCAGGCAGTCCAACCCTTCGCTGGACAAACAGAGAAGTGGAGGCCAGGGGACTGACTTCTGCAAGTGCCAGGATCTGAACCCTGATGCTCTCACACCAAATTTACCACCTTCAGATGAAGTCACAGAGGCCATGCCAGGTTGGAGTCACCCTCTGGGCAAGTGGCCAAACCCAGAGAGGCCCCTAGGCTTTCGGTGTCCCTCCCCCGTGCAGCCTCAATGTCAGCACCATGGCCAGGGCTACCAGCAGAGCCAAAGCACAGGGCTGGGTCAGCACTGGGCGTGGGGAGAGGGCAAGCTACTACCCTCTCCTGCCCATGGGCAGGAAGGAGGCAGGGAGCCACGTGAAGGTGGTAGGAGCTGGGAAGCAGCTGTCATGGCTTGGGAGAAGCAAGATGCCAAGGGCTGGTAAGTTGTTGGCTGCCTGGCCCACCAGGCTTCCCGAGAGCCTTCTCTGACACAGACCTGGCTGTCCTGGAGATGGGAGCTGGGGGAGATATCTGGGGAGCCACGCCCATGCTCCTAGGAATGAGTGTGGACCATGCCCGTCTGTCTGTGTTCTCCTTCCCTGCCATCCCGCAGACCAATGTTACATTGGCTAGCTCAGCAAGGGCTGAGGTCAGTTCCCAGCCCTGGTGAGTCTGGAGTGCTAAGGTCTCCCTCTGTGAGCAAGCTTGAGGTTCCCCCTCTCTCCCATCAGATCGGCAGGGGTAACATAGGGTGTGGGCAAACAGGCCACTGATGCCCTGCCTATGGGTCATGCAGTGGTCTGGCTCTACCCTGAGAATTCCCTAACTATGCACACCCTCTGCCCTGCTATGCCTCTAAAAGTCCCAGGGCCCAAAGAAGTAGAGGAAAGAGGTATCTAGTGGGTGTATTTCATAATGGCCTCAGACCCGAACCAGGGAGTTTGTTTCCATAGGGCAATGGCTAAACAGATTATGGGGTGCGGATGGCATGCCAGCACAGGAGGTGAGTGCGGCCTGGAGCCTGGGCCTAGGAGAAGCAGGCAGAGGGAGGAGCACGGAAGGTGAGGATGGCAGCTGGCTGGAATGAGGACAAGGAGTGGAGAATTCTGGCAGCCTTTGCCCCCGCACAGTGCCTGTGGCCTCCCCATGCTGGGACATCCCTCTGCACTGCTGGTTGCTTCTCCCTTGGCGAACTCCTCCTAGTGCCTCCATTTTGAGGAGGGGTCTAGACAAGCCAGCGGTCACTCTCCAGACTTCACCACTATGACCTCTGGGTCCTTTCATGTGGAGTCTTTCCCCATTAGAAGTGAAGCTCCTTGAAGGCAGGGGCTGTGTTTGTGTACCAACTGCTCTGTGTGAGGCATCCCTCTGGATTGTAAGCTCCCTGAGGGCAGGCAGGGGCTGTAGCCTCTCCTGGTCCTGTCTCCTCCATCCAGAGGCCAGCAGCAGTCATTCCACTGAATGAATGCTGAAGGGCATCTAAGGCAGGCCCAGTATTAGCTTAGGAGCCACCACTGGACCAGCGGCCAGTCCAAGGAGGCTCATTCCCTGGAGGAAGAGTCCAGTCAGCTGTGGGAAAGCCCCATCACAATCCTGTAAGAGGGAATGGTGTGGGGGAGGTCAGAGAATCTACTGGGGTGGGAAGATGTTTGCTCAGATCAACCTTTCTGTCTCCCTTGTTTCAGGGAGGCCTCTCCAGGCTCCAGAGGTCTGGCCCAGTCCTGCTCTCTGAGCAGCTTAGTACCAACCGCACACACCTCTAACAGATGAAGTCCAAACTGCAGGGCCTAGATTCCCCCATCCCTGAGCCTGTGGCTCACACTGCCCACCAGCTCTGAGACCCCAGGGCCCTGGCTCAGCCAGGGCAGTGTCTGTGATGAGGTCCTTGCCTAAGAAAGGGATGTTTGTGGGAATGTATATGTGTGTATGTGAGCTTGTGTAGAGGGCATATGTGTGAGAGTGGGGGGAAGTGTTTGTTAGTGTGTGTGTATGTGAATGGGGGGGGGAGGGGGAGGTGGCAGAACAGATCTAGTGTCCCCACCACACTTGACACAACCTGCTTGGACACTGGGGACATCACGTGGGCTGTGGGCAATGTCTGCTGATGGAGGGAGCTCCAGGGCCCAGTACTCCTACCCTCCCCCCCCCACCAGCCATCTGGAGGGCAGATGAACCGAGCCCTGGGTTTCTCTCATCAGTTAATTGGCCAACAAGCATTAATTAATCAACTACCATGATCTGGGCCCTGTGCTGGGCATACACGTGTCCTTATTTTGCTAGTGACTTCCAAAGTTCCTGGCAGGTCAAGGCCACCTCTAAGCCCTTTGACACATTGGGGGACCCTTGGGCAAGTAGCTGGGGTCTGGTGGTGAGCAGGGGGCCCTGCCCTGCCCTGCCCCAGCCAGACCAATGTTCAGACCCCAAGCCCAAGTTCATGACCTCTTGGGTGGGGCCTCCTAGGGCTGGAGTTCCTTGGACACAGTCAGGGAGCCCCCAGAATGGGCATCCAGGGAGTGCTCCAGGGGCACCTGGTTAAAACTGTCCATAATTGTTTTATCTCACCCTTAACCCAATTACTGTTTCCTAGATTGCTCTTCGGTTTGCCCGAAGCCTTACATTTTTACTCACGTTACTGCCAGTGGTTTCTAATTTTGTCCCACTGTGGGATCTGTGAGCACAGCATGCACGATTTCTGCCTTTTCGATTTACCGAGGGCTTTTTTTATGACCAAGCATGCGATCTATTTTGGGGAGAATTCTGTGTGTACTTGGAGACTCTGTCATCTCTATTTTTTTTCCATTCTGTTATCCCCATATGTCCAATTTTCCAGCTTATTCAATAAACATCTCGGATCTGGGATTTCTGTGTTAATCTTCTTCCTGCATTTGTCATATTCTGATAATGGGGTACTGAAGTACTCTGTGATTTATATACACATATGTGTTTATTTCAGCTATTTCTCCTACATTGCTGTAGATTGATATTTTACCAATTTATCTGCCAAATTGTTTGGTGCATGTGTATGTTATAAATGGCTAGACATTTATTTTCTGCTCCTTTTGCCATAATGTCCTTGTCATTTTCTGACTTGAATTCAACATAATGTCATTGCATCTTTTTTTAAAACTTGGATCTAAACCAAGGCACTTACATTTTGTTCTCTTCTGAACCAAGTTTCCTGAGAAGGCAAGTGTGCTGAGAAATTTGAGGAGATTCTCCTCATTGGCATTTCTGGATAATGAATGTCTTGGTCCTTTCAAAGCTTCAATAATTCTTTTCTTTGTCATTACAGTTTGGATGTCAGATAATCATGTGTCTGGAAAATTTTGACCTTTGGACATCTCCAGGCTGGGGTCTTGTGGGTTCTTTCCTTTTGGGAACACCGTCTATCATTGACCATGCTGGGAAATGTTTCCCTCTGATTCATTCTCCAACTATGGTGCTGCTGAGCTAATGCTGGCTGCTCCTCTTCCATGAATGTCCTCAGGTGGTAAGGGATGGTGGGGCCATCCTGAACCCACTCTGGGACTTTATGTTCAGTGGTTAGGAAGCACCAGGGACTTCACTCCCACACAGCCCCTGAATCCGCATGCGGAGGTGGAGGAGAGGGACACAGCAGGAGAGAGGAGGCTGCAGCATTGATTGAGGAAAACTGCTCTGGAGAAAGGCATCCGTCCATCTCTGACCAGAGGGGGATGATGGGAGCGGGGAGATGGCCAGATCGCCAGCATGTGCCACTGGTATCTGCAACGTCGAGATGGCAGCATTGCAGGAGGGAAGACGCCCCGATGAGGAGGGGGAAGAGGCGCAATCTGCACCAGGCTGGACTCCTGAGAACCTTCCTGTATTTTTTGGAAGCTGCTTCTTTGTGGGCTGGCCATTGTTCGAATGCTAAATGTACGCTCACCAAAAGGACAATCACAGAGAACTCAGACAGGGCAAGCATCAGCATGGTGGTCAAAAGCGATACAAGGACACTCCCAAGGTCTCTCTGAAGAACTTTGGAATCAACTGTGAGACCTGGGAGATGCTGGTACAGGTTGCCCAGTATGGCGCGCCCTCATTGGGGAAGGTGCCGAGCTCTATGAGCAAAGCAGAATTGACACAGCTCAAAGGAAATACAGGATACGAAGATTTAGAGAATCCACCCCAAATGGTCACATGTGCCTGGCTGGTGGTGGCCCCTTCCCAGCTCGTGTTGGCCTGATCAGTCAGTCAGTCACACTGTGACTTCACTCTAACATGGTGGTGGCGGCATTTTGGTTCTTTTCAAGAAGGAAGGACAGCAGCCAATCAACCTTGTTTCCTTCAGGGAGATTTAGAATTTCTCTTTAACATG
Source organism: Pseudochirops cupreus (assembly GCA_028627135.1). NCBI lineage: Eukaryota > Metazoa > Chordata > Mammalia > Diprotodontia > Pseudocheiridae > Pseudochirops > Pseudochirops cupreus. Next base: position 1,619,373 of record CM053580.1, on the reverse strand, counting down.
GTTGAGACCTGTGACTTCACTGGCATAGGGAACTCCAGATGAGGAGAGTCCCTCTGCCAATGCAGGTTGCTACCTGCCACCTGCTCTGCCACTGAAGTCTCAGTGAGGTAGCTGGGCCCCAAGGCCAGGTGACATGCCCAGGGTCACAGCCAGGCTGGGGCAGAGGCAGGACTGCGGTCCAAGGCTTTCTGGCTCCCAGAGTCTGGCCTTCTTCCCAACACACCATGCAGCCCCTTTTGGATATGCATCTTCTCTGGCTAATCGTCTTTCTTGGCATGCCTCATGTACCTCCTGGCACTGGTCCAGCTGGCACATGCCCAGAGGGCTTCTGTCCCCAAATGTCCTCATCACATCAGACACCATGCTGGTTAGCTGGGCCTAAGCTTCTGGGGTGGCCTTTCCCTTGTCCTTGTCTCTGGGACCACAGAGGCAGTTCCTCCCAGGGGAGCTGTCCACAGCACTCCCCTTTACACCGAGAGGCAGTGCAGTATACTGGAGAAAGAGTAGTCCTGGGTGTGAGTCCTGGCTGTAGGGTGCACGTTCTAGACAACTCTCGAACCCAAGACCTTGTGGAGATGGGGCCCACCTGCATCACTAAGTCTCCTCACCTGAAGGTCCAATGAAATCCCACCTCCTGGCCTGCCTTACCCCCTCCCACAGCCAGCCAAAGGGCAAGCTTGGTGTTGCCCAAACCACACAGTCCATCTGCCCTCCCTCCCAGGCCAAGGACCTAGAGCCTCCTCCCTTCCCCCTCCTGGGATTCCAAGCTTACCACCTCTCCCAGGAAGCCTTTCCTAATGGCCTTCACTGTCAGGGGTCTCTTTAGCCTCAGATATTCGGGTAAGTATGGATCCACTTCATGTAATGTCCCCCAGCAGGATTTCAGCATCCTGAGGACAGGGGCCATTTTTCATATAGTCTCTGAATCCCTAGACCCTCTCCCAATGCCTGGCCATGGCAGGCACTTAATCAGTGTTTGCTGGACTGGACTGCTTCCCTCTCTCACCTAATGTGCTAGCTGAGGAGGGGCCACAGTGGGAGATGTACAAAGCACTGACCTCCGGGGTCAGACGAGCAGGCCCTCCCTCCAGGGGCTGGGGGCTAGGGTCGAGGTCACTCTGCAGACTCAGCCCCTCCCTCCTCCATGCCTTCTCTTGTGACCCATGACACTGTAGGCAATGACATCAGTCCTGTCCAGTTCAGCCTCTGGGCAGCTAACTGTGTGGTCACTCACCAACACAAGGCCTCTCTCGGTCTCTGGCCGTTCTCTTCTTAACATTTGCGACTTCTCTGGGGGATAGAGCCCTGCCATGTACTGGCTTCCCAGGAGTCACCATTCCCCTTCTATGGGGCCTGAAGGTCTGTCAGTGAGGCCAGAGGACTGACAGAAAAAAGAGGAAGCAACCACCACCACAGACTCACTGTGAGACCTCAAACAAGAGCCTCAGTATCCTCATCTGTCAAATCGACACCACAACAGTACCTACTATGTGCCAGGCCCTGGGCTGACCACTTGACAAATGTGGTCTCACTTGTTCCTCACAACCCTGGGATGTAGGTGCTGTTATCACCCCATTTTACAGATGAAGAAACAGAAGGAAAAAAGGCTGTGACTTGCCCGGGGTCACAGAGAGGCAGGATCTGAACTCGGACCCCATGTTCTAGCCACTGTATCACCAGCTGCCCAGGATCTTCCCCCAACATGAATTTCCAATGAGATAATGAATGTGAGTCTGCTTTGAAGAGGCAGGTGGGGTCTACAGCCTACTCTGAGTACACATCCCAGTGAAAATCTTGGAAGTTCAAGGCCTCAGAGCCCAGGGCCCTGGAAGCTGAGTCAGCTTGCTAGCAGGCAGTGAACCTCACCTGGCTTCCCCTAATCAGCCCAGCCATCAGGCAGGCAGACCCAGAAACCAGCCAGAGCCCCTAGACAGGGATCCTTGGCCCCTGGGCTATCTTGCTCCGGATGAGGCTGGACAGCAGCAGCATCTAACTTCCTACCTCCTTAGGGCTGATCTATGGGGTTCTGTGGCCCCCTCAGCTTCATAGTCCTAGTGACTTCCTCTCTACTGTGGTTCTGGATGAACTGGCTGTCAGGACAGTGGGGGTCTGGACTGTGTCCTCCTCCCAGGGCAGAGCAGAGATGCAGGGGAGAGAGGGAAGACTGGAGGTCTCTCCAGGGATCACTTCCCTAGGACAGCTCTGCAGAGGTTAAGCATGTAGGAGTTAGGGGGCCTGGGACCCACACCCACACCAGGGGAGGGGCCTCAGATCCAGCCCCAATTCCAGGAAGTAGGAAGGAGATACTGCTCAACCCCAAACTTCAGGGTAAAGTGAAGGAGGAACAGTGTTCAACAAGCTGTGGGAGCTTGGACAAATCCTTCCTGCCCTCTGGGCCTCTTATGTTTAAAACAAAGGGGGTTGGACTCAATCAGTTTGAAATACATGGACTGCAGGCCCTTCCTCATCCTAGCTGCTCCCCTCTGGATGTTCACTTGACAGGCTTTCAAAGAATCCTGGGAAGGGCAGTACTGCCTAGTGGATAGAGCCTCTGGGTTTGGTGTCAGGAAGGCGTGGAGCAAACCTCGACCTCTGACATTCACTGTGGGACCATGAAGTGAAATATGCCCCCCAAAGTCACTAAACTCTGTGTATGTGTGTGTGGGTAGGTGGGTGTGTCCTTTGACCCAACAACACCACCCTGGGTCTCTACCTCCAAGAGATGCAGGAAAAAGGGCTCAGAGGTACAAGAATATATACAGTAGCTCTTTGTGGCACTGACAAATTAGAAACTCTTCCTACTTTCTATATTATTGTTGAGGGCACCACCACCCTCACAGTCCCCCAGGCTCACAAGCTAGATATGTCATCCTGGACTCCTGACTCACTCTCACCCTCCATATTCAAGATGGTGCCAATGTCTGTGACTTCACCGGCAGCATCTCTGGTCCATTTCACATCTGTAGCATCTCTGGTCCATTTCACCTCTGCAGCATCTCTCCAATCTGCACCCTCTTCTCCTCTGACAATGCCCCACCCTGGTGTAGATCCTCATCACCTCACACCTGGACTATTGCAATAGCCTTTCAGAGAGTCTGCCTGCCTCTAGTCTCCGCCTATTCCAGTTCATCCTCCATTCAGCCACCAAAGTGACCACCAAATTGTCTTTTGCCCTTTTTCATATTCCCATCACTTAGCAGCACAGTGCCTGGTACATAGTAGATACTTTAATAAATGTTTACTGATGGTGCCCATCAGTGGGGGAATGACTGACCAAATCATGGCCCTTGAATGGAACAGAATGCTATTGTGCCATAAGAAATGTCTAGGGGACTGGTTTCTGAGACGCCTGGGGAGCCTCATGGGACCTGATGCTGTGAAGTTAGCAAGAGAACAGATTACTCAATAATAATATTGTGAAGATGAAAGTCTTGGAAAGACTCAGGACCTGTGGTAAGGCAACCCCGAACCATGACTTCAAACAGTGCCAAAGATGAGCCAGAAAACCACCCCCCACAAAGGGCTGGGGGTGCCGGGTGTGGAATAAGGCAGACATTTCCTGACATGGGTGCTCATGCCAGCATAGTTTGCTTGTCCCTGCATGTCTGTCACAGAGCCTTTGTTTTGCATTTTAGTTGTTTGGGGCATGGGGCAGCAGAGAGGATGAGGTATGCTGTCAAAGGAGAAAGATGAGAACCAGAGCATCGCTAAGGTGTTTTCCAAGTGCTCAGTGAAGAGAGGCCAGCCAGAAGCACAGATGAGCAGAATGGCCATGGAAGCGCAGGTTTTACTTATTACAGACATTTTGGAGAGGGTCATAAACTGTGCCTGCCCGAGATCCCTGCTTCCTGCACAGGCCCCTTCTCAGATCATTCTCTATGTGGGCAGGCCCCTTTTATCTGCTGTTGGGGAAGTTCAGAATGAACACCATAGGCACAACTGGGGATTCCTGCTTTCTTCCTGCATCCTCCAGATTCTCAGGGATGGCTCCCATCATTTCCCCACCAGCAACCAGGACCACCTGCCTGAATTCCCTCTTGTTGGCTCCTCCACCTTTTGAAGAATGAAGTAATCACTAGGGACCTCAAGAAGCTACTAGCTGTTCTATCCCCCCAAGAGTGATGATGTTCCAGTTCTGGGGCTCCCTGGGAGGCCCTATGCCCCCGTGGGCTGCCATGTCCTATTTGTCCTGTGTGCTATGGTGCCAAGGCCTCTTGGGCTGATGGTCGTGGCCCTGAGCGCATCAGTGAAAAGCCAGTGAGGGAAGGGTCTTCCTGATGGAATTCCTCAGCTCCTAGCCACTTGAGCACAACCCACAGGGGACTCCACAGTAAAGCTTTGTCATGTACTTTCCTCTTCTCCCCAGCCTGACTGTCAGCTCCCAGGGGAGAAGGTGCCTCTCTTACCAAATGCCCCCAGAGGACAGAGCAGCCTAGGCTGGGGTATTCACTAAAGACCTGTGGGACTGTTCAATAGACCGCTAGCATGGTAAAAGTGAGTACATAAGGGTTAGCAAGAAGGCTGAGGGCCTGATAGAGTCTACAGGCCCAGCCTGTCTCTGATGAACACACCACGTCTGCATTCCAGCCTCAGTCAGACTAGTAAGTGCAGGCTGGTCTCTGCCCTAGAGAAGGGAGCTGGAGGGAGGCCTCTCCAAGCTCCAGTTCAGCAGGGACAAGGAAGAGTTCCTTAAACTAAGGAGGGGGCTCCCATCAGAAAAGAGAGAAGAAAATCTCTGGCCTCTGGAGCAGTCTGAGGCTCAGAAAGTGAAAGGCCACGGTGCAGAGGAGAAAGGGAAGGAAGAACAACCCTGCCTCGAAGCATGAAGTGGACAGCAGCCCCTCCAGAGCTTAACCCTCTGATAGGGAGGAGGAAGCAGCTGCTTGGCCCTCAAGGAATGAGTTGATGGGGACCCTGGGTGCTCTCTGGTGGGAGATCACCCTGGCAGGTTCAGAGGCAATGATGAGGGAAGGCTGGAGACAGCCTGCCTGGGGCTGCCAGGGTAGGGATCTCTTAGCCTGACAACAACAGTGAGGTCAGAGGGGTTCCCAGGGCACGCAGTGAGGACCTGACCAAGAATCTCCCCAGATCCCTGGAGCCAGGCAATGATGATGACATGACCCACATCTGGGGCTTTGTACAGCTGGGGTGAAAACTACCAGCAGAAACCATCCCTAAGGAGGTGCAGAAATCCCATGGTCTGAGGGGCAAAGCTGGAGTTTTCCTCACCTCTGCCCAGTGAAAGGGAAGACTCCACAGGAGAAAGGCAAATCGGTCTAAAAATGGAGACGTGGGAGACATGGTGATGCACGCAGGAGGATTTTTCAATGCCTGCCTTTTGAAGTATTGGGAATTTATGATGAGATGCAAAAAAGTATTCCTTTATGGTTCCATGCCACCTCAGAAGGTCTATAGTGGAGTGCCCCAGGTATCTGTGAGTCAGATAAAGTGGCAACCTCGCCGAGTTTGCAGATGATGCAAAGCTAGAGGGAAAAACCCAGCCATTGGCAGAGTCAGCATCATGAGACCTTGACAGGCTCTGCCACTGGGGCTAAATCTAATGAGGGGAAACTTAATAGGGAAAAACATAAAGTTTTATGTTTGTGCTCAAAAACGTCTCCCACCAGAGCAAAGTGAGGGAGTTTGTCCAACAAAAGGGCTGAGGGTTACTGAGGCCTGCAGGTGCATCAGGAATGGGTGGTGGGAGTTGCTGGCAGCTGAGAGCTACCCATTCACTTGGAAGAACAAGGTGTGGGGTGCCCAAGGGCCAGGGAAGCAGCTGGGGGGGGGGCATGTCTGCCAAAGAGGATAATAACAGGCCAGCCCTCAGCTGCTGGCCCCCCCGGGACTCACCCTACAGAGCTCGACCTTTCACACCAATGAACAGGTTTCACTGTCAAACCTGAAGAGGGGAGGGAAGGAATTCACGTGAGCATTTTACAGATGGAGAAACTAAGACATGGAGGCTGAGTGACCTGGTAGAAGAAGAGGCAAAGTTCAGAGTGCAAGACAGTCTCATGAATTCTGCTCTGTCCCCTTGTTTTTCCTCTTCTGGCTCCCCCTCCCAGGGCACCCACAGAGACCTCTCCAGTGCCTGCACTGCCATCCTCGGGGCTAGAAGGTGGTGAAGCAGCCTGTTAGGTGGCCTGGTCCCGGCTGGGCAGGGGCGTGCTAGCATTAGATGAATGGTCCACATCTCCTGGCATGTACAGATGAGAAGACCACAGACTGGGAGGGGTCTGCCAGGAGCTGCCTTCCAGACCTGCCCCTTTCCCATGACACTAGACAGAGGGAGAGCTCAGCCTTCCAGACTGACCCAATGGTTTGGCTAATGCCATGAGACAGCCCCATGTCCACAGAGAATTGGTGGAGAAGTCACTCCTCATCTCCTGCCTGCTTCCCTGGTCCCAGATGAGGGGCAGAGAGCTGAGGCTGGCAACAGGACCCATGGGACACAGCCTTCCTGTCCTCCATGGCAGGCCAGGCCAGGCCAGCTGCTGTCTCAGGTCTCTGTTCCCCAAAGCTCCTCTGCTCACAGGTCCCCTTAGAGCCTGCTGGGGAAAATGACAATCACTAGGCCTGGCCCTGACTGATCTCATGCTGGGCCTTACCGTGAGCTCAATGACTTGGTAATCTGGCCCGCCCCCATCCACAGCTAAGCACCTTCCACATGGGCCTGACACATCTTCCCTTTCCTCTCTTCATGGGCAACTACAGTCCATCCTTCCCCTAGAGGATCCCTTCTCCTTGCTCTGCCCTTGCCCCCCTCATTAGACAGCAAGCTCCCTAGTGGCAGACAGCATGTCTGCAACCTGCTTTCCATCTCCCCCAGCATGTGCTCCGGCTGTGCTCTGCCTGGCACACAGTAGGACAACATGGACCAAACAGGACAGAATCGAACTGTGTCCCCAAGGGCCAGTACAGGGCTAGGCACCTAGGAGTAACACACCAGGAAGGGGAAGGCAGGGAGGTGGGTGAGAACACAGCTCTCAAAAATGTGCTGGAGAAACCGAGGCAGTCTTGACGGACAGTCCTTCCAGAATGCTGAGGGAATGACCAATAATTCAGGTGTACCAAATTCCATCTCCCTGCCCCCATGCCCAGCAGGCCCTCCCTCCTCAAAGCAGTAGCTTCTCCCCAGACCCAGCTCAAGGTCACCTCCTACAGGAAGCCCTCTTTGATGTCCACAGGTATCAAAATTCTTTTCTTCCTCAAAGCACCTTGCATCTAATCCCAGTCTGACATGTTGTTTCCCCTAAGAATGTGAATTCCCTGGAGGAAGGGGATGTTTCTCTATTGTCTTTATATCTCCAGAGAGCCCCAAATATAGCCTACTGGTGAGGGAACACCAGAGACAGCAGCAGCTTTAAGAGCTCCTGACCCAGAGACATAAGGATGTCAAAAAGAGATTGCAGAGGATGCTTTGCTGGCATTGAGTACAGCTGGCACTGTTTGGCCACTCTATTGTCCACAACGAGTTCTGGGTCACAGTTCCAGGACAGAGAGTAGCACTGGGGCTCAGTAATAAGGGAACAGAGGCCCTAGTTGCAGTTCCAAAGCAAAGAAAGTGCTAGAGCAGTGACCACACCTCTCCTTAGATCCTCCTACTTTGGAAGAGCTGAAAACTTACAGATTCCCCAGAACTAGCTTTAAAGACAGCAACAAGAAAGACCTGAAAGTTGAGACAATGCCCCCTCTACCATGGGAGCAGAGTCCAATTTTAACATAAATTTCAAAGTTATGAAATAGGCTGGGAAAATGGGGACAGGGTAAGAACCTGACTATAGAAAGTTACTATGGTAACAGAGAAAATCAAAACACAAACTCAGAATATAACAATGCCAAAAAAGCCACATGCAAAACCTCAAAGAAAAATGTGAATTGGTCTCAGGTCAAGGAAATAATTCCAGGAAGAGCTCAAAAAAGGACTTAAAAATTAAATAAGAGAGGCAGAGGGAAAAAAATTGGTAAAAGAAATGAGAGTGATGCAAGAAAATCATGAAAAAAAATCAACAACTTGGTAAATGAGGCACAAAAAAAATACTGAAGAAAATAACATCTTATAAAGCTAGAATTGTCCTGATGGTAAAAAGAGGTACAAAAATGCACTGAAGAAAAGAGCCTCTTAAAAAGCTGAATTGTCCAAATGAGAAAAAAATGTACAAAAAATTCACTGAAGAAAAGAACTCCCTAAAAAGTAGAAGCGGTCAAATGGAAAAACAGTTACAAAAGCTCACTGAAGAAAATATCTCCTTAAAAATTAGAATTGGTCAGGAGGAAGCTAATGACTCCATGAGATATCAAGAAACAATAAAACTAAATCAAAAGAATGAAAAAATAGAGGAAAATGTAGAATATCTCACTAGAAAATAGAAGAGTGATAATTTAAGAATCATTGAACTACCCAAATTCCACAATCAAAAAAAGAACCTAGACATCATCTTTCAAGAGATTGTCAAGGAAAACTGCCCTGATATTCTAGAACCAGAGGGTAAAATAGAAATTTAAAGAATCTACTTATCACTTCCTGAAAGAGATCCCAAAATGAAAACTCCTGGGAATAAGATAGCCAAATTCCAGAGCTCCCAGGTCAAGGAGAGAATATTGCAAGCAGCCAGAAAGAAACAATTTAAATATCATGGAACTACAGTCAGGATCACACAAGATTTAGCAGATTCTACATTAAAGGATCAGAGGGCTTAGAATATGATATTCCAAAGGGCAATGGAGCTAGGATTAGAACCAAGAATTACCTACCCAGCAAAACTGAGTGTAATCCTTCAGAGTAAAAAATGAAGATTTCATGAAATAGAAGACTTTTAAGCATTTTTAATGAAAAGGCCAGAGCTGAATAAAAAAATGTTACTTTCAAATACAAGACTCAAAAGAAGCATAAAAAGCTAAAAAAGAAAGAGATTCAATAAGGTTAAACTGTTTCCATTACAACATGGGAAGATGATACTTGTAACTTGTAAGACCTTCATCACTATTAGGGCAGTTAGGTGAAGTATACATAGACAGAGGGCAGGAATGTGAGTTGACTGTAACAGGATGATACCCAAAAAGATAAAATGAAATAGAGAGCTTCCAAGCCTGCCTGATGAGAAGACTGGAGTTGAATAGGAAATGTGACAAACACAAGATTCAAGAGAGGCAAAACGGACTTTTGAGGAGGTACAGGGTAAAAAGAGAGAGAAAGATAAACAGGAAAATGGGATGGAGGGGAAAAAGTCATCATTACTGTGAACACAAATGGGATGAGCTCATCCACAAATAGCAAAATGGATTAAAAACCAGAATCCAACAATATGTTGTACACAGGAGACACACAGAATTAAAATAAAGGGCTGGAGCGGAATCTTAGACTATTCAACTGACTCAGTAAAAAAGGCAGGGTAGCAATTCTGATCTCAGACAAAGCAAAAGCAAAAACAGACCTACTTAGAAGAGATGATTGGGGAAAGTGCAACTAAAGGTACCATAGACAATGAAATGATATCAAAAATATTTACAGTAGTTTCTCCAATAAAGGCCTCGTTTCTCAAATATATACTGAGTGTAGAATTGAGTCAAATTCATAAAATAAGAGCCATTCCCCAATTGATAAATGGTCAAAGGATATGAACAAGAAATTTTCAGAAGAAAAAGTTAAATCTATATATATAGTCACATGAAAAAATACTCTAAACCACTATTGATTAGAGAAATGTGAATTCAAACAACTCTGAGGTACTCATATCTATCAAAAATGACAAATGCTGGAGGGGATGAGGGAAAAATAGGTATACTAATGTTGGTGGAGTAATGTGCTACTGGTCCAACCGCTCTGGAGAATGCTCAAAGGACTATAAAACCATGGATATTCTTTGACCCAGCAATACCACTGCTAATTCTATATCCCAAAGAGATCTAAGAAAAGGGAAAAGGACCCACTTTTACAAAAATATTTATAGCAACTCATTTTGTGGTGGCAAAGAATTGGAAACTGAGGGGATGCCCATCAGCTGGGGAGCGGCTAAATAAGTTGTAGTGTACAATTGTGATGGAATACTATTGTACTGTGGGAAATGGTGAGGAGGGTAGTTTCAGAAAAACCCTTGGAAGACATATATGAACTGATGCAAAATGAAGTGTGAAGAACCCAGATATCTTTGTGCATGTTGTAACGATGATCAGCTCTGAAAGCCTCAGCCACTCGGATCAAGACAACAATCCAGGGCAGCTCCAAGGCCCTCCTGATGAAGAGTCTCTCCGCCTCCTGAGAGAAGACTGATGGGGTCTGAATGCAAAGTAAAGTCCAGTTTGCTCACTTTGTTTCCTTGCTCGTTTCTGGTAATATAGCTAATACGGAAGTGCAGTTTGCATGACTCCACATGTATAATTGATATGTTCTTTGCCTTCTCAGTGGGTAGGGGAGGGGTGGGAGGGAAGGAGAGAATCTAGAGGCCAACATTTTAAAAAGAAAAGAATGCTATAAATAAATATTAAACTTTAAAAAGAAACGTTTGTGGGAGGAAGAAAGGAGGGAGAAAAGGAAGGGAAGATGGAAGATGAGAGGAGGGGGAGAGAGAGTGTGTGGGTGAAAGTGACTTCTCTACGGGGCCCAGGAAGAGCAGCTGGGGCCACCTCTCTGCCCTCAACTGTTGAGCAGGGGCCCCGCTTTGGAGAGGCAGCAGCTGGGGCTCTCCAAGGAGAATGGAAGGACCGTTTACATTTGTGACAAACAGCCAGGAGGAAGTAGCTGCACATTCATCCACAAACAGGATAGGACGGCAGTTTCCAAGCCAGCCCAGCTCCTTTGCACAGGCAGCTGGCACAGGGCCAGTCCTTGGACTCCCAGTGGAGCCAGCTGGGGCTTCTGCCCTTATAAGGCTGGGAGGAATCCCGTTGGCTCCAGGGAAAGGCCTAGGAGGAAGCAGCTCTGTGGCCCAGTTCCTCTCCCCAGCACCCCTCAGGCCCTCCCAGCCTTTGTTCATTATTGGAACTGGGGACAGAGCCCGGAATGCAAAGGTCACCTGTCCCACAAGTGCCAAGAAAGTCTGGCAAGCTTTAAAAATCCCTAGGCTTGGGAAAGGAGAACCAGAAATTAGGCTAAGAGTGGGCATAGGGACTAAGGCTAAAACAGGATCACGTGGGATACCTGAAGTACCAACTCATCAGCCTGCAGGAAGCATCTTCCCAACCAAAGAGTGCATAAAGATCATCCAATGGTCCCTAAAACCTGCTGTTGAGACCAGAAGAGATCACTGGAATATCCTTTGGCCAGCTGGGGAAACTGAGGCCCATGGGGGGGTCCTCACCTTCCATATGCTCCCCCATATTAATGACTTTTCTATGGGATTATTCCCCAAAGGGGCTTCCTCAGCTGTCTTGGCCTGACTTGGAATGACCAGCAGCCCCCCACCCCGAGCTGGGGAGCAGAAGCCTCAGGGGGTCTCACCAGTTTGCAAAGGTTTCCTTCCCAAGCCCAGCAGCAGGCCTGTTACTTGTCCTCAAAGGAGTTCAGCAGTAAACACCGGCCACAAAGGGGAGTCCATGACAAGGACAGGCTGTGACCAACACCCTTGAAGGGGACCCTGAGCTTCTGAAGGGCTGGGGTCTCTGCCACGAGGCTCCCTTTGCTCACACCATGCTTACAGTTCATAAAGCTCATACACATCCATTACCTCAGCCCCTGCCCCACCAGTGGGGGTGGGAAGGACAGAGGTGAAGAGGAAGAAGTGACTTGGGGGGGGTCTCCCATGGCCCCCCACCTAGTTACTAAGTGATTGCTAGTCCCAGCACTTAGAGCCCTCCACAGCCTCTCATATCCACCCCTTCTCCTGCTTGTTGGGCCAAATTAGTCCCAGCTCACTGTTCTGCCCTGGGCCAGGAGATCCAGGCTGATAAGGGGAGGGGGAAGGGGATGGGGGAGGAGGACCTCAATTATCACCAGCCAGGCCCCATAACCTCCCAGACCTCTGCCTTGACTGTCACAAGGGGCCAGGGCTTCATCTTCTGCCCTCCTGTTGCCTCTCATGCCCCTCCTGCAGAGCATCTCTGCTGCGAAGGCCATGGCCACCTACTGGCCTCTAACTCCTCGGAGAATTCCGGAGATGCTGTCACAGGATGCCCAGGACAAAGCTCTGATCCCTCAGAGCCAGCTCCAGCTCAGCCCTGCCCCTGACTCCTGATCCTGGCCCTGGCCCTGACCCTTCCCCTGAGCTCCAGTCCTGCCCTGACCCTGCCCCTGAGCCCCAGCCCTGCCCTGGCCCTGGACCTGGATGTGGGCAGGATGATAAGACTTTTAGATGGATTCAGAAATAGTTAAAGGCCTGGACCCCAAACCCACCAATTAAATTCATATATTGTCAACCTGGAAGTTAGGCTAAGGTTGGGGGGTCTCCACCATTCCAAGCAATCATTCGATGACAGAGTTTTCAACAAGGTAGGGTAGCCTGTGGTCTTTGTGAGTGTGACAGGGGCTTTTCTTTGAATGAGTCAAGAAGGGAAGCCACGGGATTGGGTGAGAGGCGCAGCCACACCCCTGTAGCTGAGGCAAGCTCCAGAGGATGCCCCGGCGTCCATCTTGGGCCAATTAAAGCCAGGCAGTGACAGGCCCACAGTAGATGGTTATCTTGCTGCCCTCTACTCTGCTCAGGCCCCATCCAGAGCTTCAAGTGATCAGAACTAAGAGCCAGCATTTAAGGAGGACAGAGTCCAGAGGGCTACCAGCATGGAGAAGAACCTTCAGTTCATGCCTTATGAGGACTGATTGAAGGAAATGGACATCTGGGGTCTGGAGAAGAGACAGAGCTGCCTTCAAAGGGCGGGCAGGCCCAGGAGCAGCCATGGAGGGAGTCATCAGGCCACCCACTGACCAAGTTGGACCCAAATGGAAAGGCTGCCCCTCTCACTGAAGAAGAAGAAGGTTGAGATGGTAATCCATCGACTTCACAAGAGCCCAAGATTGTGCAGCTCAGGGCAGCAGCTCAGGGAGCTGTGAGCACAGGTGGGACTCCCCCACAGGCCTCTAGGGCTGCCTCGTCAGGCTTCCCCCAGAGCAGTCCCATATGCACTGGTCCACTCCTGTGCCACCTTTTTCACAGATGAGGACACTGAGGCAGAGTTACTCAGGAAGGCCTGATAGGCCAGCATGAGGACACAGTGATCAACCTCCTAGTCCTTTATTATGGACCCCCAAACACCAGCCACATAGCAAGTGGGAGAACTCAGGGAGCCAGGCCCACAGCAGATGCCAGCTCTGTCCTATTGCCAGGAGCTACTTGAGGGGAATGTGGCAGCTCCAAGGCAGGATGGACCAATACCTGAATGGTCACTGCCCCCTCAGAGATACCAGACATGGGGGGAGGGTGCCTAAAGGGACCCTGCTCCACCCAGGGTAAAGGGGAGACAGAAGGGCCCCTGGGATGGGAAGATTGAGGAGCCTTACAGATCACCTGGGACCAAACCTTTTATTTACTGAGAAGTAAACTGAGTCCCAGAGGGAGAAAGAGTTGCCCAAAGGCATCCAAATGGTCAAAAAGCAAAATCCAAACCCAGATCCCTGACATCAGCCCCCACAGCCATGCCTGGCAGCCTCACTCCTCTGGACCCTTTTCAATCAGCCCCAGCCCAAGTTGCCAGCCTTTCAAAACCTAAGCACCTTCAGCATCCTAATCCCTCTTCAAGGTGCTGGAGAAAGAAGACAAAATGAGATTTTATTCTATTCAATAAGATAGACAGACAGACAGGAAGGCATGCATCTGACAGCACAAGAAGGAGGTGACCACTATTTGCTGAGATCAGAGAGGGCTTCCTGAGGGAGGAGGCATCTAAGCCACATGGAGAGAGACAAGGATAAATGAGGTAGAGATGAGAATAGCCTGTGGGAAGCTAAGGGCAGAGAAGTCAGTGGGGGCTTGGAGACCTTCACATCCTCCTCTGACATCCCCTTCCATACTGGAAGGTCTCTGAGGGAGCACCACCTAACACACAGCCTCTTGGTGACCCCACACACCCCCCACTTTGTGAACCCCATTTCTCCTGGCTCTGTCCTCTAGAGCCAAAAAGGACAAGATTAACCCCCCCCTCCACAGGACAGCCCCAGGAAGCACTTTAAGAAAACCACCCCCTAGTCTTCTCTCCCAGGCTAAGCATGGCCCTTTCCTTTCATTGATGCTTATTTGGTGTGAACTTTTAGAGCCATGACTTGATATAGTTCAGGTAATGTTAGCAACAGCAATTAAAGAAAGAAATTGAAGGAATAAAGTTGAGTAAAGAGAACTAGAACTATCCCTGTGTGTTGGTTTACTTGGAAAACCCCAGGGAATCAGCAAAGATACTAATTGAGACAAGAGCTTCAGCAAAGTTGCAGGCTACAAAGTAAATCCTCAAAATCAACAGTATTTCTATTATGGTTATAAGAAAACACAAGAAGCAAGAATAGAATGGGAAATCTCATTCCAAATAACTACAAAATATCTGGGGACCAACTTCTCAAAGCACACAAATGACTCGTATCAATACAATTACAAAATATTCCTAAAATAACAAAGGACAAATTAAATAGCTGGAGGAATATTCATTGCTCATGGCTAGGCTGTGCCAATATAGTAAACATGACGATACTACTAAAGCTAATTTTCACTTTAATCAAATTACTAACAGCATACTTTATAAAACTTGATAAAATAATAACAAAATTCAGTGGGAAAAACAAAAGATCTAGAATGTTAATGGAAATGATAAAAAGAAGTAAGTATGAAGGGGGAACAACATATCTAGACCTCAAAGTGTATTATAAAGCAGCAATCATCAAAACCATTTGGAATTGGTTAAACAACAGCAACAACAAAAAAAAAGAATAGGGGCATAGATCAATTGAACAGCATATTCAAGAGAGATTCAAAATAACAGAACTCAATAGTCCCATGTCTGATAAAGTGGAAAACACAATTTGCTGGGGTGGGGGTGGGGGGGGAATTAACCCCATTTGATAAAAACTGCTAGGAAAACTGGAAGACAATCTGGCAGAAATTAGATCAACACCTTAAACCACATTCCACAACACATTCCAAAGGGATTTGTGTTCTTACCATTAAAGGTCACTTCACTTCCTCTCCTCTCATTCTTTTCTTAACTCTCTGCAGTCTGGCTTCCAACCTCATCATCCCATGTTCCATGGGTTTTCTCCAAAATCGCCTTCAATCCCTTAATCACCAAGCCCAATGGCTTCTTCTCAACCCTCTTTCTCCTTCACCTCTCTGGAGCCTTGGACACTGTATACCAGCCTCTCCTCCTTCATATTCTCTTTTCTCTAGAGTGGCAGGATACCCCAGCCTCCTGGCTCTCCTCCTACTCCTCTGACCACTCTCCATAGCCTACCCACGAAGCTCTGTCCTGGGCCCTCCTCTCTTCTCCCTGGATTCTACTGCACTTGGTGATGTCATTTACTCCCAAGGACTCAATTTATCATTTCTATGCTGACAATTCTCAAATCTACTCACCCAGCCCAAAGCTCTCTCTTAGCCTCCAGACCACATCTCCAGCTACCTAGCAAACATCTTAAAATGAGTGTCCTGTGGACATCGTGGACTCATTGACTTCCCCTTCAATACCCCCCACTGTTCCCAAATTTTGGATTACTGTCTAGAGTATCTCCATCATGGCAGACCTCCTGGCTCACAGCCCAGGAGTCTTCCTGGCCTCCTCACTCTCTCTGTATCCAAGCTGTCATCAGGACCACAACGTCACCTCAAATATATCCCCTCTTGTCCTCTGCCCCTGCCCCCAGCTGGTGCAGACCATCATCCCCTCCTGCCTGGACTATTGCAGTAACTGCTGGGGGGGGGTTCTCCTGCCTCAGGTCTCTCCCCCTCCAGTCCATCCTCCATTCAGCCCCCAAAATGATTTTCCTAAAGCTCAGGCCTGACCATGTCACCCCTCTGCCTCCTACTCAATAAACTCCGACAGCTCCCTGTCACCTCCAGGACAAGTATAAAATCCTGTTCAGCATTCAAAGCCCTTCGTAACTGGCCCCCTGATTTCTTTCCAGCCTTCTCCCACCTGACTCCCCCACAGTACTCTTCACACCAGTGATCTTGACCCCCTGGCTGTCCCTTGCCTGGAAGGCTCTCCTTCCTCATCTCCACCTCCTGCCTCCCAGATAAGTCCCAGAGAAGATCCCACCTTCTCCAAGGAGCCTTTTCCAATCCCCCTCAATGCTGGCACCTTCCCTCTGTCTGTAGTTTCTCTGCATGTGGCCTCCCCATTAGACTGGGAGCTCCTGGAGGGCAGGGATTGTCTTTTGTCTCTATTTATATCCTCGGAGTTTAGCCCAGTTCCTGGCACATAGTAGGTGTTTAATGCAGGCTTGTTGACTTGATAACTTAGACTCAAGGCCCTCTGGCACTCTGACTGCCTTCCCCTGGACACCCTCCAGCTGACCGATGCCCTTCCTATCCTGGAGGCAAGTCTGATGAGGACCAAGGCGAGAGGTGCCACCTCAGTCCAGCAAGTCTGTGAGTGAACAGTGTGATGTGACAGTCAAAAAAGCCAGTTTAACCCAAAGAACTCTCCAGATAAAATGGAGAAGGTAACAGCTCCCTCCCAAAGTGTCAGAGGCTGGCTGGCCACCTCTGTAGGATGTTACAGCTGAGGGGCCTGCCCTGGGTGGGAGGAGGAACTGGGGGGGGGCGGCTCCTAGGTGTCTGTGACCTTGTCCCCTGAGCAAGCTGGGGAAGCTGACCAGGGCAGTCAAGGCTGCTGGGCTGCCAGTCAGTCAGGATGTCTCAGGCAAGACATAGTGCCAAGCAAAGATGAGGGTTGAGGCATTCAGGACTGTGGTGAGTGACAGAGGGCCAGACCTTCTCTCATTCCTCCCCCTCCTCCTTCTCCTTCTTTCCCTCCTTCTCCTCCCCCCTCCTCCCCCTCCTCCTCCTTCTCTTCCTCCTAGACACTCAGGCCAGAATCTCATGGAATATCTGGGAAAGTTCCAAGACAAATGAAATTCAGCGAGCAAATGAATAATTGGTACAGTCTCTTCCCGTAACCAGAACTAGGGGATCGGGTCACCTGCTGGGAAGGGGCTCAGGGTCAGAGAGGCCCTTGGGACAAGAGAAGCAGGCCCAGCCTTCTCCTTCCAGGCTGAAGATTTATCCCTAAGGCCCCTGCACCGACTCCTTTCTTCTCCACCTTCCTCAAGGTCCTCATCTCTTCCCACAAGCAGATAGCCACCCCTCTGACTTTGCTAAGACAACGGCGGCCACACAGCAGAGCTTTCTAGCTCACCCTCTGGCACACTCCAAATGGGGGTTTTCATTCATAGCACAAAAGGGCCCATTGCTGACCTTGGAGTCAAGAAAACCCAGGTTTGGGTCCTGCCCCAGATACTTCCTGCCTGTGGGACCAATTTCTGAGCATTTTTCCTCAAGCAAAAATGGAGACAACAGTAAGACTCTTCTTATTCATTCATTACATGGATCAACTGAGAAGTCATGCTGCAGGGGGGGCACTAGGCAGGGGGTATCAGAGGCAGCATCCAGAAAGACCAGGGTTCAAGCCCTCCAGCACCCCCTGGCTGTGGAACCTGGAGGCAGCTGGGGTGAAGTACTTGCCCAGGGTCACATAGCTAATAGGTGTCTGAGACCAGATTTGACCTTAGGTTCTCCTGACTTTAGGGCTGTTGCTGTAGCCACTGTACCATCTACCTACCCCAATGCTCCCCTTCCCAAGTTAACATGCGCCCTCCTTTCCTCTCACAAACTTCCATTAAGAAGCCCTATGTTGTGATTAACGTGGAAATCTGGTGAATAGGAATACACATAGAGCCCATATTGGATTGCAGGCTGTCTTGGGAGGGGGGAGAGAAAATTTAAAATTTATGGAAGTGAATGTGGAAAACTAAAAGTAAATCAATTAACTTAAAAAAAAAAAAGAACCACTATGTTCAAAGCACCATGCTGAGCTCCAGGGAAAAAAAGGCCCATCTCCCACCTCCACACCTTTGCATAAGCTGTCTCCTAGGCCTGGACCTCCACCTCCTGGAATCCGAGTTGTCTTTCAAGACTTTCTCAGGTATCACTTCGGTCCAACAATCTATCCTTATCCCCCTCCCCCACCTCCATACCCCAGCACACAGAGAGCCTAAGGCACCCCCCCCAGCTTTTTGAAACGCCTTGAATCCACTACCTGCCTCCCCAAAAGAATGTGAGCTCTTTGAGGGCAGGGCCTGTTGGGCTAAGGCTTGGAGTGGGAGTGCTGGGGAGAGGCCCAGGAAATGAGACAAGAGCCTGATATCACTGGTGATTTTATGAAACGTTGTCTGGGAGCGGAGGTGCCAGGTGTGAGCACAGAGACAGGCACAAGGCAGGAGGCTGGAGAGAGGAAGAAGGGGAGGAGTGGCTTGCACCAAGGGTCCCTGGGTCAACAGGCCTGGGAGGGGGTGGCCACAAGTCTGCTGTCTGGAGCATGGGCAGGTTCCCCCGGCTCTCCTGCTGAGGTGGCCTTGGTCAGAAGGGCACCCCACCCAGGCAGCCTCCACCTGCCAAGGTCAATATTGAACAGCTGTCCCAGAGGAGGGTGGGAACAATGCCTTTGGCACCCTGCCCAGGGAACTCCTAGGAGGTAACTAGGGGCCCAGCCTAGCCTGGCTCCAAGAGGAACTGTCTCTGCCATGGGCCAGGGTGGGGGAGGGAAATGGGCAGCCAGATGTGGGCCTCTCCAGCCTCCCAGCTGAGGACATGCACATGTGCCCCAGGACTGCCAGCCAGGCTCTCACTGCCCCTCTCTTCAGAGCCCTCTATGCCATCTAGACAGGTCAGAAGCCCAAAAGCCAATGGTGCCAAGGGCCTAAGTCCCCCTGCCCAGGCTGAGCACCCAAGCTCAGTCCCACTCCCCAAGCAGGTGCTGACTGACCACAGAATACACCAGCAACTCTTGTACCTGAGCATGGCAGCAGCAGGAATGGAGTCAAGATATCCTTCCTAGCTCCAGGGCAAACTTGAGGCCCTGCTACTTGGCCCACTGGCAAACTCAGGTCCTTGAGGGCCTTTTAAGGGGAAGTCAGGAATGTTTGGGAGCCACCCTCTAACTCTGAGAGCAGCCCAGGGGCTAATCACTGGGCAGCTGCCAAGAGATCCCAAGATAGCCCATAGGAAACTTCTGGGTCAAACATGACATGGTCTAAAAGCATTTATTTCCTTCCAATCCTGTGGCTCAACCACTTGGCCAGTTGGAGGCAGACCCAGTCCCAAACACAGGACGAGTCTGGTGCAGACAAAAAGGAGATGCAGCCCCTGCCCTTGGGGAGCCAAAAATGGAACCCAGTTTCTCCAAGCTGGTGGCCCCAAAGCCCGGTGTTAGGAGATGCACAGAGTGATCCTGGTGCCCTCCGTCCCCTGCTGGGGAGAGCCTGAGGGCTCACAGCCCATCAGGGAAGCCCCTTGCACAGACTTCAGAGCACGGGCAGATATTCTGCCGCCCAAACAAGGGTCTTCACAAAGGCCTCCTTTCACCTCTAGGGGGACTCAGCTCTTCTTACAATAGCACATCCAAGGGAAGACAAAAGAGTCCTGTCTGAAGCTGGCCTGGGGCCCTGCCTCAGCCCCTGCTCTTTCATTTTGGGGGAAGGCATTAATCCTGCTTCTGGGAGCAGAGTCCATGATGGGGCCTGTAGCCAACAAAGCACCAATGCCCTGAGGAGCAAGAATGACCTTTGGAAGCAGACCAACAGTGGCCAAGACCGGGATTCATCCAGCAGGGATGAGGCATTAGAGGGGAACTTGGTGGCACTAATGCTATGTGGAAATTACATTAAGGCCGAGCTCATCCTCCCCAGAGACTCCCCAGGTGGTGGGGGGAGATTACACCCCTCAAGGTGTAGAGGAGAACACTTCTACTTGTTCTTTCTTCAGAAGAAACATCCACTGTGAAAGCTAATGAATGTGAACTGGTCACAAGACACTGGTGGCTGATGCACCCAGAATGGTGGCTTGGGCTGATGGCAGTAGAGAAGAGAACCCCAATCCCACAGGGAGAAGCCAATGTCCCATCCTGGCTCTGGGAGGCTCAGCCTCAAGAGAGAACTCATCACCCTGGCAAAGACCTCTGAGGCCACAGGGTCAGACCCACACCTATCCTAGGATGCCCTCTCTCTCTGTGACCACAGGCAGGTTATCCAGCCTGTTTGAAGACCTCCGGGGATGGCAAAGGAAGCCTCAAGCCTTCCCTGTGCCCAGAGCCTTTGCTCTCACATGCCCTCCTCAGGTTTGGTTCGGGGACCCTCTCCTCTGCCCCCAATCCCCTCTATGTGGACATAGGCTTGCTAAGGGGAGAGACTTGCCTTGATTTTAATGTTCAGAACCCAAGTGCCTTTTTACTCCATGGGAGATAAATGGATGATGGTGGAATTCTTCAGACTCTACCGGCTCATTCCATTTTCTCCAGGTCAACTGGACTCCCCAGGAAATAAGACAGTTATGGACACAGGCCAGACTGGGCACCTACTGTGCATCTAGCCTTGAGCTAGGTACTGTGGGGGGACATAAGAACAATAACCAGGTTCCCTCCCCCAGGAACAGTGGCTCCATGGACGAAACTGAACCCCACCCAGAGAAGTCAGGAGACTGATGGAGCCCAGGCTCTGAGTTGTTTTCCAAACAGGGAAGGAGCCGGGAGAGAGAAGGACAAACAACAGCCCCTCCCCCAAGGGAGTAAAGAAGGAGCAAGGCCAAGTTCTCCTGGGGCAGGGAGGGGGTGTCATGGAGCAACTTTCCCCACACTCAAAGCATGATTGTTATGGCCAAGAAAACATATGATTCCCATGAAAATATTTGTCACGGAGACATTGCTCTTAGAATCCCAAGCCAGGAAGGACCCCCGGAGGGGGACACAATGAATCCCGAGTCCTGGGCTCTCTGGCCTCCCCAGGGCTGGGCCTCGGGCCACCCTCAGAGGGCCTCCCATGCTCCCCCACTAACGAGATCCAGCATTGATTCCGAGGGGAACAAGAATTGAGGCCACCTAAGGTGGAGGGGCATCTACACTCCTCCCAGCAGGGGTCGATGGAATGTTGCCCAGCAGAGGGAGGTCCTTAAGAGACGTGCTAGAATGACTAACAAGGGGAAATTCATAATTAGCACATCACTTTATGAATGGGAGCTTTAAAGTGCTGGAAAATCTGTTTTTCCTTGTACCCATTGACTCTGCCCAGAAAACTCATGTCCAGACTGGCCTCTCTGTCCCTGGGTCAATCAGAGTCACCTTCTGAGAGGTCTCCAACCACAGTGCCCCCCCTCCTCCCCCACCAAGCTTTCACAAGGATGGGCACAGGCCTGAAAAGGTCCCATAACCAGATGCCAAAGCTAGCCCTGCCACCACCATGTTCCTGTCACTGAGCCCTTCAGGGCTGGCTGTGGGGAGCTCACCAGCCTTAGTGCCTCGGGCACAAACTGGTCAGATTGGAACTGCTAGTCTCTCTGATTCCTGTCCCTAATCCCTGTCCCATCATAGCAGAAGGCAGGGAGAAGCCACAGACCTCACTTTCTAACCGGAAACAGAATGAAGTCTGTGGGGGGTGCCAAGGAGTGGCCGCCTGCCTGAAAGTTAGGCTGGACTGGCCCCCAGGCAAGAGACCCACAGAGCCGGCTCCCATCTCCCTCCTCCAGCTTCCTTTCATGGAAGCTGCTCCCCTCCCTCAAAGACTGCCAACTCTTAGTCTAAGAAAAGCAGATGAACCAGCCCAGAGCAAACATGTTTGGGGGAGGGGGCTTCCAGGTCACTTGCACAAATCTCTGCTGGGTACCTACCTGAGTACTGACCCTGAAGAGCTGCTGCTGTTCCTCAGCTGTGCCTGACTCGCCATGACCCCATTGGGGGTTTTCTTGGCAGAGATACTAGAGTGGTTTGCCTTTCCTTCTCCAGCTCATTTGACAGATGGAGAAATGGAGGCAAACAGAGTTAAGCAGGTCACACAGCTAGGAAGTATCCAAGGCCAGATTTGGACTCAGGGGTCTGGAGCTCTATCCACTGACCACCAGCTACCCCCCAATGGCCTGGACATACCCTTTGCAGGAGCATCCTAACTCAAAGCAAGGCTGAAGAGTTCTAATCAGAGACGAGACAAGAGGAGGAAGGAGAGGCAGCAGGCAGGGGCTGGGCAGGGCTGGTGAGCCACCTCCAGACACTTACCCGGCAGACAGACATCTGGTTGGTGGTCAGGGTCCCGGTCTTGTCAGAGCAGATGACGGAGGTGCAGCCCAGGGTCTCCACGGAGGGTAGGCTGCGCACAATGGCATTTTTCTTGGCCATGCGCCGTGTGCCCAGTGCCAGGCAGGTGGTGATGACGGCGGGGAGCCCCTCAGGGATGGCAGCCACGGCCAAGGCCACAGCAATCTTGAAGTAGTAGATGGCTCCGCGGAGCCAGGAGCCGCCGTGGACGGGGTCGCTGAAGTGGCCAATGTTGATGGCCCAGACAGCCACGCAGATCATGGAGATGACTTTGGACAGCTGCTGGCTGAACTCATCCAGCTTGTGCTGCAGTGGGGTCTTCTCAGGCTCCGTAGCCACCATCTGATTGCGTATCTTACCGATCTCCGTGTAGACCCCGGTGGCGACGACCACACCCACGGCCTTGCCTGAAGCAATGTTGGTGCCCTGGAAGCCAGGAGCACTCAGTGACTGGCAGGGAGAGGCCACTGCCTTCTGGTCCTGCTGCCTCCAGGGGCAGAGGGAGCTGACTGGAAGACCCCCTCCCCATAGCTGGAATGACGGTACAGATCCCCCAGGGAGGATGCCAGAACAATGGAGCCCTAGCTTCGGAGTCAGGGGCAGGCTCACACTCTGCTCTGTCTTAAAGTCACTCTCTTCTGGGTGTCTAATGGGGGAGCTGGAGTCAGGCTTCTGATTCCTGGCCCCCCTGCACAATCCAGGTCATGAGGTGGACTGAGGGGCACCAGGAAGAAAAGAGCTAGTTCTCCTTCGTGATACGGACGCACAAGGTGTGAGCAAACACAGGTTCATGGCCCATACTCAAGTCTGGGCTGTGGCAGGCCACCCAAAAGGCACCTCAGCTACCAGGGCCAGAAGGGCCAAGACATCTACACCAGCCCCATCACTTTACAGGGGAGGAAGCCCAGAGAAAGGTAGACCTTTGGCCAAGACTCCAAAGGGAGTGACCCAGATGGGATCATAGACCTGGGGTTCTCCATCTTCTAGCCTTACCTAGACTGGGCCTCTCCCCCATAGCACACATCAGTAGTGGTCAGGGGATGAAGGGTGTAGCTCTAAGTCCCCAGCTTTGCCTTTCCCAAGCCAGACAGCCTTGGTGCCAACTAAGAGCTGAGTTCTACACAAGCTTCAAGCCAGAGCACATGAGGGGGCTTCCAGAGCCTCCCAGCATACTGAACAGATGGCCCAGTCTTTCAGAGCCCTTGGTTCCTTTATCTGCACAGTGAAGACCCTGCCACATACCCTGGCTCTCTTGGGAGAGGAGTGCTTAGTGATAAAGCTGGGGGACCCACCCTGAGCCTCACTCAGCCTGGGCTGGACAGGGTGGAGGAATTGGCCGGACAGTGAATATTCTGACTGATGGACCATGTGTCCTGGAGCCCTGGCCCTCCCTCCTTTACTGGGGCAGGGTCTTGGGTGAGGTCAAGGAGCTCTGTTTCTGGAAGCCCCCTCCAGCCCCCACCTCTCCCAGAGCCCAAGAAGGACCCACCGAGAACAGCATGTTCTTCTTGTCCTGGTTCACAGCCCGGGGGTCAGGCACAGGGTCAGTGTGCTTGATCACAGACATGGATTCACCTGTGCGGGTACACACACACACACACACACACACACACACACACACACACACACACACACACACACACACCAAACTTCTGAAGCCTTCAAGGACAACTCTACACCCCCCCACTTCCCAAACCATTACCAGGGGCGGCTGGCAGGAGGCATGCAGAGCCTGGAGGTAAATCCTGTGGGCCTCAGTTTCCCTATTTGTCCAGTGAGGCACTCTCCTCTGCTGTCTACCTTGTGTCCCTTCCTCACCCCTTCTCTGCCCAGTAGAATCCCAGGAAGGAGCTCCTAGAGAGCCTCTTCTTTGGAATAGAAAGCCCAGGGGCACATCAGAGCCTTGCAGAAGTCTCTGAAAGGTGGTGGCATGAAGAAGGGATGAGCCTCACTGGCTTGGTCTTGGAGGGGAAAATGAGGGGTGAGGAACTACAGGGGCAGACCCGGGCCCCAGAGTGGCCAGGCCAGCAGGGGAAGTGGTGAGCTCTCTGTTCCTGGAAGGCTCCAAGCTGAGGCTGAATGACCTCTGGAGTCAGTGATGCTCATGAGAGGATCCTTGGTCGGGTGCAGCTCATGCTCAAGGCCCCTGAGGTCTCACCAGCTTTGAGGTGTTGGGATCATTCATCTTTCTATCCCCAGTGGCCAGCCTTGGCTCTTGGTCACAACAGGTACTTATTCAATGCTTTTCCAGAGCCCAAGCATCCTGATGCTCAGAGCAGGCTCCAGGGGCCACTGTCAAATGGTCCTTAGAACCCCCAGCCCTGCCCCTTCGGATCTTCCTCCTCCTGGCTGTGATAGCACCTCAGGCCCAGGCCACCTCCAGCCTGTCAGCAGAGGCCAGCAGCCTCCAGCCTTGGACCAGGGGCCACTGGGGTCACTCTGGGGAGCCTTCCTGGCCCTGGCTTCCTGCTTGGACTTGCTCTAGGTAAGAGATGGAGACCTCAGGAGGATGTCACTGAAAACATCCCAGAGCTCCCCTGGTCCAGCCCCGAGGCCCAGCTGGGCTCCCTTGCCTAAGTCTTACAGCCAGGTTCATACCCAGATCTTGGCAGAGTCCCAATACAGTCTGTGGAGATGGGTCTGACCCCTCTGCCCAGCTCTCACTGCTCTTCTCATCATGTTCCCCCACTCCAGGCCGTGCTTCAGAGGGGACTTCTGCAGTCCTGATCGGGGTGGGGTGGGGGGACAACATCCAAACAGGCTGTCCCCCCATGACCCTTCTCAGAGGCCTAATATGCCTGCCCCTTCCTCCCCATGGCTGCCCTCATGGATCGGGCCCTTTGCCTAACTACAGCCACCTGAGTCAGTGGCCAAGCAGTCCTGGGCCTGGGAGGTCAGAGGGAGACATCTCATACCCAGCAAGGGGGCTGCTAGGGACCTCCCAGTCCCTGCTCCATTCAGCTTGGTTACCTCCAGTGGGGCAGCCTGCTTTCCCAATTCACAGGGGAGCAGCTCCAGGAAGGCTCCTTCTTTGAGAGAGGACACAGTCCCACCTCTCTGGGCTCTCACTGCCTGGGCTACCCTCCCAGAATGAGACCCTAACCAGTGCCCCTGGCTCAGCCCTGGCCTGCCCTCTATCCCACAAAGGAGCAGGTAACTGGAGATAGATCTGGCTGGAAACCCAGCCCCAAGCCGGGGCCCATGTGGCCTGTGACTAATGGAAAAGAGCATCTGACCTCACCCCAGGCAGCATTCACCCCCCCCATCCCCCGCCCCAGGCCACACCCTCACCTGTCAGGATGGATTGGTCAACTCTCAGGGTGGTAGACTTGATCTCTATGAGGCGAATGTCAGCTGGCACCTTGTCACCCACTGTGAAGGGGAGAGAGCGAGAGAAGAGCCTTGGTCAGGAAGGGATGCCCCCACTGCCCCTCAGGGCCTCTCAGGCCCGCCCTCCCTCTGAGTCAATGGGACTGGGTGGCAAGAGCCCCAGACCCTCCCCTGAACCCTGCCCCCCACTGTAAATGTCCTTGGCTGGGTCTCTTCCTCCAGCCCTGGGGGGCCCTCTCTGTTCTTCTGTAAGATGTGGGACAGGGCTACTATGTGGCCTTGTGGCTCTGGCTTTGGCAGCCGGCATGCCCCTAGGCAAGGCCACACTTCTGCAGGAAGTATTCACTCCTTCTCTGGGCTCAGGGGCAGCCTACAGCGCCTCACAGCTCCATTCTGGCTCTAGATGGGGATCCCAAGACTAGCTAGAAAGAGAGCTGATGGGAGTCAGAGCCTTGCCACTTACTATGTGTCCGACAAGCCCCTGTCTCTCTCTGGGCCATGCCTACCACCTCTTAAAAAGAGAGAGGTGGTGAACAGAGCACTGGCCCTGGAGTCAGGAGGACCTGAGTTCAAATGTGACCTCAGACACTTAACATTTAACTAGCCGTGTGATCTTGGGCAAGTCACTTAACATCCAAAAAAAAAAGGGAGGTGAGCCTGGTGCTCCCTGAAACCCCTTCCAGATTAGACAGGCTGCTGTTCACACGGAACCCAAGGGAAGCAGGGGAGGCTCTGAGGAAAGCTGGTCTGCCAGCCTCTGGTTCATGTGGACATTGTGGAAGGCCACTCCCTGCTCCCAGGCCCCCCAACATCACATGGCCACAAGGCCAGATTCTGGGGTCAATGACCACTGTGCACCTGGCCCTGTGCTCATTCCTGGGGACAGCAAAACATTCTGATGGCTGGGATCTCTTCAATGTAGACATTCTCTCCAATAATGCTGATTGCAGCCAATTCTGAGCCAGCCAGTGGCCCACCGAAGCCCTTAGGGGAAGACGCCCAATCCATAGGAAAGGGTCACACGAGGCGGGAAGTAAGTGATGGGGGCAGGGAAATAGGGATTGAGGGCTCCAGAAAACTCCCAGGAGACTTGTACTAGACCGAGAAATTCCCCCTCTACCACGGCCCCAACAAGAGGCCAGCCAGCTTCTGCTTGGACACTCCCGGAGATGGGAAGCTCACCCCCTAGCCTTGGGAAGGCAGTTTCTCAGCTGCTCAGCAGCAGCTTCTCCCCTAGGCTCCTGGGCCTGTCCCCTGCCCCTCAGCCCTGGAATTCTGCCCAGGGGGCTGGATCACAATCTTTGCTCCAGAGCACTGGAGCTGTTGCCCAGTTCATGACTTCCAGGCCTCACCTGGCCCTGGCCCTCCAACCCTAAGCACAAGACCCTTCATTGGCCCTCACTGGGTCTACAGTCTTACTCTGGAATATGCCCAGCAGGTCTTGAGCTGAACGTGGCCTTGGAGTCTATAAAACAGAGATGGGGAGGGAGCAGGGGAAGGGGAGACTGTACAAAGGAATGGGGAGGGGGGATATTGTTTGTGCAAAACAGGCCAAAGGTGACGCTGGCCAGATGAGAGAGCCCATGAAGGAACTCCAGGAAGGACCATGGGGTCCATGAAAGAATGAAATGGAAAGAGTTGTGCAGGTGGTTGTGGGGGTTGTCACTGTGGTGATGGGGGAGGTTCAAGTTGATGTCAGTCATGTCCAACGCTCCAAGACCCCATTTGGGGTTTTTTTCCCAGAGATATGGAGTGGTTCACCATTTCCTTCTCCAGCTCGTTTAACAGATGAGGAAACTGAGGCAAACAGGATGATGTGACTTGCCCAGGGTCACACAGCTAGTCAGTGTCTGAGGCCAGATTTGAACTCAGGAAGATGAGTCTTCCTGGTTCCAAGACCAGCACTCCATCCCTAGGAGCCCCAAAGGGAGAGGTTGGTAATGGCAAACAGAGGAGCCTGTGTCTTCATACCCTCAGTATGACCTCCCTTGAGTAAGGGAATGACAGTCAGAACCTCACTCTCAGGATCTCCATTTGGCCAGTGCATGGCGGATGGACTGAAGAGCCTAGGACCAGAGGGGACAAGGAGGAGCCTACAAAAAGGTCCAGGTCGGAGGAGATGAGGCCTGAAGGACACTGAGCCCTCCTCAAGAGGGCTCAAGGGTGGGAAGGCCAAGACCAAGCACGGGGAGGGGATGGGGGGGAGAAAGCAGGGGGAGGCAAGAATAGGGGAGTCTGGGAGCCTGGCAGGCTCTCAGCAGGAATCAGGGCCGTTGGGAAGAGGAGAGGACTTGCAGGGATTAGACATGGGGAGTCTGAGACAGCTCAGGGACATTGGGTTTGGCATTCTGTGCAGTGAGTCTGGAGCTTTTGAGATGGCTTAGAGCAGGCCAGACCATCTGCTAGAGATGGTCATTGAACCCATGGGAGCTGCTGAGGAGAAATGGTACAGAGGGGAGAGGAGAGGGCACAAGACTGAGGCTCCAGGGATACCCAGAGCTAAGGCTGGGCAAGAGGCCCAGAATCAAAATTTCTCCCTCCATCCCTGCCTCTATCCCATGCGCAGAGATTCTGGCCCCAGGCTCTACAGGCTCTACGTGAGAAAGTCAAGAACGCCCAGCTCAGAGCAAGAATCCTGTCTGTGAATCCCCCTGGACCCGCAGCCTTTGGGGAAAGCAAGAAAGAGGACAGCAGACAGTGATGCTGCCAAGGCTTCCAGCAGGGATGGCAAGAGATTGGCCCCAAAAGGCCACAGGTGCCAGAAAAGTGGGTGGAGATCAGAGACCTGAGGAAGAAACTGAGGCAGCCCAGACAGGGGAAGGCACTGGCGTCACAGATGGTCTAGTTAAGAGCTCCGAGGGGGGCTTCCCCCAGCTCCCCGCCTCCAGCCCTTGACCACGAATAGAAATCAGAAATGAAAGGGGAGTCTGGGGAAGGGACAGGGGGAGGGGTGTGTTTTCCTCTTTTCAGACATGAACAGCTCCGTTCAGGTCACGACTTGGGGCCTCAGCGACGTCAAGTGAGTGGAAAATGTGAGGCCAGCCCCACAGATCCGGGAAGGAGAAGCAGCCAGAGGAAACCTTCCCCTGAAGCTCATTGTCAGGGAGCTAACAACCCGCCGCTGGGCTGTCTCCACAGCAAACACCCGGGCCCCCACCCCCACATTCCCATAAATCACTCCGTGGGGCTTGGGCAGCTTCTCTTGGGAGAGGCATAAGACCTGGGCTGGGGGACAGCTGGGGGAGGTGAAGCTCAAGATGCCCTCCTCTGGTGGTGCCCACCCCAACCCAGGGACCTCTGCCTACTGCCCCTGAGGCAACTTCTCTGGGAGGAGACATCAGGTCCTGGGTCAGGGAGGGGCTCAGGAAGTGGTGCTGGGGGCAGGTCTAAGAGTTCCTCCTTCAGCCCAGACCCCGCCACTGCTGACGGTGCCAGTCCCCCATTCAGGGCCTGTGGGTTTCCCTGCCCCTTGGTGAGGTCAGACACTGTATTGGCAGATAGGCTCCAGGCTGCAGGGCCCAGAGAGGGCCAAGCTCAGAGAGGGCTCAGAAACACCCAGAGGAGCCTCAGGTCCAAAGCCACCATTGGTGATGCCCACCCTGTCGCTTGGCTGGGGCCAAGATTCTGAACCTCCACCAGTCTCATTCAGGACCCAAAGGTCAGGAGGCTACCCTTGGCCCGGACAAACACAGGGTTCCTTGGCCCTTCCAGGACTATTCAGGGTCCTGCTATTCCCTCCAGACTGAGAGCTCTGTAGCAGTCCCAGAACCTGTGACTTCCCAGTGGGCCTAACATGGCCCTGGAGCTGTGTAAGGCAGCTGTGTAAGGAACCGTTCACCTGGCCCTGGGGCTGTGTAAGAGCCCCTCTGGACCATTCAGGAAAGGACACATTTGCCTGGCCCTGGCCCCACAACCATTAACGAGGCCAGATGTCCCAATACCTGGCTGACAAGGCTTGTCCAGCTACTTGCTGGTTGTGGGGCTGTGAGCCCTAGTGTCCTTATCTGCAAAGTGGGAGCCTGGATGGTGGGACTGCGAGTGGGGAGTGGGAGAGGCGTGGGAGGACTGGGCAGCAATCAAGGCCCCAGGAGCTTTCCCCACAGTCCTCTGGGAGGGGGAGGGGGAAATGGACAGCTCCTTCCCGGGGTGCCCAGAGGGCAGATGGCCTCATGGGGCAGGCAGCTCCTGCTAAAGGGAGGGGCAGCCAAACCACAGCCCCGCCATGCCCCGCAGGCCTCCCAGACCCAGACAGGAGGGTCCTCTAGTGTCCGAATCTGAGGAAGGCTCACAAACCGCCCTGGGGTAACTGTGCTCCTCCCCCGCCTCCACTTGACTTTCCAAGGTCAGAAAAATGGTCCCAGCCTCCCCTGTCCACTGCCAAGGGCAGCAAGGACACTTCTTGGAGGCTGGGGGATGGCTTCCTCGACCCCTGACCTTCAAATAATCTACAGCAATGCAGGAGTACATAGACCTCCAAGGTCCAGTTGTGGGCCCCCAGGTTCTCAGTGCCAGCTCCCTCCTACTGCCCATTTGCCAGGACTTCCTCCTTTGGACCCCAGGTTCAGGGCCTCCCTCCCTGGGCTCCTGCAGCCTCACTAGCAGACCAGGATCTTTCTGCTGCACAGAGGTTTGGGGAAGATGAGGGGCAGCTTCCCCCGACCCCACAGAACCCTGGCAGGTCAGTCAGCTGCCCCAACTGGGCTCAGGGCCACAGGGTTCTTGACCCAGGACCCAGGACTAAGAACTCTTATATCTTCACTAGGGCTGAGATTGGCCCCATGGGCCGCACTGAGGGACAACATCAGAATGTGCTTCTCAAAAGGAAAGTCTGCAGAGATTCCCCTGGTCCATCCAACAGTTCTGAGCCCCTCAGCAGAATAAAGAGCTGCCAGAGCGGGGTGTGAGAGCCCTAGGAGGCCCCAGCTCATCCCACCCCCTGTCACCTGCTGTCTCCTGGAAGACCTGGCTGGGCTTAGGATGCCAGGGCCCGGAGCACTGGGCCCCAGGGCGCAGGGGAGCCCTGAGTGTCAGCGCTGGAGGGGACTGGGCATCCTCAGGACCTGTAAGCTTCACTTACTGAGAGCAGCAATGGAGTCAGCCCTCCCCCAGCCCAACGGTCCCCTCTGCAGATTCACAGCCTGGCAAGTGGGCCAGGGACCCTGCTCTATTCCAAGCTGGCAGGGACCCCCACACACATGCACTCACACATGCATGTACACACATGTACACCCACACACATGCACATGTGCTTGCATGCATGCACTCACACGTGCACACATGGCCTTTGATCCGTACCTGCCACTTCTACGATGTCCCCGGGAACAATGTCACGAGCCCGGATCCTCTGCACGCCCTTGCGGTCCATGCGGATCACCTTTCCCATCTCAGGCTCGTATTCCTTCAAGGCCTCGATAGCACTTTCTGCATTTCTCTCCTGCCAGCACAGGCAGATTTTGGTCAGGACCCCAGTGTGGGGAGGGGGAAGAAGGGCTCTGGAAAGACTATGGAATGGAGAGGAAGCACACTGGTTGCTCCAAGTTTCAGCTGGGGGCAGCACACCAGGACAAAGGCCACCAACATTCCCAGATGTTCTGGGTCTCTCAAGGGGCATCAGCACAGCTGGGTCTGGATAATTCAGAGAACCTAGGGCCCAAGGAGACTGAGCAGGGAGGGAGGGCTCTTGTGCCAGGAGACCTTCCTCATGGCAAAGGCCCACCCTGGAATCCCCAGGGCTACCTGCCCTTAAGGCCAGTCCCATCTGGCCGATCCAATCAGCCTTGGCGGGAACCGGTGCCCGGACACAGTGGGATGGATAGACCAGGGTCCCATGGGAACAGAAAGAGGCCTCCTCCTTTCCAGCCCCCACTGAGCCATCTGCCCAGCCTGCTGCCAGTCCCGAGGGCCAATCCGTCTGTCACCATGGCCCTTACCCACCTGCCACACCCCCACAACAGCATTGGCAACGAGAATGAGGATGATCACCATTGGCTCAACAAAAGCTGTCACTGTCTCCTCGCCCTCCTCAAACCAGGCCAGGATCTGCAAAGGCAGAAGCAGATACATGCACACACATGAACACAGGTGAGCCCACACATGCTCATTCCCACGGGTGAACAGGAGGAGGTGGCCTCCATCACTGCAGGGCTGGGCCAGGGAGAGAAGGGCAGGGAGGGAGGGAGCACTAGAGCCATGAGGAACTCAATGAAGGCAAATTAAAGACAGAGTGGGAGTCAAACCCCAATGTCCTGACTCCGCGGCCTTATCTTGCCACCAAGTAAGGGCTGACCAGACTCAGGGATACCTCAGGCCTTGACTGGATACAAACAGATGCCTGTGGAGTTAGCGAAAGGGACAGGAAGAGAGCTCCCCAGGCCAGGCTGCCAGGAAGGTGGGTGTGGCCACTAGGTGGGGAGGGAATGCCCTGAGTCTCCAAATTTGCTCTCCGTGCTTCCCAAGGACAATAGTGCAGGGAGTGGAGCAAGGCATTTGAGTCCTGGCTGGCACATTTTTCATGCACGTCCCAGAAAGTACAGGGGTAAGCATGAACCGTGGGTTGGGAGCCTCAAGAAAGAACTTGTCCAAAGCGACACAGGATTAAGGGACAACCTGGATTCAAACTCAGGTCCTATTACTCCAAGTTTAACCGTATCTTTATTCACACAGACATAGACACAGATACGAACACAAACATGGACGCAGACCCAGACTTCAATTGATAAACACTTATTAATGACCTACTATGTGCCAGGCACTGTGTTAAGTGTTGAGGATACAAAGAGGCAAAAGACAGCTCTTGCCCTCAAGGAGCTTGCACTCTAATCGAGGAGACAACATGCAAACAAACAGATACAAAGCAAGCGATATATTACAGGATAAATAGGAAATAATTAACAGAAGAAAGGTACTGGCATTAAAAGGGATTGAGACATATCCGTGGACTCAGACACAGAAGCAGACATTGACACAGATACTAACACAGACATGGACAAAGACCAGCACAGACACAGATTCAGACACAGACACTAAATGACAAAAAGCCGGCCATGGGCCCATTTTAAATAATGTTCAGATGGTATTTCACAGGACCCTAGGCCGTAAGTTAAAGCTGAAAGGGACCCAGAGGCCCCGGTCCAACCCCTTCATTTTTCAGATGAGGAAACTGAGGTTTCCAAAGAGGTTCAGAGCCTCACCTGAGGTCATACAGACAATATGTGGCAGAGCCAGGATTTGAAACCAGTTCTTTGGCACCCAACTCAGTGCTCTTTCCACTGAACGGCAGAGGAGGTCATGGAATGGGGAGAGCCTGTGGAGATGGCGCCGGGGCTAGAAGACCGATCAAGGGTCATGTCAGTGAAAACAGAAGTGGGAGCTCAGGCTCAGCTGTGGTTCATCGCTGCCCCCTGCCTCCCCACCACAGCAATGACTGATTCCTGACCCCTTTAGGGCCCTTCTGGCCAGGGAGCAACACTGGGAACAGAGCCCGACCCAGGAAGCGAGGGGACCCCCTGCTGTGGGGCGAGTGGGGTCAGCCAGTCAGCAAGCTTTACTGTGCCAGGTGCTGAGGAAATCCCTGCCTGCCAGGAGTTTGTGGTAGGTCAGTAAACATTCATTAAGCACCACCTTGTGCCTGACTCTGCACTAAGCACTGGGGGTTCGGAGAAAGGTCCAGGGCAGTCTCTGCCCTCAAGGAGCTCACAGGGCAAACAACACAGAGACAACCAAACACAAAGGAAATTAACTGGCACAGGGCAGGGGGAGTAGGGAGGGTCAGGAAGAAGGCACTGAAGAGCTTTACAGGAAGACAGAGCTTCTAAGAGGCAGAGGGGAAGAGGGAGGGCATTCCAGGCATGAGGCACAGCAAGGGCAAAGGTGCGGAGACAGGAGATGTCCCCTAGGAAGGCCAAATGAGATGCTACTTGTAAAGCACTTAGCAGTGTCTGGCACGTGGGAATGAGTCCTTGTTCAGAGGAAGAAAGAAGAAGCAGCAGCAGGTTGGGGAGGCTGGCCAGTGATGTGTAATAGGGTCGGGGAGCTCTGCTGGAGCCCTACAGTCAAGGAGTTAATATCCATCCAGAGGCAATAGGCAGCCAGGGAGCCCAAGAAGCAGGGGAGGAAACCCCTGTGCAGCCGAGAGGGTGTGAGGGCCCGGAGGGTGCCTGTGACCACGGAGAGAAGGAAAGGTACCTAGCGACTGGCCAAGAGGCAGGGGCAAGGGGGAAGGGAGGGGGGCCAGAGCCAGGGGCCTGGCGCTGCTTGGGAGGACCAGGCCCCCGCCTCCACAGGGGCCCCCAAGGGGTTAAAGGCCGGCTGTGGGATCTGGGACACCAGCAGCGGGCAGGAGGGGGAGGGGCAGGGCCAAAGGGGAGGGGGGGCATTTGCATCTCTTTGCCTATTAACTGGCCTCATTTGCCTGTGACCTAGGCTTCTGCAAGATCCACCACCCTGAGATTTCTTATTCTTCCCAAACATGACCTGCCCCACCCTCCAGGGAGCCTCTCATTTCCCAGGCAAATTGACTGTTCCTACCTGTCCCCAGAGCCCCCACACCTGGCCCAGGATGATGGCAGATGCCCATGCCAACAGTGGGGGGGTGGAACAGAGAGGTGATTGCCAGGGCTTGGCACATAAGCACTCCCTGATTGACAGCTGGTGGGGGACTTATGGGGGGACATCAGAAGGCTTGGGAACCCAGGAGCCCATCCCCTGGGGGAGGGCCGGCCCAGGCCCACAGACCACCCTAACCTTCCTCAGGCCCGAAAACAGGGCCCAGGACCAGTCTAAGACTCCCTCTACAACTGATCCCAAGGAAGGCAGGAGAGGGGCAGGCCAGGGTTGAGAGGGCAATGCTTTGGCTTGGCCACCCACTTGCATGGCCCAGCCCTAGGAGGGCAGCCTCTGGCCCCCAGGAAATGCACCCAGAGCCCTTCCCCCACCCTGCCCAGCCATCCCCTCCTGGGACCCAGACCACTGGCTATACTCACAAAGGACACGAAGGCGGCCAGCAGGAGGATGCGGACCAGGAGGTCCTCGAACTGCTCCAGCACCAGCTCCCACAGGGACTTCCCTGCAGAGGGAAGGGACCTGAGTCCAGACCACCTGGAGAGCCCCTCCTGCCCAGAGCTGCCAGGCCGGGTTCCCCGCCGGGGGCTCCACCACCAGCCCCAATACCCAGGGCTGTTGGATGTCTCTTTCTAACCTGTTAGAGCCCTGGAGCAGTGTAGGGAGGAGTGAGTTCCAGTCCTGCCTCCAACACTTAGTAGCTGTGTGGCCCTGTTAGCCTGTCTCAACCTAAGCTTCCTTCCTATAAATGGGGCTACCAATAGCCTTGCCTCCCAGGCCCAGGTTGAGGCTCTTGTGAGGCCACACAGGTCAGTGCCTTAAGGTGCCTGGTGAATGGGCGTGACCATTCAGCTCAGACCTGCTCCCTCAGCCCTGCTCCCTCCTAATGAAGACAAACCCGCAGCGTAGACCCCGCCTCTCCTCTCTGAAGAGGAGGGCAGCATTTCATCACCAGGTCTCCAGAGCCAGGACGGGCCACAGCAACCGAGTGAGGGGTTGAGGCCAGCCCAAGCCCAGGGTCCTCTTGCATCCTTGATCACGGTGACCTCCCCGCCAAACCCCTGGCCATGGCCACGATCAGTAAGGCTTGGAGAGGTGAAAGCCCCTCTCCATAGCAAGTCAGTCAAACCTCTGTGGAAGGGGGCAGATGAGTTGTCCAGGCCAAGGCCAGGGGGCAGAGGCCAGGGAGGAGCCCCACAAGGTGCCAGGCCAGGCTTCCCAGGCTGGCATCCCCAGGACCTGCCCATGGCAGTGACCCCCAGGGCCTGCCCGTGGCCATGCTCCCCCCCCTCCACACCCAGGGCTCCTGGTTCCCACTGGGCCAGGGATGAACAACTGAGTTCACAGAGAACCTCTGGCTCTACTCACTTACCTTCCTCAGCTGGGAGTTCTGGGGGTTTTCAGCCGACGTGCAGGACAGAAACCGGCAAAGAGAGAAGAGAATGTTGGTGATGGAGGCAGGAGGGAGGGCAGAGTCAGCCCTGCCTACCTGCAGCTGCCAGGCCTGTGCCCCAATTGTGAGGACTGAAGCCTGGGAGGAAGGAGCCGGGCTGCCAAAGGGCGCCAGACTCACAGAGCAGGATGTCCCGAGTTCAAATCCTACCTCGGGTGTTTGCAAGCTGTGGGACTAGGGGCCAATCACTTTACTCCTTTCTGTCTCAGTCTCATCTGAAAAATGGGTATCACACTAGCACCTGCCTCCTGGAGTCACTGTGAGGATCAAATCTATGGCATGGCATTTAATAAGCTTCTTATGGAAGACAAAAAGGGAGGGGCAATCTCGGGCAGCTTCATGGAGGAAGTGGGCTAGGAGCAGCCCTGGGAAGGAGAAGCCTGTCCTCTCAACAAGGGTCACAGACCTTCCCCTCTCGTCAGGACACTCCTGCTATGAAGGAAAATCAAAATAATGTACGTTCTTAAAACATTTGTGATCTCCAGCTCTGGAGAATGGAAAGCTTTCCAATGCCAAATTGTGGTGGCAGAAGAAAGCCTTCAGTGGGGGCCCCCAGTGCCCTCCAGGCCAGGCCTTCTGCCCCTCCCTGTGTTCAAAGGCCATCCATCCACTGACCACTCCATTAGAGACAACTTGTCCAAGGAGTGTTTCTATCTAAATCTCTGGGCACGGTGAGCAGGGGCCCCGTGTGCCCTGAGACCATCACAGTGCACAGAAGAGCCAGACCTGACAAAGCAGCTTCCTGCCTTACCAGAGCTTGTTCTGCACCCCACCCCTACCCCCACAGTGCAAAGATGTACCTGCCCTTAGCCATCAAAGAAACAGAAACAGCAGCACCAGGTTGGGGGCCAGCTGCCATTGAGTCGGTCACAATGAAGACTCCAGGGGGAGGGACCCTTCTTCATGCTCGGAGGCCCAGAGGCATCCATCCAGAGCATTCAGAAATACCAAGACCAGACTTCCCCCTTGCTGGGAATAACAAGGCACAGACAGAGCAAACCAGCAAATACGGAGGCCACTGGACGTGGATAGAAGACGTGAGTGCCTTTATCATGGACCAGAACGAGGAACAGGCCTCGCCAGCTTGGGGCGGGGACATCAACCCAGCTTTGCCGAGCACACTCTGGGCTCCAAGGTGCTCAGCAGCGTTTGGTCAACCACTGCAGGGTGACCCTAAGCAATCCCTTTATCTCTAAGCCTGGATTGAATGAAATAGGAGGAAAAGACAGAGATCCCAGGGTTGTCGACAGCCTCCTCGTGAAATGGGGAAGAGAGCCAGGCTGTGTCTCAGAGAATCCCAAGGGAAGGAGCCGGGCCTCACTCAACCTGGGTCCCACAGAGCCCTTTGTGACTCAGGCAGCGGATCTGCAAGGTGCAAAGCAGAGCAAACAGCCATGTGACCAAGGCCTTGCCCCACAGTCTTTGATGGAAAAGTGGGAACTCAGGGCCTGCCCACCGGGGTGGCTGCAGCAGCTGATGGTGTCTTGAGGACCCCTTGGGAAAGGGGAAGCCAGCTACACTCCTAAGGACAGGGGTCTACACCAAGGTGGCAGAATCAACTTGCAACGTTACTGAAGACCCTGGAAAAGGCCCACCGAGATGACCCCAGGGTCCAGCTGGCCGCTCCACCAGAGCCTGAACTCCGTCAACTTTGCTTAACAAGGAGACCAAAAAGAGAGATGGGGCCCCACGGCCAGAAAAGAAAAGAGATCAGAAATTCTGGATTCTCTTAATCAGCTGTGGAGAGGAAAGGGAATCAGATCAGTTCTGGAGCCTGAGGGAGCAGAGAGGAAGATGAAGGCGCATTTGGGCCATCCCTGGCCACATGGACCGCCTTCTCTGTGATGGGACAAGGACAGCTGAGAGAAAATGGAAAAGAACATTCTTTAAGAAGGCCGAGCTGATATGGTTTTACTGAGTCTTAAATCCATTACTATTCCTTCTAAGAAATCTGGTTTCTGGGTGTGGCTGGGTGGTGAAGTGAATAGAGCACCGGCACTGGAGTCAGGAGGACCTCAGTTCAAATCCAGCCTCAGACACTTAACA
The DNA here is from genome assembly GCA_028627135.1 of Pseudochirops cupreus. NCBI lineage: Eukaryota > Metazoa > Chordata > Mammalia > Diprotodontia > Pseudocheiridae > Pseudochirops > Pseudochirops cupreus. The sequence goes on along the minus strand of CM053580.1, from coordinate 1,581,776 downwards.
TTTACTATCCATGTGACCTTGGGCAAGTCACTTAACCCCAACTGCCCTGCCTACCCCCTCCAAAAAAGAGAAAAAGAAAAGAAAAAAGCTTGTTTTTTAAAAAAACCGAACTATGGTTTCTCAATGAAAGAGGCGTTTGAATCAAAACGCCTCCTTCACCATTTGAGGTATACAGATGGCATCAAGCTATTATTCTATTGAATAAAAAGCTCTTTTGAAAAAGATACATCCAACATCTCCATTCCCAGGTGGGCATGAAAACAACAGGGTCCCCCAGACTGAGCCATGACCACCCAAGCAGCCCCTGTAAGGCAGGGAGGCCGGGGCTGGATGGACCTGGGAAAGCCAGCCTCGGGGCCCAGGGCTGGGTTCTGCAACCTCTCCTTACACCCGATTGTGGCTCATTCCACTAGGAAGTGAGCCAGAGCTGTGGGGCTCCAGAAAGCATCATGTGTAGACACAAACACCTCCATCCAAGCCCCAGAACTCAAGAAATGGTTGTCAGACCTGACCCCCTCTGAGGCCAGAGGCTGCGGTGCCCTACGGTCCCCATAAAGGAGTGCTCATGCCGCCGCCAGGCCAGCCCAGGCCCTTGTCTCCTCAACAATCTGGTCTCCCTGCCTCCCTCACACAGTCTCCACTCAGCTGCTAAAATGGGGGTGTGACTGAGCCATTCCCCTACACAGTAAGAACTAAAGCTTCTGTTGGCTCTGACAGCGGAGCTCCTGCCAGCTGGGCCACGCCCATCTCTCCAGTCATATTCATCACCCACTCTTCATTCTTGTTTTTGATACAGCTGAACTGGCCTTCTTCCTCCTTCACAACACTTCATCTCCCACCTCAGCACCTTTGCACAGGCGGTCTCTCATGCCTGCCTTCACCAGCACCTCTGGGAATCCTCAACTCCCTCCAGAGCGCCAGGCAGGGCCTCACATTTACCCTGGATGTCAGTGCTATCTCCATGAAGACACCCAGGTGGAATGATGATAGAACACTAGGCTTGTAGCCAGGTCAGTGAGACTAAAATTCTAATTTGGCCTCAGACACCAGCTGGGTGACCTTGGTCAAGTCAGTTAACTGCTGTCTGCCTCAGTTTCCTCACATGGAAAATGGGGATAATAGTACCCACCTCATAGAATTATTATAGGGACCCAATGAGGTAATAATTTCAAAGCACTAAGTGCAATGCCAGGCACACAGCTGGTGCTTAATAAACACTTCTTAGCACCCTCCCTTCTCTGCTGTTTCTTCCCATGCAAGATGGGCTCCTGGGAGGCAGGGACCCAGCACCTAGCATGAGACCAGCACATGGCAGAGCCAGGGCAGGAAAGGGATGCTGTCTGGGTTCCTCCCCTCCCCCACCCCCTGCTTTGGCATCCACTGCGTTACCAGGAGGCCTGGGGGAGGAGGGACCTCCTCTCTCACGGGAAGGCAAGCTGGCCCACAGAGCCCCAGCAATGAGCCAGTCTGTCTCCAGCCCAGCTGTGGCTTCTCCCTGGCCCCCCATGCCCACTTCAAACCCCCATTCAGTAATCCGGGGGAATGCACATGTTTTAAGCAGTAAGTGTGTCCAAGGCTCTGCCCGGCACCAGGCACAAGGACAAAAATGGAACAGCCCCTGTCTTCCAGCTGCTCGCAGTCAAGGGAGGGAAGATATCATGGACACAGAGCAGGCAAATGCCAAGGGCTCCCTCTCCGAACTGCTCAGGAGACAGCTTGTCTAAGAGGCAGCTCCTGATTCGGACCTTGGAATTCTAAAAGGTGCAGGTAAGGAGGGAGGGCATCTAGGCATAGGGACTGGCCAGTGCAAAGGCACTGAGGTGGGAGAGACAATGCTGAGCTCAGGAGACAGAAAATAGACGAAGTTGGCTGCTTTTGTAGAATTTGTAAAGGGGAGTAATGTGAATGCAGGGAGAGTAGGAGAAGGAAGGGGGTTCCAGCTGGGCAAATGCAGCCCAGAAGTCAGGGACTGTATTGCTGCAGATACACATAACAAAGGCTAGGATGGGCAATGGGGGAGAGCCGGTTCTGACCACTTACCTTCCCCTTTTACTCTTACTCCCCACTTCATTTGCCTGCCGTGCTGGTAGGACCTTGGAATCAAAGGGAGCCTTGTCACCCCAGCCCTCAAAGAGCTAATGTAGTATTTGGGGGGCAGAGTCCCCAAAAGGGGCTCATAACCGGGAACTTAACAAGAATTAGCCGGATTTTTCATACCCTAAGCCAGTGGTTCTCAACCTTCCTAATGCCCGACCCTTTAATAGTTATATGTGGGTGTGTCTGTATGTGGGCAGACCCCCCCCTGGAGACGGATAGAGGAGGTTCCTAAGACCATCAGAAATATGTGTTTTCCCGTGGTCTTAGGTGACCCCTGTGACCCCTGTGAAAGGGTCGTTCAACCCCCCCCAATGGGGTCGTGGCCCACAGGTTGAGAACCACTGCTTGCTGAGACCAAGGACCTCCAGCCTGTCCCAAGAGAAAAGTCCAAAGAAGAAGTTCAGTCTTTATCCAGGGCTGCCTGACATTGGTGACTCAGAACCCTCAGCAGTGCCTGCATTGCCTTTCAAGGAGAGGCTTTCCGGTCACTACACTCCAGAGACGGCATCCAAGAACAGCAGATGTGCCCAAACACTAACTGGCCCCAAAGAGGCTAACCTGCTGAAACCCCTCGGCTGGCAGTAGAGACCCACTCAGTGACCAAGAGCTGACACACAGCAGTGAGTGGTGGCAGGGGCACCACCAGGGGCAGCATGAGGTGTCTGCCAGCCCCAGGAGCCTCCACATGTGGGACAGATGCCCTCATTGCTGTGCCCTGGCCATACACCTCTCCACGTGCTATTCATGGAATGACCTGTGGGGGGGAAGAAACAAGCGTGCACTAAACACCTGCTATGGGCTTGGTCTCCAGCAAGGGCTGCACGGATTTTATCTCATTTGATCCTAACAACAACCTTGAGACGTAGGTGCTATATTATGATTCCCATCTTACAGTTGAGGCAACCAAGGCAGACAGAGGTAAAATGACTTGCCCAGGGTCACGTAGCCAGTAAGTACCTGAGGCTGGATTTGAATCCAGATCTTCCTGACTCAGGGACTGGCACTCTATGTATTGCACAGGATAAAATGAATTTAGGACTAGAAATGACTTTAGGTGCTCTTACACCTGAGAAAGGCATTTATTCACTGGCCCATTCATTCATTCCCTCATCAGGCCTTTCTTCATACCCACTATGTGCACAGTATTACTGGAATCAAGACATCTGCAGTGCCCCCATGGGGATCACTTCCTGGCAGGAGAGAAAGGCTAGATGTTACACAGCACAGAAAGCCTCAGTCCAGGAGAGAACAGTCAGAGATCTAGGTCTACAGGAGAACAGAGACAAGAAAACTCATTGTTCCTTGGAGCTAGGAGGGAGGCCTTCCTAGAGAAGGCTACTTTGAAGGCAGAGGTGGGAAGAAATGGACAAAATCCAGGTTGATCCCACAGACAGGCTGATCAGTCTCAGGTCACTAGGATCAGGTGATGGCTGAGAAGATGATGGACATTGGCCAGAGAAAGGATCCAGCATCTGAAGCCCATCAGCAGAGGAAGTCAGCAATGGGAATGACTGGTGGGAACCTCTTTGGAGCCCCTTTCTGAGTGAGCCACAAACAGGGCTCTTGGCTGTGACAACTGGACGTGGGAAGCTCCTTGTATAAGCCACTGGTGTAGCCCAGGCTGACCACAATTCCCAGGTCCCCTGCTTCCCATAGGATGTTGTCAAAGAAAGATTTCAGAGAAATGATACAAAACTGGAAGCATAGGACAAACTCTCCTTAGTCACTGGTTTTTCCAGGTGGCAGATTGAGCCAGAAATAAACTTCGGGTATCCCTGGAAACTCCTTTGGGACAGCACCAAATATGGCCACATTTCATGAATTCTTTCACAATCATTCTGGAAGACATGTGCGCCCCAAATGCCAAGCTGTCAAGCTGAAGCAGGTACCTCTCTTGGCTCCACAGTGGGCATGGCAAGGATGGGGAGAGCAAGATTTTGAGACACTTGTCACTGTGTCCACTGAACGATGGCCAGTGGTCACAGGGGGAAGTGGGGGGGGCTGGCTATGAGGAGTCACAGAGCAGCAGCCAAGGGAATCAGAGGCATAATTGTTGCTGGGGCATTCTCACTTAGCATGAAATTAGCCAAGAGCCCTGCTCCCTGGTGTCCCCAGCAAGGTTGGAAAGGGCGTGAACGTGGAAAGAGGATAGATGATAGTCCTAGAATCTCATCAAGGGAACAGTCTCAAAATTCTAGATCAAGCCTCAAGAGGGCAGGAAGTCCTTCATCAGTGTCCCTAGCCAGCGGTTATCCAGCCCCCAGCTCAAGAACTCAGGACCTCCACAGGCAGCTCATCCCACTTTTGAACAGCTCAAAGGGTGTCCTCTAATGAGCTAACAGCTCTGCAGCCTTCTTCTGCCCCTGGGGCCAGACACATAAGCCTAATCTCTCTTCCATAACACTGTCCTGCAAACAGGAAGAGACTGCTAAACATCTCCAGGTCGAAGTGTCTAAAGCAATGGTTCTCAACCTTCCTAATGCCGTAACCCTTTAATACAGTTACTCATATTGTGGTGACCTCCAACCATAAAATTATTTTTGTTGCTACTTCATAACTGTAATTTTGCTACTGTTATGAATGTCATATAAATATATGATATGCAGGATATATTTTCATTGTTACAAATTGAACATAACCCACAGGTTGAGAACTACTGGTCTAAAGAGACTGATGTGGCTGCACAGGGTACTCATCATCCAAGTTAGATTTTTGTAAAGATGGGAGGGAAGGAAGGAAGGAAGGAAGGAAGGAAGGAAGGAAGGAAGGAAGGGAGGGAGGGAGGGAGGGAGGGAGGGAGACAGAGAGGGAGGGAGGGAAAGATGGAGGGAGTAAAGATGGAAAGGAGGGAGGGAGAAAAGGAAGGAAGAAAACAAAGAAAGACGGAGGGCATTAAGTACCCACTATGTGCCAGACACTGTGAGAAGCACTGGAGACAGAAATACAACAGCAGACAGCCCCTGCTCCCAAGAACACTCCCCAAGGGTGTGTGTAGCACAGATAGGGGAGCAGTGACTAGGGAGAGGGGTTTGGGGCTAGAAAGTCAAGGGGGCAGGAGTGGAGTCATGGGCATTGGCAGGTCTCTTTCCTGGAAGGTAGGTGTGGAAATGAACTGTGGGAGAAGGGACTGGAGCAATTGGGGTACCTCGCTTGATGACATAGTTGGTTCTGGGCTTGAGGAAGCTCAAAGAAAGCCTAGGACTGTGTCTCAGGGAAGAGGATGATAAGTGAGAGCAGAGAAAAGGACAGAAGCTCCCCCTCATTACCTGGCTTCTATGGCATTTACCAAGGGCTGGATGCCCACTCATCAGGAATGCTACAGTAGGATTTCCATGGGGAGCTGTGGCCTTTGATATTGCCTCCAAATTCCAAAATCCCGAGCTTAAGCAAACAAAAGGGTCCCCAGGGAGCAGGAGCACAAGAGAGAAGGAAAGATGGCCAAGCTACCCTTTCAGGGATTCTGATCATTGGCCCTGGAACAACTGGTGGGTGAAACTGAGAATCCATAGTGGGATCCCTAAAAGATGCCCTGCCACTGCAGAACCCCAGTGGATCTCCAGCTCCAGCCAGATCATGCCAGCCTCCTGCCACCATGCACCCAGGGTGCTCCCTCCCCTTTCTACCTCTTGTCTGGCTCCCAGGCTCGACTGGGCTCCACATTCAGGCCAATACCTTGGACAAAGATCAAGGCTATGGTAGTCACTGACTGGATTTGTTCGGGGATGGGAGTGGGGGAGGGTTAACTGAATGGCAGAAGACCACCTTGGGATCCAAGCTGGCCTCAGCAGAGACCAAGGAGGTGAGACCTCCTAGGGACAAATACCAAGTCCTGCTCTCAGATTCCCCAGAGCAAATGCCCAAATGCAGGTTACCTGAGTGAATGGATGAACTCATTCATCAAACAAGAACATATTTGGCTCCTACAGGGTCCTCCTGCACACAGTATTTGAGAATGTCTCTGTCTCTCTTCCCCACCTGACTCCAAGGTCCTTCTTCTCACTTCTGCCCACCAGTCCCCAAGAATTCATTGGATCCAAATGACCTGAGATCAGCCTGCCCACCTGTGGGGTCAACCTGAATCTAATCCAAGCTCTCCACCCCAATGCTTCTGATGAGAGGGCACCGCCAGACTGCCCTGTGGCCACATGACTTCATTCTTCCCTCCACCCCCACCTTTCCCATGTATTTTCTGTCTCCTCCTATTTGAATGGGAGCTCCTTGAGGGGAGGGCTGGTGTTGCTTCTGTATTTGTGTCCTCAGTACTTAGCACTGCGCCTGGCACATCATCAGGCTAAGTGAAAGCTTCTTCATCATTCATTCATTCACTCATTCATTCATTCACAATGGCAAATAGAGAGAAGGAAGGATGACTATGGATCTGACTTTCAAAAAAAGGAAGCAAACAGGGCTGTTGGCTTCAATTCCAGGCAAATTCTGGTTATATCATTAAAGAGGTGGTCAATGAGCATTTAGAAAGGAAAGCAGTGATCACCGAGGTGTAGCCTGCCTTCACCAGGAGCGGCTCTGCCCGACTAGGTCACTGCCGTTCCTGACAGGGTCACTGGGCTGGCATATCAGGAAAGTGCTACAGGCTGGTTCAGCGCCATCCAGTTTGACTAGGGCATTGGACACAGTCTCTCATGCTACCCTTGCTTATGAGAGATGTGGGCGGGGAGATAATGATCCGCCAATCAAGGAATCAGCATTTGTTAGACCCCTGCCTAAGTGTGTCAGGAACTGTGCTGGGAGCTGGGCAGACAGACAAAAATTAACCTATACCTGTCCTCAGTGGGCTGCCATTCTGTGGGAGAGGCAAGATGTGCATACAACTGCATACATAGAGAAAAAATCCAAGATGATTTTTGGTGGAGAGCATCAGCACCTGGAGGGACCAGGGAAGAATGCCCGTGGCTGCTGTTTAGTTCAACTTTAAGGTTATATCTGATACCTTGTGAGCCTCACAATAGACCTGTGGGGGAAATGCTTCAAGTGGTGCTGTCCGCCATTTTGCAGGTGAGGAAACTGAGGCTTGAGGGATGCAGTCACTTTGCACTGGGCAGCTCAGCATTTTTTACCAATGATGTGGAGAGAGGTAAAGACAGTACCCTTAACAAATCTGCAGATGACACATAACTGGGAGCAATTTAGTGCCTGAGTTAAGATCCAAAAGGAGTTTAGGAGATGAGAATGATGGGACAAATCTGTGAAGGTAAAGGAGGCCCAAGTGTAGACTTCCACTCTACAGTACAAGCGGAGGATGACATGTCCAGACAGCAGCTCATCTGAAGAAGATCTGGGGGTCCTCGTGGACTACAAGCTCAGTATGCACTAACAGGATGGCCTACAGCAGCCCAGAAAGCTTGGCTGGCATTGAGAAAGGCACAGCCTCCAGGAAGGGGAAGTCGGTGATAGAGCAGCTGTCCTTTGCCCTGCTCAGAGCCCTCTGCGGGGATGTGGTCAGGGCTGGGTACTACCATTTAGGAATGACACTGAAAATCCAGCATTGATAATCCTCCTTACCAGGCAAGGCAAATGAAGACCGTGCCATACAAAGGCAATGGAGGTGTTTAGCATGAAGACTCATCAGGGGAACATGGTAACTGTCCTCAAGTGTCTGCAGGTCTGTTGTGTGAAGGAGGAATCTGCTTTGTTTGGCTTGGGATGCACCATGGAGCAGCAATGGGGGGGAAGGTGCAGATGCAGATTTAGGCTCAGGATCAGGAAATGTTCCCTAAGGATCAGAGCCATGCCACAAAGGGATGGACTAGCTGGGAAGGCAGTGAGTTCCGCATCCCTGGAGGTCTTTAAGTGGAGGCTGGGAGTAGGGGTTCCTTTTTAGGTCTGGATTAGATGTGGTGGCTCTAAGGTTCTGGTGGTCTTAAGAGGTCACCTGGTCCATCTTCTGTCTCCTGGACTCTGGGCTAAACTGGGAAGGCATATAGGATTCGGCTGCCTTACCCATTCAAATGGCCACCCCCTGAGGGCAGAGACTCTGTCTTTCTGCTTATATGGGTGTTCCCAGTGCTCAGCCCAGGGCTTGGTCCACAGTAACCCTTAAATGTTTATCGGCTTCACTTAACTTGAGGGTCTCATCCCCCTACCAAGAAGGCAGAGACCATAACTTGGCCCTACCCTTGAATACTGTGTGCAGGAGGACCCCATAGTAGCCAAATATGTTCTTGTTTGATGAGTTCATCCATTCACTCAGGTAACCTGCATTTGGGCATTTGCTTTGGGGAATCTGAGAGCAGGACTTGGTATTTGTCCCTAGGAGGTCTCACCTCCTTGGTCTCTGCTGAGGCCAGCTTGGATCCCAAGGTGGTCTTCTGCCTTTCAGTTAACCCTCTGTACCCTCCCCCATACCCCCCCCACCACACAAATCCAGTGACTGCCATGGCTTTGATCCTTGTCCAAGGTGCTGGCCTGAGTGTGGAGCCCAGCCAAGCCTGGGGCCAGGCAAGTGCCTGCCTCATATCACGAAGTGTTCCCAGAATCTAATACACAGAATTTGTGTCTAAGGCTGGCTGTAGCCTTCTACATGACTGAAGACCAGAACACACTTAGTGTGCTGCTACTGCACCAACAAACATGCACATGTGTGAATGTGAGCATGTGTGTATGTGTGTGTGTGTGTATGTGTGTGTGAAAGGGAACATGACCCTTGCGTCATGAGCAACAGAGCCCACCATGTCTCTCCTGATTGAGTTTCCCTTTCCCCATCTCTGTGCTTATGGGAAAGAGCCCAGGCCTGGGAACTAGGAAGCATGGGCTCTCACACATGCCATTGGCCTGTTTTCTGACTGGGAAAAGGAAGGGATGAGATAGAATGATCTCTGAGGTCCCCTGGGGCCCAGGAGGGGGACCTGAGACACACAAGGCAAACTGCTCTCTCCAGGTATCTGGGGAGTCGTCATGCTCTTGGTGGAAAAGCAAACGGCTGAGGGAGATGCTGGGCCCTAGTTCAAATCCAGCCTGGCTCTGTGGCTCTGGGCACGGCCCTCTACCTCTGCCTGCCACATAGTAGGTCCTCGGTGAATCCTTATTCCCTTCTCCTTCCTTTCCAGGCCAACCTCTATGCAGCTGCTGGTGACTGTCCCAAAGCACAGGTCTGACTATGCCATCCCCTTATCCTAATCCTGTAAAACCAATGCTCCCTATGGCTCCCACAACCAAGGACAAACACAACTCAGCTCTTGTAAGCCCTTCCTGCCTTTCCAGTCTTCCTCTAGATCACTCGCCTCCACATACTAGGTGAGCCACAAGCCGTATCTTCCTTGCTATACCTCAAACAGGACTGTCATTCAGCATTCTCTGTATGTCTGTATATGTGTGTCTGTCTGTCTCTGTCTCTCTCTCTCTCTGTCTCTCTGTCTCTGTCTCTCTGTCTGTCTCTCTCTCTCTCTACACTGACTGACCCCCATGCCTGGAATGCTCTCACTCCTCTGCTCCACCTCATAGCCTTCCTCAAGACTGAATTCAAACCCTGACTTTCCAGTCCCCCTAGGTGCTAGCATGCTCTCCTCTGAGGTTACCTTCTACCTACTCTGCATGTATCCTGTGTATAGCTTGTTAGTGATGCGCTGTCTCCTCCCCCAGCAGAATGTGACCTCTTGGAGAGAAGGCACAGCACCTGGACCACAGGAGGTACATAATAAATGCTTGTGGATTGGGTTGATCGGGGGAGAAAGAACAGGCGTGTCCATTGAGGACACAACCCTAGGATACCCTTGACTGCCTCCTTGCCCCCCAGCTACCTGACAAGTCAGTCCATCTCCTCAGAGTCTAGGATTCCCCTGGAATCCTCAGCATCAGCGCTAGAACTGGGCTCCTCCTGCCTGCCCCACTTTGCTAGGCCTGCTCTGGGGCAGGCAGGCTCCCACTCGGACCTACAGCCCCTCCTAGGTGGGTCTGGACACAGGCAGGGAGCAGACAGCCTCCCAGGCTGTGTGGGATTGGGCACCAGATTCCAGAGCTGCCCTGACCACACCACTATGCCCTCAGCAGGGCCACCAGGGGCTTTTCCTGAAAGGTACCAAGGAAGGAATGTCTGAAAAGGGGATGGAATACTATTGGATTGGAAAAAATGACAAAGGGGATGCTTTCCAAGAAACCTGCAAAGACTTGTATGACCTGATGCAGCAGGAGAGGAGCAGACAACAATGTATCCAGCAACAGTGACATTGTAAAGAGAAAGGAGTGTGGAAGTCTTAAAAACCACGATCCTGACCATGACCAAGCAGGCTTCCGGAGGAGCCCTGAGGAAACAGGCTTCCTGCCTTCTTCCCATCTCCTCCCAGCAAAGGACCTCCAGAGAAGGGTGCCCAAAGCTGGCACCAGAATTACCGGGAAGATGGCGAGACCTGCTCTCTCCCCTCTCAGCATCCCTGGGGAAGAGGCCGTGGATGCGGGTGAGGAGACAAAGGTGAGCAGGCAGCGCCAGGAGCTTTGAACAGCTCTCGGGCATGTTGGCTTCCTGTTTGATGAGGCACTGACCACATCTTCCTACTCCCAAGCCTTCACTCAGAGGGCAAGATTGCCTAACTGCCCAGCTACCCAAACCCCATAAAGAAGCAGGCAGGCATCTGAAGTGAGCCATCAGCTAGCAATCCTGCAGCCTGCCAGGCTCCCAGAGGGAATGGGACATCCTCTGGGATGAGGTTGGAAGCAGGATGTAGCAGCACTGTCCAGGGTTGCTGTCTTCTCCACAGCAGACTTAATCAAGTGACCCTAAGGGTGGGATGGGTGGACTGAGCAGCTTAGGGCATGGGACCACCTTATTCTGGGACTCAACATTCCCATCTGGAAAGTGGGAGGAGATGGAGCCACTGCAAACACTCCTGAAAGGTGACCAACATACTCTATTCTCAACCTTGTTGGCCAATTCTAAGTCATTCCACTGACCACACCTAGTGCCAGGGCAGACACTCACAAGTCATTCTGATGGATCAGGAAAGCGAATGTGCTGCGACCATTCTATGCTCCCAGCTAAGGCTCATCTCCACCTCAGACTTAACTCTCCGCACTGGGAGGGCCACTTGATGGGACAGAATGTGTCTAAAAATGTCAATGACAGCAGAGCAAGACTTGGGGGAGTTTGACGGATGAGGTGCCACACACCAAAGTCTGGGAGTCATTCCAGAGGGAAGGAAGAAGCCTTGCCTGTCTCCCCAGTTTTTCCTGTCCTGACCATCTCAACAGGGACAGACAGGGGGCCAGGGACAAGACTGGCAGGCAGGAGCATGTGGGAGAGAAGGTGCCAAAGGCCAGGCTATCCTAACAGGCACCAAGGTCTGGCTACCCTAATGGGCACCAAGGGCCAGGCTACCCTAACAGGCACCAAAGAGCCACTGAAGTCCTCCTGGGGTGATGAGCAGTGGCAATGCCCAGCCCAGCCCAGATGGCTTGCGGGGTGAGTGCTCAGGGCCCCTGCCTTCCCCCTCCCCCAAAGCTGGGCAGCCAAGCTGGCAGGCAGTGGCTGGGGTAGTGGTGCAGGAACATCCCTTGTGTTGGGAAGGCCGTCACAGGCCATCTGTCGCCATTGCCCTCCTCCTTCCTTAAATAGTGAAAACCAGTATTTCAGCTTTCCCCATGTCAGCTCAAGGAGAACAAGCAAGGCCTCTTTTTATACAGAAGACGAGGGTGGGGGGATTGTAGGGTTTTAGACATGTGTGCCTAACAATAAAACAAGTCATTGTCGTGGAGCAGCCGAGGAGAGCAGCCAACACACACGGAAGTGGGCCAGAGGCGCGGGGCCCACCCTCCACTTCAGGGACAAACAAGGCTCTCCTTCCATGAATGGCCAGCATCTCGTCCAAACCAAATCATCCTTGCTCCAGAGGCAGCCTCAGACCCCGTCCTGGGCCCCCGCCCCACCACCTGAAGCTGTCAGAGAAGATCAAGGCTGGATGGGACCACTGGTGAGGGGCTGGGCAGAGATGTGGAGGTCCGGGGGTCTGACCGGTTACCTGCACCCTGGCTCTGGGTGTGTCTGTGTGCTCATTGCTCCTTGCTGCCTGTCAACGCCCCTCATCACCCATACCATCCCCCACCAGGACAAAGTTCACAGCAGGGGGTGGGGAGGGAGGGAGTCCAAGGGCTAGAGACAAGGTGCAGAAAGGAAGCTTGTCCAGGGTCAGATAACCAGTGACCAGGGACTTCTGGCTCCCAGACCCACTATTCCTGCCCTGGACCCATCTTTGACCACTCTAAAGAGTCCTAAGGCAATTCATTGGAGGCAAGTCCAAGAGGTCCCTTGCCCAGTTCCAGTGGTCCACCAAGAACACCCAGGAGCAGCGGATATAAGAGCCTGGTCCTGGAGGGGAAGAGAGGAAATCCTGGGCCCCGATGGAAATTGGGGGCCAACTGCCCCAGAAAGCACTGTGCCCTCAGAAGCAGGCCCCACAAAGACAGATGAGGGCTTCGGGGATCAGCCAGGGAAGGTTATGAACTGAGGCTGTTAAGTTTGGGTCCACTGTTCTTTCCTATAGAAAGAGACCATCATCCCTGAGAAGCCCCATGGGATCACCTCCTCACCAACTAGGCCTGGAAGATCAGAAGCCAAGGACAAAAAGGGGAGAACTAGAAGAGGAAGAATGGAAAGAGTAGGGTCTCTCCCCTACCACTCCATCTCCCACCACCCTGCCTTTGCCTGGGCTGTGCCACATGCTCTATACTGCTTTGGGCCTGCTGCTAGGGGCTAGCTGACTCCTGGCTGCCGACACCTTCCCCTGAAAGATCACTTTCTCCCTGTTCCGTGAATCTCCACAGTTGTCTGACCCCTCAGAGGCTGGAGCTGCTGGAGGACAGGGCTGCTTTCCACCTGGCTTTGTCTGCCCACCCTACACTGAGCACAGTGCCTAGCCCATGCTGGGCACACAGGCCTGCAGGCCAAGCCAAGCTCTTGGCTAAGGAACTTTACAGTGAGCCCAGAGCCTAGAGCCCACCCCAGCCAACATCTGCAGGGAGGCTCCTTCTCATAAACAGCCCCCACCCTTTGCTCTGAAGAAGATCTGAGGGTCCAGGGAATTTCCTCCAGGAAGAGGGAGGAGAGCGAGGCCCAGAATCCTCTGCTCCAGTCACACACCACCTCCTAGAAGCCGGGGCTGTCTCAGGGCCCACACCTCAGGGAGGACGTGGTTCAGCTGGAGGGCAGCCAGGGTTGGGAAGGGCCTGGCACCATGTCATCAGGTCCTAGAAATGGGCTGTAGAAGATCTGAACAAAGTACGTAGCTGGACCAGCCCTCAAGGCAGCTCCCTGCCTGAGGCCTGCTGTCTTTGGGGTGAGATCAGGTTGGCCCTGCTCAGCCTCAGGGGAAAAGGATGAAAGCTGCCGGGAAAACCTGTTTGCCCAGCCACTTGCGAGAGGCATCCATGCCCCTGTCAGCCATTGTGGGCCCTGTCCAACTCTGTCAGGTTGTCTTCAGCAGCACTCCCTGCTCCTAACAGCTCTACAAGGGGCAGTTCAGGCAGGCACCCAGCTGGTGGTAGGAAAGGAGAAGGACCCCAGGATGGTTAATTAGAGATCTGACCCCTGGCGAGATTTAGCCAGGCACTGGCCTTTGTAAGTTCACGCTGAAGGGGCAGTGGGCCAAGCTGGAGTGTCAGAGCGCCCCTAAGCCTTCCCCCTTCTTGCCAAAAGATGGAGCAGGAAGGAGGTCCAGGCACTAAGGACCCAGGGCAGAGCTGGGCAGAGGGTTTTCTTCTCTCCATATTCATGTGGGCCAATTCTTCAGAGATCCTGGCTCGAGTTAGGCAGATGTTTTTTCAAGGCCACACTCTCTGTCTCTGTATCTCTCTCACTCTGTCTCTGTCTGTGTCTATCTATCTCTGTGCCTGTCTTTTCATCTCTCTCTCTCTCCCCCCCCTTCTCTCTCTCTCTGTCTCTCTCTGTCTCTGTTTCTCTCTGTCCCTCTCTCTCCCTCTCTCTCTCTCTCTCTGTCTCAGCAGAGAACAAAAGGATTGCAGTACTAGGGAGGCTAGCTCAGGAGGGAGAGCCCCTGGGGGAAACCCAGGAGATGACTGGGCAAGGAGAGAAGTTAGAGGAAGGTCCGTTAGCAGCACTCTGCCCTCTCACTTTTCTTAGCAAAGGGCAAGGCAGGACAGGACAGCAGATAGAGACACAGAAGCTGAGAAATACTTAGCTCAGATGCTAATAAAATGTCATGGGAGAGAAGGAAGCTGCACAGTGCTCTCCTCTCCATTTTACAGATGAGGAAACCAAGGCTCAGGGAGTCTAAGTGACACATAGCCAGCCGATCGTGACTTGGAAGAGGATGGTTTCAGTCCAGTGACCTGTGGCTTACACGCTAGGAGCCCAGCGGACATCTGCTAAGCCTCTGCTCTGGTTTCAAATCTCACCTCTGAACCATTCTGGCCGTATGACCCTGGGCAAGTCACTGAATATCTCAGTGCCCCAGTTGACTCTGGCCACTTGTGGCCCTCTAGGTCCTCAAGTGCAGCCCTTTGCCTGAGTCCCAGTTTTACGGAACAAATCCTTTTATTGCTCTGCGGAGTCTGGATTCCATCAAGGGCCACTCTTGAGGACCTAGAGGGTCACACATGACCCATGACCCTGCCAAGACATCTGACTGTATTGCCCTCCCTCATTTGGTTATGCTCATTGCTCTTCTGAATGTCTTGCCACCCCAGTGCCATCTGCTCCAAGCCCACCAACCTTCCCTTCAAGGTCCAGCTGTTCACATACCTCTCCCTCCCCCTCCTCCTTCTCCTCCCCCTTTCCCTCCTCTTTCCCCTCCCCCCTCTCCTCCTTCCCCTCCCCTCCTCCTTCCCCTCCTCCTTCCCTCCCCCTCCTCCTTCCCCCCTCCCCCATCTTCCTCCAGGGGATAGGACCTGTCCAACCCCCTCACCTCCTCTAAGACCCATCATTGGCCA
>CM053580.1:1549727-1566688 GCA_028627135.1 Pseudochirops cupreus | reverse complement strand
ATGGAAAGCATGAGTGAGCCCCTTGACCATCCAGGGCTCAGCACAATGCTGAGCACACAGTAGGTGCTTTTAATCAATGTTGATTGAAGCAAATCGAACCTAGAGGCTTGAAAGGCCACAGCCTCCTGACAAGTATCCTGGGAGGCCAGCACTGCAGGACCAATATTCCCAGTGAGATGCGATATTTGTGGGTGAGGAAAGGAGGCTCAGAGAGAGGGTGTGGCTTGACCCCTGTGGTCACCCACCGTGGGCCCTCCAGCCTCAGTGCCTGCATGGGAGCCCCTCCAGGGGCTTGAGGACCTAGAGGGCCACAAGTGGCCAGAGTCAACTGGGGCACTGAGCCCAACCTGCAGAGGTTCGAATTCTGCTGACACCCAGTGCCCAAGG
Source organism: Pseudochirops cupreus (assembly GCA_028627135.1). Taxonomy (NCBI): domain Eukaryota; kingdom Metazoa; phylum Chordata; class Mammalia; order Diprotodontia; family Pseudocheiridae; genus Pseudochirops; species Pseudochirops cupreus. Next base: position 1,566,301 of record CM053580.1, on the reverse strand, counting down.
CCAGTGGTGTCCTGTGACAGCCCTGAGATAAGCAGTCATTCCACATCGGGAGACCCCAGAAAGGGCAAAATGCCACCCCTGCCTTCAAGGAGCTCACAGGCTAATGGGCGTCATGAAACCCGACAAACATAGGTGTACACAGGAAAAATAGGGGGTAAGCTTTTCCTTTGGGGTCTTTTTGGAGGGGGGAAGGCAGGGCAATTGGGGTTAAGCGACTTGCCCAACGGCCAGTTTTGTGTTAAGTGTTGGAGGCTGGATTTGAACTCAGGTCCTCCTGACTCCAGGGCCGGTGCTCTACTCATTGCCCCAGGTCATCTTTTCTCCATCAATGACACACCTACTATGTGCCAAGCACTGGGCTGAGTGCTTTACAGATATTATCTCAGTGGTTCTCACAAGCACCCCCCCCATGGGAAGTAGGTGCTAGCGTGATGTCCATTTCTCAGCTGAGGAAGCTGAAGCAAGCAGGCATAATCAGGAGGTGTCTGAAGCTGGATTGGAACTCAATTCTTCCTGAAAGGGGGAAGGGAACCAAGAAGGCGTGGAGTGCTGGGTACTACCCCTCTAAAATTTGAGGGTCCCTTCAGCTCCCATCACTATGGGAGGGGGGAAAGCAAGCAGATACGACTGCTGGCTCGCCTCCCACCTGGCCCCTGCCAGGGTCCTGGCTCCTGTAAATCATCCTCCTGCCCAGGTTGAGGCCTCAACCTTCTTGTCTGTAAAAGACGGTGATAACATCTGCACTTCCTGCCCCACAGGGTGCTGGGAGGAGATGAGATCTCAGGGCCGCATGGCTGGCCACAACGGCACACTAGTCAGAGGCTGCGGAATGATAGCGACTGTCCTTACTGTGTGGCTCTCGTCCCCCCAGAGGAGGGAAGCTCCCTGAGGGCAGGGTCTGTGCTCGGCTTTCTATGCATACCCATCCATTCCCAATCTTCCCCAGAACACAGTGGGCACCACGGGTTGATGGGCCCAGTTCACAAAGGGATGGTAGCCAAAGGGAAAGCTTTCTGTGTGTGCATCTTTGCCATTCCCGTGGGTACCAAAGAGTCCTATCCACGGGGCCCTAGGCCCTGGCCTCCAGGCTCCTACCTCACTGACTTTCCTGAGGCTCTACTTGGGACCAGATCTAAAGACAAGAAACCCCACCCCCACCCCCAGCCCCTGGCACGCTGGGCTCAGGGGCTGGGCCAGGGAAGAGGAGAAGCCAGTGGGCCGATGAATCAGCCCCGAACAGATGCACTGAGGGCGGAGAAGGTGGGGTTCCAGCCAGGAGACTGGGGGGCTGGCAGGTGAGCTAGAGGCCCCCCCACGGCCCCAAGGGCATAAGGACACAGCACTGAGGCTTTGGAGCTTCCGCTGGGGGCAATGGAGAAGTCGGGCACTCCCTTACTCACTGAATGCAGACCAGCCCCGGCTCCCAGACCCAACCTGCCTCCTTGTCCAGCTTGGCGGCTCCTTCAGAAGAGGAAGCCGGCATCCTCCTGTCCGCCCTCCCTCATTTCCCCCACCAACTACCAAAAAAGCCATCTGATATCTGTGGCTGTCAGCGGGCCCTAAGTCATGTGGTAGCAGCGACCTCAACAGTCACTGAAGGCCCCACAGCCAGTAAGGGTCCGAGTCAAGACCCAAACCAGTCCTCAGAGTCCGCAGTCAGTGACCCCTCCTTTCTGGAGCTGTAAGGGCCCTGTCCAAAGTCCCTGAGGAGGAGCTACATGGCAGAGCCTGGATTGGAACCCAGGCCCTGGGCACTTTCTGCATTCTTGTACTGCCCCCTAAGCATGGATGCTTCAGGCCCAAATACTGGTGAAAACTGTGGAGGTAGGGGAGAGCTATCTTGCACGGCTGGAGCTGACCATTTCTAGGTCCCCTCCCCCACCCTGAGGGCACAGTCAGCCCTCAGCTGCTATGAGATAAGAGACAGAGAAAGACAGATCCAGAGACACAGAGAGAGACAGAGACACAGAGAGAGATAGAGAGACAGAGAGAGATAGAGAGACAGAGACACACACACAGAGACAGAGAGACAGAGACAGAGACAGAGACACACACAGAGAGCCAGAGAGAGAGACAGAGAGACAGAGCCAGAGAGAGACAGAAACACACACAGAGACAGAGAGAGAGACAGAGAGACAGAGACACACACACAGAGACAGAGAGAGAGACAGAGAGACAGAGACACACACACACAGACAGAGAGACAGAGAGACAGAGACACACACACAGAGACAGAGACATACACACAGAGACAGAGACAGAGAGACAGAGACATACACAGAGACAGAGAGACAGAGACACACACACAGAGACAGAGACACACACAGACAGAGACAGACACACACACAGAGACAGAGAGACAGAGAGACAGAGACAGAGAGACAGAGAGACAGAGACACACACAGAGACAGAGACACACACAGACAGACAGAGACAGAAAGAGACAAAGAAACAGAGACAGAGAGACAGAGACAGAGAGAGAGAAGGGGGGTCAGACACCGAGAGATAGGGACAGAGAGAGAGAGAGACAGAGAGAGAGACAGAGACAGAGACAGAGACAGAGACAGAGAGAGACAGAGACAAACACACACAGACAGAGAGAGAGACAGAGAGACAGAGACAGAGAGAGGCAGAGGCAGAGAGAGACGGAGACAAACACACACAGACAGAGAGGGAAAGACAGATAGAGAGACAGACAGAGACAGAGAGAGACACAGACACAGACAAAGACAGAGACAGAGACTGACAGAGACAGAGACAGAGACAAACATACACACAGAGACAGAGAGAGAAAGACAGAGACAGACAGACAGAGACAGAGACAGAGAGAGAAAGACAGAGATAGGGAGAGAGAGACGGAGACAGAGAAAGAGGAAGAAGATTAGAGGGTCCTGGGTCTAGAGCTGGAAGGGACTTCACAGAATGGGGTCAATAACCCATTTTACAGCAAGGAAAGCTGAGAGCTGGGAGGGGGGGGCACCAAGGTGGTTTGCCCAAGCTTGCATACGCAGGAAGTAGCAAGGTCAGGATTTGAACACAGGGCCTCTGTCTCTTTTGCAGGGCTCCTTGTCCACTCTCCCCAGCTGCCTCTACCTTCTCTCCCCCACCCAGCAAGAAAAGCCTGAAGTCACCTAACCATCACTGCCCTCAAAGACAGGGGCGCCACTATCCTGAGTCTGTGAGTCTGTGCTGCTGAGCCTGCTGGAAGGACATGAGCCCCCGGGGCCTAACTGGAATCCCTGACAACGCAGCTTGAGGGTCTGAGGCCCACATCCAGCTCACGCTCAGGCCCCAGTTGCCAAGGCCTGGGGGAGAAGAGAAGTACCAGCTGGCTAAGGCCCTCCACCAAAGAAGAGGAAGGGCAGCATTTCACCCGCCCACTGGCCCTCTGTTCCAGGCTGCACACACAGAGGACTGGGGGTGGTGAGGCTTGGACCCCACTCCAGTGACAGGCGCCTAAGCTCCGAACAGCAATCGAGTCAGCACTGTGCCCCCAGACATACTTGGGAATGAGGTGAGGAGGCAAAGGCCGGGACAATCCTGCTCCCAGTCACACAGCCACCCCCTTAGGACTTGGTTGTGAGGCCTGGCAGCACCCCCCTCACATTTACTGCTCAACCCAAGCTGCCATGAGCCCCTAGCACCTCTGCTGCCGACACCATCAACCGGCCCCTCCCCCCCAGGGATCACTGTGTCCAGTACACAACCACTGCCTGCAGATGGAAGGCTGGGGAGGCTGGGAATGCCTAGGCTCAGCTAGCCAAACCTTTGGGAAGCTGGGGTCCCCTGCACCCTGAGGCTACTTAAAAGGACATTGGGTGTCACCCCAGGAGGAGGCCAAGCACCAGCGTCAGACAGCTCTCATTCAGAGCCATTCCTTCCCCCACACCAAGCCTGGAAGATGGACAGGGCTCGGTCCCCATTTTACTGATAAGGAGGGAAAGGCTGAGGCTGAGGGAGAACTTTTCTAGGACTCTACAAGCCTCTCAATCCTCAGTTTGAGGAACTTTCACCTCAGGCAGCTTCCCTGAGTCTCTGGGGTACCAGACTGGGGGGCTCCAGGATCCTGGCCCTTCTGACAAGTGGAGTGTTGGGTGAAAGCTGTCCTGTCACCAATCACTTCACACCCTCAGGTCTCAGTCAATCTACTAAGGAGGGGGGATATTCAAACATCATACTTATCTCACCAACTCCTCCCACAAGTTAACTAAATATAGGACCTCAAAAAAAAGCGATCTTCTGCCCCGGAAAGATAATGTTTACAGCAGTGACAGCTTGAATAAGCAAATAGAGCCCCAAACCTCCACTTGACAGCTGTGGAGAACAGCCGTGCTCGGCAGGGCTGCAGACAGGCCAGCCTCGGGTGCAGGGAGGACTGACCTGCAGAGCCCTGGGCAGCCAGCCAGCACTTAGGAAGGTGGGCTCTGCTCCACAGTGCTCAGAAAAATCAAGTTCCCAGGCCCTGACGCATGGCAAGATCCATGAGGAAAGCAGGGCCAGCCTGCTTGTTCCCATTTGACAGAGAGGAAACTGAGACTGGAAAGAAAAGTGACTAGGCCAAGGTCACATCACCAGATCCCTAGGCCCAGCTGCCTGGCCCCACAAGCCTGCTGCTTACTCACAAAGCCAGCTTCCTGGAGGCTGGGGGTGGAGAGCTGGTGGATCCCCAAGGCAGCTTCAAGGGACAAAGAGGTCGTCAAGATGGGAAGGATTGGGGGAGCAAGGGAGAAGAGAGTCAGAGAACAGGAGGAGTCCGTCCGCGGGGCCAGACTCCGAGCTGACCTTCCAAGTACAGAAGGACAAGGCAGGCAAAAGCCCACTTCTGAATCTGAAGTAGGCTCTTCTCGGGCTCCAGGAGAGCAGCAGGTGGGAAGAACCCGACTCTGATTGGCCCTGACCTTTGTGAGGTCACAAGCCCCCCACCCAATGACAGCCTCTCTGAGAACATCTATGGGGGGGGCTGTACTCCTGGCCTTGGGGGCCCTGGATGAGCCAACAGACAGTTTGAGGCAGCCAGAGTGAAACGGAAGGGAAGAGGTGCTTCTGGAGAGGAGAAGGCGCCCTAGGGTTCAAGGCCCTGATGTCCCAGCTCCAGCAGGTCTCTGGGCCCCCCTCCCCAGGTTGCTGGGTGCTAGAAAGAGACAACAGATGTCGAGCTCTCTGTAAACGGGAAGCACCCACTGAGTCCACACAGTGAGTGTGTGAGTGTGTGTGTGTGCACAGAGCCTGGAGCCCGAGCAGCACTGGGCTTTCCCATTGACTCCCTCAGGGGAGTCACTCAAGGGCCCTGGGAAGATAGGCAGGGCAGTGCCTTACAGATGAGGAAACTGAGGCTGGCCCTGGGCAAGGAAGCAAGGCGAACTGTGGGAAGTGCCGTGAGCTGGGAGGACAGAAGGCCTGGGGTCTAGGGACACCTTCTCCACCAACCTGCCCAGCTCCCTCCTGTTTGGGGGCCTCTTAGCTACATTCTCATCAGGAAGGAGCAGAGCTAGGTGACTTTCTCAGGCCCCTTCCGGATCTCAATTCCCCGGTTAGACGGAAGCAGTAACCGCTCTGGGTAGTAGCGTCATCGGTGCCAAAGCCCACAGTGACAGCCAGGGCTCTGCCCCTGCCCGCCTCTCGTGCCAAGGCCAGGCGAGGGGCTCGGTCCTCAGGTGGGAGCCGGCTCCAGGCCTGCGGAAAGCCCAGGAGAGAGGGGTGGACGCCCCTGAGGAGGAGAAGGGGTTGCTGGCTTCCAAGTCCAGCGTTGCCTAGGCTACCCATCCAGCTCTGTATCTGCCACCGTGGGGGAGATGGCGGCCTCGGACCAGAAAGAGCCTGGGACAGAGGTCATCCAGAACAAGCGCCTCAATTTACCGAGGAAGAACCCGAGACCCTAGCTGGCCAGGGAGCTCTCACGGTCTCCCGGCTGGGAAGGAGCCAAGGCAGCATATGAACCCAAGCCCCGTGAGTCCAAACCCACTAGAACCATTACAATCTCTACCTAGCAAAGGTAGCCCGGGGGTCTCACTACCGGCTCCTGGCGGGCCCCCCGCCCCCGGACACCCACACGCCCTTCTCCGGGTACAGGAGCCTCGGGAACTGCCGCAGAAGCGCCTGGGGCCTCATTTCCGCCCCCCTCCCGCCTGGGCGTGGGGCCCCCCGAAGGCGGGGGTGGCCACAACCGAGAACCTTGCGGCCGCCACAGCCCTAACCCCAGCCCCGGATTCTCATCCCGCCTGGCGCTGGGACCCTGGGCAAATCCCTGCCCGTTCTAGGTTTCCTCAGTTTCCTCATCTGGGCACCGCGAGCTGACTGTAAGGTTTTCCCCAAATCCCAGCCCCGAAAGGTTCACTGGTCTCAGGAGGCCAAGGGGGAATCCCTGGGAAGAGAAGCAGCCCCCTGCCAGGCGCGCAGCCCTTTCCCCCAGCCTGCTGCTATGAGAGCCGCGAGTGGGCAGTCAGGGACGCAGAGAACAGCACCCCCCCATACACACACACGCCTCCCCTCCGGAGCTCGGCCCCCTACCCTGGCATCTATGCTATGCTGTGAGCCCGGTTGGGGGGGGGGGGGAACCAGGGGTGCAAGGAGCAGCCCCCCACGCCTCTCCACTCACCCTGGCGCGCGGGCCCCTGCCCAGGCGTCTGCTCTGCGCAGCGGACCCAGGGTGGGGGTCCAGGGGTGCGGGGCGGCGCACTCACGCACTCACTCACCATTGAGCCCATACTTCTGGCGGCTGCAGCGGACCTGCTCGGGGCTCAGCCCGCAGCTCTCCCGCACCGAGAAGCGCCGCAGCACAGCGGCGGCAGGCTGCAGGTGGGCGGCCTCCATGGCTCTCAGGCTGGCAGTACCCGGCCCGGGAGCCCCGCGAGGTGCAGCCGCCCAGGAACTTGGCCCGCGAGCGGCCTGAGGCGAAGAGCTGGCCTGGCTCGGGGTAAGGGGCTGAGCCGAGGGTGGGGTGTGCGCCCGTCCCACTGAGCTCGGGGAGGCGAGGGGGCCGTCCGGGGCTGAGCCGCGGACTGGGAGGGGAGGGGAGGGGAGAGGGAGAGGGACCCGCTAAGGGGGAGGGGGACGGTCCAGCCCGCCGGCCCGGACTCGCAGCACCGCCCTCTGCCCGCCCCCTCCATCCCAGGGGGACCGCCCCCAGGCCGAGGGGCCTACCCACTGCGCCTCCGCCCCGCCCCAGAGCCCCGCCTTGGCCTCCCATTGGTGGCCTTGGCCGCCTCATTTGCATCGGGTGCCCCTGGGGGGGGGGAGAGGTAGTAGCCTCCCCCTTCCCCTCTGCCCCCCCCTCCAGCTGGCCCCCCTCCCCCCAGGCCAGCTGCGCTTCCTACACCGCCCGCCCGCCCGCCTACTCGCGGGCAGCTTCCGCCGGGGCAGCCCGGCTCCCTCTCTCTCCTGGGGCTGCTGGATGCTCCCCCGCCCCGCCCCGCCCCGCCCCGCCCTCCAAGGCCGGCCTGAGGGCTCCCTCACACTTACTGGCTTTTCTCGGGACGTCCCCGAGACCCCTGGAGGTGTTTACAAGGTCACATCACAGAGCTGTAAACAGCTCTGGGCTCCTTCCATCTCACCTCTCAGCACCCCGCCATTGCAGAGCCCAAAGTAACTCCTCTCCCCTCTCCAAAGCCTCCTGAACCTCAGTTTCCACATCTACAGAGTGGGCGTGATAGCCTGCCCACCTCCGGGCTGGATCCAGGGGCCTCATGCGCTGCCCTGCTAAGGCCCTCGAGGCTGAGACCAGCCCACGGAGTCCCGGCGTCTGTTTTCGACGGTATTGGCCCCTGGTCGTCAGGGTCCTCCTGGGGAGCTCCTGGGCCCTGGGCCTGACAGGAGGCCACCCTAGGCCAGGCCAGGAGGACTGCAGGAAGGAGGGAGGGAGGGAGTGGCCCACATTAGCTTCAGGGCCCCTCTCCCAGCTCTGCTGCTGCACTGGCTGCCGCGACCCCCAGGCCTTGCCTGCTGGGAGCTTACAATCTCCTGGGAAGGAGGCGTGCCAAAGCTCCCTTGGTCTAGACGCAGATAAGCAGAAAACCCAAAGGAAGCGTCCTCTAGGTCAGGACAGAGGCAGGAGGGAGACCCACAGAAGGCTTCCAGGCGGAGGGGGCATCTGAGCAGGAATTTTGCAGTCAGAGATGGAGATGGCGGATGAGGAGGAGGATCCTGTCTAGGTACATGCTTGGAGGTGAGAGAGAGCAGTACCAGGGCAGCAAACGGCTGTGGGAGGAGTGAACGGCCCATTTTCCTGAAGAGAAGGTTGGGGGCTGGGGAGAGGTGACCAGAGGCCAGATCTGGATTGGGGAGGGTGGAGATAGCGAGTGGAGATGATATTGATGGGCTGGGGGAAGGAGAGGGGAGGACCTGAACGGGCAGGGAGCCTGGGGGGAGGAATGGACCGAATTTAGCATCTGCCTGGAGCTGGGGGGAGAGAAGAAAGGGAAGGCATAGGTGAAAGGTGGCGCATGGGGCCCTGGGTTCAAATTCCAGCTTTGCTATTTACCACTATCTGTTGGAGCATGCCAGGTCACTCACTTCTCTGGACTTCCTCAGTTTCCCCATCTGTCAGATGAGGGGATGGGCTCTAACCTCTGAGGCTTCCTTATCATTGCTCTGATGATTCCAGCATCTGCATTCAATTGAACCCCCCCTTTCTTAGCCTGGGAAATGGGAAGGTGGGCACGCTGGGTCAGGGTGGGGCAAGCTTGAGAGGCTGGCAGGAGGTAAGGACCCCCATCGAGTGGCTGGAGATGTGGGCCTGGTGGTGGGGTGGCAGAGACTGTGAAGCTGGAGCATGGAGGAGCCTACATGGGCAGAGCAAGCCCCAGAATGGGGGAAGGACCAGCCCAGTGAGGAGAACCAGGGGGCATCCGGGAGGAGAGGCCACTTGGGCTTGTGGAGGTGCAGGAATGCGGAGGAGGAGTGGCGTGGAGGCCAGGCGGGGGGTGCCGCCTGGGAGCAGGTGCCCTTGAAGATGCTCCCATTAGCTCCTAGACCTGCTGGCTCCCCCAGGGGAAGGCTGGGTTCTCTGCATGCGGCGGCAGCAGCTCCTTCTCACTGCCGCCCTTCACCACCCTCCTGCAGATCTGGGAAGTATCTCCGCCAGGCTGGTGCAGAGGGATTTCTGTGCCAAAGAAGACTGGCTGCCTGGATTGGGCCGAGTGCATCTTCCTTGGAAAGGAACAACGCTGGCATGAGGGGGATTCCTTTCCTTCGAATCCCTTTTCTCCCCACCAGGGAAGGACAGTCGTGCCATCCATCTGGGCCCCCATCCCTCCTCTCTCCAGGACATGCTTCTCCTGTAGCAGATCAGAAGCCTGGAGAGAGGGCACTGGGAATCTGGCCTACATCTGGGGGAAGGAGGGTGGGCAGGCTTGCCAGGAGCCATCCCAGGATGGCCAAACCAGGTTTAGGATTGCAGAGAGGGCCTGGGTCTTCAGCATGAAAGATCAATGTAAAAGTAGAGGAAGGGGCTGATCATAAGGCTTGGCGCAGGAGGGGGCTGGTGCAGGCAGTCAGCACTACCTACCATAGGCTGAGCCCAACCTTGAGCATCCCAGATATTTCTTTTGTCCAAGTATTCCCAGGCATGGCCAGTGTGGGATGCAGCAAAGGGGCTGGCTCTTTGGCCACCTCAGCCCACCCTGAAGGATTCAGTGAGGTGCTTCTCTGTATGGTTAGTGGCGCAGGGCTCCTTCCAGTATCCTCAGGGGTCCTAGCCAGGCTCTCAGAGCTCATTCCAGCGGCTCGCAAGCAAAGTGCTAGCAGATTCCACTGAGTTGGAGAGCCTTGGAGTCTGCTGAACAGGGGTCATTTCCCTATGAACCAGCCTGACATAGGTCAGAACCCCTCATTCAAAGAGGAGCCACCAAAGAAAATTCAGCTTCTTCCTCAGCATCCCATGGAGGCAGCCTCTTGGGCCCAGAGGGACTGCAGGCTGCATCTGGGATGCTGAGGAGAAGAAACTCAGCAACACCAGAGAAAAGCAGAACTGTTCCCTGTTTGGAGCACAGGAGACAGACCAGGGGCGCTTAAGGGGAGAGACGACCCTCGGGTGGCTAGCTCAACAGATCCACATAATAGCTCTTCACAAGCTTCTCTCCCCTCACCTCACACATTCCTGATAACATCAGCTGGTTTCTCCCTTTCTCTCCAATCCCCCCCCCCCATCATCTCCCACTCTTTCTCTTCCCCCAGTCTCTGTTGATAAGGTGGTCCTTTCTTTGCCAAGGCCAACCCCTCTGCATGTGTGCCCTTCATCCTGTCCCCTTCCCCAACAAGCTGCCAACTGCAAATCTTCCCCCAACTCAACTACTGCATCCTTCCCTGCACCTTCCAATGGGCCCAGGTTTCCTTGATCCATTCCAAAACCTTCCTTAGACCCTAACTGTCCCCCCATGCTGCCATTCCACATCTGTCCTCTTTCTCAGATTCCACCTTCCCAACCCTGGGCCATCTAGCTTCCAACTTCCTCACTCACATGAAAAGATCCCCTCACAGTTATCAGTGATGGTGATGATGGCCTGACCCATGATGGAAGCTGTGTGTAGCGAGAAAGGCTGGTGGTGATAGAGGCACTGATTGACTATGGGGGGAGGACATGTGAAGGCTGGTGTCCTTGACAAGAAAACAGACGTGTAATGGTTTGGAGCACAGGGTAGAGAAAATGAGTTCAAGATGTCTCTGGGACATCCAGTTTGGAATATCCAATGAATAATTGGTGATGTAGGGCCCAATGTCAGTGGAGAAACTGAGGCTGGATAGACAGATCTGGGAGTCATCAGTATATATGAGTGAAACCCACATAGGAACTGAGGGTTTGTGTGTGTGAAGGGGAGAGGATTAAGGGAGGGTTATGGGGAGGAAGAGGAGGAGGAGGGGCCAAGGACAGAACCTCAGAGAACATGCATACCTAGGGGGGTATGATATGGATGATCAGTTGGTAAAGAATAATCAGACAGAAGGTGAACTGGGAGAGAGCACTGACGTGAAAACCCAAAGAGGAAAGTGTTCACAGCGGGGAGAAGGTGATCAATGGTGTCAAACACAGCAGAAAAGTACAGGAGGACTAAGAAAAGACCATCAGCTCCAGCAATTAAGCAATCACTGTTAACTTGGGGAAAAGCAGCTTCAGTTTTGAGGGTGGAAGGCAGAAGACAAGGAGCTGAGAAGACTGGAAGTGGAGATGTAGGGGTACAGGGTTGGGAGAGCTGGTTCAGATTTTTGAAAGAATTCAATCAGACCTCTTTAACCAAAGGGAGCTTTATTAACTCAAAAGCATCCGAGTCTGAGACTTAGCAAGGCACTAAACAAAGGTCATGATATAGGACAAGGACCAGACTTATATAGCCAGAACCCTGTAGGATGGAGATGTAAGTTTTAGGATTTCTAAAGGGGGTTGGAGATTTAGGGACAAGATAAATCTTGCAAGATAAGGACACGGAATGAGGACAATGAATGATGAGATGAGAAATTGTATGACCCAGGATGGGAGGAGACAAGGAATTTTAGGATAAGGGAAAGTTTTGTGGTATTTCATAAGAGTAAATTTTAGGATGCCAGGGAATGGGCAACTCAACCTTTAGGGTACCTCTGTATTTTAGGGTGCCTTTAGAGGATAAACCAGGGAAAGGGCAACTCAATCTTTAGGGTACCTTTGTATCCACATTAGAGACAGTGAATGTAGATGGCTCTTTTGAGGAGTTTGGCTGATAAAGGGAAGAGAGCTCTAGAACCCCAGCTGGAGAAGATAGTAGCATACATTGAAGAGCTTTTCTGGTGATGGGGGAGACCTGGGCATGTTTGAAGACACTAGGAAAGGAAGCAGTTGACAGGTTGGAGGGACACGTTGAAAATTTGACCAAGGGAGGGGATTCCTGAGATTGCAGTCTTCTAGAGAAGAGGGGAAGGAATGGGATAAAGGGCACTTATAGGAGGGGGTGTGGCCTTGACAAGGAGGGTGACCATCTTCTCCTTGTTAGAGACTCAGGAAAAGGAGGATAGAATGGGAGATGAGGGACTAAAAGGGGGCAAGGGAAAGGCAGATATGTGTGTGGGATGATGGGAGTCATTCCTGGCAAAAAGAATCACTGAATCAGTGACTAAGAACCAGCAGGGACCTTTGCGAGAGGTTTATTTGGACTCAAAGTGGGCCCTCATTTGGCACGAGAGAAGCTAAGACTGAGTGATGTACCAGGGGCCCACAGCAAGATGGCCTCAAAGTTGAGGCTGGGACCCAGGTCTCCTCACCCTTGGTCCTGGATTATTCCCACTACACAGAGGCTGGCAGGAGTGGGCTTTTTGATGGTACTTCTGGGGGACCACCTGGATTATGGAAGTCCTGCCTGGGTTCCTGGGCATGTAGGTCTCTCTGCTTTGCCTTCCCAGCCCTGGCTAAAGCAACATCTGTGTGGCAGCCACAGATCACATTCCTTGTTTAGCAGAGCTACCAAAAAATTAGTGAACAGGAGAGGACTGAAAAGTCCTCCTGCCTCTGGACCTGCCCACTCCAAGCCTGGTTGGTCACTCAGGACACCCTGGCTCCCTCCAGCCCCTGGGCAGGGACCGACAGCCCCCAGAGTCAGTGGGGTTCGCTCTGGGCATCCAGCTTGCCCATGTCTGCATCCTTTTTTTTGAGCACATCTCACAAAAACAAACCCAAACTTCTGTTGGGCCCCCATGGTAAGGGATTGGGGTATTATGTCACCAAGGAGGGAACCCTCAGGCCAGCCCACAAACCCTGAGGGAGGGCAGGAAGCTGCCCCTAAGGGCACTGTGCCCTGTGGTTGTTGATGTGGGCTGTGGATACAGTCTGGGTATCCAGGATGTGTCTCATTGTCCTCTGGGCAGGGAGGAGGAAGGGGAGACCCATTTTCCCACACTTTCCCTTTAAACAGACTTTCCAGCACTCTTTCACATCTATTCCCCTTTTCAATCAATCAACAAATGCCTACTACGTGCCAGACCCTGAGGTGGACTCCCAACACAAAGACAAGGAAGCAAACTCTCCCAGCAGGGGGCCTGCATGCTAATGGGAGAAGTCTAAGAGGGGGGCTTGGAGGAGCGAGTGGGGAAGGGAAGGGAACGAGTTCTGGATTCATTTGTTCAATAAGCAAGATTTACTTTGTGCCAATCCAGGGAAAATGCAACATGGAGGTAAGCAAAGCCCTCTTCTCTGATAACTCGCAGATAACCTTTGAGGCTATCGGAATAAGTCTTTTTGCCCCTTGTAAGCAAGAGAGGAGGATCTCTGAAGCCAAGGGAAGAGAGAAGGTCAGCAAGGAGGGATTGTTGATAGAATTTAAGCTGCAGCAAGGGCCAGGAAGGCGAGGACTGAGGAAGGAAGTGTCTCCGGGCTCGGGACGTGAGGACCTTGGAGTGAGAAGTTTTATTCGGATGGCTGGAATGGAAGTTATAAGGGAGGGAGGGAGGGGGAGAGAGAGAGAGAGAGAGAGAGAGAGAGAGAGAGAGAGAGAGAGAGAGAGAGAGAGATGGAGAGAGGGGAGCGAGAGAGAAAGGGGGGAGAAAGAGGAGAGAGAGATGGAGAGAGGGGGGAGGAGAGAGAGAGAGAGATGGAGAGGGGGAGAGAGAGAGAGATGGAGGGGGGGAGAAAGAGAGAGAGAGGAGAGAGAGATGGAGAGAGCGAGAGTGAAAGAGAGAGGAGAGGGAGGGAGAGAGGGGGGAGGAAGAGAGAGAGGGAGAGAGAAGAGAGACAGAGAGAGGGAGAGGGGGAGAAAGAGGGAGAGGAAGGGGGGGGAGAAAGAGAGAGAGAGAGAGGAGAGGGAGGGGGGAGGACCTTAAAGGTTGTCAAGTCCAATTACCCCCTTGCTTTAGAGAAAAGGAAACAGGCATAGAGAGGGTGAGGGACTTGTCCAAGGCCAGTCACACAGAGATGTCAGAGACAGGATTTGAACACGTCCTCTGAGGGCAGTGCCTTTCTCCATTATCCCAAGAAGTTGGTCAGATTGTCCAGACTCAGAGATTGTGTGAAATGAAGGTACAGACCCTTTTCTAGACCCTCTTTCTGGAAGATTGGAAGGAGAAGAGTGAGGATGGTGGATGTTGGCCTGAGGTAGTGACAGGGTCAAGGGAGATGTTTTAATTTTAAGATTGGGGAGATTTGTGGGTATCACATCAGTGATATAATGCTTGGGAAAAAATAAGGGAATTTTTTTTGTGTGACTGTAACTGGCAAATATATACAATGTAAATGACAAGGAATATTCTAAGTCAGTCTGGGACCAGATCAGCCCCAGATAGAGGAAATCAAGGGATTTCAAGTTCATTTTAGCTTGGGAGCACTCTGGTTGGCTTTTATTGCTTGTACTCAGCTAGGTATGGTAACTCATAGCTGAGGCTATGGTCTAAAACAGTTGTAAGCCCAACCCTGTCACACATAGTAGCCATTGTCATCTCATTCCTTATTTCTTCATGTCAGTTCTTTTACTTTTTTTCTGATTACTACTTTATTATACTCTCCACTGCAATTGTTCCAATCTATCTCTTCTCAAACCACTGATGATACCAGAGGCGTCAAACTCATGGGCAAGCACTGAAACCCACAACACTCCAATGCGGCTGAACGAGATCCTTTTTCAACCTTTCCTTATCTACTGGTTCCTGTCTCCTTTCCTGCTGTCTACAAACTTGTTTGGGTCTTCCCCACCCTAGAGAAAACCTCAGTTTCTTCTCCAGTCATCCCTTCCAATGATCTTCCTGTGTCTCTCTCCTCTACCCTTTCTACCAAAAGCTATCTAAATCCCTCATCTCCACTTTCTCACCTCCCACTAACTTCTGAAGCCCACATACTCCATCTTTCACCCCCATTCTTTGGTGTCTTCAAGGTCCCCAGCAACCTCTTTACCACTAAAGCCTCATCTAAGACCTCCTCCTCCTTGACCTCTCTGCAGTTTTTCACATTGCTGACTTTCCCTTCTCTCTGAATCTTCTCACTTCTCAGGGCTCCCACAATACTGTTCTTTCCTGGCTTTCCTCTGAGGTGCGTAATACCTCTTCACTGATTGATTCTAGTCATTGTATCCATCTTATTTGATGGGAGCAATGAGCCTAGAAACATGGCAGTAGAAAGAAGGCTGATGACCACAAGAAAAGTGATTCTGCCCAACAGAAACAATATGATACCCAGTGGAGAATAGAAATCTGACACCGGGCTCAGAGAGGACATACCCACAGTGTT
This sequence comes from Pseudochirops cupreus, assembly GCA_028627135.1. Lineage (NCBI taxonomy): Eukaryota > Metazoa > Chordata > Mammalia > Diprotodontia > Pseudocheiridae > Pseudochirops > Pseudochirops cupreus. Next base: position 1,551,132 of record CM053580.1, on the reverse strand, counting down.
TGGCCAAGTGTTTCAGGAAATGCCCCAGGAGGGACACAGGCAATGTCTTAGGCCAATGGAGAGGGATGGTCTGAGGGTACAAGAAATGAGCTAAGCAAGGACCAAAGAAGACAGGAGGAAGCTGCACAAACACCACAGAAGAACGGGTTGGCAGTGGCTCAAATTGCCTTATTCTCTGTGGCAGAGGGAAGAATGAATGAAGAAACAAGAACTTAAGAAGGAGGGGAGCTGAGGGTTGTCCTAAGGTGGCTTGTTCGGGAGAGTGGCTGCCATTGTGGTACAGGACTGCAAGGAGACCTCGCTAAGCCAGGAGAGCCACTTCCTGAGAAGAATTCAGAAAAATTTAGCGGGAAGACTTAGTTTAGACTGAGAGTGAAGAGAGCAGAACCAGGAAAAGAAGCCCCCCAAAGTAGAGTGGAAATGGAGAGGACACAAAACCAAACAAAAATTCAGTCCTGTGAAATTGGGGTGCCCAAGTTCTGCCCCCAAGGAAAGATGAGAAAATGCACCTTCCTTTACTCTTTGAGAAGTGAGAGGCTATGGGTATGGAACTCTACATTCATTGTTAGAGTCAGTCAATGTGCTGGTGAGTTTTGCTGAGCTGTGGATCTCTCCTTCATTCCTTTGGTACAGAGGGTGGGGATATGCATCTGTGTGGGGAGGTAAGAAAAATATATTGGTGGGGGGGCGGAGCCAAGATGGTGGTGTAGCAGCAGCAACATATCTCAGCTCTCACATAGCCACCCAAAATACCCATAAAACAGGACTCTAAACCAATCCCAGAACTCCAAAACACACACAAAGATACTTCCCACTAAAGTCAGCTCAGCTACGAGGAACCATATCAGCACTGCAAACCAAAACCAGCCTTCACTGAAGCCGCGGCTGTGGCTCGGGGGTGACTGGACGGGAGGAGTGGAGTATCCTCTCAGGTGAGCGGATTAGCAACAGCTGCAAGTGGGAATTGCGAAAGGGGGAGATAAGCAGTCTGGCGAAGGGCCTCCAGAGTGGAAAAGCAAAAGGCAGAGGTTTTGCACCCGCCTCCGCATTGTAGCTTCCCGCCCGCGGCCTGCAGACAGCAGGGGGACTTAGCAATTGTTTTCAGGCCAGTGCTCTCACGTCGAGCGGCCTGGATCCGGATCGCCGTCTTGGGCCTCGGTCTTGGAGTCTTCATTATCCAGTCAGCCGGAAGTAAGTAGGAAGAGTCCCAGCATCTTCCTGAGAGCTACGGCAGCTGGGAGGACCCCAGCAATTTGGGACAGAGCTTTCCCTTCTGGAAGCAGAGCCCCACAGAGATTTTTAAAAAAAAATCACAGACTGAACAACCATGAGTAAGAATAAGCATAAGAAGCAGAGTAAGAACAGCTCCCAAACCCTAGATTCCTTCTTTGGGAAAAAGAAAGAT
>CM053580.1:1518631-1549227 GCA_028627135.1 Pseudochirops cupreus | reverse complement strand
ACAGTGTCCAAGTAAAGTCTTCTTTCAGTTTGACTCAGGGTAGGCTCTCAGATTCCCTGGATCCCCTTCCATGGTTCCTGCTCCTACCTGGATTCACCAAACTGTCACCTGGGTTCAAAGGCAGATAGCTTCCAGCTCCTTGTCCAGCTCTCCATGTTGCTCCTGTTCCACACTGAAGCTCACAGTGTCCAGTCCACCTGAAATCCTTCACAGTCTCTGTTCCCAGGAAGTCAAGGCTTAACAAAACCACAAACAGGTTCATACAAAGTACCAATATCACAGTCATGATTCCTCAGTCTATTGCAGCTCCCAGGAAAAGCTGGTAGCTCCCCAGCAGAAGCTCCAGCTGGTTCCCAGAATCAAAACCATTTCACTCAGGTTCCCAAAATCAAAATCATTCTCTCTAGCCTGGGCCTTTCCTCTTCAGCCTCCTCGGCAGCAGCTGCTTCTGCCTCCTCGGCAGCAGCTGCTTCTGCCTCCACAAAGCTTATCCCAAGGAGTTCCGACTCTCCCTCTCTGGGGCTTTTCCTTATATACAGTATTGCTCTTCCCTTTTCAGCCCCTTCCTGTTATGTCAGCAACAGGGGTTCATACCTTCTGTTTGTTTAACAGAAGCTTAATTTGAAGTAGGTGCTAAGTACCTCTTAGCTTTCCAATACAAAGGGATCTTTAAATTTCATTACCATTACAACTGTTTATCCTTCTCTCTCTCTCTCTGTGTCTCTCTTTTATCCTACTCCTCCTCAGAAGTCTAGTTTAATTCTGACAAGGGGCTCCCTGATCTAAACACCTTTCTAAGAGTCCCTCCCTATCCTATCCCCTTGCCTTCCTTTTCCTCTGTAAGTTAAGAAAACTTTTATGCCTTTCTAGATGTATATTTTATTCTCTTTAATCCAGTTCTGATAAGAATAAGGTTCTAGTACTGTCTGCCTCCACTCCCTCCTACCTCCACTGTGCCCCTGCTCTGGCCATGGTGGCATCCCCAGCGGCCACCTCTGAACGGGCCCATCCTCTGCACCATAGTGAGCCCGTTTTTGGGTCACAAGGATTGTGAGGTGAGGACAGGTCCCCGTGCTGCTATGCATCAATGCCTCCCCTGCATTAGCTCATTGAAGCCTGCCTCCCAGAGCCGTAGCTCCCACCCAGCTCCCAGCACTTCTGAATCCCAGCTCTATCTGCAAGGACAGCTCCCTGCCAGACAGCCTCACCTGCATGCCCAGGACGAAATTGGCTCTCCTCAGTTCTGGGGCAGCCCAAACCCGCTGCCCTCCCATCCCTCGGACTCCTCCTTTGCCCTTCCCCTGGCCCATCTGGGTACAAAGTCTGTGGTACCACCCTGAACCTCTCTCCGTCAAGCCACTGCCTGCCTCAGGCCTTCCATGTCCCTCCTTGCCAGATGCTCCTTCACGATAACCCCACTGCACCCAGGCTCTCCCTCTCTGTCCCGTAGTCAGAATCCTCCCCCAGCTCTGCTGGGCAGACCACTAGAGAAATTGGGGTGGGGACATATTGGAAGGTGCAGCCAGGCAGGAGTCCTATGCCACCGGCCAAAGTGCAGTAAAGGCTGGCCTGGGGATGAAGGGAGCGAGGCTGCTTCATGCTGTGAGATGGGGGAGGAGAAGAAGCGGGAGCAGGGCGTGGCTGGTGGATGGGGGACCGGCAGAAGGAGTCGTGAGGCCAACCTCTCACCTGAGAAGGCAGCAAGAGGGTGAGTCAGTGGAGGTGAGATGAGGAGCTACCTCCCAGTGCCCAGGGGAGACGACTTCAGTCCCAGGTGCAAGATTGTCTCCGGTCTTGTTCAGCAACATGAGCAGAAGCCAAGAGAGCCGGAACAGCCAGGAGAGCTAGGAGTGCTGGGAGAGCCAAGAGAACTGGGAGAGTCAAGATGGCCAAAAGAGCCACGAGGGCCAAGAAAGCCAAGAGAGCCTGGAGAGCTGCTGGAGTAAGCTGAGGCCAAGGTTCAGCAGGACACGTTCTGTGGGCAGGCATGCGGGCTTGGAGCTGCTTCCCCAAGCATTCAGGACAGGACAAGGACGAGCACGGATGGGCTGGGTAGGATGGCTCAGGACTGTCCCAGCAGCCAGAGGCCCTGCCACCTCCTTCAAAGCACCAAGGAATGGGAGGCACCAGGATCTCTGGAGCCAGTCTGGACTGAACCTGGGGGAGGGCCCCAGATGGGTGCTTCTCTCGGGAGCCCTTCACCCTTGACAGGGAGCCAAAAGCTGCAGACAGAGGTCCTTGAAGGGGCATCAAGAGCTGCTGGCTGGCTGCCTCTGAGGGGTTCCCCTGCACCACTCACCCCTCCTGATGGGCTCAGTGGCTTCTGAGGATGGCCCCCAGGTCTGTGGATGCGGTGCTACGGTTTTCCCTTCGACCCCAATTCTATTCTTAATGCCTACCGGGCATTCCTATTGGAGCATCTCAAAACCACCTTTAAAATGGAGCTTTTGTCCTTCCCCCTTTCTGCACAAGACATCACTCTCCCCCCTTATCTAGGTTCAAAACCTCATTTCTCACCATCTCCCTCCCCCCTCCCCCATAATAGACCTTCCCTAGTCCCTCCACCACCCCCATTAGATTGGGAGCCCCTTGGGGGGGAAACCCCATTCTTGGCGTTCTTCCTACAGCCAGTGACTGGCACACTGGGTGGTCCATGGTAAGCTGTCAGAGAAGGCTCCTGGAGAGGGCTGTGAGTAGAGGTCCTGAGGGGTGGGACAGGGTAGCGGAAAAAAGTAAGACCAGACACACGTGTCATTTTCTTTTTATATAGAATTTGTACAATATATTTCTCTTCATTTGTATATTATACCCACATCTTTCTTTTTACAGGCTGAACTCAACTGGTATCATCCGAATGCCTTCTTTTCAACCAAATGAAAATCCAAAATAGGAAACCCGTAAGAAAAGAAATCTAAAATTGTGTTTAATGAAAATAAGTTGCGTTTCATTAGCAGTATAATTTTTTTTTTACATTGTAAATGATCTGGAGCAAAGAATTGTTTTAATCTTCATTAGGCACATGTTTCTAGCATACCTCTCAGCAATGCCTGTGTTCCCCTTCCCCCACGGGCATCACTGGTTGGTGCCCAAAGAATGTGGGGCTTCAAGAATTCCTGTGTGGCCGTCCGAATCAGGGACAGTCCCAGAAGTCAGCTGTAAGGCAGTGTGAACTGACAGTTATGTCACGTCCCAGGGGGTCACCATCCTTTAGGAGAGAGGGGGTGAGAGGCCAACAGAAGGCGCTCGCTTCTGCTTTGCTATGACTGCCCCGATCCAACAAAAGGGCCTGCAGGGGGGAAGGAGCTCACAACTGAGCCCAGGGTTTACTGACAAGCGATTTTCCTGATTTCAGAGAGAAAACAAAGGCTCCCGCCAAATTCCTGTGGCGGGTCTGAGTGGTACTCCCATGCCCCCCGCTGTGCAGGAGCCAGGGGACCCGAGCACTGCAGGGCCAGATAGAGTACCCCTGAACCCGAGCAGAAAACCCCAGGCCGAGGCCTTTCTGGTTGCACTATGAGGGCCTCTCAAAGTCAAGTTTTGGACTGTGCAGAGCAGAGGGGGGAAGGAAGACACACAAAGACATTTCGGCCTATTCCTCACGCCTGGAATCTTACCCGGACAGACCCAGACGTTCCTATCAGTGGTGCAGTCATGCGCATACCAGCGGCCAGGCTGGGGAGGTAGGCAGCCCCCTTGGGGTGCAGTGAGAACGCACTGGTACCATCTCCTCAGACCCTGACTTCCTATTTCTTCAGAAACCAACAGCTAAGGCTGAGATTAAAGCTGCCCACTTGGACCAACCCAGTTATTGCTGTACTGCTGATTTCAGAGCTGTTCCAGTCTGTGGCTAGAGGTCAGTCTGCTCAACATGGCCTCTTAGGACAGCTGAAGTCACCAGTAATGGAAAAGGGAAAACTGGAGAGAATCCATTATGCTTTCACAAAGAGGGCTAGCCTCGGGCAGCCCCTCAGGGATCCACAGTCCATGGCCTTCTGTCCCCCTCAGACTCCAGCATGTCCTGGGCAGCAGATGCCTTGAGTAGCCTCTGCACATGTGGAAATGCTCCAGGGGTAAAGGGGAGGAAGCTCAGCCACCAGCAGACACCAGGGCCCAAGCATACCAGTGTCAGGTCTGCCTATGGTCACTCTGGGCTGGCCCCAAAAGGGTCTCTCTGCAAGCATGGGCACTCTAAAGCTCGTCCATGGCCTGAAGAAACAAAAGCCACCCCTGAGGCACGTCCCCTCTTCCCAGAGAAGGAAGGCTTTTCAGAAATGATCTTCCATGATGGCTCTTCTTGCTGGCCTGTTTGGATAAGGGAAGCACTAGGCCACTGGGACCGAGAGGCTTCCCTACACACCCCGGGGCAGGCGCACAGCGAGGCAGAGGATGCAGCGGGGTAGAGGATGCAGCGGGGTTAGCCCTTCCAGACACTGGTCGATTTGTTTGGGTAGTCGATGGCGAGACTGATGGCGGCAATGTTTCTCAAAGCCTGGGTGTGGGGAGAAAGGCAGAAATCAGCAATCCTGGGGGAAAGGGCTTCCCAAACAGCTGCCCAGTGCAAGAGGGAGGGGAGACCAGGGGCGCCCCGACAGCCCATCATCTGGCCCTCAAATGGGCAGCCCTGAAGTGCTTAATGGGGGGGGGGTGCTTTCTCTCCTAGAGGCAGACTTACCTTTCCAGGCCTTTACTAGAGTAATAAGCCTTTCATACATTCCCTTCTCACTGCTCACCCCCTCCCTCACCTCCCCCACCTCCCTGGCAGACACAGAGCAGGTGCATGAGAAATGTCTGATCAATGGCATGCTGATTTTATGGACCCTTGTTAAACTCAAGGTAAACCGCAAAGCTTCATGGAGGGCAGGCTCACTCCCCCCCCTGAACAGAAGGAAAGCCTCCCACGAGGGTTCTCTAGGCAGACTCTGTTCTTATTAAAGAAGCCCACCTTCCCCCAGACCTTGGAGGCTGAAAAGGACTTTCTTCACAACCGTTATCTCCCTGGATCTCCTTGGGAAAACAGACGCTGTTGGGCTATGGTGCCCACTTTACAGAAGAGGAGACTAAGGTTCAAAGACATTACTCTGCACTAGCTGATGTCAGAAGGAGGATTTGAACTCAGGCCCACACTCACCAACACCGCTGCTCTTTCTACAACACCACGCTGCCCATCCTGGGAGCACAGATTAAGGCACACAGGGCTTTCTTTTTATTCTAAAGCTGTCATTCCCTCATTCTGAAATTAGTAATCATCAAAAATGTCCCAGTAAAATTTTAAAAGTGACCATGTAGAAAACCACAAGCTCTATTATTGACAATTAAAGCCTTATGCCGGAAAGAGCATACCACTAATCCGGGTACGCAGCTAAAAAACAAGGAAAATAAATTTAAAAGACTCCACTTAAACACCAAACTGGGAATCCTGAAAATGAAAGGAGGTAGCAATAAAACTGAAGGAAAACATAAAACTAGGAGCTGGTTTTATGAAAAACCAAATAAAACAGATAAGCCACCGTATAATCTGACTGAAGCGAGAATCAAAAACTAAAGGGCAAACTCACCACCAGCGAGGAACAAAGTAAAGAAACCACGAAGAAATCGTTTACTAGGAAGCGATCTTGCCGCGCCACCCAACCACACGCCGACAAGCGTGACAATCTCGGTGAAACCGCGAACACGGGTGAGAACAGAAGCTGACCCGAGTAACAGCCGAGGAAACAAGCACTGAGCGGCCTCCTCTGAGACAAAAACCGACAGCCGACAGGGAGCTCCCCAGGGCCAGACAGAGCCACGGGCGAGCGCCACCCAAGGCTTCAAGAGCGACGAACGCCAATGACGCAGACGCCATTTGGGAAAACAGGAGAAGGGGCTCCGCCAGACTCCTCCTGCGGCACAAAGACAGCGCCGATCCTGAACCAGGATAAGTAAAAACAGAGAAAGAAAACTAGAGACCAATTTCCCTAATCAATACCGTCCAAATGTTTTAAACAAGATACTGGCGAGGAGATTACAGCAATGGCACCAGCACCCTGCCCTGTGACAGGGGGGTTCATACCAGGGAGCCGGGCTGGGTCATCAGTAGGAAAACTCTCAGTGTGACTGACCACACTGATAACAAGAGCCAGAGATCCCCATGATTGCCTCAACAGGTGCAGAAAAAGCTGACATTCCTAGTGGGAGCATCAGAGAACACAGGACCAAAGGGAGTTTTCCTTAAAACGGTAACTAGCATCTATGGGAAACCATGCCCAAGCATGACGTGGAACGGAGCTAAGCCAGAAGCCTCCCAAAAAGATCAAGGACGCCCACGACGATCGCTGTTGCTCAATATTGTACTGGAACTGCTAGCGACAGCAACGAAAAGAAAAAGAAACTGAAGGAAAGAGAAGAGGTGATAAGGAGACAATGCCATCACTCTTTGCAGATGACATTACGGAACACCTAGAGAATCAACTAAAAACTACTTGAAATAATTACAATAAGCCCACATAAATCATCAGCACTTGTATATACTACCAGTACAAAGTTCAGCCAAAGAGATGGAGAAATTCCACTTAAACAACTGTAAATGATACAAAATACTCGGGAATCTACCTGCCAAGACAAACCCAGGAAGTACATGAACACTAGTATGAAACACTTTTCACACAGATAAAGTCAGATCTAAACAGCTGGGAAAACACTGACTGCTCATGAGTCGGCTAAGCCAATACAACAAAACCGACAATTCTGCCTAAACTAGCTCACTCACTCAGCGCCACGCCAATCAAACTACCAAACGTTACTTCTTAGAGCTAGAAAAAGCAGTAACAACATTTATCCAGAAGAAAAGGTCAAGAATGTCAAAGAAACTCACGAAAAAGAAACGCGAGAGGAGGCGACCCAGCGATGCCGGGTCTCAGACTGAGTCTGGCGCTGGCTCAGAGACAGCGCGGCACGTCGGACCCCAAGGCCTGAGCCTGAGCTCCGAGGACAAGAAGCCGCTATCCGACAAAAATTTCCAGGAAAACTGGAAAACAGCGCGGCAGAAACTGCGGGCAGATCACTCCGCACACCACGAGGCCAAACCGGGCACAAGATTTACACGCAAAGGGCGACACTGTGAGCAAACCCCCCCTAAAGGAGAACAGCCCTCCAGATAAGAAGCACTCAGGACCAAACAAGAGATAAAGAGCGTCACGGGAAGCACAACGGGGGATTCTGATTACATGAAATTAAAGGGGTTTTGTACAAATAAAACCAATGCAGCCAGATTAGAAGGAAAGGAGAAAACTGGGAAAACGCTTTTTACAGCAAGTATCTCTGATAAATGCCTCATTTCTTAAACAAATAGAAAACTGAGTCAAATTTATAAGAGTACAAGTCATTTCCCAATTTGGTAAGTGGTAAAAAGATGAATAGGTAGTTTTCAGAAGAAATCAAAGCTATCTATAGTCATATGAAAAATGCTCTAAATCACTACTGAATAGAGAAATGCACATTAAAACAATTCTGAGGTATCACACCAACATGACAAGAAAGGAAGATGACAAAAGTTGGAGGGCATGTGGAAAAGCTGGCCTAAGCATGCTCCGGTCTACACAACGGTCACTAACTGGTCAGTCACCCTCTGAGTCTTCGGGCATGTGAATCATTTCGAGTTCTCTGATGCTCTGAATAAGGGTGCTATGAACACATTGTTGGTGGAGTTGTGAACTGATCCAACCATTCTGGAGAACAATTTGGAACTATGCCCAAAGGGCTAGAAAACCGTGCATATCCTTTGATCCAGCAATACAAGTAGCAAGTCTATATCCTAAAGACATCAAAGAAAAGGGGAAAAGAACCAATTTGTACAAAAAATATTTATAGCAGCTTTTTTGGTGGTGACAAAATGTAGGGGATACCCACTGACTGGGGAATAGCTGAACAAGTTGCGATATAGGATCATGATGGAATTGTATCATTAGAAATGACCAACAAGGATGATTTCAGAAAAATCTGAAAAGACTTACACGAACTGATGCAGAGAAGTGAGCAAAATCAGAACGTGGCACCCAATAACAATTAACACGCTGTCTGATGAACAGCTGTGAACGACCGAGCTCTTCTTAGCAACACAACGGCCCGAGACGGTCCCAGACAAAGAACTGACGGAGCGTGAGTGCAGACCGAAGCAGACGGTCTTACTTCCTTAACTTTTCTGGTGCTCTTCTGCAGACTGGCTGAGATGGAAATGTTTTGCATGGCTGCACAAGTGTAAAGCTATAGCAAATTGCTTGCCTTCTCAACAAGGGGGCAGAAGAAGAGACAATTTGGAACTCAAAATTAAAAAAAAAAGAATGCTAAAAATTGTTTTTATATAAATTGGAAAAAAATATTTTAAAAAGCCCCATCTTCACTTCTCTCTCCACTACTGGCCTCTCCTATGGATTGCTCACACATTAATCTGTCCACGTTTTTTTAAAAATTTATTTAAATCAGTGTGCCCATTTTTGTTCTGACTGCTTTCTTCACTGGGCAGTGCCTCCTTTCAGTGCCCCTCAGATCTGTCAGTGACATCCCTTGGCATCTCTCCTGGCCTGAGCAGCCTCCATTTTGTGCATGCAGCACCACCTGGTCAGCCTCCCCAGAGTTTGTGCCAAGGGGGCTGGGAAGCATTTCAGGCAAGCAGGACTGGGGGGGGTGGGGCAGGAACACAGGGATTCACTCCCCCTACATACTTCTCCCCTGTTCTCAGGCCTCCACAGCCCTAACAGCGCCCCCCACATCCTGTTTCAAGTGATTCCTGTCAATCTACTGCTTGGACGGAGCGTTCCCTGTATGTCCCTGATTACCAGAGCAGATGGACCTTTTCCCCACATGTGTGCTTATGGATAACTATGTTTTTCTTCTAGATCTGCTTAACTCAAAAGCCTCGACCCCTGGATGTGGGAAGAAATTGGTGGGGGGGGGAGGGGCGGCATATTGACACTTCTGGGCTGAGCTCCTTTTAGACTGGGGATGTCTTGCTTTTGTTAAAAATGTGGACCAGGTGAATTTTGCAAAATCTCTTTCTTTCTATCCTAGCAGGGCTATTTGGCAGTGCAAAAATGGTGACACTTGGTGCCCTGTCGCTCTCATTTCTTGAGTCTGGTGGTTCCTGCCTATGATCCAGACAAATACATTCTCCTTTCTTCTTCCTATCGTGACAGATCGTGGGGGCATCTGCAGTACAAGATGAAGCGGCACTGAGCATCAATCAATCTGCTTTCTACCACACTGTCCAGTGCTCTGGACCCTCCCTCGTACTCGAGACTCCCTCCAACGTTGGTAGGCCCTCTTGAAGGCAGTACTGCCCTCCTAAAGCGACCAGACAGTCCAAAAGCATCAACCCCTTCTGTTTCTGGTGGTTCGCTCACCATCTCTTGCTGGCCAGTTTTGTAAAAGTGGGGACATTTGCTCTCTCCCATTTTCCCTGTCACTGATGGGCTCAGTAGGTCCATCCACTGTCCCTTCCAGGCCATTCTGTCCAGAAGCCCAAAGGCAGGCCTCAAGGATACTTGGAGCTGGGGCCTAGATCTTTCTGGCTTCCTCTCAGGCCCAGCCCCAATCTATGTATGGCTCCCCGGGGACTCCTATCTCCCATCAACTCCTTCAGGGCGCAGATGGGCCCTTTTTGCTGTCTTGAGAGAAGGTTGTAGCAGGTACTGGATGCCATGGTTGGTTCTTTGCCTCTCTCTGAGGGCATCTAGGAGCAGGGTGCTGTGGGACCCCTCCATCCCCCACTGACACCCTTCCTGGAGGAGCTGACTCTCCTGGGCCCTTCCCGCGCCGCTCCCTAGATTTACCTGGGCTGTGCAGCAGAGAAGGTAGTCGTCTGTCGTTAAGGCGAGCACATAGTCTTGTGAGAAGCCTAGTTCCTGTGGGCAGAAAGCGTGCCTGGTGAAGTGGAGGGAGGATGGGCCTAGCAGCAGAGTGGTCAGGAATGGGAAGGGGATTCTGGCGAAGTCCCAGACTGTGCCTTAGCCACAGATTAGGTGTGGGAGCCTCCCATCACCTGGGCAAGGATGGGGGTCTTCACTGCTCAGGTCCCACCCAGCTCAGATGACTCTATCGTCCTGGAAACAAAGGCCACCCAAGTCCCTCCTGGCAGCTTCCTGACCCCAAGGATACTCTTCTTGCCCTGAGCACAGTCTGGCCACATAGGTCAGACCCCCAGTGTGCTCTGGGGAGAGGACAGTCACAGATCCCTTACCTGGACTCTGTTCTCGGTAACGAAGAAAAGTTCAGTGAGGGCTCGGTGTAGGGGCAGGACACTGGGCTGACTCACATCCTGGCACAGGCCTTTTTCCATTTGGGCAAAAAGCTGCCAGAGGGGCTTGAGCAGGGTGAGGTCAGAGAGGTCACTGGAATGGAAGGAGCCAAGAAGACTAGGGTTACTGGGCATGACATCTCATAATGTGGCACCATCTCTACGTCTAGCATGAGGTGACCCCAAAGAGCTCCAGGGAGGCATGGGGCTGGGGGGATGTTGACCAGCACCTTCTCTCCAAGGGTTTCTAGGGCAAGAGGAAGGGGAGAGATGCCCTGTGGGCATGACTCCTGTAGAGGAGGGCATTCTGAAGGCCTGTCTGCTCCGCCCCCCATGTGGGTAGTTGGCACACATGCCTCACCCCTGCTCACTGGGGTGTCCACCATGAGGAGTGAACAGGGCGGGTGCAGCTGAGGACTGCTCATTTCTGAGGGGTGATTTACACTGCTTTCTTGCTCTGTTCATGACTTGTCCAAAACTTCCTCTTCAAGTCTTGGGAATGTGGGAAAGCTCAGCAGCCTCCCCACATGTGGGCCGTGGCGGGCCATGGTGGTACTCATCTGCTGCCCCTGCTCCTGGGAAGGCCAAGGCCAACCAGCTTGGAAGCTCTGAGCTGCCATGGGCAATGCCCCCAGAAACAGGGGCCATGGTGCGGCCTATGTCTCGGGTCGGGACCAACCTCAGGAAGATGAGGGTTGCAAGGAGCCTTGACAAGGCTGAGAAAGCCTGTCTTAAACCCATCACGTGTGTGACGTGAGACCCTCACATGACTCTATGTGCCTGGGCAGGGGCCCAGCTGCCATCAGGGGGAAATCTGCTCTCCCCAAACCTGGCACCAATGACAGCCTGGGATGATTTCTGCGGCCTGCAGCCAGGGACAATTTCTGTTGCCTATGGCCCCTGGCCCTCCACGCCAGCAGCTGGGCTATCCTCATCAGGGAGAGTCAGGCCCAGCACAAACTCCCTCGTGAGCCGCCCGCCTGCCCTGCTGGCCGAGTGCGTGCTCTGGTCTGTCTCCAGGGATTAAGCCAGCTCTGCCTGCCTGCTATCTTCACCCGTGAGGCACAGTCATCCCCTATGGCCTGCAGCCCAAGCTCTCAATGTGGATTCAGATGGTGATGGGGCGGGTCACTCTCTCCTACTGCCTCCCTTTTTGTCATCAGAGTGGCCACAGCACCTGCTGCGCTCCACCCCAGGCCCGAGCCCAGCTTCTCTATTTTAAGCCGCAGCCCATTCCCAGACATCCTCTTCTTCGCCATCTGTCGTTCCCTTCCCAAACTCTGAGTTCCTGGCCGCTGGTCGGTACCGCAGAAAAGCCCACCATCTGGGCACTCTTTTCCCCAAGAATGCCAGAAGGCTGAAGCTGGGATGAAGGAAGCCCCAGTACCACTGCCCTGACAGGGGACTGGGCACGGCCCCAGGCCCACTTTGGGACGGATGGACAGCAGCTTCCCCTGCCCCCCAAGGCTCCCGTCATGGTCCATCCCCCACCCTGCATGTCTCTCCATTCTGGTCTTGGGCTCAGCAGACACAGTTCCTGAGGTGGAGGCCACTGCTGTTCAGTCATTTCCAGTCATGTCCAACTCTCCATGAGCCCATTTGGGGTTTTCTTGGCAAAGATATTAGAGGGATTTGCCATCTCCTTCTCTGGCTCATTTTACATTTGAGGAAGCTGAGGCAAACAGGGTAAAGTGACTTGCCCAGGGTCACCCAGCTAGTTAATGTCTGAGGCTAGATTTGACCACAGGCCTGGCACCTTATCCACTGCCCCACCAAGCTTCCCCAATTCCCAGGGACTTGAGAGCCTCTGGTCAAGCAACAGGTCCCCTCTGGGCACACAGACCCCTGGAGGCAGGTCTCCCAAGTAGCCCACATCCCAGGGAAGAGGAGACACCTCACGACACAAAGGGGTGAGTGGAAATCGCAACCCACACGCATACTCCACGGCCTTCCAAGCTTCGTGTCTGAACTGCCCCCAGAGAGACAGCAAGGCCCCAGCACACCACCCCCTTGGAGGGTGGCATGACTAGGCCGAAGAGACACACTCGAGAGGCCCCACAGGGGGCTGAGGGCCATGCTCGCTGCAGGACGGCACAGTCACCTCAGCACCACGCCACAGGGAGGAGAGGAAGCTGGGTCCCTGTCACTGCCCCAGGCCCTGTTTCTGGATTAGATTTCCAAGGGGCCACGTGGGAAATACCTCCTGGAAGGGGGGGCTCACCGTAGCGTGGCCGTGAATGCCATGTAACAATGGGGACCGTGGGACCCGGCCACAGGCCGAACCCTGGCCCCAGAGCACCTACCTGGGAGCGCCACACTGCACCATCTTCAGAAGTAAGTGGATGGCTTTGAGGCGTTGGTGACCAGTCTGGCGGCAGGCCACACCTACTTGCCACACCCAGATCTTTGCCAGGGGCAGGTGTGGAATTAACCTTTCTTCTGACAACAACTTCTTCAAAATCTCAAATCCTGGCAAGAACAAAAGGAACAAAAATGGCCCTTGGTCACCAAAGGGGACCCCTCTGTCCAGCAGCCCCAGCACAACTTTCTACAAACTCAAGAAGACAGAACAAAATGGCAGCCCGGGAATGGGGCTTGTTGTGGGGCTGGGATCAGGCAGAGGAGCTGCCTCCTCTAGGGCACGACGCCCACTGTCCTCTGACCAACTACTTAAGTGGCCAGAGAGAACTAACAGCTCCTCCCAAGGCCTGGCCTCTAACTGCAAGGGGGCGCAGGGGGAGGGTCTGGGGGAAAGGTGACTTGGCCACACCAAGGCTCTGGTGCTGCCAGACGTCCCATCTGAGGTGTCCAAAAGGCAGCTGGAGATGCGAGAGGGAGGGCAGCAGAGGCTGGGGCACAAAGGTGGACCATTTGGTCACTAAATCTATAGTGAAGTCACCTGTGGTCAGAGGGCGTGATCTGGAGGAGTGGTCTGAGTGGGAGGAGGAAGAGAGCCAAGAGAGAGCCAGACAGAGAGAAGGAAAGGGGGAGGGCCCTCAGAGGGCACTCCCGGCCTCCAGAAGCAGCCCTGCTGCTCTCTAGGCCCACATTCCCAGATGCTTCCTCGCCTGCCCACAGGCCTCACTTCCTCTCCCGTCACCCTCCTATCCAACCAGTGGCCGATTTCTGCCCATTTGATGACCATCATGTTTCTGGCACCTGTCCTGTTCCCTTCTCCCCATTCCCTCTTAGGGCACATCATCTTTAATGGTGAACACCCAGGAACAACAAGATCTGGCACCTGGGGGATGGCCGCACGCAATGGTCACTAACATAATGGTGAGATACAAACCACACAAAATGCACCTGGGCCACACGCCTCTGTTCCTCTTTCTACCCGTTCTTTGTCAGAGGGCCAGCCAAGGCTGCGTGTGACAAAGCAGGTGCCTGGAGGGAATAGGGGTCTGGCCCAGGACATGCAGTCAGCATAGGCAGGAGAGGCTGGAGCCAGGTCCTGCAAGCGGGGCCACACTTCCCGGCCTCTCAAAGACTTGCCTGACCCAAAGCCTTTCTGGACAGTTCATCCAGTGACAGGCCATGACTAAAAAACCATTTAAAGATATCACCCTGAGAAACGAGAAGGCCGGTCAGTCAGCCATCCCCTCCCTGGCCTGCCGAGCTGGGGACGAGAGGAGGTAGCAGTGTGAGTCTAGGGTGGACACTGGGGCTGTTCTGGGTGGGGGGTGGCACAGTGTTAGGCACAGCCATGCCTCGGCATCCACTTGCTCAAGGGAGAACAGATCCGCGGCCTCCAGGGAGGCTCTCTGGGTCAGGGATGGCACCCACCTGTCTGAAATCGGCCGAGATGGCCTGCAGTCACGGTGAACTTGTAGCCCCACTCTGTGTTGCTCATGTCAGATGTGAATCTGTAGTACAGCGTGTCTCCTGCCATGAGCCAAGAGCCAGAAGCAGAGGTGAGGCCTGCTGGAGACTCCCTCCCCCAAGGGGTCACCCAGCTCTGCCTCAGCATACCTTCCTTCTATAAGCAGGCCCCAGCCCCCAGCCCCTCCTGTGGCCCTGTGAGCTCACAGGACCTGTGGGGACTCTGCATCCTCCTACCTACACCCCCCGCCTCGAATGACAGGCTGAACCTAACACTGCTCCAAGGAGATCACGAACAGAGTGTCCTGGAAATAGCTGAGGCCTGGGTTCAGAGCCTACTCTAGCATGTACTAGCCAGCTATGGGACAAGAACAAGGCAGCCTCCTCACGTGGAGGACAGAAGGCATCATTACACAGGAAGATTAGTAATGGGAATGGGAATTTGAAGATCTTCCCTGCCCCATAATAGACCTAGGGGGGAATTTGTGGACCTTCCCTGCTTTGAAAGTAAACTCTACCCCCAAGAGGCTGAATGTGGTCACATGGAATCTGTGGTGGGAGGAGTTTGCTGAAGGGAAGCAGAGCCATAGGAAGCTGGGAGCCAGAGCTAAAGAGGGCATGGGAGAAAGAGGAGCTCAGGCAAGGAGATACAGAGGTTTGTGAGTAAAGACTGATCTTGTATTGGTTTGTGGGAAGGCTGAGGAATGGCATGGCTGTTGTTATGGTTTATTAGCTTCTTTGCTACTTTGATGGAATAGGCTTACTGGTATTGGGATTCAGTTTTCTGGTGTCTAAATAAATGTTCTGGTTTTGTCCTCTATATGGAGAGTTTGTTATAATTTGCAATTGAGCACTATGTGGAACTATTTATGGTCACGGTCAATGCTATTACATTGGTACTTCATTTGGCATCATGAACAGGATCGTGAAATATCAGACCTCTAGTTGGAGACAAGGGATTCAGAAGAAGAAATGGCTGTCCCAGGATGGGTGGATTTGCCTTATGCCTCCCTAGCAAGAGAGTGGTCTAAAAGTACAGGGCTCTGTGAAAACTGGGAATAGAGACGGCAGCAGGGAGAAGTTAGAGATTTAGAAACACGTTTGCAAAGAATGCCCATAAAACCTGGGAGAGAGCTGGAGGCCGTGAGCAGAAGAGGCTGGGTTTTGCTGACAGGCTAGCGTATCTTATGCAAAAGCAGAGAAAAGCTGTTACGAGAGTTGGCTAAGTGCCAGAGTCTGAGCCCTCCTTTAGAAGAGCAAACTGGAAAATCTCAGGTGGTAGGAGAGAGAACTGGAGAGTCTCAGATGGAAGCAAGAGAGGGTGGTTGTAAATCTGGCTCAGAAAAAGAAGGAAAAAAGTAACAGGAGGAAAATTCAGACAGTTTTGGTAGCGTCTGAGCCTAGTTGCTATGACAGCGACTCCCCGGAAAGTGCATGCCTTGTGCAGAATGATACAATGTTACCAAGTGGTACACTGTTTCATGGTGAAGCTTTTACAAGGGCAGAAGCTCTCTCCATACTGAGAAGGCAAAAGAATCAGGGAGGACAAGCAGAGTTTTAAGGAGATACTCGAGTATTTCACTCAACAGATTACTGATAGTTTGAGCAGATTCACCCAGAGGATGGGAGAATCCTTAGTGTCTTGATGGTAAGAATCAGTGACGAAGGAGCTGCAGGAGTAGTGATAGATTGTGTGAACTGCTTGAAATCTGTAAGTATCTGTCTGAATCCTTTTGTTACTTTGAATTCGAGTGGGTCCCGAGGGCTGTGATGTTCTCTGATCCTGCAGAAGGCTGTATATATCCTGATGTGAGGGTTTCTCCTTTGGGGCTCACTTTGGGAAGAGTTGTGTGATTTGGCCAGATGAGACTCTAGGCAGCTGTTGAGGCCCCCCTGGCTCTGAAAACCTAGATGTTAGGGGTGGCTAGGTGGCGCAGTGAATAGAGCACTGGCCCTGGAGTCAGAAGGATCAGAGTTCAAATCTGGCCTCAGACACTTGACACAAAACTAGCTGTGTGACCTTGGGCAAGTCACTTGACCCCAATTGCCCTCCAAAAAAAGGAAAAATTTTAGAAAAGCAAAAACAAAACAAAACAAAACAAAAACCTAGGTGTTGGTGCTTCTCTCTCTGGTAACTAACCGTATGTAAGGGATGGTCAAACAAGTAGAAGTCCTATCAGTTGGTATGCTGAATTGTGTTATTTTTCTGTCTGTATTTTTGTCTGCTTATAATTCCTGTTTGTGTTCTCTGAAGTTCAGGGTGCTGCCTTTTCCCCTGAACTATGTAAATGATCATGTTTGATTAAAGTAAGATTGTTAACCCCCTTTTTGAGTTGGTTTCCTTCAGAAAAGCAGATGAAAGAACCTTTGCTAGCAGCCATCCTGAGTATGCTAGGGTGCTTGCTGCTACAAGCCGCTACGCCGTTTCTGAGAGAAAGAAGTGCCCCAGCTTAAGGGAAGGCACACTAGACTCTGGGTGGGCAGAGCGAGACCAGGGAATTTGTGAGAGGCATGACCACAGAGGATTCTGAACCATTCAGATCTCAACATCTAAGCCAACCCTCACATTGCCTGGTGCCCGTAAACCTCCCAATGCTCTACCAAGTGTAGTATCTGGAGTCCAAGGAAACAGGCATGAGCCTGGTGTGCTCCTCCCTCTCTGTGAGGCCTGGGCAGGAGGTGGGAGGCATGGCCTGATCACACGTCCTCTTGGTACTCCCAGACTCCTGTCCTGTGAGCACCTAGCAGGAGGCCTTCCTCCTGACACTCTGACATGTGACCTAACTACCTGGGAGCTCGAAGTCTGTCCACTTTTGCGAGGAGCCGCTGAAGCTACGGCGGTCCTGCTGCAAGTCACTGCTGCTGGACACAGTGAGCTCATCGCAGCCCTCCTCAGTGCTGCACCGTGGGTCAAACTTCACTGAGAGGTAGATGGCGCCGGGGATGTGAACTCTGTCCTGGGAGGATATGAGAGTGAGTATGGGAGGTTTCCCATGTGTACCCCCTTCTCCCCCCTGTGGCTGCTTGGCTGGCCCAGGATGGGGAGGGCCATGCCTCAGCACATGCCCCAATCTCCCCCCACTCCACCTTCCCCGCTCTGTGACATCTGCACCCCCAGCCTTCCTGCCCAGGATGCTCCTTGTTATCCCACCAGGTTGAATCAGCCTGGACCCTGCTGGCCCCGATCGAGTGCAGGGCAGGGCCAGGGGCTCCAAGGCCTCTGTTTAAATAGGGGGCTCAGTACAGTTTCCTTCCTTCTTCCCATCAGTTCCCCCTCTCTGGGACTTCTCTGGTTTCCTCCCTGAAAGTGCCTTGAGGGCAGGCCTATCTTTCTTTAGATC
The DNA here is from genome assembly GCA_028627135.1 of Pseudochirops cupreus. Taxonomy (NCBI): domain Eukaryota; kingdom Metazoa; phylum Chordata; class Mammalia; order Diprotodontia; family Pseudocheiridae; genus Pseudochirops; species Pseudochirops cupreus. The sequence continues at coordinate 1,531,797 of CM053580.1, read as the reverse complement.
CGCCTCCCCATGGTTTAGGACAGCACTCAGTCACTGTTTGTTGAGAATAAAAGGCTTCGGAGCCCAGTGGTCTGGCGGTCTCCCAGCCCTCTCCCCGCTCCAGCCTTGCCTGCACACACCTCAAAGGTGGTATTATTTTTGTACGGGTGCTTGGACTCGCGCGCCTGCACAGCCGTCCCCGGCTCCTCCATGAAGTGGCAGGCTGTGAGCGCCAAGGGGCCCAGCATGTCCTTGCTGCAGCCATGGAGCACTTTGTGTAAGATCTGCAAGAGACAGGCACGTCAGGGAAGGTGCCTACCAGCCAGTAGCAGAGTGGAGTAAGGGAAGCAGTGCAGGCCCTACCCTCACCTCCTCCCACAGCTGTGTCTCCTCTAGCTGCATCAACATGTCTAGGATGTAGGCCATCTGGGCTGGGCTGCTGAGCTCCAGAACGTCGGCTGTGATGGGCACAGACTCTGGCCACTGTGCAAGGAGGGAGGCCAGCACATGGCGGGCATAGAGGACGGCTGTGGCCTCGTTCACACGTTGGAGGTAGGTGCGGGCAGCGCCTTTGGCCCGGGAGCCCAGCTCCTTGTGCAGGAGTCCGGCACTCTTTACCCGGCGCTGCTTGGCATAGCTGAGCTGCAAGTCACCCTCGGTGCTGGCAATCAGCTTCTGGGTCACGGGGTCAGACTCTTCGGTTGCTCGGTCACAGGCCACGGGCTTCGACTGCAACACAGAGCCTGCTGTCAAGCCCCTGCCCCGCTGGCCTCTCCAGGGCCCCACACCGCCAGCAGAGACCGAGGGGCCAGGGCACCTACCCAGCACGGCAGAACCGGCACGTCTGTGTCCACGGCCCGTGAGGCTGCCTCTTCCAGCCGCAGGCATTTCCGGGGCTGCCATTTCTGGGCAAGGCTCTGGATATGTTCATCAGTGGTGATCACGTCCCCATCAAACCTGCAGAGAAAAGAGTGCAACACTTTTGGGCTGAGCATGCCAGGTGGCTAGGCACACTGGGCCTGGGGCCAGAAATCAGAGTTCAGATCCAGACCTGGGCACGTCCTGGCAGGGTGATTCCCCCCCTCCAGCAAGTCATATATTGTCGCCTCCTGCCTCCATTTCCTCATCTGTACAATGGGGCTTCTACCCACAAAGCCCTTAGGCAACCCCGGACGAGCCCAGCCCACCTCCAGAGAATTTCTATGGCCTCAGGCTCCTTCCTGATGTGTACTTGGGACTCACACTGGAGAAGAGCCCAACTTCTGTCCTTCTCCCTGTGTCCTAAGGGTCCCAAGTCAGGACCTGCTTGCCCAGCCTTCATGGTCCCAGGAAGGGGAAGGGCTCCGTGAAGGCTCAGTGACCGGGACACCCTCAGGACCTACTTCCCCTCCTCCAGTATAAGCTGGTCTCTAGGGGCAGGCTCCCAAGTGTCCCCCCCAGAAGGGCCTGAGGACACCTCAACATCTGTGTGGACCCCAACTGTCCTTGGTTTCCTGACCTCTTCTGGACCTCCAGAAAGAAAGAGTCGGTCTTCTTCATTTGCAGCTCATACATGGCCCGGAGGACAGGTAAGGGGGTGTTCAGGGTGTCCTGAGTCATCTGCAGAGGGAAGACAAGGAGAAAGGAGGAAAAAGGGAAGAGGGAGGAAGGGAAAGAAGAGAGAGAAAAAGGAAGAAGAAAGAAGGGAGAGAGAGGAAGAAGGAGGTGAGGGAGAAATGAAAGGACAGAGAAGGAAGGGAGGGAGGAGAGAAAAAAAGAGAGGGGAGAGGAAGAGAGAGAAGAGGAAGGAAGGAAGAGAAGAAGGGAGGAAGAGAGAGGAGAGGAGAGAGGAAGAAATGAAAAGAGGGAGAAAAGGAGAGGGAAGGGAGGAGAGAAAGGGAGGAGAAAAAGAGAAGAAAGAGAAATGAAAGGAGGAAAAAGAGAAAGAGAAAGGAAAAGAGAGAGAAAGGTTTGTGGCAATGGTCTGTTCCTGCCTGAAGGCTGAGGAGGATGGAGGCCTGACCCTTCTGGTAATCCAAATGTTAACATAGATTTAGAAAATGTGAGCCGACCAATGATCATGGTGAAAACACAGGCTCCCACCTTACACCACAGAAGAATCCCCAGGGAGCGCGTGACAAGCCGCCTCCCTCCTGCAGGGAAGCGCGGCCCACCTCATGGAGCAGGGGTCTCAGAGGCACTCTCGAGATTCAAGGGTCAGGACCTGACCTGCCTGGTGCTTCAGCCCCTCAGGGGCACTCCCCTCTCCTGCCCCAAACCCCCAAGCCCACCAAATTAATTTGCTACTTCAATACACGATCCATTCCATAGCCATGGATGCCAAGGGAGGCCAGGGGTGTAGGCCCCAGTCGGGGAGCAGAGGTCTGGCAGGTGGTTGGCACTGCTTGGTTCTGACTGCACTGCCCTGACAAGCAGGCAGAGCCAGGATGCGCTGCGGCAGACCTCGCACTCGGGTTCTCCTCACTCTGAACGCATCAATCTCCCAACAGAAGTCAACGCCCATCGGGGACAGGAAGGAACGTACCAGGAAACAGACTTTGGTGGCCTCGTCCAGACCCTCGAGCGGGTCGGGTTTGCTCAGCCCCATGTCTCCTGGAGGGCCGCCCGGCTGCGGAGGCCCAGTCCCGGGCTCCTGCTGGGCCCTGCTGCTCAGCTCCTTCTTGGACGAGTACAGCAGGACAGACAGGATCTGCCACGGGAAAAGCCAAGGCTGGCCTGAGACAAAGCCTGGCGCAGGGGCTGGCAACGGCCTCTCTCTGCCCCTGCTGTGGGGCAGGGCCCCCTGTGTGGGAGGCCACAATGCCCACCTCACACTGTCCCAGCCCTCACCTCCAAGTCACGCAGGAGCCACGTTTTACTGAAACCGGTGCCTCGGCTGCATTTCTTCACCAGAAGCTTCAGTAACCCCGACTCTAGGAAGATCGCCTCAATTCCTTCGAAACTGTGCACCTGCCACGGGGAGGACAAGATGTTGGCCCCAGGAAGCACAGTCGTGGCCCCTCATTCAGAAGGACAGGCCCTAATTCTCTCTCTCTCTCACACACACATATGCACAGTGCACTCTGACAATCACACACACACACATAATCACACTCTCACACTCATATTCACAAATGCACACAATCACTTACAACCACATAATCACATTCACAATCACACACATAATCACACACACATTCACAATCACACATACTCATACACACATACACAATCATACACATTCACAATCACATACGCACACACACGCGTGCTTCCCCTCACCCCTGGCCCACAGCTTCTCGCCGGGGGCCCGGCCTCTCACCTTCAGAGTTCCGTACAGGCCTTTGAGAGCCAAGGACAGCACCCACGTGGCCTCGACGGCCTCCGGGCAGCCGCGGTCCAGGCTGCTGCGCAGCAGCTGGCTGCTGATGGAGGTGAAGTACTGTAGGTGGGGGCTCAGTGGTGTAGATGCAGCCACGCCTCCCTGGCCACACGGTCGTACCAGCTGGCAGTCTTTGACTTAAAAGAGGAGGAAAGGGAATCACAGGGAGGCCCCGCTGCCTTCTCTGTCTCTCCCCCAACCTCTAACCAGCGCAGCTTTGCCCAGATGCCTCCTGGGGTGGGGGGTAGTGATGCGAATCCCCCCTCGTGCAGGCTGCACCCCCTTCTCCCTAGTCTCTGGGAAGCCTTGGTGCCTGGGCTGCCCCTCATCCACGCTGAGCATTCATCTCTCTGGGAAGGCAGACTGTAAGCGCCCCAAGGGCGGGGCCTATTTCCCTTTGTCTCTCAGGCCCTAACTGACCAGAGCAACAACAGCCCAATAACTGAGGTGATGGACTGGGAGTGGGGAGGACCACCTGCCTCAGGCCCTTTCTACTCAAGTCCAGCCAAGCCCTGATCTCTCTGAGTCCCAGTGTCTTCAACTGTAAGATGGGAAGAATCGCAGCCCCGCTTTCACCATACTGTTGGGGAAGCAAGTGAAGGCCCAACTCCAGGGCTGGGCGAGCCCTGGCCATGGCTGTGACCACTGGCCTGATGTACATCCCAAAGGGGGATCCTCTGGGGAGTCCCCAGCTCTCTCTGCTCTCTCATCCTCAGACCGTGAGTCGCAGTCAGAACCTGTGTTCCGCTTGCGGGTCTTGACGTCCACGATGACGGCCCGGCTCTTCTCCGTGAAGTGCTTCAGGACGATCACATCATGAGGCTCGTTGGCATTGTCCAAGTACACAGAGCGTGCACCCACACACAGCACCTGGGAGACGGAGGGCCATGACGCATTGGACATGCAGCCTCTCCACCTGGCCTTCTGGCTGTCCTTCCCACCTCCCAGCCTTTGCCTGCTGCCAGCCTGGCTCAGAGTCCTGCTCCAGGGCTGGAAGAGGGAGACCCACCTCGGGAAACCCCACGAGCACGAGCAGCGTGAAGATATTGGTGTGCTTCAGCTGGAAGGGCAGCTGCTTCAGGCAATGCTCCGTGAAAGCCGCCACCACGCCACGCCACCTGGGGCAGCTGTGCAAGGTGCGCAGGATGTCTGCCATAGAGCATGCCCAGTCCAGGCCCACGCGGCTGCCGGACCGACAGGAGAGGGCAGTGAGGCCTCCCCCCATGGCTGACAGACGCCAGGCTTGCCTGACCCGCTGCCCCACAGTGAGCTCCATCTACCCAGGGGACCGAAGGCCTCCTACACACTCCTCAGCCCCCAGATCTGGGGAAGCTACAGGTGGCTACCATACACAAACCCCCAAAGACAGGGCTCCTCCCCACTGCAACGACTGTGTCTGGGTCACTGATTTTATAAAAAAAAAGAGGTCCAATGAACCAAAGTGGCGCTGGGATGTGTGTCAGAGGCTACCTGTCCAGGCACACAGCTCCCAGGCTGAAAAGCAGGTGAACCGTCTTCCAGCCTTCAGGCACAGATGACCCATCCCCTGCTGAAAACAGGGTGTGTTTGGCCGACAGGGCCTTGATCACTGCAGCATCCACCTGTGCTGGCAAGAGCCGTACCATAAACTGACCCAGCAGGCCCAAGGTTAAGTGGGAGGTCTCATTCAGGTGACCTGCATTTGAGATCACCACTTGGAACATCAGGGGCAGAATGTGTTCCAGGTTTGCCCAAGAGATGGTGGAGCCCTGTAAGAAGGAAAGGGGCACCATCACACCCAGCAAAGGCAGGTAAGCACCAGTGATGCCCAGCTGCTGACTACTCAAGGTGGGCTGGGCCTGGGCCCTGTGAGAATCTGTCTTCCTAAGCTACAGAGAAGAGACAGAGGCTCAGTTGCTCCAGCTGGGCAGGAAATGAATCTGCAAAGGCATTTCAGGGGCAGACACGTGTGGACAACGGCTTCTGTGCCTGTGGAAGGCAGATGGGCATGGGGGAGGGGGTGTCCAAAGGACAGCTTCTATGGGGCAGGGACACCCCTCAAATGCAGGTCTATTTTCACACGAAGGCCAGTCCCTCAGCAAGACACCAAATGGCTGCTCACTTCAAATTTATTAGTTTTCAAGCCATGAGTTGATGTGAAAACATTTGCTTTCTACAACTTGATTAAAATTCAAAATACTGGTGCCCTCTATCCACAGATACAGCTATGAGGCCACAGTCAGCAGCCAAGTCTATGCACCCAAAGGTCTCTCTGGACAGGGGTGGAACTGCCTAATCTCACACTTTTTTCATCCACAGGAGTAGCTCGAGTAAAGCCTGGGGCACAGAGAAGCAGCAAGCCACTCCCCCTAAGGAGCCATAGCCAGCAACACCCAACGGGTCAACACGTGGCCAGCACACACCTAGCCAAACCTCAGAGTCTCTACTCTTCCCCCTTGGCTCTCCAGGACATCCCAGATTCACCCCTGCTTTACAGGAAGATCTCGGAAGAAGACACAAAGTGGTTCCCGCAGGAAGCCAATTCCTTCATGTGCTCCAGTGGTCTGGATGGCTCACCCCCCTGTCCCGCCACCATCCCCCAGGATTCTCACTGATTGTAAAGGAGGCAGCATGGCAGCCAGCAAGCCCAAGATTCTCTTCTGGGAACATTCTGCAAACACGTGCTCAGGGCTCGGGGATACAATTCTTTCCTCCACGGTCTTTAAAGGGGAAGTTCCTGTATTGAAGAAACAGGTAACCAGACACTTAGGAAAATGCCAGTCACTCCAGGGGTGCCATTATGGGTGAGCCAGAGGGCACTGTGCCCACCCAGCCCCTGGCTCTCCAAGCCCAGGCTGTAGCCCCAGCAAGCTCAGCTGAGGCAGCATGGCCCTGTGGATGGCCCTGCCCAGCAGCAGCCTAGGTCTTCTCCCCAAAGAGCAGCAGAGGAGAGGCCACCTGGTGACAGCACCCTTGGCCAGTGAAGACAACGTGCCCAGGCGGCATGTTCTGGTGCTGTGGTGACCGCAGCCAAGCAGCAGCCAAGGAGACCGAGGGGCATGAGAATCAAGCCTGATTCTGCATGAACTGAAGCAGAGTCAAGTTCAGTGACAATGTGGTCAAGGCAGCACCTGGCCCTTTGTGGCCGACAGGCAGCACTAAACGGAGGGAGCCACAGCACGTGTGGGGACAGCCAGCAGGGGGTCAGCTCTGGCCTAGAGCACCTGCACAGGACATAGATTTGGTCCTGGAGAGTAGGAAAAAGAAGACTGAGAGAGAAGATGATGCAAGCTGAGTGTGGAGGGCCAGGAGTACCTGCACCGCCCACCTCGGACGTCTGGCCGAGGCCCAAAGAGCCTGGGGGAAGTCACCAAAGGGCAGTGACAAGAAGAAAGATGGGTCCCTCATGGAACAATAGAGAGGTATCCATGGAGGACCACGTTCTCGCTAGCATCCCTGCTGTGTCAGGATCAGCAAGGAAGGCCCTTGGCATTGGGCTGGCGCGTGCGTGCTGGGCCCCAGTCTGCAGTTGACCAGCTGGTCCCCTGGAACAGTGAGCCCAGGACAGCAGGTGGTGAGAGGACCCCCAGGGCACAAGGTTTGGTCAGGACTCCGGAGAGCTGACTGGGGTGGTAGCCCAGCAGCTCAGAGAACAGGCGCGGGAGCTCAGCAAGGGTATAAGTGCTCTGCCCAGGCTCAGGGGAGAGGCCTGCACCCAGGCTGGCCAGCCTAGGCACTGCTGGGCTCAAGCGGGGTGCAGAATAGGTGACCAACCAAGTCAGAACCAAAGGAAAGGCAGGGTTTTCAGCAGGAAGCTTGTGACAAGGTGAGCCCAGCAGTCCCCTTCTCCTCAGCACCCAGTTCTGGCACCCCCTTGCACACAAAGCCTTTCCTCCCCACTTAGAGGGAAGGAGGGAGGAAAAAGGGAGGAAGGAAAAGATGGAGAAAGAAAAAGGGAAGGAAGGAGGGAAAGAAGATAAAGAGGGAGGGAGGAAGCAAAGGAGGGAACCAAGGAGGAGGGGAAAGGAAGTAAGGAAGGAAAAGGGGGAAAGAGGGAGGGAGAGCTCCCTGGGAGATCTGGGATGATGGGGAAGCCCAGGGCAGGGCTGGAGGGCTCATCAGAACAGCAATCAGGGGTTGGGAGAAAGCAGTGTTAGGAACAGCCTGGAGATCACAATCCAGGGGCTCCCTCAGGGAAGCCAGAAACAGGCATCCTCCTACTGCCACCCCACTCAGTGCCCACTGCTTTCTGTGGCACGGGGTGGTTCCAGTGGGGAGGGGCTTATCTTCAGGCAGTAGCCAGCAAGGATGGCAGAGGGCTGTGCCTGGCCCAGGGGGACACAGTGGCAGAAGGCAGACACCTGGGACGGGACAGCAGGTAAGGCTCTCTGCTGAGAGGGGCCCAGGGGTTGACAGGATGACCCAGGTAACCTCACTGTGTCCTGGACCTTGGCAGGAGGACAGGGCAAGACAAGAAGGGAGGAGGGCACGGCTAGTGGCCTGGCCACCCACCAGACCACCCCCCCCCCATCCTATTCGGATCTGTGACCATCCCATTTTGGGAAGCCCTAGCCTGGGACCACTTCCCTCGCCCCCACGCTTGGTCTCAGACACGGCTCAGCAGACCACGAGGCCGGCTTGTCCCCAGCTCTCTAACAGATGGATGTTGCCCACCCTCACAAAAAGTGACGTCCGTGAGGACGAGAAACAAGGGCCTGGCCTACAACAGGCTCCTTCTGGGCGTGCACTGGGCAAGCAAAGAGAAGGGAGGTCAGAGAGGAAAGACCAGCTGCCATCGGCATCACGTAGCTGATTGCAACAGAAGGGGAAGTGACCTCTACCTGGAAGCCCTGGGATGTCAGCGGCCTCAGGGGAGGCTCGGCCCAATGGTGCCTTCTTTGAAGACGGACTCTGGTTTCCATCCCCTGACGAGAGTAGTTCATGGCACACGTCTCCTTGGCCCTAAAACCAAGAGGAAAGCAAGTGAAGAGAGCACTGTGGCCAAGTAAGCGCCACATCAGATAATGCCAGTCCCCCATGGCCGGCCCCTCCCGTCCCAGGATGCAGGCAATATGTGTGCCAAGAGCTTCCTTACAGCCATGACTTTGACTCATCCAGGAGCCAAGAGTGCAGACCCAGAAGCCTCCACGCTGAGAAGCACTCCTTGGTTTCTGAGGAGGCGTCAGGGGATCTGGGTGGTGCCAGGCACAGATGCACCCTACAGCTCCTCCCTGAAGGCTCCTGGAGGGTGGGTGCCTTGTTTACCTGGTCTGCCCTGCCCATCTCCTCAGTGGCTTTCTCCCCCATCATCTCCGTAGCATCATCTCGAGAAGAGCTAACAATCATCTCACTTTCCAAGGACGAGTCCCCATCTGGGAACACAGAGAAGAGGAAGGGTTCAGGTCGAGGATCTGAGGAGAGGGCCATGGCAGAGGCCCTGTGGTGGAGGCCCCGTGACTGCCTTTGGTCAAGCAGCTGCTCATTCCCCAGCAGGGCTTGCGGCACATAGAGGCCCAGCACGGCTCCTTTCTGACATGCAGTCCCCTTACGATCTAAAGTCTACCCTCCATCACGTTCACATTACAGGATAAGGGATGGAAGGGTCTCTGCTGACTCTTCTGACAGGTTCAAGTGGACGTGGGGGAAGGGGGAGGAAAGAAAGCCAAGAGCCTGACCCCACAGCCACACATGTCCATTCTCAGTGCACGGCCTCAATCAGAATGGTCTGAGCCCCTGGACACTGCCCCCAGCGTGTGTGCATGCGCCTGCCATCCTGCCTCCGGCACCCCCCAAAGCCTGCCGTAGGTACTCCCAGCTGGAAACAGGCCTGCACAGCCTGTGGCTGCCAAAGGGTTCCTCTACACACAGCATGTTCTCCCCCACATTTTTTGCGGGCCACCTGAAACCCTCTGGCAGGCCGTACGTGGCCCAGCAGCGGCAGGCTGTGCAGGTCTGGCTTAACAGGATCCCAAAAACCCGGTGGCAGCTGCCACACTGGTACGCTTTGGACGCCCAAATGAGAGGACACAGGAGAAAGCCTGGGCGTCAATGCCAATGACCAGGATCTCGTGGATGCCTCCTGCCAAGTCCTCAAGGGCCAAGTCTAATGCATCCCTGCACCAACTGTCCAGGGATGATCTTTTCCCACATCTTGGGAGGGAGGAGGTTGGGTTTGCTCCTGTGACTGCACACTGGGCCTGAGGACTCAGGGCAGGCTGCCCGGGGCCCCACCAGCCTGCGCCGAGCACCGCCGCTGGCAGCGGCCTAGGAGGACGTTCTTTTCAGAACACCTTTCAATCACTGCATTTCTATTAAACTGGTCTCTTACAAGATGAATGTTCCATATATACCCCAGGATACTGAGGTAGGGTCCCCAGACTGTGTTGGGGGATGCCCAGCACCAACAATCTGGTTTTGGGGAGTGGGGAAGGCAGGGCCTCACCTCTGGTCTGCTGCGCCTTCACCAGACAGTCCCCGATGAGCTGCAGACACTGACCCTGTAGGGCAGCAGCAGCCTGCTGGGCCTCAGCACCCGGCCTCTCCCCCTCGACCTCGCCCCCACCGGCCAGGTCAGCGGTATACAGCATCAGTGAGGCAAAGAGCAGCCAGGAATAGTTATGGATGTACGGCTGGATAAGCCTCTGGCGGTCACTGGTGCGAATCGTCACCATGGGGTAGACTGTGATGCCGTGGCTGGGCAAATGGCTACAAAGGAAAGACCCCTGTGACATCAGCTGGGCTGCGGGAGGCTGGCCACGCCCAGCCCAGAGCCCGCGGGGAGTACCTGGCCGAATACTTCTTGGCTGAGTAGCAGCCGTAGCAGAGGTCAAAGTCATCACACACATTGCAGTTCACCCTGCGGCCCACAATCACCCCTTGGCAGTGGTCGCAGGCGTATTCCATGTTCACCATCTCGTGGTCATCCTCATGGCCCTCCGGCTTCACTCCACCTACGGGTGGAGCAGGGGGGCATCAGACACCACGACTCATGCAAGCTGCCTGTCTGGAACACAGGATGAGCCCGGGCTCCGTGCCACAGAGCTCAGTCACACGCTAACGAAGGCAGGCTGGGGCTGGCCAGGCACAGAGCCAAGCCTCCTGAGGTATAGACCCTTGTGGACTCCACCCCAGACCCCTTGCAGTGGGGTAAAGCCCTCCACCTGTCCCCTTCTGTGTCCACATCCTCCAGGCCCAGCCCGGGCCCCATGCCTGCAGCACCCTAAAGCACCTCCTGCCCAACCTGCCCTCGTGGTGTGCTACGCCATTCAGTTCCCTCACATCCACCCAAGTCCCCAGGTCCTCCTCAAGGTCCGAGGTAGGGAGCATACCCGTGCGGGCACAGAGACACACTTGCTCTACCAGGCTCAGGGTGCACCAGTGTGGATGCCAGCCCGCACTCCTCGGGACTGTGTGTGCAAACATGGCGCTGCTCAGAGGGTGGTGGGGAGATGTGGATTTTCCTGCAGATGGAGTGCCAGCAGGGTGAATTAGACAGTGTGGGCCCTGGGCCATAAAGACCCAGATTCAAATCCATGCTCAGGCCTCAGGCAGTTGGAAAGTGCACACAGCATGAAACAAGGCGCCGGGCAGTTGTGGTTCATTCCTCATTTTCCCAGCTACCTGCCGAGTGTGTGGATCCCTCGGCAAGGGCAGGAGAAGGCCGTGCCTGAGAGAGCTCAGACGTCTGGGCAGCCCTTGGCAAACACAACCCTGCCCAGGAGGTCCCAAGGGAACTGCTTGTCTCCATTTTACAGATTAGCACACAGAGGCTCCAGAAGGTACACGAACACCTTACTCAAAACAAGCTTTAAACCTGAATCTCTCTGGGCCCCAGTGAGGAATCCCCTGTAAGATGAAGGGGAGGGCCAGCTTTGATGACCTTTCAGGGTCTTCTAGATTGAAATCTAAGATTTCTGGATTGTACAAGGAAGCCTCCCCACAGAGAAGACCAGTGCCAGGCAACACTTCCCAGAGTCCTAAGAGCACCATGCCAGGCCCTGGCTTGCTCTCAGGGCACTCTATGCATCTCCTGATGAAAGGACAGAAGCGCTGCCCAGGCATCCCTGAACAAAGAGACTGCTAGGAACCACTTATGCAAAGGAGCTGCCTAGAAAGAGACAAAGAGAGAGAGAGGAGGGGTGCAGGAAGGGGATGTGCCCACCATGGCACCCAGACTTGTGATGGGAGTGATGGGGGGCTGGGACTACACAGCCTCGGGTCACCTTCCTGGTGATCTCACTTCCAAGGGATGGTACAGGCCCTGATCTTGACCGAGAGCAACATTTAAGGTCTAAATCAAAGTTGACAAAAACCCTGGTGAGGGAAAGGGTTGTCCCAGAGTCTCTGAGAGACAAGGAAGGGGCAGTAGAGGGCAGGGCCAATGACAGGCTGGAGTGAGACATGCTTCTAGCCCAAAGTGAATTAGGAGGGCAGCAAGAGAGGTCTGTGACAGTGGTGTGGGGGACGCCAGCCTAGAGACAACAGAGGGGAGCCAGCAATTCATCTCAAGGGGATTGCTGTGGACCCCGGGGCTGGCGCTTGGCACTGAACAGCAGAGCAGCTACACAGCTTCTGCCCACTTTCAGCTCAGTTCCCAGGCCAAAGAGGAGCACTAGAGCTGCAGCTGTGGAGAAACAGTGACTCCCAGGATCACACCACCCTGGAAGCACCGAACACACGTAGAGCCACAGAAGAATCTCTGAAAACAGGAGTCAAGCCTGGCATAGTGCCTCCCTGCCCCTACGTGAGCAGAGCCCAACCTGAACATAAAGTTCAAAGTCAAGAAACAGCCTTGGAAAATGAGCAAACCGCAACAGAAGAGCCTGACTATAAAAAGCTACTATAGCGGCAGGTGAAGAACAAGACATAAACAGAGAACAGGTCAACAATGTCAAAAACAACCACAAGCAAAGCCTCAAAGAAAAATGATCACTGGACCCAAGCCCAAACAAGAATTCCAAGAGGAGTTAAAGAAAGAGAAGAATGGTAGAGGAGAAATTAAGTAAAGAAATTAAAAAGATGCAAGACAATTATGACAAGAGAATTAATGGCTTTGTAAAAGAGGCACTAGAAATACTAAAAGGAAAAAAATACCTTAAAAAACAGAATTGGTCTAATAGAAAAAGAGTCATAAAAGCTCGCTCAAGAAAACAATTCCTCAAAAATTAGAACTGGGCAAGTGAAAGCTAAGGACTCCATAAGATATCAAGAAACAATAAAAAAAAATGAAAAAAACAGAAGAAAATATGAAATACTTCGTTGGAAAAACAACTGAGGTTCAGAACTAGGTCATTATGGGGCTTGTGAATTTAGGAGAGACAAGCAGTCTGGCCAGAAGGCCTCCAGAGCGGAAAAGCGAAAGGCAGAGGTTTTGCACCCGCCTCCGCATTGTAGCTTCCCGCCGCGGCCTGCAGACAGCAGGGGGACTGAGCGATTGTTCTCGCCAGAGCTCGCGCGTTGAGCGGCCTGGATCCGGATTGCCGTCTTGGGCCTCGGTCTTGGAGTCTTCACTATCCAGTCAGCCGGAAGTAATTAGGAAGAGTCCCAGCACCTTCCTGAGGGCTACGGCAGCCGGGAGGACCCCAGAAATTTGGGACAGAGCTTTCCCTTCTGGAAGCAGAGCCCCACAGAGATTTTAAAAAAAAAATCACAGACTGAACAACCATGAGTAAGAATAAGCATAAGAAGCAGAGTAAGAACAGCTCCCAAACCCTAGATTCCTTCTTTGGGGAAAAGAAAGATCATGGGAGAGAGAGGGAGGAGGAGAGTGCAGCCAGAGCGCCCCCACCAGGGGCCTCCAATAAACATGAAGAATGCCTTAAAGCTAGAGATGAGCTGAAGAAGGATT
>CM053580.1:1431830-1509122 GCA_028627135.1 Pseudochirops cupreus | reverse complement strand
TCGGTCACTGTGGGCACTGGCCGGGCCTCCTCCACAGACCTGAAAGAGAGGAGCCTCAGGCGGCCCCGACCGAGGGCTGGTCTGCGGGTCGGCGTGGATGGAGGAGAAACCACATCTTCCTGCTGTGAAGTGCTCCGCTCCATGGGCATGCGCGAAGGGGCCGAAGAAGCCTCCACTTGCTGACGGGGGCCCTCAGGCCCCGAGGCCTGGAAGTGTTCTTCCCCCACAGAGCCGCCCCTGTGCCCGTGACCCTGTGGTTGGAGGGGCATGGCTTCGTCTGGGCCAGCCGACGCCTCCCAAGGACCCGCTCTGGGGCTTGTTCCCACGGGCAGGAATCGCAGCAACAAAAGGCCCTTCTGAGTGCACTGTCTGGCTAAAGGGGAAAGTGGCACAGACATGGCGTGGAAGGAGAGCAGGAAACAGCAAGGAGCCTGTGCCCGCCAACGGCCCCCGCCCCTCACAGTGCCATGCGGGGCATGTGCCTTGGTGGGCCTCTACCACTCCCTGCAGTCTGCCTCTCCCTGAAGTCCACCTCTCCCTGCTTCCTCCCCAGCAAGCTCTGGGTAAACCGCTCCCTTGGCACTGTGCCTAGCTCACAGGCTTGGCCCCTTCTGACTGCGACCACTGCCAATCTCTCTGCCCAGTCCCAAGAATCACCAGTGCTGGCCCCCAGCACCAAGCATACAGTAGGTATTTAACAAGGAGGCCATGGCACAAGCCATGTCTCCCAATGGTCTAGAGCCCCTGTGGTGAGCCCATGAAGCCTCTGCGGACGTCACCGAGCAGGCCCAAGGACACTGACCCAGGCTCTCCGGGTTCACATCCTGCATGGCGGTGTCTGACTCTCCTTCTGTCTCCTCTCCCTTGTCCAGCAAGAATTTCTGCTTCATCTCTAACTGGGAAGAGGAGCCCAGCCGGGCAGTTAGGATTCGGCAGGCAGCATGGCACAACAAAAGCACTTGGAAAGGAGACGTTCCAGAGACAACATGCCCAGCAGGGGCCAGCCCACTACTCAGCTCCATGCCCTGACGCCTGGTCTGCAGACTGGGTGTAAGCCACACAGAGGCCAAAGCTGAGGTCACCTTGCCACCCACCCCTCTCTGAGAGCCCAGAGTCCACCCCAAAAGCCTTCTTACCATCCATATCCTAATGCCTTCAGCTAGGGTGTACACCTGAGCAAACTCCTCATTCAGGACCCCCTGGCCCCCACTGTCAACTGGGGAGAGAAGAGAAGAGAACCCGTCACCAGGCAGTCCGGGTCTCTTGCCTGCCCCGACCTTGGCCTGGCAGCACACCTGGCGCCCTTGGCAGGGCCAGAGGCAAACGCCCCCAGCCTGCCCCAGCCCTACCCTCTCTGTGGCCTGGCCCACCCGGCCTGCCCCAACTTCACACTCAGAACTGCTGACTCTTCTCCTTTGTAAATGACCCAAAGAAAACCTGAGCCATTCCCCAGCAGACACGGACACATCCGGCGTCCCACACCATGACCAAGGGCCGCCAGTAGGGAAACCAAGACAAGGCTGCAGCTCAGATATCCCACCAAGCACCAGCCACTCAGGCCCACAAGCAAGAAGCCATCTGGGAGCGAGAAAGCCAAAGGCCAAAGGCCTGGCCCCTTGCGGCACCCCCTTGTAATGGGAATGGGAATTTGAAAAACTTCCCTGCCCCTTAACAGACCTAGGGGAGTTTGAAGACCCCCTGCTGTGAAGATAAGCTCTGCCCCATAATACGCTGAATGTAGTCATGTAGAGCCTATGGTGGGAGGAGTTTGCTGAAAGGGAAGCAGAGCCCATGGGAAGCTGGGAGTCAAAGCTAGCGAGAGGGTGGGGGGGAGAGGACGCTCAGGCAAGGAGATAGAGAGGTTTGTGAGTAGATATCAATCTCATACTGCTCTGTGGGAAGGCTGAAGGATGCTGTGGCTCTCAGTGTTATTATGGCTCCTGAAGATCTTTGGTACTATGATGGAATCGGCTCACTGGTTTGGGGATTTGGTTTTCTGGTGTCTAAATAAAACTGCTTCAGTTCTGTCTTCTACCTGGAGAATCTGGTATATTTTACGATCCCACACCACATGCTATTTAGAGTCATGGTCTTTATTGTGATTGTGGGCGCTGTAAATGTCACATTGGCTTTACACCCCTCCACCTAACAAGCTGCATTTGTGCCTGCCACGGGGTCTGAGGCAGCACCAGGCTTCCCAGACAGTAGTGGGCATGCTCCTAGGGCCACCCATGGGGCTACCCCATCCGGACTTCTGAGAAGACAGGTGGTCCACAACTGGAGAAGCCTCATCACCATACCAGAAACCCAGAGAGACTATGGCCAAGGGCTCCCCGGTGTGTGTCTCAGGGAACAGAAGGTGCCTGATAATGCCACACATGCATGTCAGCCCTCCTCAGCCTTCCCCAACTGCTCTCACTGTCTCTAGGCCATCCCTTCTGCAATGCTGTCTTTCCCTACTACCCCTGGAAGCTTCCCCACACAACTCAAGTTCCTGTGTACCCCTCCCATCCAGCTGTTCAAGACTCACCCCCGACCCGGCCCTCCAGCCACCATCTGCTCTGCTGCCTGCCAGTCTGAACTGATTTGGGACAGGCTCCTCTGGCCTCCTGGTGCCCTGCTCCTGCCCATACCCTTCCAGACCCTCAGGTACCAAACATCCCCAGGAACCTTGTCCTGACCTCAAAAGAAAAGAGTTTCTCCTGGGACCCCCTATGTACTTCAGTCTCTGCCTGGCCCCTCATTACTCAGTCCTTTGCAGCACAATCCGCAAAGAACAGGGACTCCAATCCATTTTAATGCCTTTGAGGCATTCATTCATGCCCACTGTATGCAAGGTACTTTAAGAATTAAGGAATGTAGAGAGAAAAAAAACCCTAACAACAAAACAGCCCCTGCTTTCTAGATACTTCCAGTCTCCCAGGGACAGTGGACACCAGCCTGTGACTCCTGAAGCAGGCAGCCTAGACTCCATCAGGGTGGCCGAGCAGAGGGACCCCCCAGAAGCGACCAGAGATCATTCTGGGGCAATGTCAGGTGCCCCAAGAAACCCCCCAGGACCCAGCCTGAGGGCAGGAAGGGTGTGCCTGGCTTACTTCTCTGCCCAGAAACCTGGCACATGCCTGGGCACATTCACCCTCATTCCAAGGCTCCTCAGTGACCCTCTGGGTGTGGATGAAAAAGGGCAGGTCTACCCAAGAAGGAAATGAGTACCCATGAAATGAGGGCAAAAGTACATCTTCTCCCTGCAACCCAGACATCCTATTTGCCCTGAAAACAAGAAGTGTGCTACTCTTTTGCACGTGAGGCAGCTGCCTGCAGCGGAAACTCCCTGAGAGCAGCCCGGCTCCGTTGCTACCTAGCCCCACCCACCAAAGGACAGTTACCATAACTCTGCAGCTTCTCAAACAGCTGCGGCGTGAGATACACCAATGCGGCAAATGCGGCGTTCACGGCTTGATCCACAGTGGAACCCGCAACGCTATCTGTCTGTGGGGCTCGCTTTTTACATGCCTGGCTGAGTCCTTGGAAAAGCTCAGCACTCTGCCCACAGAAGCCCTGAGCGGGGTCTGACTTTGCGAAGTCTACGAGAAGATCGCGGCAGACAGCAGCCTGGGCACTCTTACTCTGGAAAGCAAGACAAGCATCCAGGAGCTAACAGCTGGCTCTGGCTCAGCCCCAGCAGATGGATGTCAGTCAGGGCTTGTGGCTCACCCGCAGAAGAGGTGGGGCTGGGGGCTCAGACATTCTGAGGGGAAGCTAAATGTAGGCGAGTGTAAGGAGACAGGGCAGGGGGGAGGGTGGCCCTGAGTTCCAGCTGGAGGAACTCGGGGGCCTTCTGGCAGCAGCAGGGCCCAACCCTAAAGAAGTCCATGACAGATGTATTGCTGGGCACCCCTGCCCAGCCTCGGTCACTGGAACATCAGCATCTCTGCCTGAAATGGGATGCTAAACAGTGCCAGCAAATCTGTCTACATGAACAGTGACTAGAGTTTGAGGAGAAGGTGGGCGGGCAGGCCAGGCATCCAGGAGAGCAGTCCTAAGAGGCTTTCCCTTTGGGGAAAGGATCAGTCCATTGACCACTACTCGTTAGGGTGCTGCGCAGAGCTCCGCAGACAGAGTGAGCCATGTGAGGAAGGTGGAGACATGGCCTCCCTCCTGCAGCCCAGGAGAGGCTCCCTAGCAGACCTCATACCTCTTTGCCATACTGGGGCAGAGAAGCAGGCCCACAGGCTCCCAGGACCCCCTCCGGGCACAGCTGGTGCCTGAAGACTGGTTTCCACAAAGGAGAATGGAGGACGGGTGTCACTTTGGCCACAGGCAGTCCCACGTCACCCCCTAATTCTGAAAAGAGGAGGAGGCCTTTCACCATCCTTATCTTTCCTCAGTGTGGTCACTCTGTAGGACCATACCACATGGACCCGCTAAGGGTCAGGTCAGGTCACACCCAGAGCCAGGCCCTGTGGCTCACCCAAGCGACCGGCCTGGTTACCTTGCAAATTTAAGAGATCACCTCTACAATCTCCTAGGGCTAGGGCAGTTGCTCAAAGAAGAGGCTGACTAGGGGCCTCCTGTGCCCCAGGGACTCTCAGAAAGCACCAGACCCCATCTAGAAGCGGCATCTCTCAGGATGAGCTGCATAGTCCCACGCTCCCCACCCTCTCTTGAGGCTCCGCTTAGGAAGCCATCGCCATCGCTCGACCAACCAAGACACTTACGGTCCACTCGCAAGGACAGACACTGAGAGGCCAGACGGCCCATCAGCCTGGAGACCAGGAGTTGTAGGTCCAGGCCCCAGGACACAGCCACGTCCGGCAGACCATAGGCCGTGACCGTGAATTTGTAGCCCCACTCATTGTTGCTGCTGTCTGAGTGGAAGAGAAAGTGCAGCCGGGGGCCCACCTTGAAGGTCACTTTCTAGAGAGGAACAAAACAGGTGTTTTGGCCGTGTGCACCAAACACAGGCCCTTCATTCCCCAAACCCCATCATCCCCTGAAGAAGGGGAGGAGACACTGTTGCCCAGGACCCTCCCAGTCACCCAGGCCCTGGCCCCTTGGCCACACCCAATCCCTTCTCTGCCCCTGCCAGTGACCCTCACCTTGGGCCATTTGTCTGTGCCAACCTTGGTGTCATAACGGGTCTTCAGGCCTCGGGAGTCGGTGAACTCCAAGTAGTCGTACCTGTGGGGCGATGCCCTCCTTACTCTCCTCTGCTCCTGGGCAGGGAGGGCAGGGTGCGGGGCTGTGCAGGCCATCAGACTGACCTGGTTTCAGTTTCACACTTGTCATCAAACTCCACCTCAAAGGAGGTGGCCCCTGGACTGAGGAAGACAGCCACCTCATGACAGTTGTTCTCATAGTTATGGGCAGATTCCATTGTCCAGGTGTTCAACACCACTGGCTTCTCTTGCTGCCAGATGTCCACATCCATCTAGACAAGGAAACACCCGAGAGCCTGCCCATTACCTGCATATTCCCTGGAGCCCATCCCCAAGTGTGGGGCCCACATGTGGTTCTACAGAGACAGTCACGGCTTTCCCATCAAAAGGAGCTGAGTGCAGCCCAAGCAGGAATTCTCTAGAAAGGGCCCTAGGGTCCCCAGAACCGCTGATGGCTCTCCTTCAGTCTCTGGCCAGAAGCCCCGTCCCTCTGAACCTTAGCTTGGGAGCCCTGTCACAAGCTAGCACAGAAGGAAACATGAGGCCAGTTACCTGACTGGGTCCTCCATCGGGGTCACTGCAGAGGGCCTTCAAGAGGGCTGTTAAGGTGCTGAAGTCCTTCAAGAGTGCCAAGTGCGGGATGTCCAGGGGGCAGAAGTCCAGCAGGAAGATGACCTGCAGGGATTGGGGAGAAAGCACCATCGCGGAGCCGCAATGGGCTGCCCCCCTGCGCCTCGCCGTGAGAGCTGCCCTGCCACTCACCAGCTGCCGAGTTGCCATGGCAAACACCGAGTCACACAGGTTCTCCACTATTCTCTTTCCGCTGTACTGGGACAAGAGGGACCGCAGAACTACCCGCATGGTAGCCAGAAACTGGCCCACGTCTAACAGAAGGAAAGGAAAATAACTCAGCATTTTAAACGATGGGACTGCCTCCTGCTCAGGAATCCCTGTGGCTTTGTGGCTGCAAGCAGGCTCTGGGCCAATTCGGGGGCAATGTGCCACGTTTGGGAGAACAGTGAGGAAAGAGCCCCTTCACAGGAGTCTGGGTGTGGGCACGGCATGGTATGGATGCCACATCAGGGTACTGAGTAGGGTGACTTCCTCTCCCCAGGACAGCTGTAGGTGAGGAGGCAAGCGGGAGCCTAACACCCCCCACCAAACCTGGCAGAGAGCTGGCCCACTCCCTAGAGCTCATGCTGACATGTGACAGGGCTCCCAGGGCCAAGGCTCCAACTCACATCTCTCCACCATCTCCGCAGCCAGCTTCTTGGCCCGCACCTCGCTGCCCTTGAGCTGCAGATAGCACCAGGACAGCAGGCTGCCCTGCACTGCCCAGAGCAGGGAGAACAGGGCATGGCTGCTCTCCCCCGGGGCCCCATCCTGCATCAGCATGTCACACTACAAGAGGACAGTGAGGGAAGGGGAGGGTCAGGGCGAGTGGAGGGCAGGTGGATTTCCACACCCCTGGCCCCCAGAAGTTCCCAGTCTACTCATCACAAGGCCTCCTGGGCCTGATCCTGGCCCTGGCCGTGACCCTGACCATGGACTTTGCCATCCCAGAGAGGAGGGGGGCTCTCGGAAGGTGGGACCTGGCTCTTGTCCATTGATTGCTCTTGCTTGGGTCCTCTCCCACCCCTGTCTGGTGACGCTGCCTGTCCAGGCCAAGTGCCATCACCATCTGCTGGGGGTGGGGGTGCTGCTCTCCTTCACTAATTCCACAATGGTGGTCATTCCTCCTGGGGGTTCTGTGTACACTCTAGCTCTCCAACACCTGGTCACAGCCCCACAGTCATCTGTGAATCGCCGGCAGGAGAGCTTCTCCTGGGCCTCATTGGAACTCTTGGAGAGGGGCGCTCAGCTCTCTTGGACCTCTGGCCTCTTCACAAGTGGTTTTTCAAAAGGGCCCCCCATAATCAGGCCTGCAGGTGTGGTTCCTGGGCCCAGCCTCCTCCCTAATCTCCCCCAGGCTTGTGTGTGACCCAGAGCCACTCCACATGTAGGTGGTCCCCTGGGGCCAAGGGCATTTCTGGTCTTTCCAAAGCACACTGGGGGCCCAACAGCAGGAGGTGAGCAAGCAAGGCTGGCCGGTTTCTCCGGGAGCACAAAGCAATTGTGAGGAGGATCCAAGTAGTCCCCTCTGTTCCAGAGCAGGCATGAGGCCCACATGCCTGCAGACACACCCAGAGTGTGTCCTGCCCTGAGACATGGGGGCAAACTGGGAACAGTCGAGGGAGATGAGGCATCACGGTCAAGGAGATGAGATAGGGGCAGAGGGCGGGATGAGAGGCCAGCAGTGGGCCGGCTCCAGTGGCAAGGCTGCTGGCCGACCAGCAGTGGTCTGGCATACCATCTGTTGCCTGTCTCTCCTGTCTCAAGCACCAAACAGAGCAGAAATGCAGACGGGAAATCCCTCAGCCCACTGTGTGAGGCAGCACTGGGGAAGGTGGTAGCAGCACAGCTGGTAGGATGCTCTTGGAAAGCCCTGTGATGCCCAGACAAAACCACGCTGGGAGAGCTATCCTCATCCAAGATCATCAAGGAGCCAGGCAGGGGCCAGGAAGAGCACTGCATAGAGGGATGGCCTCAAGTCTGCACCACCTGGTGATCCACCTGAGAAGGGCAGAAGGGCAGGCTCTGGGGGGGGGGAACAGGCCCCAGAAGTGGGAGCACCCCAGCTATCAGGAGAAAGCCCACCACAGCAAGATAAGTCCAGGGGCAGAGCTTCCTCAGTGGGACGTGGAGATCTCAGGTCCAGAGAAGATAAGATCCATGGCAGAGATGACAGTAGACATCAAGGCCCAACTCTCAAGGAACAGAGTCCTGAGAAGGAAGATGCTGGGGGGGGGGGCTTCACAAAGAAAAGGGGACTTGGTAGAAACAGATGGGAGAGGGGGGGCTGCTGTATGCGAGAGGAAGAGTGCAGGCAGGGATGGGGCTCGGTCCAGAGGACAGCGGTTCCAGGGCAAGGGATTGGTCAGTGACCAGGACCAAGGTGGGGACTGTCAAGGAGAGCTGCGGGAAGCTCGGACTGGAGACATTTCTGACGACACTGGAGACATTTCTGACGACACTGGAGACGTTTCTGACAACACTACGTGAATGAAATGCAGAGAAAGAGCCACAGCAGCAGCTGGCCGTGGGGCTTCGTTTTTCTGCGTGTGTGCACGCCTCCCAGGAAAGGCCACGCCCCCCCTTGGTCAGCTCCGCATGGGTAATGGTCTGCTTCAGTGCTGACTCTAAAGCCATCTACACAAGACAGGTTCACTATCACGGTCCAGCTTCTGCCGGCCCACAAGGGCCTTTCTTGGGGTCCAAGACCTCCAACCACGTGGCATGGCAGCCATGGGAGGACCAACAAGATGAGAAGAAACCCACTGTGGGTCCCATCCAAGGGCCACAAAGCTTGCTCTCTTTCTCCCCGACAGAGCTCAGCCAACTGCCCATTGGAATACAAGGCCTGCCCTCAGTAATCCATGGATGGACAGATGGACAGCTGGAAGGGACCCCTCCATGTCAGCCAGGCTCCTTTCCCTGCCCCTGGTTCTGCTTCTGGTCACCTTCTGGACAACTCCCACCTATGGTTTGCTTCCTTCCTGATCCTTTGGGCCTCTCAGGGCCTGGATGCATGTAGAGCCCAGAGCAGCTTTTCCAGGCTTGGTCCCCTCTTGGGACACGTCCTTGATGCCCCTGGGCCATCTTCCCCAGAGCTCTTTCTGCTCCTCATGGCGGTCAGCCGTGAGGAAGAGCAGAGAAGTGGAGAGAGGAAACCAGGGCTGAGTCTTTTTGTAGGTTCCACCAGGGCCACAGAGGACAAGGGGCACATGCTGATCATCGATCCAGGGTCCCCAGAGGAACACGCTGACAGCCAGGCACTGCGCAGGTGGCCCAGGGCCATTCATCTTTGTGCCCCCCCAAGACTAAGTGAGCTGTGTCATGCCTGGGGTGGGTAAGTGGTCACTCAGCCACGGACCACTTGAGACTGCTGTGGGGCCTTTAAAATGCTGGTGCTTCCTTTTAAGGGGCCCTCTTCCGACTACCTGACCACAGCCCCTAAGTACAAATTAATCCCATCTGCACCCACAGGCCCTGAGCTAACAAAACCACTCACGATACACCAACCAAAAGATGGCCTGCAGAGAAGCCTGGCGAGAAGTTACCTCACGGGCGGCAGCTGCCTGCAATGTGTCCATGACGGCCAGCACTTCACCCATGTCCAGCCCCTCGGGGCCTCCCTTCTCCGGGAGCAGCAGCAGGCCCCCAGGGTCACGGCCACTGTAACAGGAGGGCCCCGTGAGCAGGGCCTCTCCCAGGAACCCTCTAACCTCGGGATCAGCAGGCAGGTGCATCTCCCTGGTGCCCATGCCCACACCTGAAGCAAGTGGCAGCAAGCAGGGGTGAAAGCAGCGATGACCAGCCCCCAGACTCGACTCTTTTCACGTGGGGGTCACTGGCTGAGCCAGCAAGGCCAGGGAGGAGGCAAGCCTTGGGCCCTCCCGCCCAGTGAGTCAGAGACCATCAGGGCAGCCAGCCCCTGTGGAAAAAGCCCTGGGCCTGCCCACACCGAAGATGAGGGTCCCCCGCAGAAGTGTCCACAGGTGGCAGGACTCCGCTGCCCAGGGATGGCTCATCTTCCCCAAAGTGGGTCTATGCCCGACCTGCAGGGTCAGCCCCTGGAGAGCACACTCACCTGAAATATGTGCACAAGGCCCTGAAGGTGAGATGCACAGACGGCTTCTGTTCAGGCTCAGAGATGGTCTTCTAGAAAACAAAGAGGAGAACCTCCAGCAGGGCCCGTTCTAAGGGGCCATGCCAAGGGAAGCAGCTCTGGCAGAGACCTGGGCTCCAGCTTGGCACCTGCCAATGGGAGACCCCAGGTCAAGAACACAGAGAGACATCAAGTTCAGTCCAACCCCTCGTGGGCTGTGGGTGACTCAGGGCAAACAGCTTCCCATGGTGGGCCTGGCGGGCCACAACCTTAGGGCTCACTGGGCACTCACGGCCACTCGGACACGACGGAAGGGAGAATGGGCTGAGGCCAAGCTAGGGGACTGGCCTGGGGTAGGTTCTGGGGCTGGCACAGGAGTGACCCAATGGCATGAACAAAGAACCTAGCTCAGAAAGGGCAGGTTCCATTTCCTGAGCCTTTCTGGGTTGGTCAATAGCCCCGCCAAACCTCATCCCCACAGGGATGTGAGGGGCCTGCCTGGGGTGGCCTGCCAAGCCTCCTCCTTCCCCAACACCCATGGTCCCTGGCCAATGAGGTGGAGAGAAGACTCAAGCTGCTCACCATCATGGCAAACAGATGATGGCGCCGGGTGTGGCCATCTGGAAAGAAGATGGCGGCTCCCTGGAGAAGTGTGTTCCTGACCTCCTCCTGGAGTCTTTCCACTGGCCCAGAGGTGTCACCCGCCTGGTCTACCACTGACAAAAACCAAGGGAAGGAGGACTGTGACCAGCCACCAGCAAAAAGCGGTTGTGTCACCATCCAACCTACAGGGAGCCCGCCAGCCCAAGAGACGATGCTGAGTATGGAAGGCTCTAAGGCAGGGGCCCTTGGTCCTTGGAGAAGATCCAGCCCCTGTAGGGGTGCCAAGACCAGGACTACTGCAATGAGAAAGAGCAGAGAGCCCCGAAGACAGGAGGCCAATGTCCATCCTTGACCACAGGTCTCCAGGACAGCTCCTCTGGATGCTCTGAACAGGCCCCAAGAAGGATGGGAAACAGCTCCTTGGGGGCCCCTAACCCCTGAGGTCACAGACCCCAGACCCCACAGCTACCTTGGCACAGATGTGCATACAGCTCCGCGGGGGCAGCCTGCTGCGTGCTACAGCTGCTCTGAGGCCCTGTGCTTGGCAGAGAGCCCTGGCCTGCTGCAGGCTGGGGTGGGGGATCTGACGAGAGCTCAGACAAACAGCTCTGGAGAAGCCGCAGCAGCATGGACCGTGCAAGGACACACTCTTCTCTCGGCCTGGAGAGGAGAAGAGAAGGTCAGACGGGCCAGAGGCTGAGCAATGAGGCCCAAAAAGCAGAAAGGGCAGCCAGTAGAGCACCACCGCCTCACCTGGCTTCCAGTTTGCTGTAAAAGTCCCAGAAGAGCTGTAGGCTGAGGCCGGCCACGTCCAGCAGCGGTCTGTGCTTGAAGCCGCTTTCTCTCTGTCGCACCTTGAGTTTGGTGAGGATGAGAAAGAGGACGTGGTTTCAACGGGTACTGAAACAGAACGCCGCCTCCCCAGAAGAGGAAGTGAAGGACATCAACCTTCTTCATCACCACCCCCACCCCCAGAGCTCTGCTGCGCTCATGCTTGGTGCCTTACCAGGTCCTGGGCCAGCTGCTGGACAAAAGAAAGCGTCTTCAGGAGCAGCGTCATGCCACAGATGTGGTCAGCTGCGGGGTCACAGGTGGCACAGTCAGCACTCAGGCTGAGCTCCAGGCCAGCAGGGCGCAGGTAGCCATACACGCTCAGGCCCTGGACCCCCAAGCGCTCAGCCGCATCTTGTCGCGTACATAAGAATTTGACCATCAGATACTAGAACAAAGGCAGGAAGCGGTGTCACCAGCACGCATGAGGTCTGGAGAGGCCTTCAGGCAGTCGAGGTCCCAATCCCCCAAACCTAGACTTTACAAAAGGGGTAAGGGAGGCTCAGAGAGAACCAGAGATGCAGCTCTCTCTACACCCCCCCAGAGTGGGCGTGTGGGTCTGCCCACCTGCGGGAGCCTTGGCCGAGTCCAACCCATCTTTGTACAGAGAAAGTTCCCGTGCTTACAGCCTTGGGCCTGAGACAGAGGCTCAGAAAACGTCTGTGACGAGACCGCACCCCCCCCACCACGGCTGGTGACGAGGCACTGGGGGTCCACCCATGACCCCGCTTGATGTGAATGACCCAAGATGATCCGGCCCTCACTATGGCTCCCCTCCACTCTGCCCGGGTCATGCGCCGTGCGCGGGCCTGACCTTGGCCACCCGGCACTGATTCATCTTCACGTCCACCTCATCCCAGTCATCCTCAGCTTCAAACCAGCCGGCAGGCTCATCCTCCCCGAGGTCTGCAAAGGAGCCGCCCACCCTGGGAAAGCCACAGAAACCATCACTTTCCTAACCCCTGCTGGGGCTGGCCGTGCCTCTGGGCCAAAGATGAATGAAGCAGCAGGCCCAGGGCTGGCCCCTGCGCCTGCAGACCCCCTTCTGAGGAGCTGCTCAGGAATGCGGCTGAATCACAGGCCAGGACACCGGAGGGAAACCCTTCCTATTTAAACAAGAACCATGTGGGCCCTCAGATAACTGGGAAAGGTCTGAGATTCGCATCAGGAAAGCACCAAGCTGGAAAGATCCTCCCAGTGCATGGGGTGGTACTCAAATCTCCATTTCCCTATCGGTGGGGTGGCACAGGCTTCACATTTGGTCCTGGGTCCCTCCCACTGCTGAGCACAACCAGGGTACAGTGGAATAAACCCTCATTTCTCATCACCATCTGTATGCCACTGACATGCCCCTTGGCATGCAGACAGATGCCCCATTCCAGGACAGCTGGGAAAGCGTGGAAAGGACCTGCCTCAGCCCTGCCTCAAAGGGAGAGGCTTTGTCGGCTCAAAGCCCCACATCAGAAACAAAAGAGAAGGAGGGGGCCGTGAAAGGGATGGCTGTGTCACTCATGGAAAGTACTAACTCCAACTGAGCACTGAAGAAGGCAGTTCTGGATGAGCGGACACGAATGCCAACACAGGCTGCCCAACCGAACAAGGAGCCCTCCGGGCCCAGCTCCACCTCAGGACCATGTCAGGCCATGCTTAGCAGCTTCTCAAGGACAAGGAGGCCCGGATCAGACACGGCAGGGCAAGAGGGATTCTAAAAACCAAGTGCACCTCTCAAGCTGGGAGAGTGCAGCTGGGGAAGGGCTCCCCCTCTGCCACGCAGCCAGGGAAAGGCACCCCCAAAGCCAGGGAAGGGGCCCCCCCTCTGCCACTCAGCAAGGGAAGGGCCCCCCAATGCCAGGGAAGGGGCCACTCCTCTGCCACTCAGCCAGGGAAGAGACCCCTCTGCCACGTGGCCAGGGAAGGGCACCCCCAATGCCAGGGAAGGGGCTACTCCTCTGCTGCACAGCCAGGAAAGGCCACCCCTACTGCCAGGAAAAGGCCCTCATCTGTCATGCAGCCAGGGAAGGGCACCCCCAATACCAAGGAAGGGGCTCCCCTCTGCCACATGGCCAGGGAAGGGCCCCGCTCTGCTGCGCGGTCAGGGAAGGGGCCCCTCTTCTGCTACATAGCCAGGGAAGGGCCCCCCTCTGCCACTCACCCGAGCCCGCTGCGAGCCAGAGCTGCCAGCTCTCACACAGAGAAGATGGTCTCTCCTGAGGAATAGTCTGGACTGATTAAAGCAGATGTAACTCCAACTGCTTCCTTACCTGCTTTTTAAGAACTGTTTGAACTCCGGCAACTTCCATGTGTCATATCTCTCAAACCTTCTAAAGTGCTCCTCGGCCTGGAACTTCTCCGATGCTGAATTATAAGCAAACACCAGCCCACACTGGGCACCAATGTCTCCACGGCGCACCTGGGAAAGCACAAGGGGCTTGCTCCCAAGTGCTCTTTCCAAAAGCCCCAGAAATAACAAGAGAACTGGGACCAGACTCTGCTACCCGCTGCCCTCCAGCAGGAGCATCACACTGACACTTGTCAGGTCCAAGCTCTATGGCCAGCCGGGTACTCCGCTAAGCCTGTCCTCAGGGCACTCACTCTATCTGCCAAGAAGCACGTCTAGAGACTGCCAGGCCCGCCAGGGAGCACAGTGCCTGCTCGCCAACTGAGCTGCGGGCCCTTCCTAACCAGGTGACCCCTCTGCCTGCCTTGGGAGAGCTGCGTGTCAGCAAATGCCAGCTATGAGGACAGCACAATCGTGTCCTTCACATGCACACAAGACGTGCCTGGAGTAGATCCCTGCTGTCCTGGGTGGAGGAAATGCTGCAACTCGGACCCCTCCTCCACTGCCATGGCCAGCACCTCCATAGAGGGGCCGGAGAGAAGAAAAGACAACCTCAGCCAACCACACCGCTGACCAGAGGCAAGCCTCTATCTGAGGTTGGAACACAAGGACAGGCTCATCTCCTACCCTGGACGTGCACAACGACCGCCGGCCAAAGCACGCCAGAGGGACGCTGAGCCAGTGTGCACGGCGGAGGCAACGGCCCTGCTTCTCAGGATCCCACCACAGGTGCCACCACCCAAGGGAGCCCTGAACCTGAGCAGAGGCCATGGCAGCCGGCTCCTTTCTAAAATCCAATTGGGACGAGCCCCACATACAAGAAGGCAAGAGTGGACCCCCAGGAGAACCCACCTTGATCCTCAGCTGCGTGACCTGGAAGGCCGCTTCCGTGCCCGTGGAGAAAATGACGCTCGCCCTGGTCTTGCCCGTCTCTGTAAGAAAACCTGACAAGAAAACACAAATGAGCTCACGGCCCCAAGCCAGGGACTGCTGGGCAGCAGAGGCCGCATCCCCACCAACTGGCGTCCCTAGCCCCGCTCCCTGGGGCATGGCCCTTGGCCAGGGTGGGGAAGCAAAGCTCCAGAGGCCTCCTCTCAGGCCCAGCAGGACAGTTCTAGACCCTTCCCCCAATGACAAGAGCGATGCATCCCCCAGCCCTGGCCAAGCCTCCTCTTCTTGGGGCTCAATGTGACTAGCTCCTTCAAACACTCCTCTGGATCACGTGGACTGACTGACAGATTGATGTCTGCCTTAACCAATGAGTGGGGGGGCTGAGGTCAGAGATAAGGGCCCAGCACTGAGCTTCAGGAGCTGGTCTGGGGCCGCCCAGGGCGCCAGAGGCAAAGCCACCCAACACTGCTGAGGTGACCCATTGGGATCTCAGGCTCCTCTTTCAATTATAAACAGTGCTGGAGGAAGACCCTTTCCAAGGCTGCTATGAAGAGCAAGGCTGCTCGTGGAGATACCATTACGATAAATCCTTTGTACGTCGACGGGCCAAGGGCCAGGCTATCTTCCTCCCTGGATGCTTCTGAAAACCTGAGGTTCTCGTGGGGCGGGCCAGAACCTGGCATCATTCACAGCTCTGCACAGCGGCCAGGCTTCAGTGGGGGGAGCAGAAAACCGCACATGCCTTGGTCTGCTCCCTAGTCTCGGTGACGCAGTGGCCACTGCATCGTGTGGAAACGCCTGGAGCATCTGTCCCTCCCCTCTGGATCCCCCCAGAAGTGGCCAAGGATTGGGCTGCCGGGTCCTCCCTAAGCCTCGCCCCTCCAGGAGAGATGGCGCCAAGTCTCTGATGAACCCTGGTGGGCCAAGGACCAAAGGCCCTTCTGGTCTGGCTGATTCTCTTCCTTGCGGCCCCTGCGGTCAAGCACACGGTTCTCTCAAAGACACATCTCTACAGCCGACTCCAAATGTCAGACCAACAGTTGCAGACAAACAGCCTGCCAGCTCTACAAACCAGATTCACAGTAGCAAGAGCGGCAGCAAAAAAGGAGGGTTGGGTTTTTGGATTTTTTAAGCAAAACACCAGACACCACATGCCCTTTGACCCGAGGAAGCTTTTAAGAATTTTTTGTCAATTAAGTTTCCAGACACAGGCCAGCAAGCAGATCTATCTCCCACCAACACCTCGCTGACGTCAAGACTTAAGACCGGTGGCCCGCATCCTCGAGGGGTCAGCAACGCCCCTCACGTCACCCTAGGAGCACATTTCAGAACAGTCTGCGCAGGGAAGTTGGCCCCCAGGCAGCACAGGCATCTCAAAAGGTTGGGACAATCTCTGAGTGCTGCCTGAGGCCCGTCAGCCTCCTGCGCACAGGCGGCACGTGCTAGTGACGCATGGGGCTCTCCTCTGGATGGAGGGCTCTGGCCAGCAGCAGGACTGGACTGGATGGATGCCCTCTGACCCCGCACCCTCCAGGCCTCAGCCCCTGTGCTGGGGGACACAAGACACGGCCACCAAGAGAGAGAAGGAATCAAGGCAGAACTTCTCAGAGCAAAGGCCAGTGGGTCTCTAGACTTGGCCCTGGTTTCCACTAAAAAAAGACGGACTCAAGAGACTATCTACTCCAGTCCATTGTCCGAAGAGCTTTGGCAGTGCAGAATGGGAGAGCCAGACGAGGTCCTCAGAACCATGATGACTCCAGGTTCGGCTCCGAGCCTCACCTCACTTGGCAGGAGGGGATGGAGCACTGCCCTAGCAGCTGCTGGGTAAATCAGAGTAAGGCCTCCATTTCTGGGGTGGTTGGCCTGAATGGTCTCCCGGAGGCCCGCAGATTCTTCAATCTTGCCAAGGGTCAGCATTTGGGGTGTAAAAGAGGGCTCAGAGGAGGACGTGAGTGAGGCAGCTCCTTGGGGGGCAGTATGGGGAGCCCAGGGTACCTCCTTGACCAGACACCCGCCAGGACAGCTCTGGCTCCATGGCATCAGGCCCACACACTTTTCAGGAGCTCTGACAGTGCCTGGCCACACGCCTTCACTACTCACCATCTCCGGTCCACGGTTCAGCCAGAAGGTTTTCTGGCCCCGACCTCTCTTCCTTCCCTTTGACGTCGCATGCCTGAAGAGTCGGCTGCAGAATCCTGCCTGGCAAGCAGAGAGAATCCGGTCACATCCAGAGGCTATGTGAGTCGGCGGTGCAGCGTGCCCAGGACACGACCTGCCAACAACTACAAATCCACTTTAACTGAAGACAGCGACCATAACAAAACCCACTCCTTCCCCTCCCCCTGGCCCACGGACACCCGGGGCAGCCCAGGAAGGAGAGGCCACCAGAAGGGGCTAGCACAGGCAAGAAGCAGATGCCAGTGACCTCCAAGTCAGGTGTGCAACAAAGAGAGGCCAGCCTCCGCCAGAAAGAAGCCCCCGGGATCCCCACTCTAGGGGGGCAGCAATTGAGGCCTGGGCTTCATCATCACTCAGCAGCAACAATAAACCAGTCATCCAGGCTCTGGGGGAGGAGGAAGCACTCCAGGATGATGGCTCACGATGGCCCCGTGCAGCCAGCGGAACGGGGCAGTTCCCAAGGTGGAGCCCACCCCCCAGTGGGAAACTTCAAGCCAGTTCACCTGCCTCCCACCCCCGACAGGTGAAGTGGCTGGACAAGGCCTGAGCTGTCAGACCAGCCCTGCCAGCGCAGGCCAACTTTGGGCTCAGAGGGCCTGCCTGACCTTCGTGGAAGGTCAATGAGGCCCCTGCCCACAGGTCCGGCAATGCTGGGAAGACCACTCATCTCCTGGCACCTTCACAGAAGGGGGACTATTCCTGAGAACGTGGGCTCTCACAGAAAGTCAAGGAACTCCCAGCCAGAATATTTACCATATTTATAAAGCAGATTCTGTCGAACAGTGACCATCGAAGAAATCAGGGCTGAGGCCTGGTAGGGGCTATCCAAGTGGTCAGTGATGGCACACAGAGAGCTGAGCACTTTGGCGATACTCCCTCTGGCCAGAGCAAAGGCCAACAGGGTCAACTCCACCTCTGGGTTAGCCAAACAACTGTAAACCAAGAGCAATGGAGTCAGGGCTCCGTTCCTCTAGACGTTGACTGTGGAAAAGTGGTAGTAGCCACTCATGGCTTGGGGCCAGGGTGCAAAACACAGAAACGGATGCTAAGGCCTATGGTGAACCTGGTGATGGTCACAAACCCTGGCCCACTGGCAGGGAAACCCACGATCCCCAGGGTGAACTCTTCAAATCCACTAAGAGCTTCCACCAAAGACTGAACCCCACAAAGGACCTCCTTGTGGAAGGAAGACTGCCTACTCCCAGACGCCCTCAGCCGTGCTGGGGATCTGACACAAAGTGAATCACCAGGGCGGGGATCAGCACGGACAACATTAGGAAAAGCTTGCGGGAGGAGCAAGGCTGAGCTTCCTGGTGCCTCAGGGAAGTGGGAGGGTCAGCTAGGAGAAGAGCAGTGTGGCCAGTGTTGCAGGGTGGGGCTCTGATGAGAGAGGGAGAGAAGGGACAAGGGCGCCAGCTCCCCTGTAGGCCACAGGGCCCTTAATCGGAGGGAAGGGTCATGGACGTGGGAATCCACCCTCATACCCACGCTACCACGTGGAGTGCCTGAGGATCAGAAAGCAACATTTCCTGCCAGCAAAGGACATGGGGAGTGTGGGGGAAGCCCAAGGACAGCCCCTCCTCTCCCTGCTTCTGGGAGCTGGCCCTGGGCAGCCCTCTCCACCCTGACACGGCTTCCTCACTCGGAGCCAGACAACAACCGTCAAGACACAAATGCTATACATACACATCAGACGAGATGGTACCTCTCGCTGCCCCACTGACTGCAAGGATGCTGGTGTTCTCTGGCAACATCACTCAGAAAAGGATGAGAAATTCTCTCATCCACAGACTCTGGCTCACCCACGCCACCTGCTAGGGGCACCCACCTGGTTATCCTCACCAGGAAGCCGTCCACCTCGCCCAGGACACTGGGAGACAGGAAGCTGGCCCCATCAGTTGATGCCGGTGAGAGAGACAGTGGTGGCATGTGCTGCAGGGCTTTCCTAGACGGAGAAGCAAAGCCAGAGAGGGTGGGCTGTCGTGGAGTGCCCCGGCCCTCCTCTGCTCGCCAGGCTGCTCTCTGATCTCAGAAAGGCTCGGTGCAGCCACTGACCATGCCAGACGGCCAAGGACACTTCAGCCCAACGCCTCTCGGTCCTCCCAACAGTGGGGCCTGTCCAGAGAATCCCAGATGTCTGCCTCACCCCAGCAGCTATCCAACCAGCGACCCCAGAGAGAGCACACATCTCCCCATAGTGCCCCCGCCCTGTTCCTTCGACTGAGCTGTGAAGGGCACAGACTCCTCTGAACTGGCCCCTGTTATCTGTATCCTTCCCAGCTGAGCACAACACCCCTGATGGAGCAGGCGCCCACCTGTAGCTGCCCCGTACCCTGAGGGGATTGGGAACCTCAGTGCCCTGGCCCCATCTCTGCAGTGTCAACTCCTAGCATGTGCCCACCTTCACGAGGGTTTCTAAGTCCACGGAAGCACATACCCCAAAAAGCCTAAGCCTGCCAGGCTGCAGGGTGGCCCCAAGATGGACAGATAAGCCACAACCCCTCGCTGGTAAAAGATGCCAAAAGAAGCTTCCCAAGACGCTGGGGTCCTTGAGGAAAGTTCCATGGCAGAAATCCAGCAGACAGCCAGGAAGACAGAGGCTTGCTTCCAGCCTCTCACCCCACCTCTTTTAAGACTCCAGGTATGTAACAAGGACCCCACATCAGTGAGATCACAAGGCCTGTGCCTCCTTCTACCATCATTCCAGGACGTCCACACATCAGCGGCTGGAAGGGACCTTAGAGATCACCATGCCTAAGGCCCCACAGGGGTGATGCTTTACATTTGTCCTGAGTGACCAGGCTGCTGCCCAGCTGATAGGAACAAGTCCTTCCACTTCCTGTGTGCAGACCCTATCCCCTCCTAATGCGTACCAAGTGAAGAGCAGGCGGTGGGGGGGGTGGCCATCTGGCCTCTGGCACTGACCCCACCATGGCCCTGAAAGGAGCCCGGCCTGGAGAACGCTTACTGAGTATTCTGCAGAATCGTCTGAACAAAGACTGGGCTCGTCTCCATGGAGGCCGTCACAAGGGACGTCAGCAAGGACCAATACCAGATGGCAGAAGCATCCGACACGGAGACCCCACCTCTGCGCACTCTCTGGAAGCCCACGGCCCTGAGCCCGTGGATCCTGGTATCACAGCCATCACTGAGGCATCGCTTCACATTAATTTGGACATCTGCCAAGAACAAGCAACACAGCTGAGAGTGGGATCAGTGCTCCATGCTCATGGTTGGGGGGTGGGGGAGCCAGCATGGGCAGCGAGTGCTGGGCAAGGGTCTGCAGCCACCTTCCGTTGCCCCATCTATAATGGGGGCCGGGGGACCCTGAGCTCTGCTGACCCCCCCAGACACGATGAAATTCTGCCAAAGGAACCTGGCTTGAGCTGAAGTGAGGGAGGACAATCTTCCCTGGACAGCACTCAGGTGGCTCGAGCACAGCCACTACTCGGGACACAGAGGAGCCACTAGCGAGCTTAATGTTTCCCTGAGTTCACAGTCAAGTGCACAGTGAGGCTGAGAGCGCAGAGTCCCCAGGCATACAGCTGACGGGATGCGCTAAATGTATTTTAAACCCGTCATGCCCCAAACCCTCTCAAGAACACGCCTGAGAACTCAGCCCCCCAACTCTGCAGAGCGGCATGGCCCGGCGCACTCACATAGCTGACTGATGTTAGCGTTTTCCAGCAGTGTCACATAGCCTGTGATGTTACTGGGGATGTGAACATCTCGGACCTCCTGGAGACTGCCAGCGCTCCTCCCCACCGCCACCGTGACCTGCTGTGGCATGTAGCTCTGGTCACTTGCCGCCACGGCAATGGACAGGTGCCTGAGGACGACGTCTGGCTTCATCTTCAAGCTGCGGGGAGACACCGAGGCTCGTAAGGAGACCAGGCACCTCCTGCCATGCCTTTGGACCAAGTCACACCCTGTGCGTTTTCGTAGTAGGAGCTGATTTAACAGGAGGGTACACTGCTCCAAGGAATTAATGCTGGGTCTCTGCCTGCAATTTGTGGAGGCGTGGGTAGCATGTGGCATGCGTGTCTATGCACACATATGTGCATGCACGGCTGTGGGGGAGGAACAGGGTGGACAACGTGTCCACCCCATGCACCAAAAGCCGCTCCTCCGAGGCAGGGGCCATGGGCCGCCCAGCATCTCCCCAGGGTTGCCCACTGCTCAAAATGACGCCTCCAGAACCCACTACATCAGAGCCCTTCCTGGATGGACGCCAGACTCGTGTTTTGAAACAACCCTTCTCTCCCAGGACCTAATGAATCTAGCCCAGCCACTCTTTCTGAGGTCCCCTGTAACTGCAGAAGCGCGGCCAAAGGCAGATGGCCTCCCTTGGGGAAGGGGCCCAGGCTGACCCCTCTCTGGGCCCCTTCTCTTCAGCTGCCAAAGAAAAAGGGGAAGGCCAGCAGCCGGAATGAGGCCCTGGGGAGAGGCCAGTGGGCCCAAGGTGACTGAGCACGCCAGCCAGGACCACTCGGGCTTGGGGAGAGCCTCATGGGACAAGGCACTGCTCCAGAGCACTGGCTCTCCTCTCTGAAGGCCTACCAAGTGAATCAGCTTCAGAGCTGGGCCAGGGGCTGCAGCTATAGGCCACGCAATACATCAGGGGAGCCCAGTCCCCTCAAGCCAGAGCTGGCCATCAGAGGCGGGCAGAGGAAGATTCTCACAGGGGAATCGGCAACAGAAGCAGCATTCAGACATGGGTCCTCAGTCTCCCAAGGCCCCGCTAGGGGCGGCCTAGGTCTGAGGTCACCTGTGGGGTTCTTGGAAGAGGCTGAGGCTGGCAGCTCTGAAGGAGGAGGAGGCCAAACTTGCCCTCCCTCCAGGGGGGCTTCTCAATGCCCTACCCGCCACACAGGAGTGGAGGGGCCCCCCAATGCCCACCTCCAGACACAACACTTACCGAATCCAATGCGAGCGGGCACTACCGTCAGACTGCCAGTAGGACGACGTTTCTCCATTGGTCATCTTGTCGATGTCGGCGGAGTTGGATGACGTCTCAATGTATGCATAGCACTTGGTGATGGCCTTGAGCTCTTCTGACTCCTGGCTGCCGTTCAGCTCTCCAGGACCCTCTGCAATGGGAAGCGCGGCTCTGGCCACTCGCACTGGGCTGCCGGGGTGGCCCCAACCCCGCTCTGCCTCCCTATCCTGGGCCCCTCACCCTCAAGCCAGCTCTATCCCCCACAACCGAGAGATGCCGCAGCGCCGAGTGCCAGGCCTGGAGTCAACAAGACCTGTGTTCCAATCCAGTCTCAGACG
The DNA here is from genome assembly GCA_028627135.1 of Pseudochirops cupreus. Classification (NCBI taxonomy): domain Eukaryota; kingdom Metazoa; phylum Chordata; class Mammalia; order Diprotodontia; family Pseudocheiridae; genus Pseudochirops; species Pseudochirops cupreus. The sequence continues at coordinate 1,487,137 of CM053580.1, read as the reverse complement.
AGGCGGAGCACCTCCCCCCCATGCCCTTCCTCCTCTAGCCCTGCCCACTTCTGAGCCTCTGCTCACAGCCTCTCCCCTTACCCTTCACAGGCTCCCCCCACCTCACCTTCCCTGCCCCTCATCAGCCTGCACTCCAGTCTGTCTCTGGGTCCCCCCGCCTTGGTCCAAGTCTGACCTGGGCCAAAGGCCACACAAAAGCACCAGGTGACCCGCTCACAGAGCCCCTGGAGCCTGGGCCTCAGATGCCTCCCCACCCATTACGAACATGCCACTCTACCTGGGCTGGCCTTCAGAGAGCTGCACAAAGCTCTCAGGATTCTGCTGCTTCACCAGCGCAGCACGACCTCCCCCCTTCACAAATGTGGTCAGCTTGATCTCAGCAGCATCTCGTGAGTGGCCGCGTGGAGGCACACCGGCGCCTCTCAGCTGGGTCAAGTCACCCCCTCCCCAGGCCCCTGGACTCACAGACCCTCACCCTTGTCTTTCTGCACCAACTGCTCCAGAGACTCTCTCAGCACAGATGACCTCATGGCGCACACAGTGTGGCAGTAATCCAAGAGTGGGTACGGAAGTGCCAGGCTCGCAACTCGCTTCTGGTGGAGAAATCGCAAGATCATGGAAGAGTAGACCCCCAGGCTCTCCTTGGACTCAGAAAAGATGTCGATGAAGCCTGCAAAAAACAAAAGGACAGTCCCCAAGGGGTCCGGGGCTCTGGGCCTGCCCCAAACTGCACTGAGAGGCCCAACAAGCCCCGAGTTCAAATCTGCCCTCGGACATTACTGAGCTCCATGGCCCGGGAGAGGCAGTAGCCTCTTTTCAGCCAGTTTTCTCAACCATGGAATGGCCTCAATGCCCCTCCCCTGCACCCCCCTGGGGCAGCGAGATGATCTCTGTGACGATGCTGATGAGTCACTTGACTCATGTCTGACTCTCTGTGACCCGTATAGGGTTTGCTTGGCAAAGCTCTCGAGGGTTTGCCATTTTCTTCTCTACCTCATCTTACAGATGAGGAAACTAAGGCAAAGAGGGTGAAGTGACTTGCCCAGGGTCACACAGCTAGGAAGTGTCTAAAGATAGATTTGAACTCAGGTCTTGCTGACTCCAGACCCAGTGCTCTCTGCACCAAACCACTCGTGGCCCTATGAACATGCGGGAAGCACTTTCTGTGCCTCCAAGTGCTGGAGGAATGTTAGAAATAAACCACAGGAGTCGATCCTCTCAGAGACCCCCAAGCTGCCCACCAAGGACAGGAAAGCCTCAGACCCTGGGGCCGGCACAGCCTCTGAAACGCCCCCCTCAGCATCCCGGCTATGCTAAGGGCCTATCTTGGGTCATCCTAGCCACAGGGACCACCAGCCACACACGTCCAAAGGCCACGCGGCATAAGCTAGGCCTGTGGCATGGATGATTACAGCCAAGGGAAGGCAGGGGGAGCGCAGTGACCACTCATGGGCAAGCACCTCACAGGAGCCCCAAGAGAAGGTCCCAGGCAGAAGGGGCATCTGTGAGAGGCAGTGGGCTCCCCTCTTCCTCCTCCGCCTGGCTGGGGGCCCTCTGCAGGCAGAGGCAGCACAGCCCAGGGGCACATCCCTTCTGGAGCGCAGGGTGGAGGTGGGGAGACCATGGCCTTTCACTTCAAGAGGCAAGATCTGGAGCCGGTCAGCCTCACCAGGAACCAAGGAGCAAGCCTGCAGCTTCCTGGTGACGTAGCTCAGCTCCCCGTGAAGGCTGGTGCCCCGGGAACTCTTCAGCGTCTCCAGCATCTTCTCCACGTCTACTGTGCTCTTCCACTCGATGTCAAAGTGGGCGTAGATCTATGGGCAGGCAGAGGAAAGACCCAGCTGCATGAGCAGGAAAACACAGATCCTTTCATAGAGCGGGGACAGCAGCCTTCCGCGGACCGAGAGGGCCCTACGCTAATGCCTCCGCCCCCTGGCCTTGGGAGGATTCATTTAAAAACCGTCGAGAAGTGCACCCCAGAATGTGCCTTCTTGCAACAAGGCCCCAAAGGGCTTCTCACCCGAGATGGTGGCGCGTGGCAGGAAACAAGCATCTGACACAAGCATGGGCTTGGGGGGTGGGGAGGGAAAGACGGGAGAGAGATGGGGGAGAGGAAGAGAGAAAGGGAAGAGAGAGAAGAGAGACGGAGGATAGAGAGAGACAGAGTGACGAAGAGATGAGGACATTTGATGGTCTGCAGACCCTTCCCAGGGGCTGGCAGCCACTCAGACAGCAGGTCCTCCCAACAACCCTGTGAAGCGGGCGAGCACTCTCATAAATCTCACCGCACAGCCAAGGACACTGAGGCTCAGACAGAAGTCAAGTGAGTGGCCCAGCGTCACCAGCTCCTAAGCAGCTGAGGGCAGGATTAGAAGTCAGCACTTCCTGGCTCCTGGCCACTCCCCATCCCCTGACCCCTGTCAAGGCCAAGAGGGCTCTCCTGTGACTTCACACCAGTGATCCAGGGTATCAGGCTGGGCCTCCCTCATCTTCCCTCTGCCTCGGGGTGCTGGGTCCCCACCTTTCCCTGCTCCTGCCTAGAGGGCTACCTGCTCTCACCAGCCCCTTCCCCCGAGTCCATCATCACTGGCCTCCAGCCCCTCTCTTGACTCTACTTGCCTGGCCCCTGTGTCAAGACTGAGCAGCTCGAGCCTTGCCCCCCATCATCAGGCCATTCTCAAGCCCCACCATCTCCTCTGCCCCTGCCACACAGACAAGGCCCCCCTCAGTCCTGGTGCTGCCAGGACTTTGTTTTTACATTAATTCGTGCCCGGGTAGAAGGAAAAAACAAATCAGTAGAAAGTACAGCCACTCCCCCAGTCCTCTGAGCCCCACCCCAGGCACTGTGCCCACGTGGCCAGCCCCCCTGGATGCCCCCAGCCCTCTCCTGTCCCTGCCTTCCAGGCACCGGCTGCCGCGGCCCTGCCCTCGGGAAGCTCGGCAAGCACCCCAAGTCTCTCCAGACCAGTGCCCAGCCGTTGGGGGCCTGGGAGGCCGGGAACGTGCTGCCAGAGCGCCCCAGCCCGGCAGTCTTGCAAGGAAGGCCACGCCCATCTGGGTGCAGGGCAGACTGCACTGGGGTTCAGCCCGGGGAGGAAGAAGGGGAAGGGCCTGAGAGGGCCCCAAAGGGGAGGAGCTTCAGACGCCCATACCTCAGCGTGGCGCAGGGCGGGCAGGGCAGGCTCCCGGCCTCGATGTCTGGTGCCCTCCCAGCGCAGGGGGCAGGGCTGGGGGACGAGACCAGCATCCTACTCTTGCTCAGACCCAAACACAAGGCAGCAGCGTGCAGGGCTTGGAGGTCAGGCATGAGACCAGTGCGGGAGACCACACAGCGAGCGGGCACTCGCCCCCCAGAAAGCAGCACCGGAGGCCACCCTGACAACGGCATCCCCACAGCACCGCGGCCCGCGCGGGGCGTTGAGTGCTTCACAGCAGCCCCGTGAAGCAGGTGGTATCAGTCTGCCCGTTCTACAGCCCAGCAGACCAAAGTAAATGCTCAAGGCCGCACAGCCAGGGAGTGCTTGGGGCAGGGTCTGAACTCAGGACTTCCTGATTTCAGTTTCAGGGTTCTACCCGCTGTACCACCTAGCCGCCTGATATGAGGAAAAACGAGCAAAGAATCCCACCACCAAGAATGCCACCTCTCGAGAAATAAACTCGGAAGAGAACAACTCCAGAACATCTGCAAAGAAAACCTCAAAGAAAAACAAAGCTCGAACAGAGAGTCAACTAGAACTCCCGAGAGATACGTGGGTTTAAAGAAATTCAGCTTTAAATCTGAATTTGAAGAAATTCAGTTTTAAAACGTTTTTATAAACGAAACGGGGCGAGGAAAAACGGGAGAAGCAGCGAGAACCGGGAAGAAGGAAGGGGGGGCATGAGCGTCTGGGCACAGCCGGCACAAACTCCCCGGAAATCTGAACGGACCACATGGGAGCCAGTGACCCCGAGGCAGCAAGAAACACTAGAGCAGCCAAGAGGCTGCGGAAGCAGAAGGAAGGACTCTCGGATCTCGCGGTGGAAACAGACTGAGAAGAAGAGTCTGAGAGACGTGACCTCAAGGGCCTCGGAGCTTCCTGAGCCAGGATGTCTTCAGAGAAAGCTGCCCAGATCCATGCCAGCCTGAGCCCGGAGCCCAGGTCAGCAGTCACAAAGCACCCACTGGAGCCCTGGAGGGCCCCGAGCAGGTCCCCCCCCACCCCAGGCAGCAGCCACCAAGCTGCAGAGGAGGGCCCCCCCCCGACGCCCCAGGGGTCTCTGTTCTGAGCGCCCCGGGCCCTCGGCCAAGGCGGACTTTGGCCGGGCGGCAGGGGCGGGGCAGGAGCCGCGCCCGGCAGGTGACAGGTGCCCGCTGGCACACACCCCCCCCCCCTCACCTCCTCGCCCGCCCCCAGCTCCTCCAGCGCCTCGCACAGCTGGTCCAGGCTGACCACGGCTTCTCCGCGGGCCCAGCGCTCCTCCAACCAGCGCAGCAGCACAGGCCGCTCCGAGGCCTCGGGGGGCTCCGGGGCGGGCGCGGCGCCGGGGCCGGGGCCGAGGCGGGCGGCCTGCCGCAGGGCGCCGGGCTCCAGCAGCGTGGCTGCCCCGGGCAGGCCGCCGGCAGGGGGAGTGGGCCACGGGCCCGGCCCGTCGGGGCCCGCCGCCCCCGGGCCCGGCCCGGCCCCCGGGGAGGCGCCGCCGCCGCCGCCCCCGGCCTCCGGCTCCTCGTCGTCGCTGCTGGCGCTCGGAACGTTGCCCATGGCCAGAGCGACCGTCCCCGCTGCCGGCCCGGCCTGAATGGCGCAGGCGCGGGGCGGGGGCGGAGCGGGGCGCGCCCGCTTCCGGCGGCCTCTTCCTGCTTCCGCACCGTCAAGAGGAACCGCCCTCCCCTCCGGGAGCCGGCCCGGGAAGCGCCGGCCCCGCCCCCTCCGGCCGGAAGGAAGCCGCTGCCGCCATCTTGGTAGGGGCACGCCGAGGGCCGGCCGCCGCCATCTTTGTGAGGGGCGGCGGACAGGCCCAGGCTCTCATGGAGAAGAAGAGAAGGAACTCGGGCGGCGGTGCGGGACCGCGACCGGGCTTGGCCGTGGCCGTGGCCGTGGGGGCGGCGGCGGCGGCTGCCGCGGCCTGGCTGCTGGGTGGCCCGGGAGCTGCGGCGAGGCCTAGACTGCTTCGTGCCTCGGAGCTGGCCCGCTACCGCGGGGCCACGGGCGAGCCCGGCCTCTACCTGGCGCTTCTGGGCCGCGTGTTCGACGTGGCGGCCGGGCGGGCCCACTATGCGCGTGGCCGCGCCTACGGGGGCCTGGCAGGTGCGCGGCCCTCAGGCCAAGCCGCGGGGTGGGGGTGGGGAGCACGGAGGTGACCTGTGCTCTGCCCCCTGCAGGGCTGGGGGGGGAGGGGCTCCAGCCGCCCTTGTCATCCCTGGGTGTTCACAGCGCCAGGTGACCTGTGCTCCGCCCCCTGCAGGTAGAGATGCCTCTCGAGCCTTTGTGACTGGGGACTTCTCAGAGAAGGGACTCAGTGACGACGTGTCAGACTTCCCTCCTTCACAGATGCTCATCTTGCGAGACTGGCTGCTGTTTTACGAGAAGAACTACGTGTTTGTAGGTGCGAGCCTCCTCTCCCCACACCCCAGGCCTTGCCAGGGTCTCTCAGGGTGGGACCCCTTTCCAGGAAGTGCTTTAATGGGAAATGGCCGTTTCCTGCGGCTCTTCGTCCCCTTGCCAGGTCAGTCTCTGGCGTGTAAAAGGGGAAGGGGCGCGTTGAAGGGACGAGAAAACTTGAATTTGGGGCAGCTGCAAGATTCCCCCCAAAAGTGGCTGGAGCATCGCATGAAGCGGGAAGGCATGAAGAAGGCTGTGGAAATGAGCACGCAGGAGAAGAAACCCACCTTAAAGAGCTCTTCTGGTGGCAGGTGACAGGTGACGCTCCAGAGGAAGTGGCCCAAACACAGCTATGCAGGCGAAGGAGCTCGAGTACGAGTGCAGCCAGAATTGGAAAAGAGAGAAAGCAAGAGTTTCCAGAAGATACTTCTAAAAATTGTTTTAAAATCCAAATGAGAACGGCAGAGGAAAAGCGTGGGGGGAAAGAAGAGGAGGCTGTGAAGAGAAAATGAGTGGTTTGGAATAGAAAAGTACCGAATTTTACCCAAGAAAAGCCCATCCAAAAATTAGTGCAGGGCCAAGTGGAAGCTAATGACTGTGAGACAACAAAAAATACAGAACAATCAAAAGCTGGAATGAAGGAAATGTAAGGCGTTCCGCATTTAAATTTTTTAAAAAGGACCCGGAAAACAGATTGGAAACAGGATTTCAGAATCATTGGGCTTCCCAAAAGCCAGGACCAGAAAAAGAGCCTGATGCCATCTTTCCAGAAATTGTCTCCTTTCCCAGTAGAACATCAGGCCCCCGTGGCCAGGGACTGGTTTAGTTCATCCCCAGTAACTAGCCTCGTGTCCTGCACGTACTTGGGACCTAATAAATCTTGGCTGAGTTGAATTCCCTCAGGTAAGTATGAAGATCTTAGACTCAGTTTGATGTGCAAAGAAAGACCAGGAGGGTACTGCCTAGAGCAGTGGTTCTTAACCTTCCTAATGCCAGGACCCTGTAATAGTCATATGTGGGTGTGTCTGCACGTGGGCGTACCCACCTGGAGGTGGATACAGGAGGTTCCTAAGACCATTGGAAATATGTGTTTTCAGATGGTCTTAGGCAACCCCTGTGAAAGGGTTGTTCGGCCCCAGAGGGGTCACAACCCACAAGTTGAGAACCGCTGGCCTAGAGCCCACCAACTGCACGGGCTCTCATGAGCATGAATTGGTAGCTGAAAATTTGATCTGGAAGAAGGACAAAAACCAAACCCTTACTGCAGGTTGTGGCTGATGTCCCTTTCAAACCTGCTTCTCCCCCTTATCCCTTGCCCTCTAGTGCCCATCCCAGGTGTCAGGATGATTTCATACCCATTCTTAGGACCTGGAGGTGGCCTAAGACCCGAGTGCAGCCAAGCATGCAGCTGGCATTGGCCCAAATCCCTTCACTCAGATCAGACACAGATGGTTTGTCTAACCCTCAGGGGCGAGATCCCTCCTAACTATTCCTGACAAGTGATCCTTAGGCTCCAGGGAGGGAGCTGTTTCTGTTGTTGTCTGGCTCTTTGTGCCCGTGTGGACCATAACACACTAATACTCGTTGTGGGGTTTCTTGTCAGTGGTTTGCCATTTGTTTCTCTGGTGGATTAAGGCAAACAGGTTAAGTGACTTGCCCAAGGGCACACAACTAGCTAGTCAGGCTGGAATTGAACTCAGGTCTTACTGACTACAGGCCTATCACTCTACCAGCTAGCTGCCTCTTCCGCTAGAGCATACTGACCGTTATTCGTCAGGATGACTGGGGATGACCCAGGATGCAATGGGAGACCCTGGCCCTTTGAGGCTAAGGCCTTTTCAGGTTCTCACTGTGAGTGAGGTAATGCTCATTCAGGAAATAGGCCTCTTTAAGAAGTAAGTCAAGAGATGGCTGCTTTAATCAGAAAGAAAGAAAAAAAATCAAGCTGGGAGGGGAAGACCCTCAGGGTTGGTCACTGGATCCAGGTGGCTTCAGAGGAGAAAGGGAGGCTTGGGACCTTGCATGGCCCTCCCAGTAAGTCGTGTCATCATTTCCCTGATGCCAAGGTCCTTTTTGGAAAGGAAGGAGAAATAGAACAACCATTAGCAGTAGCTGCTGTGGGTGGGGGTGGGGTGTTTGCCCCCCTCAAATCTCTCCACCTGTCCAATCCATCCTCCAGTCAGCCAGCAAAGTGATTTTCATAAAGCCCGGGTTCCACTATAGCATCCTGCTTCCTGCACTCCGCCCAAACTCCAGTGACTTCTCATCAGCTCCAGGATGAAATATAAAATGCTCTGTTTCGGGTTCAAAACCCTTCATAACCTCATTCCCTGCTGTGTTTCCAGTTGTTTTATACGCTGTCGCATACTCTGATCCAATGCCTCTGGTCTCCTGGCTGATCCATGAACAAGACCCTTGTTTCTCTCAGCTCCAGGCATTTTCTCTGGCTGCCCCCATGCCCAGAACTCTCTTTCTCCTTGACTCTGACCCGTGACCTCCCTGGCTTCTACAAAAGTCTTCTCTGACCCCTCTTAATCCAGTTAATTTGTTAACTGTTTCCTATTTTTCCTGTATGTAGCATGTATGCTATGTTTGCTTGCTGCCTCCCCCATTAGATGGTGAGCTCCTTGAGGGCAGGAGCTGTCCTTTGTCTTCTTTGTGTCCTTGGTGCTGAGCACAGAGCTGGCCCACGGGAGGTGGATGGTAAATGTTTCTTAACCTTTCTTCTATAGAAGAGCCTTTCTTGTACTTGACGGGGGTTGTTGTAGCCCCCTCAATATTCCATTCTCCAAGTTCCTTTGGCTGATCCTCATTTGGCCTGGTCTCCAGCCTCTTCTCTATCATTCTTTTGGACCTAAGAGATTTTGGAGTCTGACCTCCTCATTTTGTAGAAGAGGGATCAATCAAGTTCTGGAAAAGGAGGAAGGCTTTGGATTATTCTTGGAGAGCACAAAAGGAAGGAAAAGGCCATTTCCTTTTTCTTGGACTGCCCACAGTCTTCCCTCTGACCTCCCTTGCCTCCAATCTCCTTCTTTTCACTCCTACTTGGCTGCCAAAATAGTCTCCCTAAAACACACTGGGGTAGCCGCAGGTGGTGCTGTGGCCAGCATCTCTAAAATGTCGTCCTCTGCTGTTCCCTGTCATAGATGAGCCCTCTCCTAAACATCTTCTCCATCTCTATTGCAGTGCCTGGTGTGCCCTCCCCATTCTCTCTTACTTTAATAAACCCTCCCCTTCTTTCAGGTTCCAGGCCAAACACACACTCCCACGTACAGAGGCCTCCTTCAAGGCCCTCGTGCTGGAGGATCACTCTGCCTTTTCCCTATGGGCCATCCTTTTGGGTGTGTTCTGTTTTTCCCAATTGGATTTAAGTTCATGGCCTAGACTGTAGTTTGACCAGGACTTAAAACAAGTGTTGGTGATAATGTGCCAGTATGAGGGCTGGGCTTAGAAGGCAGGGCAAGGTCCAGAGGTGAAGCCAGCTCAGCACAATGTGACAGGGAGCCACTGAGCCCATTAGTTGGTGGGAACCAAGTGGCCAGGAGGAGGTCCGGTGGCAGGTAAAACTGGGAAGGTACACATCTTACTCCAGTTTAAGAATTATCAGATGCCTGCTGTACAAGGTGCAGGGTGATTCTTCAAAGGTGTGTTCCTAGAGAATAGACACATTCCCAGGAGAAATAGAGACATTCCTTGGATCTCAATACTCATCGGACCAGAAGCCTGTACATTTTGTTGTCCTTTTCTCCCATGCCCTTCCCAAATGCCTGCTTTTCTGGTCCCCACCTCCCCAGCTCATACTCACAGGTGAATTCCAGAATCCCTCTGGATTTGTACTTCTGAACTTACTTGTCCTTTGTTTTGAAGAGAACCAGTGACCTTGTGGGATGATGTCTGGCTCATGAATTGGATTTAAGTGAGGCAGAGTTGCACAAAGTCGTCAGCCTCACTCTCTCTTCCAGAGTCATCAGAGTCCAGTGGCAGGACAAAAGTCAAGATGACTGTCAGTGGCCCAGGATGTAGTGGATGACTTTGGTGTCTTCAATGTCTGACCAAGCTCTAAGTGCTCCACAGTGCTGCTTCAGCCACCTTCGTGGCCATTGGAACAAATTGTTCTCATCTATCCATTCTGCTGAGGGAAATCTTCACATGCTTGGGATAGACATACCCCTAACTCAACAATGGACATGAGGCCTGTCAGTTACCTGGGTTAGCCTGTGTGTCGAGATGGTTTTTACCAGGGTATGGCCACTTGGCGTGCTACAATTTCTTAAAGTCACAAGTGAGAGTTGGGTAACAGGTGAACACCACAGGTGGGTGAGCAGCCCTGAAAAGGGCTTGGCAGGCCCTCACACCAGAGGTGCTAGTCCTCCTGGAACACCCCACACATCCACCTGAACTATACAGGGTATGAGCCCTCACTGGTATACCTACCTTTCAGTAGTCAGCCAAAGGATAATGAATTCAGAGGAAAGGCATTTCCTGGAGTAGCATAGTAAGAGATTTCCATTGGGGCATTCCTTCACAAACACTTGTCTCACCACTATGTGTATCATCATGGAGGGTGAGTCTGAGGCTAGCTAATTTTATTTCACTGAAGCCAGGTGGTATGTGGCCATTTGAGCTCATTTGAGCTCAGACTCTTAGATTCTTTCAACAGTTTCAGGGACATTTTAGACATTTTAAACTGAAGCCAGTTTCCGGGACTTGACTGCCACAGAACTCTAATCCATAAAGAAGCCTAACCTAGGTGTGTTGTTTAGACATCAGAAAAGAATGCAGGGAAAGGCTCAGATGAGTCAGCAAGATGTCTCCTCTCAGCTTTGTGACCAACTGCTCCCCTTCATGCAATGTCTCCTGTAGCCAAACCAGGAAGCTCTGCAAATACTCTGAGATTCCTCACCTCCAGGTCTTTGCTCAGATCTTTCTTGAAGCCTAGAATGCTCTCCATTAAAATCCAGTTCACACGAATGAATGAAACATTTTATTCATTTGTAATTAAGTGTTTACTATAGGCAAAGCCTATGCAGAGTGCTGGCCATACAAACAGAAGCAGAAGCTAGTCTCTCCTCTCTGGGAGCTCTCATACAATCCAAGGCTCCCTCCCCGAAACTCTCCAGGCAAACACCACGGACCCCTCTAAAGCCTGTCACCTCAGATGCATCTGCCCTGTGTTACTCTGTATGATGGTGACTCTTGCCCGTGTTATGCCTCTCCACCGGACTGTGAGTACCTGAGGACAGGAACTGTGCCTCCTAGCACCGACCACACACAGGACGAACTTGGTGTTTGTGAAATCATCATTCGTACAAAAGACTTTCACTGAGCCAGAGGAATTGTTCTCAGTGTAGAGCGGGAGCAGTAGGTGGATGGTCCCTGCCCTCATACAGCTTGTAAGAAGGGACCATAACTGAGAGGACTTTGCCTTGAGAGATGGGGAGGATTTGCAGAGATGGTGGAGGGAGGCTGGGGCAGGGAGAAACTTCTGGCTCAAACGTGAGGGCCCGGAGCTCTGCAGGTGGGGACAACTCGGCCCCCCACAACCCCCTGCCGTGCTCATGTTGACCTGTTGCCCCCAGGAAAGCTGATTGGAAGGTTCTACAAGGAGAATGGAGACCCCACTCCTGAGCTCCTCCTGGCCGAGGCCACCATGGCCCAGGGAGTCGCGGCCAGGGAGACAGAAAACCAGCAGAGGCAGCACTTCCCTGCGTGTAACTCGGAGTGGAGCTCGGGCAGCTCGGGCCGGTTCTGGTGCTCCAAGCAGAGGTAAATGGGCAGAAAGCCTAGGGGGGAACTGCTTGGGGCTGGCTAGGGCGGGACACCGCTAACACTGTGAGAGCCCCTTGGAAGCACTTCGGACCTTCACTCTCATGTGGGTCCTCAGTTTCCTGACCAACTTCTACTACCCCTGTGGGTTTGTTGTGAGGATCCAGTGACAGCATATTTGTGAAGCACTTGGTGCAGTCCCTGGCATGTAGTAGGTGCTTCAGTGCTTATTCCCTCCTTCCAATTAACAACTGCAGCTGTGCGCTGGGAGCTGTGCTAAGTGCTTTATGGTTACTATCTCCTTTAGTCCTCACCACAACCCCAAGAAGCAGGTGCTGTTATCCCCATTTTACAGTTGAGGAAACTTAGGTGAAATGACTTGCCCAGGGTCACACAGCTAGTAAGTTTCTGAGGCTGCATTTGAACTCAGGATTTCTTGACTCTAGGCCCAGTGCTCTGCATTGTGTTGCTTGACAGAGGAGGAAACTGAGGCCCAGATAGATAAGGCGACTTGCCTCAAGTCCTGGGAGTAGTGAATGGCAGAGGCAGGATTTGAATCCAGGCCTTGTGGCTCCAGTGTCTTTCCCCATGCACCACTGGCTGTGTGTGGGGAATGGCCAGGAGTCCCTGCTCTCTTCTTGTCAGTGACCTGGGGGTTTATACTGGACAGCAGAATCCCTAGATCAAAGAATAGGAGCATATTTGCATAATCATAAATTGCTTTTTTGGAACGATTTTACTAACTCACAGCTTCACCAACAATGCATCAGTGTGCTTGTCAGTCCACATCCTGTCCTTTGTCACCTTTGCCAATTGCTGGTGTGAGGTGTAACCTGAAAGCCATCTCAGTTTGAATTTTTCTTATGATTAGTGTTTTGGAGCCTTTGTTCCTGTGGCTGACTCTCCTTTGGAGAAGTTTTGACCCCTTATCTCTCAGAGAATGGCTTTTGGCTGTACCCATTTCCATTCATTATCTATATATCTTGGATACCAAATCCTTTTCAGAGATATTGGGTACAGGACTGGACACATTCTAGAGTCACGCATCTCTCCCTGCAGAAGCTCTGAACCTATGTCTCCCCCCCACCTGTACTTTCTGAGAAGACATTGGGCACTGGGTGGGAGCTCCCTGATTCCCAGTCCCCCCCCCCCCCCCAATCCCTCCATCTGCTAAGAACAGCCAACCTCTCTCCAAGGGCCCTGGGCACCACCCCCCATCTTCTCCAGCAGACCAACCTCCTCAATTGTGCCTCTGCTCTTGAACCTGACACTTCTCCCTCTCCACTGGTGCCTTTCAATGTGCCCAAGGATCTGCCTTCTCCCGTCTGCACTTCCTCTGTACCACTCAGCGTTTCTTACAAGCTGGCTCCTGACCTCATTGCTCATTCCAAAATTACTAGTTATCGCTTCACTACCCAAACTGAGGACCTTTCCTGTCTCTCTCTGTCTCTCTCTCATCACACCCCCTGCCATCAGTGCTCACCCACACTGCCTCCGCTTCCTTCTCTTCTCTCTCTCTGCCCTCCTCAGCTCTTGGGGCTCACACGTTCAGCCTTCCAGGTTGTTGATTCTGGCCCCCCAGAATGGGGAGAGGACTTGCCCAAGTCCCCACAGGTAGTGAGTAGCAGGGTTGGGATTTGAACCCTTGGACACTGCCCCCCACCCTATCCCACATACCCTTTGGATGCTTAATGCGAATTTTTTAATAAAACATTGAAAAGGGCAGGGGACCACCGTTCCAAGAGCTACATACCCCTCTCCTCCCCCTCCTGCCCATTCTTTGGGAGGAGTTTGGTTTTGGTTTTATTTTTTTTCCCACTGACCTGTAAATCCCACGGCCCCCAGGAGGCTGACTGTTTGCTCTCCTATCCTCAGTGGAGGTGTAAGCAGGGACTGGACAGGGGTCCCCAGGAAGCTGTATCAGCCAGGCAGGAAGAAGCCACGATGTGTGTGTGTGAGAACCACGGGCCCCCCCACTGGCCAGACGAGCTCCACCGACCATGATGACCGTGGAGACTTGGACAACCCGAGCCTGCAGGAGTACCCAGGCTGCCCACCGCTGGCCAGCAGCTGCATCTTGCAAGCCTAAGGTCTTAGGGGCATTGTCAGAAGCCCCATCCAGAGAGCCCTGACCTGGACAGAGGAATGACGGGACCTCGGAGTTCTGGGAGGGAAGAAAAGGAGGGAGGGAGAGAAGGAGAAAGGGAAGAAGGAAGGAAGAGAGAAAATAGAAGAAAGTCCCTGCCCCCAGGGAGCTTCTGAAATTGCAGAGGTGCCTGGGGAGCCAGTGGTGAAGCCCAGAGAGCATCCTGGGGGGCGGGGGGAGGAACAAGACTAGGCTGGCTGAGGCAGCCTCCTTCCACCGGGCTTCTGGGTGGAGCTGTCCAGTAGGAAGGAGGGGACTCTGAGGTGTAAAGTGACCATTTGGGATAAAGGGGTTTCTGAAGGTCCAGGAGAGCAGCCTGGAGGGAGGGTGGGCATCAGAGGCCGACCTGACCCACAAAGAATAACTTGGGAGGGGTGATGATGGCCGATGGTGGGGGAGGTTCAGGGCTCCCACCCTTGGCCCAGCCCTCCTCCCCCTCCCCACCTCGGCCCTGCCAGGTGTGGGGGGTCCATAGGGGCTCTCAGGCACCCAGCTCCAGAGCTCAGATGTGAGGGGGACCAAGGCTGAGATCTGTGAATTCAAAGCAACCAGGAACCCCCTTTTCCTGGGCCCTGGCCAGTTTCTTGGGGTCCTTGGGTCACAGAGTCATAGCTTTGGCAGTGAAAACCTTAGAGCTTAGAACAGTGCTGGGCACTATGGACATGCTTAATAGACTAATTGAGAGATCACTTAGAGGTCACTGAATGCAGTGGGAGAGTAGGGCCCCCGGGAGGGTGGCCTGCAGTCTGGACAAGCCTAGGGGCCCCTGACTCCTATGCAACTGTCCTTGACCCCCCTTTTCAGTAGCAGGACCAGCCGTGTGAATGAATGACTCCAACAACATTCACTAGATGCTCCCTGTGTGCCAAGCACTGTCAGACCGACACAAGCAGCAAAGACAGGATGCAGATTGGAGCATAGTTTTTAACGTCCTTTTTCTTTTTTTCCTGTGTTTTCATTCACAATGTGATTAATATGGAAATGTTTGGCATGACTGCGCATGTATAACCTGCATCAAGTTGCTTGGGGGGGAATTTAGGACTCAAAATGTTTAAAGAATGTTAAAAAGTTAAAAACTTTTTACATGTAATTGGGAAAAATAAAATATTTTTAAGAATAAATACATTATTAAAGCATCTGTGACCATAAACAACAAAGAAACAAATATGGACCCTGCCCTCAAGTAGCTTATTTTGTAATAAAAAGGGGAGGATGGCTGAGATTGTAGGGGCATGCATTGACACACCCCATCCATGGACAGTGATAGAGGTGACTTGATCTTGGTTACAGACCTGGCCGGGAGATTCAATGTAAAGGTGAAGCACGGCTAGGCCTTCCCTGAGAGGCAGTCCCCAATGAGGACCGTCCGTCTCACAGAGAAGATGGCCAAAAACTTAGAAATAGGTTTTGAAGAAGACATGCTTCTGCTGACCTCTGCCCCAGGCACCAGACCTTGCCCACACTGCACCCTGAGAAAGGAGCCGAAAGTGGGAGAGGCCCCACTAGAGGTCTTTCAGACCATGACCCTCAAGCCAGGCCTGAGGCAGAACTTTCCTTCCCTCATGAATGGACACCCAGAACTTGAAGAATGGGGAGGCCACGGCACTGCTTACAGAAGTACAAGGGGCCTGACTGGAGGTGTGAGACTGGAAAACAGGAGAGAGGTTAGGGCTGGATTCATACATCTGAGAACAAAGATGCTAACTCAAGTAGTGGAATGTCATGAGATCACCAAGTGAAGCTGGGGAAGGGGAAAGAGAAGGCCCAGGGCAGCCATATGTTCAGGTCTCCCAACCCGGAAGGTCCAGCCACGGAGACAGAGGAGGAGTGGTCAGAGAGGGAGGAGAGAGTGAGGGACCAACTGCGTCCCAGGCTGCAGAAGGGCCCAGGAGGCTCAAGCCAAGGGTCAGGGCCTCCTTGCTTTGGGAGTCTTGGTTTCCTAAAGCCCTGGCGACACCCTCATTCTGGGAAGGATGACCATTCAGATCCTGCCCCCCTCCCCTAGAACGTGAATACTCTTTGGCTTCTCTGAAATGCAAAGAAAATGCAGAGGCATTTTAGCAGGAATTTGGTGAGAACTCTCACTTTGAAACCGCCACGAGATACTTAACGATTGTTTTCAATTAAACAAACCCTTTGCCTCCTAATTCCTACTTTAATTTGCACAAGTTTTGCTGTTCCTAGAGAATACTGAGGCCTGTTTAATGCCATTACACCCCTCCAAATGACCCCAAGGTATAATTCCAAACACAGGGCAGCCAGGTAGCGCCACAGTGCACAGAGCCCTGGGCCTGGGGTCTGAAAGACTCAGTCTTCCGAATTCAAATCCGACCCCAGACCCTTACAAGCTGTGTGACCCTGGGTAAGTCACTTCACCCTGTTTGCCTCAGTTTCCTCATCTGTAAAATGAGCTGAAGAAGGAAATGGCAAACTACCCCAGGATCTCTGCCAAGAAAACCCGAAGTGGGGTCACAGAGAATTGGACAGGACTGAACACCATCATTTCAAACTGGGGGCATGGTGCTATGTGATTGCAAACAGCTCAGAGCCCCGTCTGAAGGAGCAGGATTACCTCCCACTAAGTGAGGGAATTGGCTGTGAGGGTCTCACAGGTCCCCAGGGCCCTGCCTGGCTTTAAGCCATGAGGCTGTTCAGAGGATTTAGGGCCATGCACTTTTATATCCAGCAGCATTTGTGAGGCCGAGGGGGGCAAGATTATCACCCCAGTTTTACAGAGGGGAACCAAGGTACAGAGAAGTCATGAAAAGTGACCAGAGCCAAGAGTGGAAACGTGGCCTCCTCACCCCCACACCCAGTGTTCTGGACTTGACCTTCCTACCCAAACTTTGCAAAGAAATGTCCAGGCAAGTGTTTTACCAACCACCCCCTGGGCTCTGTGGGACAAAGGAGACAGCCTGGTGTGAGCCAGACCAGCATGGGCAGCCAACTCTAGCTCCCCTTGGTTCAGGGCATGAGGTGCCTGGATGCCCCACGGGCTCCCTCAGGGCATTCCTGCTATCACTGCACACACTCACAGTTACCAAAGGTTTTCATTTTAATGTACGTGGTTGATGCAGTCTAGTATTATTACAAGGAATCATTAGTTACTGCAAATATCCATTTGGAAAAATACATTCTATTCCACAGACTCCAAGGTGACCTTGGCCTCCTGATGGTCCTCAGACGTTCTTTTTGCACAGCACCCCAACCCTAGGACCCCATGACCCCAGACCCAGAGGGGCACAAAGTGTTGCCCGAGGGCTTTCCCACTGAGAGCCAGCCAGCTTGACCAAAGTGGCCAGCATCACTGGGAAGCATCAGGCTGAGGTACCATTTATGCACGTGGAAAGGAAACCGGAGAGGCCTGAATCTGCAGTCTTTAAGGCATTTAGAATGGTAACGGTCAGCAAGCTCTTGGGACAGCAGGGACTGGTCAGTCCATTTCTAGGATGGCTCTGTCCCCTTCCACACAACAAAGGGAACAATGAGGCCTTAGGAGTCAGCCCCCACCTTCCTCTCCTCTTGGGGTTTTGTGCTTTGAGGGGTCTGAAGGTCTCAGCCAAGCCCTGTAGACGCCTGCCTTCTGGGCCCCTCTCACTCCCAGGCCTTTCCACCAAGGCTGTCTGCTATCCTTGCTACTGCCTGCCATTCAGGCCAAGGGAGCCGATTTCTGGGTGGACACTGGACTTATGGCCAAGTCACAGACAAGGAGCCATCAGCCAGAGGCTGGAGCTGCCCCCAGTGATGCCCTGTGAGCAAACGAGGCAGGGGCTGTGCTTGGAACAGAAAGCATGTGAGAAGGGGTACATTGTCATTCCAAGACTCTAGCGTTGGGCATGGGGAGCTAAAGTCATAACCACATGGGTCCAACTCCTGGGGAGAAAGGAAGCATCTGGGGGAAAAAAATCCCAACTGAGAAGCTCCAGTGTCCCTCACACAGTCCCCTGCAGTGTGCACAGCTCCCCACCTCGGGGGCGTCAAGGCTTGGGGCAGGTGCAGCTTGGGAGTTGCCCCAACAGGTTGCAACGTGCCTGGCTCATGGATCATGAGCTATGACCCAGGGCTGGGCCTGAGTGCCTGGGCCAGGCTCACTGGTCCCCTCGCTTGAGGGCTCTGGACTTTCCAACTGTGAATAAGGAAGATCCATGTCCCCTGTGGCTGCCTGGAAGGTGTAAAGACAGTCTGTACCCCAATCGCAGACACCCACGAGTGCGGTGGCAGGGCTAGCATGGAGGCAGGCTGGCGCCATTGGGGTAGGGCTGTGGAGGGAGGAATGCCACCCCAAGACTCCCCATACCGCTCAAGTCCAGAACATGAGCTGTGAGGGTGGGGCCCCCAAGTCAACATGGCACCAACTGACCCTGACTCGGCACAATACACCCAGCGACATGCCGTGTGTGTCCTCAGCACATTTCAACACATGATTTAGACTAAAGTGTTAATGATGCAGTAACAGAAGAGGAACAATGGGCTAAACCCGTCTCATGACAGAATTAGAGTTATGTGGATTAAAGAATTAAGTTTCACCTAATTAAACACTAAAAAAAATGAATTCTTGTGATATATGCTTAGGGAAATGCATGCCCCAAAAAGCAGAGGTCCTCCAGGGTGGAAGCTGGCCAGCGGCTGCAAAGGAGTGTGTGTGTGTGTGCATGTGTGTGCACGTGTGTGAATGTACTGTGAGCACGCATGTGTGTGAGGATATGTGTGTGAATGTGTTGCGAACACGCATGTGTGAGGACATGTGCATGTGTGTATTGTGAGGTGTCTGCATGTGCATGTCTGAGTGTGGTGTGTACACGTGTGTCTGAGTGTGGTATGTGCATTGTGCGAATGCTCATGTGTGTGCATGTGCAGTGTGTACACATATTGTGAGGTGTGTGCATGCACATGTGCCAGTGGGTGTGGTGTGTGCACATATGTGAATGCACATGCATGTGAAGTGTACAGTACATGATGAATGCATGTGTGCGCGTGTGAGTGTGCATGTGTGCGCGTGTGAGTGTGCATGTGTACATTTGAAGTGTGCAATGTGTGTGAATGTGTGTACACACGTGTGCACACATGTGTGCACATGTGTCTGTGGGTGTGGTTGTACATGTGAAATATGTGCATGCATGTGAATGCATGTGTGTGTGGCACACAGGGGCACTCCTGGTTCCTTATCAAAGGGGGAGGTTCTTACTCCCAGCAAACCCCGCGTGGAATGTAATGGCCTTAAACAAACATGGTCCTAAATGAACTTGTCTTTCCAACACAATCAATGCAGCCAAATGCTTGCTTAAAATGTGTGTGTGTGTGTGTGTGTGTGTGATGTGTACATACACTCTCTAAATCACAGAAATATCAAAAAGTACCACTTGTCTTTGACTCCATTCTACATCTTGTATAAATATGTGTAGATGTATGTGCGTATGTATGTGGCTGTGTGCATGTGCGTGTGCGTCTACAAGATGTGCGCACGCTGTGGCTCCAGAAGCATCCTGGCCGGGGCAGGGGGAGGGGGCAATCCTGGAACACGCCTACCCAGCCTGATGGAAGACAACCCCAGAGACACCGGCTCAGTAGAGGCGAACGTGGTCAAGGAGACGGTCCCTCTTCTCAGGGGCATTTTTCAGGCCCCAACTGAGGTGAGCCTTCCCTTGCCGTGATGGAGGCATGACAGCCTCTTGTTTGAAGAGAGGACAGGAAACCCTCCTCTCCTCCCTGTTCCTCACCGGCAGGGGCCACCACAAACCTCCTCTGGCCTTCAGGACCACACTGACAGGGTGAGGACCAGGAAGACCTTGGTGAGGAGAGGGGGCCTCCCAGCCAAGGCTACACCCAAGATGCCAAGTCCCAGGCTTGTCCTTGGACATCTGAGCTGCATAAATGAAGCTTGTGTTCCAAAGGAGATTCTCCACATGGGTTAAACATGGGCATTTTTCTTGTGACCACAGGTGGAGGCGTCACACGTTCCAGGTTTGCTGTGGGTGTGTGCGTGGGCTGGGATGCTGAGCTAGCCCCCAAACATGCCCAGCACGAGTACATGGTTCCCTCTCAGTGTCCCTGAGGTGGAAGGGGCTGCCCTCGTGGCAGGGGCACCTCCAGGGGAGCAGTTCTGTACCCCAAATATGGTGGAGAGGTCAGCCGGCTACCCAGGCAGCCCATGGGAGAGCAGGGATGCCCCTGGTAAAGCTTTCTGTTGTTAAGGCCACTTTTTTGCTGGCAATCCTTCTCTCTGAACCCTGTTTCTACAAAGTGCCCACAAGCACTACAACTGAGCTAGTGGGAAGAAGCCGCCACAAAAGCCCAAGGCGGTGCCGCACCAGCTGGAGTCGCAGGCACCCCCAGCCCAGCAGGCATGCCCCCTCCCCAGCCGCAGGCCTCAACACCAGGCTCTCCTGGGGGGCTAGCACAGCCACAAGTGGTCCGGTCCAACTGAAACCTCAGCTGAAATCGATCACAGCCTGATACAAAGACAATCGAATAAATCATTGGTAATGGAGTACATCACTAGGGGGTCCTTAATTGTTTTCAGTCTGTTGCCGCTGCCTTCCCTCTCCCTGGCTGCAGGGCTGGTGGGCTGGGCGGCTGCTGGAGCCGAGGAGAATGGAGCCAGGGCAGCCCCCAGCCCCCTTAGGAGACTCCCCCCAGGGTCAGAACATCAAAGCAAATGTTGCAGACTCTCACAGGCTTGTTCAGATCAAACTTGATGATGGGGATCTCCTTGGTGGAGCATTTGTGGCAAAGGAGGCGTCCGCAGTGCCGACTGTGGGAGCAAAGAGAGGAGGAGGAGGAGGCGTGAGGGGAGGCCCCAGTCCGCGGAGCCAGCTGAGTGCTCCGCGGGGGACACGAGGTCCCGGGAGGAGCCCCACAGGCATGGCCATGTCACCTGTTGGACCAGAACCTCAATCTGACATGTGGGAAGAACCAATGGTGCTCACAAGCCTGCCCTTTGAGAAGGAAGGCCACTAGTCAGGATGAAAACCTGACCTAAACTAGAGATCAGGCAGGGAGATGAGAATCCCCTACTCAATTCTCCCATTGGACTGAGGAAGACCAAACTCCGCAGGGGTGATGAGCCACCCTTTCTACCAAGGCTGAGCCAAAGCTCCAGAGGAGGGCAGAAGCCCAGTCATTCAAGGGCTGTTTGTGAAAAGCCCAAGTCTTGGGTTCCAAATCTCCCTCCCTCCCTAGGGGAGTCCTGGCAAAATGGCTTGCAGTCTCAGCCTTCTCATCTGCTATATCTCTCAGGCCTGGCCACCCTTAAAAAGCCACAGACTCCCCATTACCTTGAAAGGGAAGCACCACAAGCCAGGCCTCCTGCTGGACAGATGGACAGCATTACCCACAGGTTATAGTGAGGCCTTTGGCCACTTGGGGTCAAGAAGGAGAGGAGTGAGATTCTTAGATACCTGGGGTGTCCCTGACCCTGGGCTGAGACATCTTTAGCCACTGATGATTTGGATCAAAGCATGGACTTTTGTGGCTTACATAAAAACAAAACCAGCATTTAAAGAGCTATCAGTTGGCGAAGGGCTTGGGCTGAACTCAGTAAAATTAAATGTAAAGGGGTGAATGTAAAATCTTTCACCCGAGATTAAATAAATAAAATCACCACCACCCCAGTTCATGACAGGCAGTAATCTGGCTAGAGGACAGAAAGACCCCTGTGGGGCTTGGTGGATCAAGTTATGACCCGAGTGGATGAGTGGATGTACCATGCCAGCCTCATCTGTGTGAGAAGAGGCTCACAGTGAGCAAGCAACAAAGCAATTACCTTTCCAATTTATGGATACCAAATGAGGACTGAGAGGAGCACATCAAATAAAACTGGCAATTTTGATGAGATAAAATGAAAAATATTTTGCACAAACAAAACCAACATAGCTAAAATTATAAGGAAAACAAGTAAATAGGGGGAAAAAAGCCTCTGCAACAAATTTCTCTGAAAAAGGCAGACCTTCATATCCAAGATACGTAAGGAATGGATTCAAATTTGTAAAAATAAGAACCACTCCCCAATTAACAGACCTCATCCTTCCTGACCTCTCTGTAGCCTTGGACACTGTCCCTGTCTACTGGCTCCTTCCACATCCTCAAAGAAGCCCCCCCCAATCCAGCCCTCTTCAATGGCTATCACTCTCTATCTTTCCTTCCTTTGGTGGCTAAACTATTTGAGAAGACTGTCTCCATTTCCTTTCCTCTTCTTTTTAAACTCATTATTCAAATGAAAATGCTCTCTCCAAAGCTGCCAAAATGCAAGGGCCATTTCTCAATCCACATCCTCCTCAAAGGCTCCACAGCCTCTGCCACTGCTGATCACTCTTTTCTCTCTAGGCTCTGGGGACACCCCCTATCTCCTGCTTCTCCTGCCTCACTTCCTCCTCAGGCCCTTTTGCTGGATCTTCATCCAGATCATGCTCACTAACCCTGGGCATCCCCCATGGCTATTGTGGGCCCTCTTCTCTCCTCCCTTTACACTATTTCACTTGATGATTTCATCAACTTCCATGGATTGAATGATCATTTTTATGCTAATAATTTTTGACGTACTTATTCAGCCCCAACCTCTCCCCTACTTCCAGACTCGAATCTCCAACTGCCTATTAGACATCCTTTTCCGCCTTGCTGGTACCTCTTGTCTTTCACCTCTGCAGCACCTCTGTCTATTTTACCTCTGCAGCACCTCTGTCTATTTCACCTCTGCAGCACCTCTGTCTATTTCACCTCTGCAGCACCTCTGTCTATTTCACCTCTGCAGCACCTCTGTCTATTTCACCTCTGCAGCACCTCTGTCTATTTCACCTCTGTAACACCTGTCCTCACCCTGCCTCCACTCTGGTGTAGGCCTCCCTTAACCTCACATGTGGACTCCCACAATAGCTGCTGGGGGGGAGGGTCTTCCTGCCTCAAGTCTCTCTTCACTCTAATCCCATCCCACACTCAGCTGTCAAAGTGATTTTCCTAAAACACAGGCTTGACCTTCCCCACTCCAAGAAACACACTCAACAAACTGCAGTGGCTCCCTATTGCCTCCAGTAGCAAATACAAAAATTTCTATTTGGATTTTAAAGTCCTTCATGACCTGCTCCCTTCTACCTTTCCAGACTTCTAAAAGCTGACCCCCCCCCACCCCCAGTACTCACCAACCCAGTGACCCTGGCCTGCTGGATGCTCCTAAAACAAGACACTCCATACTCCAAACTGAGTTTTTTTACTTGCTGTTCCCCCATTCTTAGAGTTCTCTCCCTCAACTTCACCTCTTATTTTCCTTGGCATCCTTCAATCACCCAATCAACTGATAAACATTTATTGAGCACCTACTACGTGCCAGGCACTGAGCTAAATGCTAGAGATACAAAAAGAGGCAGAAGAGAATCCCTGTCCTTTAATGGAAGAGACAAGGGGACAAATCTATACAAAGCAAGCTCTACATAGGATAAATAAGAAATAATGAACAGAGGGAAGGCTCTGGAATTAGGAGGGGCTGAGGAAGGCTTCCTGTAGAAGGGGACCAGGGAGGGCAGGAATGGGAGCAGAGGAGGGACAGCATTCAAGTGGGGAGAGCCTTGGGGCAGGCAGACCCCCCTGACCCCCAGCTGCTACTACAATGGTCCAGGAGGGAGAACCACCTCCAGAATCTCTTTTCCATGCTTCCTTCATGTGAGTG
This sequence comes from Pseudochirops cupreus, assembly GCA_028627135.1. Classification (NCBI taxonomy): domain Eukaryota; kingdom Metazoa; phylum Chordata; class Mammalia; order Diprotodontia; family Pseudocheiridae; genus Pseudochirops; species Pseudochirops cupreus. The sequence goes on along the minus strand of CM053580.1, from coordinate 1,463,991 downwards.
TTTGATCCCATCTATCCCTCGTCCCTACGCTGTCTCCCACATTAGACTGTGAGCCCCCCAAGGGTAGGGCTGCGTTTTCTGCCTCTCTTTGCACCCTCGGCACTTCTCAGGAGATCTATAAATGCTGCTTCTTTTCCCTCCCCCAGCTGACAGCTCATTAACACTTGTTGACTAACCCTCATAACGTTAACGTCCACCCAGAGTTCCAGAGGGTGGATGAAAGGACATACAAAGGCAGCAGCTACCTTTTAGACAGACTGTGGATCCCCTGGAGGGCCCCCAAAGAGGGAGCAGGGCTGAGGGCTGGCCCAGGAGAGACGTCTCCTCAGTGGACCCTGAGGCACACCGTTTCCCCTGCTCATGATAGCCACTCCTCTGCTGCCTAGGCAGGTTGTAAGCTCCCCCTCCAGGGAAGTCTCCAAGCAAAGGGAAGATGAGCACATGGCAGGGGCTGTGCCGTGCCTGGCCTGGACAAGGCGACCCCTGAGCAGTCAGGCTCATCTTGAGCCACTGGCCTGTCCCTAGCTTTCCTCTTGGTTCAGAAATTCAGGGTGCCCAAGACCAGAGTCACAGCATCCCTCTTGAGGTGGGAGGTCTCTGGAGGTTTCTGGAGAGACAGGCTCCACCCCACCCCAATGTCCCTGTTGTCTTTGCCTCCCAGGCTGGGGTCTGACACAAAACCCAGGGAAATATCAGGCCAGGCTTGCAGGGCCTGGCTCTGGGTTCCCCAAACATGCTCTGGTCTCTCCCACTTCTGTGGCTGGGCCCTCCCCCATGAAAGCCCAGCTCTGATCATCTCGTTCCTGGCCTTCTTGGCATTCAACACCCCTTCCCTCAGACAGTGGCCCCCTGAGGGAGGGACTCTGTTGCTCAACACTCAGACCAGGGCTCGCCAACTGAGCTAGGCACTGACTCTGCCACCATGGCCAAGGAACCCGCAAAGAGAGCATATGTCTTACCAGTGATGCTTGCGCGTTGTGACCCCAAACTTAGCCGTACATTCATAACAGTTGGAGCCATCACACCATGGAGGCTCCTTGGAGAGCATATCTGAAGAGGGGACATGACCAGATGGTGCCTGGTAAGCCCTCGCTCTCAGGGGTGCTGTGCCCCACCCGGGGGACCCCCACCCAGGGAACCGCACCTGGGGGATGGGAGCCTGAGTGGTGAGATGGGGCAGGTCCAGCCTACTCACCAAGGAGCCTGAACAGAAGCTGCTTTGTGGCCACCTGGTAGTTGAAGATGTTGACCCCTTGGTTATTGTGAGTGCCCAGGCGAGCCCCAGCACGCACAATTGCACGGCACAGGTTGGCATTGCCCTTCATGTAGGCCAAGAGCAGCACTGAAACAGCCAGAAGTGCATGATGGGCAGAGCCCAAGGACAGCCTGGGTCCTGCTGCCATTTTCTGGGCATGGCCAGACCCACCCATTGTGTACAGACCCTCCCCAGCTACCACTGCCCAATCTCCAGCACTAAAACGACCTGGAATTCCAGACGGGGAAGCCCCCTCACCTGTGTTCCCTTCAGCATCAGGTTTGTCCAGAGGGTATTCGGGCATACACTCCAGGAAGAGCTCAAAGATGGCAGCTGCGTTCTCCTTACCATAGTGGCCCAGAATGTGTATTGGTGACTGGCCCCTAACGGAGGAGGGAGAAGGGAGGCATTGAGTCTGGTCTTCCCCAGAGGCCTCCTGGAGCCTAGGCCTAGTCCCAGCCAGCTCCCCTGTCCAGCCTCATTTCTCCAAGACATCAGGTAGAGGAGGCACTTTCTGCCAAAGAGGGGCCTCAGAGCTGGGCCCTGACACAGAAGACCTGGTGGGTAGGAGCAGGACAGCTCCCTGCCCTCAAGGGGCTCACACTCTAAGTGGGAGGTAACCTCAGAGCCAAAGCAGGGGCCCACAGAGGAGGGCGGCCGTGCCAGACAAGGGGCACAGCCAGAAAGCGTATGAAACCTCTGTGCCTGCCTGCTCACCACTAAAACAGAAGAGTAAACAAAACCTTTGCACCAAGACCTGTAACTCAGCAAGACAACTTCCTCCCGAGTGACAGGAAAGTCGCACGGATTTTGGGAAACGAATAACTGTAGACACGGGGCCTCGGACGCGATGCCCAGAGAGGCAGCAGGAGTGAAGAAGATCTGGAGGAGACAGATGCTTCCGGGGGGTGAAAGACAGTGGAGAAGGAGGTGACAAACTTGACCAGTGGCTGACCATTGGAATGAGAGAAAGGAAGGGGGCAGAAATGACCCCTGCCTGGGGCCAGGGAGGGTTGGCCCAGGGCCGAGATATCCAGCACAGGAAGGGGCTGACACGTACGGGAGATCAAGCAAGCAGGATGTGGGCTGCATCCAGACTGGCAACAAATGGGAGGGTTTCCTCACTAGCCCAGAAACATCACAGATGCTCTCAGTGGTGCAGTGGCTGTGGCCGTGGGGCCTGAGCCTCCACCACCCAAGCTGCATGTGCAGCCCTCTGCTCTCTGCTCATGGGAGGAAGGGGCCCTGCGGCCAACAGGCTCCAGGACTGCCAACGCTCCTGGCCCCTTCCCCGTTCCCCCGACATTCAGCCGGTGCTCACAGATGCTGCTCACCTCAGATTAAAGGCCTCTGCGTCCACACTGCACTCAGTCAGGAGGGCCCGGATGGTGCTCAGCCGACCGTGCATGACCGCAAGATGGAGAGCTGCAAAGAAAGGCTCGTCGACTCCGAGGCCAAAGGCTGCTCTAGATTCTGGAGCCCGGCGCCCTCCCGTGGCCCTGTTCTCGGCTGCTCTTCTCTGTAGTCTGGGCCAGGAGACCACCACCGGTCTAGGCTTCCCTTACATAGCTTGTCCTTCCCACGAGGGGGACCTCAGTAAGTTGGATGCTGTGGACAGTGGCCTGCAGACTTCAGGGCACCCCACCTTCCACCACAAAGCATCCCCTCTGCACCTGAAATACAGGCCCCCGGAGCCTCCTCCCCAAGGGAGGGCAGAGCTGAGAGAGGGAGCCAGGCCTCACCCAAGCAGCTGAATGGCCCAATACCGTTATTTCCATTCTCGTCCACAGCGGAGAAGTCGACCCCGTTCTCCAGAAGGACAGAGCAGATGGTGGGCAGGTCTTGCTGGGCAGCCAAGTGGAGGGCAGTCTGGCGGTGCTTGGTTAATTCATTCACCTTGGCACCTGCGAGAAGCTGCCATGAAAGCCAGGCGTGAGCATCCTCCCTGGCACGCAGGCTAAGCCTGTGCCACGGGCAAAAAGCAGGGTAGGACCCTTGAGAGAGGGATGGCCCACGCTGACCTGGGAGCCAAGGACTCCCTGAGTCTTCTAACCATTAAGGGAGTTTCCACAGGAAACAGGTCAGTGGGAGCCAGAATGAATTGATGGTGCCCCAAGGCCATCTGTGAAGATCTCCTATCTGTTGATCAAACTGGCTTTAGCGGAACCAGGGGTTGGGCAGCGGGCACTGACCCCCAGCCTGGGAGCTGCTCTAGGGGCCTCCAGACTCCCCAGCTGAAGGCAGAAGAAACAATCCTAATCTTAGGATCTTAGGTTCAAACGCTGGACAGTTCCTTCCCCCTTGGGGGGGACAGCTTAGGCCACAGGATGTGGCCTCTGGGAGTCTGTGCCTTCTGGCTTTAGGGGCCATCGACTTAGGGAGGGGCTTTCAAGCAAGAGCCAACCTGGCCCCAGACCCAGGAGTCCTGCTGTGGGGTAGCTCAGCCTGGATGGGGCCCCCACCAGCTTCCTACTACTCAGGACCTGGACAGCAGAGCCCCGCATGACTCTGCACCCCTCCTTAGGTAGAGGTGCTCCCCCTACTGGAAATAGCTTGGGGGCACCACAGCACACAGAGTTCTGGAGTCAGGAAGACCTGAGTTCAAATCCAGTCTCCAACACTTACCAGTTCTGTGTGACCATGGGAAGTCACTGAACCTGTGCCTGCCTCAGTTTCCTCAAATGTAACATCAGCTTGATAAGATGAACAGCCTCCCAAGGATGTAAAGTGCTTAGCAGAGAGCTGACACCTAGCCTAGTAGGTCTTCATCTTCACTCTTCCCCTCTCTTTCAGAAGCTCAGGCCACCCCACCCCACCCGTGTGGTCTTGGTGGACACTCCTCCCTCCCCACCCGGGGCGCCAGCTCGTCCCTCCCCACCTCTGTCCCGTGAGCCCTGGAGGACGGGGAACACCCCACGGGTGCTGCACAGACACCTCCCAGACTCCGTACCAGATTGCGGACAATGATCTCAGATCCCGCCTGGACCGCCAGGTGGAGGGGGGTCAGCTTTGAGGCGTCCTGAACTCGGGAATTCACATTTGCTTGGACGCTGATGAGGAACAACACACTTTCGATGTCTGAATTCTGGACGGCCACATGGAGAAAGTTCCGGCCCTTGTTATCTACCTGCGACAAGAAGCATGGACACAGAACCATGAAGGGAGGTGGGCACATGCCCCCGAGCACACCCAGCCCTCACAAAGGTGGCCCAGACACCCTGCTCACACAAGCTGCTCTGTCTTGGCTGGCACCCCCATGGGAAGGCCAAAGCGGCCCACGGGTGGTGGCTCCTGCAGGCCTGTTTCACATCCTCTACATTTTTCTGTGGGCCTCCCAAAATCCTCTGGTGGACTGCTCATGGCCTGAGGGCCAATGGGTGTGCAGGCCTGCTCCAAGGCTAGGTGTCTCCTGGGGCTGGGCCTGTGCCTGCAAGTGGGGGATGGGGCCAGGCCCCCAGCGGTGGTACCAGGAAGAGAGAGCCTCAGCACAGCCAGGAAAGAGAGGGGGCAAAGGCTTACAGGTGGGCCAGGAACAAGACAACTTGGAAGTGGGACCCCATAGGATCTGAGACAGTAGGACCCGCTCCTCACACAATGGGCGCCAATTCAGAGACAATGCACTCTGAGCCAAGGCAACAGAGGGCTCTCCTGAGCTCCCAGGCTTTGTTCTCTCCCTGAGGCAGGAGAGGAGACCAGGGCGCCTCCCTGGAGGAGGGCTCACATGTGAGCTTTCTGAGCAGAGGGACACACATGCACGTGTGCACAGCCCGGCACACACTGCTTCCGTGCACACACACCTAAGGAGCCCTAGCAGGCGCTGGTCACTGGCCAGAAGGCCACCTAAGAGGCAGTGTAGAGTAGTGGGCTACTCTGCCCAGAACTCACCAGCATTCTCAGGCCTGAGGGTCTCTGCCCACACACAACAAGCATTTAGGCACAGGTACAGATGAACAGACAGAGGCTGCTGGAGCCTGAAACTCTGAGCAAGGAGCTTCACACATTCCTCTTTCACACACATATACCTGTCCCCAACCCACCCCCAATGATACCCAAAGGTTTTGGCCACCAAAACTCTTGTGCACGGTCAGTGAGCACTCATGAGGCACCTACTGTATGCTGGGCTCTTGGCTGAGCACCTTCCCTGGAGCCTTAGTCCCAGCACCACTCTGGGCTCCTGAGCATGAGTGGGTGTCAGCCACGTGTCCCTGCCTCTTCAGATGGGGCTGTGATCGGAGGCCCAGCTCCCTGGCAGCAGTGCCCCCTCTGTGCCCCTCCCCAGGCAGGCTCTCAGCCCAGCCCTAAGCTCACTTCCAGTCTATTCCTTTAATTGTGATGCTCTTACAAAATCAATGAATGAAAGGGTGCACGAGGCGCCAAGCACAGCCACTGAAGGCACAGAGTACCAGTGGAGCGCATCTCCCTCCCCCAAAGAGGTCCCGAGCCCCACCGTCCCTGTGGCTTCCTGGCCTTGTCCCCACACCTGCTCAGCGGCTCCGGGCTCTCGCTTCAGGATGGCCTCCGCTGCCTTGTTGTTCTTATAAGTCATCGCACAAGCGAACGGGGTCAGACCTTGACGGTCGCGGACATTCAGACGGATGTCGGGGTGGGAAATCAACAGCTGGATAATGACGCTCTGCTGGTTGCTGATAGCGACATGAATCGGTGCCCGGCCCTCGGCATCCTAGAGGGAAAGCAAGAACTTCTTCCTTTCTTTTCTTTTTTAAAATAATATTTATTTCCCCCTAATTACATGGAAAAACACATATTAACATTTTTTTGCTTTTTGTTTTTGAAGTTTTGAGTTCCACACTCTACCCCTCTCTCTAGCCCCCCTCCCTGAGAGGGCAAGCAGGCTAGAGCCGGCCACCCAGGCAGCCACGTGAAACACTCCCGCTAATCTTTCTGTGCAAGAAGACGCCGACACAAAAACGGAGAATGTGAAAACCAGCCCGCCTCGGTCCGTGTTCAGCCAATGTCAGCTCCTTCTCTGCAGGAGGGCAGTCAGCCTCACCATGAGCCCTTTGGGACTGTACTGGGTCACAGTATTGCTGAGAAGAGTTGTGTCAGTCACAGCTGATCATTGTTACAATGTTGCTGTTGGTTCTGCCCACTTCACTCTGCATCAGTTCATGTGACTCTTTCCAGGTCTTTGCGAAATCATCCTGCTCCTCATTTCTTACAGCACAATAGCATTCCATTACATTCACATACCACAACTCGTTCAGCCATTCCCCAATGGATGGGCATTCCCTCAATTCTTCCAATTCTTAGCCACCACAAAAAGAGCTGCTATAAATATTTTTGTACAAATAGGTTCTTTTCCCTTTTTTTGGATATCTTTGGGACACAGACCTAGAAGTGGTATTGCAGGGTAAAAGGGTTGGCACAGTTCTATAGCCCTTTGCATATAGTTCCAAATTGCTCTCCAGAATGGTTGGATCAGTTCACAACTCCACCAAGACTGCATTAGTGTCCCAGTTTCCCCGCATCCCCACCAACATTCATCATTTCCCATTTTTGTCATATTAGCCAATTTGATGGATCCGAGGGGGTGTCCCAAAGTTGTTTTAATTTGCATTTCTCTAATCCATAGTGATTTAGAGTATTTTTCCATATGGCTATAGATAGCTTTGATTTCTTTGCTAAAAACTGCCTATTCATATTCTCTGGCTATTTATCAATTGGGGAATGGCTTGTATTCTTACAAAATCAACTCGATTCTCCATATATTTGAGAAATGAGGCCTTTATCGATACTTGCTATAAAATCTTTTCTCCAGTGTTTGCTTTCCTTCTAATTTTGGATGCATTGCTTTTGTTTGTGTGAAAACTTAATTTTAGATAATTAAAATTACTCATTTTACATCTCGTGATGTTCTCTATCTCCTGTTTGGTCACAATCCTTCCCTTATCTATAGATCTGACAGGTAAACTAGTGCTTGCTCTCCTGGTCTGCTTATGGTATCACCCTATATGTCTAAATCATGTACCCATTTTGACCTGATCTAGGAACACAGTGCCAGATGTTGGTCAATACCTAGTCTCTGGGAAGGTAAGAATTTCATGTTCCATTTAAAATCAAAAGTATTTTTCTCACTACAGGGAGATGAAGACAATACATGTGAACATTCTATGTGTAAGAGCACAAACTCAGAGACTCTTTCAAGGAAAACAGAAACCTCACATTGAAATCACGTTTTAAATTAAGAAAAGGCAGAAACTTCATGAGGATGAGGTGAGAGCTGGTCATGGTCTTGTCAGCAGCTCTGACTCTCAAACCCTCAGACTCTCTTCTTTGACGGCAGACTCTGCCTAGCCCCGCAGGGAGTGCTAAGAGCCTGAGGGCGGTGCGGTCTGAAGAGGTGTGTGAACACTGGGGCAGTGGCTGGGCAGGGCCTCCATGGACAGCCTGGAACCCAGGACAGACGGGCAGCTGGGAGGACAAACACCACCCTCCACCCCCACTCCAAGGACTCAAGCACCAAGCCCAAATCTTTCACAAATTCAAGAGAAGCCTGACGAGGCCCAGCCTCCCTGGCCAAGCCCTTAGGAATCTCAGACCAATGATCTTCCCTCCAGTTCTACGGCTTCAGAAAGAAGATCTCACAGCCAGTCAGGGAAGTGACCAAGCCCAGGGCAAGAGAGGGGGTGCCAGCCAGAGGAGAGTTGAGGACACCAGAAGGCAGTGAGAGGCGGGGGCCGAGGGGGCCGGGCCCAAGGTGCGTACCTGCACACTGACATTGGCCCCAAATTCCAAGAGGCACTGGACTGTCTCCTCCAGGCCCCAGGAGGCTGCCAGGTGCAAGGGGGTCTGGCCATCTCTGGCCTCTTCATCTCCTTCTCCATTAGCCCCCGGCTGTCTTGGACTGTTCACATCACAGCCACTGTGAGGAAGGAAAGTCATCAAAAGCTCAGAGAGTGAGCACAGATGAGGCCCAGCTGGGTTGCACCTGCCCCCAATCTCTAGGCCACCTCAAGGCACTGTGCCCAGTCTGGGAGGGGCCTTAGTCCAAGCCTACCATTGAGACCCCTCTAGGCCAAGGTTGGCACAAAGCTGTTCCTGCCTGCCAAGCCACCCTAGCCTCTGAGGTCATGGGGCTCAAGCTCCTTCAGACAGCACCAATCCCAAGAAAACCAGATGGGCTTGGCCAGCTCCTTCCCAGTGCCGAAAGCTGACATAAAATCAGGTGGGCCAAGATTTTCCTTCTATTCTTCCTCCCAGAAATGGCACCATTTTCTCCTATATCAATGTGGCATCTGCTTATACCACAGGTCATCCAGGGCTCAGCTGAAGGAACTGGGAATGTTTAGTTTGGAGAAGAGAACACTTGGGAGGTAAAGGGTCTGAGGGGGGAAAGGAAACCACCTGCAGCCCCTGGCTTTGATCTGGAGAACAGATCAGGGAGTGGAAAGGAAGAGGGAGGGGCTGCCTCCCCAGGAACTACTACCACCCCTTCACACAGGCCCACTCCCTGTGGTTTTTCACACAGGTGGCAGCTCCCTGCTAACAAGGGTAGACCAGGGAAGGCCTCAGAGTGTGGCCCATGGCCCCCAAGGTGAACTCCACCCCTTAGGGACAGAGAGCATCCCAGGAAGGGGGAATAGCAATGCCAGACACAAGGATGTGACTGGCACTACAAGGGGTCCCCTAATTTATTCTAATGACAAGAGGGTCTCAAGCAGGAGATGGAAGGACCCGGTGCCTGAGGAGGCTGAGGGCATGGCCCAAGAGTCAGTGATGAGTGCCAGGGCAAAGCCCTGGGCACCAACAGCATGAGGGAGCCCGGAAGGACTGGAATGAAAGGACAAGGCGGTCAGGCTGGGGAGGGTGGGCCGTGGGAGCATGGCTCCTACCTGCGGATGAGGAAGCAGGACACAGATTCATTGTTCTCGTCAATGGCTCTGTGCAGGAGCGTTTGAAGACACCCGCCTGGGCCTGGGCCCCAGCACGTGGCGTCACAGCCATGCCTCACCTGAGGGAAAAGTCCAGAACACAGCTGGTCTGAGCCTGTACCCCAACAGCTATCCTTGCCGCCCCCACCCCTGGCTGCTCTGGCCAGCTCTCATCTGCAGCCAAGGGAGAAGCCAACAACCCCATCTCAGCACAGACTAGCTTCTCAATTTCTGCCAAGCTCACAGCACAGTTAAAAGGAAATTAACATCCATTTTCCTGGTGCCAGCTCAGAGGTGCAGGGAGAGAGCACCAGGCCTGGAGTCAGGAGGACCTGAGTTCAAATCCAGCCTCAGACACTTGCTAGCTCTGTGACCGTGAGCAAGTCACTTGACCCTGTGTAATGGGAATGGGAATTTGAAGATCTTCCCTGCTTTGAAAGGAAACTCTGCCCCCTAATAGGTTGAATGTAGTCATGTGGAGCCTGTGGTGGGAGGAGTTTGCTGAAGGGAAGGAGAGCCCACGGGAAGCTGGGAGTCAGAGCTAGCGAGAGGGTGGGGGGGAAAGGACGCTCAGGCAAGGAGATAGAGAGGTTTGTGAGTAGATATCGATCTCATACTGGTCTGTGGGAAGGCTGAAGGATGCTGTGGCTCTCACTGTTATTATGGCTTCTGAACATATTTGATACCACAATGGAATCGGCTCACTGGTTTGGGAATTTAGTTTTCTAGTGTCTAAATAAATGCTTCAGTTCTTTCCTCTGCCTGGGTAATTTGGCATATTTTGAGATCAAACGTCATACGATATTTATAGTCATGGTCTTTATCTTGATCGTGGGTGCTGTGACTATTGCATTGGCGCTACACCCTGTTTGCCTCATTTCCCTCATTTGTCAGATGAGGACCCTGGAGAAAGAGGTGGCAAACCCCTCCAGTATCTCTTGAGAAAACCCAAAACAGGGTCACAGAGAGCTGGACACAACTGAGAGACTGAACTGCTGAATGCCTCAGTGCCCTGCTCTGGGCCCCTCAGAGCTAAGGTCCACCAGGGGCACTCCCCTGAGGCCTGGGGATCCCTTCAGCTCTGCTGTCCTGGTAGGTGCAGCTGGGCTGCTGTTCAGAGGAAGCCCCTCCTCCCCTGCTCTCCTTCTCTTCCTCCACTTCCTTCTTTCCCTCCTTCCTCCTTCTCTTTCCTTTCCTTCTTTCCTTCCTTCCTTCCTCCTCCCTTTCCTTCACTTCCTTCTCTCCCTCCCTTCCTTTCTTTTTCCTTCCCTCCCTCCCTCTCCAATACAATCTGCAGGCAGGGTGCCTGCCCAGTCCCTTTGCCCATTTCTCCTGCACACCTGGCCCGTTGTCTCACCAGAGTAGAAGCAATGTCCTCCAGGTCACTGGCCAGGGCGAGCCACAGCGGGGGATTTCCTTGGTCATCTAGCACGGACATGTCGGCCCCACGAGTACAGATGGCATCTACCACCAGGGGAAGCTGGTTTCTGATGGCCAGCTGAAGGGCTGTCTCACCATCCTGGGTCCTATGAAAGCCCACCCACACAGCCACATTAACACTTGTCCCACCCCCACAGAAGGCTGAGGATGGGCACAAGGAAAGCCCCCTTGCCAGGCCTCAGCCCAGAGCCCACCTCTCTTGCTCTCTGCCCTTTTCCCATGCCAGGGAAGCCCAACACCAACAGACAACCTGCTGTGATCAGTGGTTGGCGACACATTTGCTTTTCTCTTATTCAATTCAAGAAGCATTTGCCAATTCCTACTACGTGCAAAGACCTGAGGAGCCAAGGAGAAAGGGGCTGTCCTCTCCCCATGGGCAGATGCAATGCTGAGTAGAAACACCTCCCACACTCACAAGAGAGACGCAAAGTCAAACATGATGGCCTGGCTCTCTCCAGGACCCAACAAGCCAAAAGTCAGAAGTTGGGGACGCTAAGGAAGGCTTCAGGGAAAAGGTGGCATCTAATGCAGGCCTTGAAGGAAGAGCAGGATGGTAACAGAAGACATGTGGAAGGAGTATCTTCCAGACAGGGGGCACAGCCTACACAAAGATGTGGAAAACAGGATGCACGTGGACAACAGAGGTCACAAGGAGGAAAAAAGGTGGGCTTCAAGCCAAAGGGGAGGGGCCTGAATGCCAGATTAAGGAATACAGGAAACGAGGAGCCACTGGTGAACCTGGAGGAGAATGCCAGGATTTGGCCTCTGCCTCCAGAAGGCTCTGCCAGTGAAGGAGGCACCAGGAAGGTAAGAGGGGCCAGAAGATCTTCACACGCGCGCGCGCGCGCGCACACACACACACACACACACACACACACACACACACACACACACACACCAGGAAGGTAAGAGGGGCCAGAAGATCTTCATGCACGCGCGCGCACACACACACACACACACACACCTCCCCATTCACGCAAAAACACACACCAGGCTGGGTTCCTCACCGGATGTTGATGTCTGCCTGGTGCTCCAGAAGGAAGAGGGCACTCTTGCCATCCTGCCGGTGGATGGCCATGTGCAGCAGCGTCTGGCCGTCAGGCGTGGCATCATTAATGGAGGCTCCCGAGCCCAGCAGCTGGGCAGCGATTGTGTGCATCCCTGCAACAGGCCCCAAAGCCCAGTTTAGACCTCAAAGCCCTGTCCACACACAATGGTGTCCCCGCTTCTCCAATGTGGACAGTGCCCACACAGCTCAGACCCGCAGGCCCGAGGCAGGCTTTGCAGCCTCTCACCAATGGGGCACAGGCCTTGGGTCGGGCGTGGCCAAGGGCGAGGCCGATCTGCCTGGGCCTGGAGTCCTCAGGCTGACCCCTTCATTTAGCAGAGAAGGGAACTGGAGCCCACATCACACAGAGGGGGCCTGCTCGAGTCACAGGGCCTTGGGGTGCTTCTGGAAGCACCGACAGGCCCTGGAAGAGTACCCTGTGTTGGCATTTCCATGACCTTGGCACCTGGCCTTACCTGTCCACAATGCCAGCCCCAGGACAGTCTGGTCCCTGGAATCCTTGAGACTGAAGTCTGGGATGATTTGCAGGGAATTGAGGGCATGAAGGGCATTAGCTAAAGTAAAGGAAAAAAAAACTGGATCAGACCAGTGGTGGTGCCCAAAGTCTACACAGGCAGCCAAACTTCAATGAAATCTGGGCAACAAAACCTTTCTTGACATTCCTCTTAACTTCTGGCACAGGAAACACTGGCACAGAACTGCCCAGCGTAGAGTACCTGTGCCCAAGAGGGCACCAGGATGGCACCACCCAGCATGGAGCACCTGTGCCCAAGAGAGCACCAGCATGGCACCACCCAGCATGGAGCACCTGTGCCCAAGAGGACACCAGCATGGCACCACCCAGCATGGAGCGCCTGTGCCCGACAGGGCACCAGCATGGTACCACCCAGCATGGAGCACCTGCACCAAGGAAGGCGCTGTGCTCTCTGAATCACGAGAGGCGCAGACTGAGAGAAGTCTCTAGCCCAGGAGTTCATGGGGACTATCTGTGCCCGGCAGCCAGTGGGACGCAGCACACCTTGAGCCCAACATCCCGATGTCCCTTAAGTCAGTCCCCAAGGGCAACAACCACCCAACCGCTAATGACCCCCAGCGGTTTTCCAAAGCGGCACCAGGGCCTTCGTTTGGGGGAGGCCTCGGCTGTCCACCTCGTTCTGGGGCAGACCCGCCATCCAGGGCCCCAGCTCTGAGCAGAGCCAAGGGAAGGCCCTCTCAGGCACCCTGATGAGTCCCAACGCCAAGCCCCTTCAGTGCCCTGGCTGCCCGTTCTTCCTTCTCACTGCACTCTCTCTCCCAAGTTGCCATCTGAGCACTGAACGGAAGCTGACTTCTTCCTGCGAGGCGCTCGGCATATTCTCTTTGATGTGAAAAACATGAAACCACTCTTCCCCCTGCACCCCCTTACCAAAGTCTGGATAAAAAGGTCCTGTTGCTGAGTTCAGGCCATGTGCCCTTCAGCACTGGCCGCTTCCCAAGCACTCGCTAACCGTAACCGTCCCACGGCCGACACCCAAACGTATCTCTGGCTAAGCCACGTCCCTGGCCAGCTGCAGGCTGAAAGGGGCCTGCTCACCTGCCTCCCCCAGCCCAGGCCCTGGCAGAGCCTGAGATGGCTCCAGAGGCAGAGCCTCGGGGCTGCAGGGGCCAAGAGAGCACAGAAAGAAGCCCCAGAGGAGGGGATGTGTCAGGGAGAGAAGAGAGATAACGTGGGGGATGGGGAGGGGACCCCAGGGAGAGCGCCGCTCCCCGCAGGCTGCTGCTCACCTTTCTGCTCCAGGATGACAGACACGACATCTGGGTGGTTGTAAGCGATGGCCATGTGCAGCGGGGTCTGCAGGGAGATGCCCTCGGCCAGGCCTGAGGCCGCGGGCAGGGCCTCTTCAGTCTGAAGGTTGGGGTTAGCACCCTGCTGCAGGAGCTCGGCTGTCAGGGTGGACAGGCCATGCCGGCAGGCCGTGTGCAGGGGCGTTTCTCCCTAAACAGAAACACATGGCGGGAGAGTCCCACGTGAAAACCAAATGGAAGAACCCCAGGCAGCCTCTCTGCTGACACCCAGCCTGCCCCACGCCCTGTACTCGGGCTCTGCTGAAGTCCCTCCCTATGTCCTCGGCCCCTCAGCCATCGCTAGCAGCCAGCAGGCCCTGGGGCCCCATGCCCTCCTCAGCCTCTAGGCACCAGCCCTCCAGGTCCTTTTTTAAAAGTTTATTTTAAGCTTCACTATAGATTGAGAAAAGGAGAAAAAGAACACGGCTATGTGCACAGCAGAAGACAGGAGTGCGTCCCAACGCACACCACTAAAGGCCTGTTTCACAGGAGCCCAGAGCATCACAGGCAGTCAGGGGTTCTCCCCCCGCCCCGGCTACAAGCAAGCAGAGACACCCTCCAGGGTGGGCTCGGGGCGAGGAGAAAGAGAAACAAACCAACCCTTGCTCTTTGGCAGAGCGGCCGGAAAATCCCGGCTCTCCAGATCCTCCCTCACAAAAGAGATGCTGGCGGTGGACAGAGCAGGTAGAAATATCTAAGGACAGGGTGCAGCCCAGGCCTCCTGGAGGCCAAGGTTAGGTCCCTTGAAGGGTGACCCCCTCCAGGCATGGGCCGGGGCCCGCAGCAGTGACCCCAGGCTAGCCACTGAGAAAGCCACCCCAGCCCTGGCCCCAGGAATGCCTGCAACCTCAGCTCTGATGGCCTGGTCCCATCTTCCAAGTACGTGAGACTACCTGTTGTCCCTGAATATGCCTTGAAGGTTCCCACCGCCACACCTTTGCTCAGTCCATTTACCGCACTTGAAGTTTATTCATCAAAACCCTATCCACTTTTCAGCTGCCCTGAGGGTGCAAGGTGCGAGGGGGTGCCATGATGCCCAGAGTCCCAGGCCTGGAGTCAGGAGGACCTGGGTTCAAACCTCCCCTCAGATACTTCCAAGCTGGGTGACCCTGGGCAAGTCACTTCAGCCTGTTTGCCCCAGGTCCTCCGGCTATGAAATGAGGACCAAACAGTGCCTCCCTGCCGGAGTCGTTGTGATGAGATGCCATCTGTAAAGTGCTTGACCCAGGGCCCAGCACACAGCGGGCACCCAAACAAAGCTTGTTCCCTTCCCTTCCATACCTCCTCCAAGAAGTCTTCCCAGATCTCCCCCCACTCCCGCTGGTTGAGGACAAGCGTGGGGCTGCCCCACTCAGCGGTGACACTCACAGCCACTCTCACTTACCCACCGGTTCCTGTGATTGACCTTGGCTCCATTGGCCGCCAAGAAAAGGGCTGCGGCCTCATTGCCCGACCCAGCTGCCCTCTGGAGTAAGCAGCTTCCTGGAAGGAGACAAGGATGGCACATGGGTGGATTTCCACGCCACGCCCCACAGGGGCTTCCAAGAACTGTGGTCTCAGGGGACAGTGCTGTGGGGCTTCTCAGGCTGGCTCCTGTGTCAGGAGAGCGGCTGCTGAGAGAAAGGACAGGAGGCAAGAACAGAGGCCAGGCAGGAGCCCAGGTGCCCAAAGGCCAGGAGCCCTGTGCCGGCCTGCATCACAGGAGCAGAGGGAACAAAAAGGAAGGGGGCGCCAACAGGCAGGAGTGGGCCGGGGCCTCAGCTGCTGAGGGAGCCTGAGACAGCCAGATCAGGGGACCCAACAAAGGCTGACCAAAGGGGCGGACTACAGCACCTCCGTGACCAAGGTGGAAAATCAGGCCTGAAGAGCAGCCAAGTCCCACTGCATCACTGGGGGCAAGGCTTCCCCTTGTGCCCGAGGTCCACACGGGCTGACTGCCTACCTGTCACGGTGTCAGGTGCGTCCGTGTTGCTCCCACGCTGAATCAGCCTGGCTGCGTAGCTGTTCTCATCAAAGGAGGTCCCGTTGACAACAGGCACATCATCAAAGGGGTTCACCGCTTGGTCTGAGGACACCGTGATGTACTGGACGGCCAGCCACAGGGCTGTGCTGCCCTCGTGGTCCTTCAGCTCCAGATCTAACCTGTGAGAATCCAAGGAGGGGCACCCTCAGACCACAGTTTCCCGCAGCCCACTGCGCCCACCACGGGTCCCCTGCCCAGGATTGGGCAGTCTGACCCTTCTTCCAAATGCAGCTAAAGCTCCGCAATGTCTGTGACATGCTCATGGTGCATCCAGGAGCTCAAGAGAGGAGCACCCTCTCAGGGTCAGTGTGACTGACTGGCCAAGCTCAATGGCCGCAGGTGTCCAGACCCTGCTTTAAGGGAGGCTGGGAAGCCTCGCGCCCCCCTCCCCTCCCCCATACATACTGTTTACACTGCAGCAGCTGACTGAATACGACGTCATTCCTGGAAATGATGGACACATGCAACGGGGTCCTGCCGGAAGAGAGAGAGCGGGCTGCAGTCACCAGGGGATGCCCTGGGCAGCACTACCAGTAACGGGCCCCTGACATGCAGAGGGCTGGGAGGAGAGGCGAGGGGCAGCCGCTCTCACCCAGCTGGCCTGGCATTGGGCCTCTGGGCCTCAGCTCCCTTATCGAGGACGGGAAAGGGGAGACCGCGGAGGAGCTGCCCTCCTTCCTGACTTCCTCGGTCCTCCCAGCAGCCCCGGGAGGCAGGGGCTACAGCTGAAGAGCTGCCCAGGACCACCCAGAGGAGACCCCAAGCTGGCTCTGCCCAGTGTCCCACTCTCTGGCAAACAGCAGAACCAACACGTCATCTTCCCCCCAGGCGGGAGCTCCAGCCAGACCCCCCCCCAGGAATGCGGCCCAGCAATAAGAAGGCCCTTGGACTACCTCCTCATGGGGTCAAGAGTGAGACAGAGTAAAAGCCAATGCCACACTGGGAGAGGGAAAGGGGAGTGCAGGGCTCAGGCCTCTGGTTCCCGCTGCCTGACCACAGCCCCCAGGCAGGCCATGCCTGGATCGCTCATCCCCATCCCAAGGGGGTCCCATGGCCAGACGAAACAAGCATGTTTCTGAGGCTAGGTCAAGAGTCCCTTACAAAACCCTGAGTGGGAAGCTGCTATCTGCAAAGGCTTGGCACAGGCCCCCCTCCCCAAGTGCAATGACGACGATGCTCGTCTGGGGCCCAGGCTGGGTTCTGTAATAGGCTGGATTGCCCGAGGGGAGTCCTGGGGCACCTGCACGGTTTAACTCCACATGCTGGGACCAAAGAGATGACAGCATCACGGAGAAGCAAACTTAGACCTGCTCTGCTTGGCCCGGGGGCAGGGGCCAGCTCCTCAGGAAGGAGCCGCACCGCCTCCATGGACTACACGGGCAGAGCCCCGCCCAAATCACGTGAGCCGGAGGCCCTCCGAGGACACGGCACTCACCTGCCTCTGCCATCCTGCATGTTGGGGTTGGCCCCGGCCTGCAACAGGGACTCGGTGATGTGCGCCATCTCTGACGTGGCGTCGGCCAGGCCCTTCCTGCAGCTGCACGAGGCCACCAGGTGCAGCGGTGTTTCCTGGGCCCCCACGGTGGCTGCGTTCACCAGGGCGCCATTCTTAATGAGGAAGGCGGCTGCAAAGCTGTCTCCTGTTGAGGAGGTCATTCAGGAAGACATGACACACCTTTCGTATGTGCATGCAAACACACAATCACATTCACAATGCATGCACACACTCACGCTCACAGACACGCAGAGTGCTGAGGAGGCCCTTTTGGCCTAGGTGTCACTAAGAGACTATCAGTTAAAGGGCCCTCGTGAATGAGCTTCCTCTGCCGTGACAGACTTCAGGGGAATGTGGCTCCCCAGCACAGAGCTGGGCACACAGCAGGTTTGTGGCTCCATCAGCTTAAGCTGTGTGGTGCTCGGGGGGAGGGGCTGAGCCTGTCCAGGAGCCCCTGGGAATGCCCTGGAGCCTGGCCTTCAGTTGAGCTTCAGCCTTGGATCTGAGAATCTTCCCAAGTGCCTGGGGGGCCTGACCCCCAGCAGATAGGCTGGAAGCAAGGCAGTGCAGGAAGGGCTGAGATTCCAGCCCTGATAATGACGCCCCTCTGGACTTCAGTCTCCTGCTCTGTAAAAAGGCGAGCTGGGACCCTGGGTTAATGAGGGGTCCCTGCCCTGGGGCCCTGCGGCCATCCCCCTGGGAGCTGCAAGGTACCACACGTGGCTGGCACACATACACTGGCAAACCTTTCCATGAATGTGGTTTACAAAAGAGAGGTGTCCAGGTGTGCAGGGGGCCCTTTTCTGAACCACGACACCTCTGGCCATGGCCAGTAAGCCCTCGAGGCCCCACGGCCTGCCCCCGCCTCTGCTCCTTACATTCCACATTCTTCTCCCACGGGACTTGGGGTGCACACACTGCTTTGCCCAACCCCAGGGACACCCTATCATCTCCTGTGTCCTTCTCTGCAGAACATACTCAGGTCCTCCTGAAATCCCGCCCTAGCTCCAAGGCCCTACTCAGGGACCCCTCATCCAGGAAGGCTCTCACGCCCCTCCAGTGAACCCAATCCTAGGGACTACCCTCAAGGCAGGTAGGCAGCACCCCTATGCACCAAGCCCTGTGCCTGGAGTCAGGAAGACTCAAGTTCAAATCTGGCCTCAGACACTTACAGCTGTGTGACCCTGTTCAAGTCACTTCACCTTCATCAACAGCTCCCAGGGCTAGAGCCAGGATGGGAATGTTGGCTTTCTGTGCCTAGCACCTTCTTCTGTTTCCTTCCATCTCAGCCTCAGTGTCTAGACTGGGCCAAGGCGCTTGGGCCTGAAAGGTGTGGGACGCAGTGGCTGAGGCCAGATTCCTAGGCCTGGGCACAGTCGTGGGGGGCTGGCTGGGCACACGTGGCCACTAGCTTGGAGCCGCTACCACAGAGGATGGCCCCCTGCCTACAGCCTCAGGCTGGACACCAGAGTTCCAGCTGCCTGTTCTCTTCCTCACTGGTCCTTCCAGCCCGTTTTCTGGTCTTTGCTGGGGGACCCTAGGCGCTAGCAGGCACACTTCCGCCCACATTGTGGCAGAAGAAACAATTTCGTTAACCTTGGGGGTTTCCAGGCTGCTTCCCTGAAGGCCACGAAGGAGAGAGAACAGGGCCAAAGTCCCTCACATATGGAAATGCTCTGGAACGAGGTGGACGCAGTGGGGCTGAACCCCCTAAGTCAAAGGAGCAGAGATGCTTGCTGGAAGGTTGGCCAAGAATTGACTTCATCAGACAGAGGAAGGCGTTCTCGCCAGACAATCCTCAAGCTCCCCCCATAAACAAACCCAAAGAGAAACAGGAGCCTGACCACTGCCCTCCCCCAGAGCTGGCTGATTCACCATCCTCACCACCCGGACACTCTGTGGGAATGCTTCCATGCCAGGCCCAGCCCAGGGCCCGCCCGGGCACAGGAGCCGGCAGCGAGAAGCAGGATGCCCTGGGGACCTCTGACTCTGGCCCTGGTTTAGCCAACCCCCCCCAAAAGGGAAGAATCCTGTCCATGTCCACATTCCTCTGACAAGGAGCAGCACGGCCCACACCAGCCACACATAAGTCACTCATAGGCCAGGTCAGGGAAGGCCCCGATGTCCCTAAGGAATCACAGAAGCCTCGACTCAAGAAAAGTGTGTTCAAAAGGTACAGGACAGAAGACAGTAAAGGAACAAGGACCCATGCTCATAAGAGAAACACTCACTGAGACCACGCGGGGCCAAACAAGTTAGAGCAACACTCGTTGCAGTGGGTGGAGAAGCCCCTACTGTGCCTCACAGCCGGAATGAGGGCTGAGCACCTGGCCAAAAGGGGGAGACGCCCGGCGTCAGATGGTGCCTGGGGAGAATGGAGGGAGGGGAAAGGCCCAGGCTTTGGACGGTAGTGCTCCAGGAGTGGTGAGGGACACAGTGCTGGGAGGAGGGCTGAGTGCCAGCCTGAGCACTTGGTATCTGCTCCTAGAAGGGAGAGGACACTACTGGGCTTTGGTGAGCGGCAGGCAACCCCGCACGTTAGGAAAATCCCTTTGGTGGAATAGGGAGACCGAGGCAGGCCAGTCCCCAGTGCCAACAGCTACTGTGGTGGTCCCAGCATGAGATGAGGGTCTGCACTGGGGTGAGGGAAGGCAGGGGCAGAGGGGAGTGATCTTGAAGGTACAACAGGCCATGAGAGCAGACAAGGTCTGAGGGAGGAGTCCAGGACTCCCAAGTATAAGCCAGAAGGGCTGGGAGGATGGTGCTGCCCTCAATGGTCACAGCGAAGAGTGTGGGAGGAAAGAATGAACCAGAGGCAGCTGCCCAGTTTGGGATGAGCCCTGGAAGAAGGGTGCCAAGTGGAAGTCCAGGAGTCAGCGCCACAGTGCAAACCAAAGAAAGCCTCCAAAGCTGAGACAAGACAAGAGAAAGGCCAGAAGAAGACGCTGCCCTGCCCTCTGCAGGGGCGGAACGATGGTGTGACACCACAGGTGACAGCAAATGCCTCCCAGTGGGCTGGTTTTCCTCCCTTTCCGTAAGTCTTGGTTATGACAGACGGTGCTCAGGGAGGGTGTCAGTGAAGGTTAGTGGGGTTTTACCTCACGGGCACTATGCTCTCTTAATTGAGAGGGGACCCACGGGGGTGGAGCAGGAGCTGGCGCAGCCACACCCCCCTTTACCCAACAGATCTGACAAATGCACCAGATGCAGCTTGTAATGTTAATGGAGTCTGAAGATGTTCCATGCCCCTTTGAAGTAAACAGGCACTTGGCACTTTATTTCAAGTTAACACCTTGTTTAAGCTATCTAAGTAGTTAACACCTTAACAGGAAGAGGCAGAACGGGGAGGAGCTATACTGTATATAAGGTAGAGAACCAGCAGGACAGTCAGATTTTCTCTCAGTTACCACCTGGAGCCTGCACCTTTTGCTGACACCCTCCTTCTGCAACTTTACCAAGCACTTCCAAGAACCAGGCTGAGAAGCTACCATGAGTGAGAGAGGGATCCCTGCTTGAGGGAGCCTGTTCTGTTGTAAAGGCTTGGGAATGTGGATGTTCACTGCATTAGCCATTTGTATCAGCTTCGTGACTACTGTAATGACTTTGGCTTTCTGGTTCTGGGATTCGGTTTTCTGGTATTTGAACAAAGGCTTTAGTTCTGCCCTCCATGTGGAGAATCTGCGACATTTTGTGATTCATAACTATACGAGCATATTCATAACCACTGTGGGTGTTGTGAATATCGCATTATTGTTACAAGCCCCAGCCCGGAGCGACAGCGGCACAGAAACCAAGGAGTCTGTAAACACTGGAGATGAAAACTGGGGCCAAGAGCACATGACATGCGAGCACGCCAGGGCCCAGGAGAGGCCAAGTCCCCTCTCCATCCTGGGACACTGCAATGGGGACAGGTGCTGATGGGGGCTTTGTCACCCACCACCAATCCAGGGGGGAGCAAGAAGGGGTCCCGCAGTGGAGGTGCTACGGCCAGCAAGGAAAGCCGTGGGTGATGGGCTGAGAAAGAAGGACGGTCAGAAGCCAGCAGCGGCCATGCCCCTCAGATCTTAGGCACAGAGCAGGGTCTCATTCCCAGCATAAAACCCAGCCTGCAGGACGATGACCAGGGCAGGCGTCCCACACCGAAGGGGAGCCTTTAGGTCTGCTGCTCTGAACCCACAGAGCTTCCCAGGTGGCTGAAAGGGACAAATTCTAGCAGCTCAGACCCACACTCAGGTCTAAAACTTGCAGAGTTCATATCAAGGGAGCCGTGAGCAGACTCTGCCCCAGGTCAGACCCCTCTGGGAGCACCGAAGGCTTACGGCTGCCCCTGTGACCCTGAGATCCTTGAATGACCTCATACCGATCAAGCAGCAACAAGACGAGCCCAGACTTTTGCTCCAAAAGGATCGCAGGGCCATAACATCAAGTCCAGAATCAGGCTGCAGGCCGGAAGAATCGGCAAACAGAAAAGGCCTCAACGTAAGGAGCTGCTGTGGTGGCACGGCAGACACAGACACGGAGGAAGGGAAGGGGTCCAAAGCATCCACAGGCAAAGCACAAAATGCCCTAGATGTCCTGCGAGAGATGAGATGGGAGCACTAGAGGAAAAAACGGGAGAAGCAGCGAGAACCAGGATGAAGGAACAGGGAGGGAATGAGCGTCTGGGCACAGCCAGCACAAACTCCCGGAAATGTGAATGGACCAGACGGGAGCCAGTGACCACGAGGCAGCAAGAAACACTAGAGCAGTCAAGAGGCTGTGGAAACAGAAGGAAGTTCACATATCTCATGGCAGAAACAGACTGAGAAGAAGAAGTCTGAGAGTAACGACCAAAAGGGCCTCTGGGCTTCCTGCATCAGGATGTCTTCAGAGAAAGCTGCCCAGATTCATGCCAGCCTGAGCCCGGAGCTCCCTGGTCAGCAGCCAGAAAGCACCCCACTGGAGCCCTGGGGGGGGCTCCAGGAAGGCCCCTCCCCTCGCCCCACAAGGCAGCAGCCACCAAACTACAGAGGAAAGGACTGGAAGCATGGCGTGGCCTCTGCAAAGCAAAGGGTCCAGGCTGAGAGCCCAGAATAGCCACCCTGCAGAACTGACCTTAGGTGACCAGAGGACTTGCAAGTGTCCCTGGGGAGAAGGAACAATAACATGAACACACACACACACCTAGAAATGTATTTCACTCAATCCAGACAGAGCAGAGAAAGGGGAGAAGAGGAGAGAGGGAAGAAGAGGAAGGGTAGAGATTTGGAGAACTCGCCCAGGGTCACTCAGCTAGGGTTTGAGGCTAGCCTCTGGACACAGCGCTCTAGTCACTGTTGCCCCGCTGATGAGAATTTTCATCTTAAGCCACTCCGCACCACCACGGCTGCTGCCTCTGACCTAGCACACAGTACACATAGCCTCACTGGAGCCTCTCGGCAGCCCTGAAGCTGAGTCCTAGGGCCATTGCTAACTCCTCCCCACGTGGTCTCTTTCTCCATCAGCAGATAAGAACACAAGCCGCTCAGGTTGCCCTGAGAACACTGACGTTTGGACCTTCCCAGGGGGTGCTGTTTAAATGAAAGGATTTCACAATTCACATCTAGAGGTTGTGGCCAAATTGCTTGGAGGGGGGTAGGTCCACTACCACCTGACTCCAGAAGAGTCCTGGACAGAGGCTGGCAAGGACCGGAGAAGGACATAACAGGCTTCGGTCAAGGAACAGCCGCTCCAGCAGCTTTGAGAGCCCCCTGGCCGTGGCCTGCTTGGGAAGCCCTCCCAGGGATGGTGCCGCCTGCCCGCCCTCACCTCTTTGGATGGCTTTATGCAGCAGGCTCCACCCGCTCTTGTCCACCATGTCTACATCTGCTCTGTGGCTCACTAGGGTGGTGGCGATGCTTTCCAGTCTTCGAGAAAGGGCGAGATCTAAAGCGAGATCTCCATTGGGATCCAGTTCATTCAGCTTCAAGGGCAGCTATTACAAACAGTTGAGTGGGTGAGCATTCATCAGGGACATGGCACCAATTCCAGGGGCTCTGGTTCAAAGAAACTTTACCACTCTCGCCTCTAATTCCATCAGCTAGATAGACTTTACAATCTAAAGTGTGTGTGTGCATGCGTGTGCATGCGTATGTGCCTGTGCGCTGTCCCACCCAGCACCAGTTTCCCTGGGGGGCCCTCAGCCCCACCTCCCCCTTCTCGCCTCTGATCCTCAGTACCTGGGCATCCATCTCGATGAGATACAGGAAGACGACGTCCTCACGCTCCAGCCGGATGGCTTTGTGTAGCGGGTGCTGCGTCTTGGACCGGATCATCTGGTACAGCAGCTGCGCACTCAAGCTACTGAAGTCCTCTTTGCTCAAGTCATCCTGAGGGGGGGACCCCATGCGCCAGCTGAAGAGACCCTGGCAGCCAGCCCCACCCCAAACCCCTGCCTGGAGACCCTCCAGGCAAGATGCTGACGTCACCAGCCCAGTAGAGGACTGTGAAGAGAAAGCCTTCTGGACAATTCCACCCATCCCCAAGGCAAAGCATGCCTTTCATCCCAGGCATCCACCAAGGAAGCATTGGCTGTTGGCCTGGCTGTGATGAGAACCTCGGGGAGCAGTGGCCCCTTTGCCTTACAATCTGTGGTAGAGGGCGGGTCAGCGAAGGCAGCCCGGGTCTGCTGTAAATTCCGAGGGCTTCATCCCTCCGTATACTATCCTGCTGGACACACCACCTGCCACTCCCCTGCTCCCCTTCTCCCCCCGCCCCCGACCACATGAGTGCATGTGTCCTTACATGCAAAGTTTCATATGCAGGTAAATATGTATGAAACAGCTTTATCCATTTTATAACTAAAAACAGAGAAGCTGTGTCTGTGTAAAGTTGTGGGCGCAGGTGTGTATCTAAGGTCAGGATTAAATGTACATGCCTTCCCACACCCTGAGGCCAACACTCCGCCTCTGCCTTTTCACTGGCTGGCCCCAAGGCCCAGCCCGCCCTCGCTCCTCACCTCAGTTGGTCAGTAAACCCTCATTAAACAGCTGTGACAACACAAGGGGCACCCACAGAAACAAGGGGCTCACAGCCCAATGGGGGAGACCACACAAAAGGCAAGGGGAGGCTACAGCAGCCCCTTTCCTTAGGAGACAGGGTAGAAGATGGTGACTCTGCTTCACCAGGTTGGTTCAGCTTGGACCCCACTGAGGGAAGCAGGGGATGATGAATCTGTGTTTAACTTTTACAGCCTAAAAGAATGAGGCTGCAACACGCAGAAGAACGTTTCTCTGTCTCTGTGGCTTTGGTCTACC
Organism: Pseudochirops cupreus; assembly: GCA_028627135.1. Lineage (NCBI taxonomy): Eukaryota > Metazoa > Chordata > Mammalia > Diprotodontia > Pseudocheiridae > Pseudochirops > Pseudochirops cupreus. Next base: position 1,439,719 of record CM053580.1, on the reverse strand, counting down.
GAAGGCCTCAGGAGAAGCCTCATCTGGACTCAGGGTCATTTTTCTCCCCCTGAACCAGGGCTTAAGCACCATGTAAACCCTGCAGCACAGTGGCCCCGAGGCCATACTAACTCAAAGACAAGCCCCCTGCCCAGAACATCTCCTACCACAACAGGAATGCCCAGACGACAGAAAACCAGAAAACAGGACAGTCACGAGCACCCCACAGGGTCAGTGGGGCCCCTTGCATCTGGATCCCCGGACCCTGGCCCAAAGTGCGCGCTTAACAAACGTTCTTCCTTCCTCCACTCCTAGACACAAGGCACTGCCTGTCCATCGCCAGCCCCACCCCACCAGCCCCCCAAAGTACCACACAAGGGACAGAGGGGAAGCAGGACTCACCCAGTGGCTGGCGATGATTTCTGCACAATAGTTCATCAAAGTGGCAGCATTCAGCTCCTCTGCAGTTTGGTAGAAGCGGATGCAATTCCTCACACTGACCAAGGACATGACTCCTTTCTCACACCTATCCAGGGAAGAAGCACAGCAGTCAGGACTGGCCTTCCATCAGGCATCTAAAACACAGAGCCAGCGTGGGAGGCCATGGGGATATGCTATCGGCCTTTTGGTGAAAGTGGAAACGCGATGAAGCGGGGCCATCCGCTGTCACCACCACTGTGTCAGAGAGTGCTACAGATGTGAGCTACAGGAGCGGGCTGGGAAAGGACTGAGCACAGGCAAAAAGAAGCAATTCTGTCTACAATCCCTAAAACCTGGCAGGGACAGCCAGAAAGGGAAATTCCACTTACAATAACTATAGACTGTGTAAAAACCCTTGGGAGTCTGCAGACCAAGAAATACACTCAATTGCAAAACATTCTTTTTATTAAAAAAAAGTATTTTTATTGATTTCTTTAAATATTTCCCAATTATATGTAAAAAAATTTTAACAATCTTTTTTTAAAAAAAATTTTGAGTTCCAAATTCTCTCCCTCCCCGCCAACCGTCCCTTGGAAGCAATTTGATTTTGATTATACATGAGAGGTCATGCAAAACATTTCCATATTAGCCATGTTGCAAAACAAAATGCAAACAAAATGAAATAATAAAAATAAAGTTTTAAAAAACTATACTTCTATCTGTACTCAGAGTCCATCAGTTCTCTCTCCGGAGGTGGAAAAAACACTTTTTCATGGGTCCTTTGGAATTGTTTTGGTCACTGTCTTAATCAGAGTGCTAAGTTTTTCACAGTTATGGTTACAATACTATTGTTGCTGTCTACAACATTCTCCTGAGGGGCGGCTAGGTGGCACAGCGAATAGAGCATTGGCCCTGGAGTCAGGGGGACCTGAGTTCAAATACCGCCTCAAACACTTCACACTAAACTAGCTGTGTGACCTTGGGCAAGTCACTTAAGCCCGATTGCCTTGCCTTCCCCACTCCAAAAAATAAATAAATAGCGCCTTAAAAAAAAATTTAGAAACAAACAAAAGGGGTGGCTAGGTGGCACAGTGAATAGAGCACCGGCCCTGGAGTCAGGAGGACCTGAATTCAAATTCGGCCTCAGACACGTAACACAAAAAAACTAGCCATGTGACCTTGGGCAAGTCACTTAACCCCAGTTGCCCTACCCTCCCCCTTCCAAAAAAAAAAGGCAAAAAAAAATTTTTTAAAGTACAATGTTCTCCTGGTCCTGCCCACTGCACTCAGCATCAGTTCCTATAAGTCTTCCAGGTTTTCCTAAATTCGCCTGCTCATCATCTCTTACAGCATAGCAGTGTTCCACCACAATCATATACCACCACTTGTTCAGTCATTCCCCAGTTGAGGGGCATCCCCTAATTTCCAGTTCTTCACCACCACAAAGACAGCTGCCATAAAGACTTTTGCACATGGGGGTCCTTCTCCCTGCTCTTTGATCTCTTTGAGATACAGCCACAGTAGTGGTGTTGCTCAGTCAGAGGAGGTGTCCACAGCTCCACAGTCCTTTGGGCGTAGTTCCAAATTGTTCTTGAGAATGGTTGGATCAGTTCACAACTCCACCAGTAGTGCACAAGTGTCCCAATTTTCCCACATGCCCTTTTCTGTCATGTTAGCCACTCTGATGGGTCTGAGGTGGCATCTCAGAATGGTTTTAATTTGCATTTCTGTCATCGGTAGAGATTTAGAGCATTTTTTTCATGTGACTATTGATTAACTCTTGATATTTTTCTTTTGAAAACTGTCTATTCATATCCTTTGACCTTTTATCAACTGCAGAATGGCTCTTTTATAAATTTGGCTCAGTTTCCTATGTAGTTGAGAAATGAGGCCTTCATTGAAGAAACTTGCCGCAAGACGTTTTTCTCACTTTATGTATTTCTCATAATTTTTGGCTGCATTCATTTTGTGTGTGCAAAAGCCTTTTAAATTCATGTAACCAAAATTATCTATTTTACTTCCCATAATCCCCTCCTTCTCTTATTTGGTCATAAACTCTTCCCTTATCCAGAGATCTGTGAGGTACAGTTTTCCATGCTCTCCTAATCTGTTTATGGTTTGTTCTGTGAAGTTTGAATTTGATCAAAGGGCTGCACTTGAGGACCTGGAGGGTCATATGTGGCCTTGAGGTCACAAGTTCCCCACCCCTGGATAACCCTTGGTGTCTAAATCATATATCCATTTTGACCTTATTTTGGTATATATGGTGTGAGATATCAGTTTCTGTCAAACTACTTTCCATTTTCCCAGCAATTGTTGTCAGATGTTGAGCTCTTATCCCAAAAGCTTGGACCTTTGGGTTTCTCAGACACTAAGTTACAATGGTCATTTACTACTGTGCGTTGTGTGCCTAATCTTTTCCACTGATCTCCCATTCTATTTCTTGGCCAGCACGAGACTGTTTCGATGATTACTGCTTTGTGATACAGTCTGTGACCTTAGGCAAGTCACTTAACCCCAATTTCCTTGCCTTCCCCCTCACCCCCCAAAAAACTAACGTAAACTGACCATACTATTATTTAAGTTGGTAGCTAGGTGGCACAGTGAATAGAGCACCAGCCCTGGAGTCAGAAGGACCTGAGTTCAAATCTGGCCTCAGACACCTGACACGCTTACTTGGCTGTGTGACCCTGGGTAAGTCACTTAAACCCAATTGTCTTGTCTTCCCCCTTCCAAAACAAAATACCGTCCAAATCTGGAACTGTTAGTCTGCCTCCCATAACTTTTTTTTCATTGATTCCCTTGATATTCTCGAACGTTTGCTCTTCCAGATATATCGTTACATTTTTTTTCTAACTCCATAAAATAATTCTTTGGCAGTTTAGTTGATATGCCACTGAATAAGCAAATTAACTTAGGCAGAATTGTCATGCTTATTATATTGACTTGGCCTACCCGTCAGCAAAGAATGTTTCTGTTTCTGTCTTCATTTGCGTGGAAAGCGGTCTGCGATTGTGTCTCTGTAGTCCCTACTTGTCTGGGCAGGCCGCGTTTTATGCCGCCTGCAGCTGCTCTGAGTGAAATTTCTCTTTCTGTCTCTTCCGGCTGAGTTCTGTGGGTAGCGTACAGAAATGCTAATGATTCATGTGAGCTTCATGCCCTGCAACCTTGCCGAAGTCGTCAGTTATGTTAACAAGTTTTTCAGCTGATTCTCGAGGGCTCTCCAAGTATACCATCACATCATCCGCAAAGAGTGAGTTTTGTGTCCTTGCTGCCTATTCTTACCCCTTAAACTTTGTTTTCTTGTCTTTTTGCTACAGATATCATCTCTAATATAATACTGAACAACAGTGGTGACAATGGACATCCCCGCTTCGCTTCTGATCTTATCTGGAAGGCTTCTGGTTTATCCCCATTGCAGATGTTTGCTCTTCATTTTAGATAAATACTATTTGTCATATTAAGGAAAACTCCATTTATTCCTAAGTTTTCTACTGTTTTTCATAGGAATGGGTGTGGTATTTTGTCAATAGGTTTTTCTGCATTTATTGATACAATCATATGACTTCTGCTAGTTTGGTTATTGACATGGTCAATGAAGCTGATATATTCCTAATATTGAACCAGCCCTGTATTCCTCGTATAAATTCTACCTGGTCACTGTGTACGATCTTTGTGATATGTTGCCGTAATCTCCTTGTTAGAATTTTATTTAAATTTTTTACATACATATTAAGGAAATCGGTCTACATTTTTCTTTCTGTTTCAGTTTTTCCTTGTTTAGGCAACAAAATTATATTTGTGTCATAAAATGAATTTGGTAGGACTCCTTTTATGACCTGTTTTTTTCAAATAGTATACATAGTACTAGGATTAACTTTTCCTTAAATGTTCAGTAGAATTCACTTATGAATCTATCTGGTCCTAGGGATGTTTGTTTGTTTGTTTTATGGAGCCCATTAATGGCAAGTTCAATTTCTTTTTCTAAGATCGGGTTAAGTATTCTATTTCATCTTCTGCTATTCTGGGCAGTTTATAACTTTGTAAATATTCAATATTTCACTTAGATTGTCATACTCATATATAATTGGACAAAATTAATCCTAATTATTGTGTTAATTTCAACTTTCATTGACTGTGCATTTATTCTTCCTTTTTGACATTAGTAATTTAATTTTCTTCTTTTTTTTTTAAAGAAAATTAACCAATGGCTTATCTGGGTTGTTGTTTTTTTTTTTTCACAAATCAGTTTTATTTATTAGTTAAATGTTGGGTTTTTTTTACTTTGTATTTTACTAATCTCTCCTTTGGTTTTCAGGATTTTCATTTTGGTGCTTAATTAGGAATGTTTAACTTGTTCTAGTTTTTTACATGCCCAATTCATTGATCTGCTCTTTCTTTCTTTTACTGTCGTACGCACTTAGAGATACAGATTTCCCCCTAACTACTGCCTTGGCTGCCTTCTACAAATTTTGGAATGTTGTCTCATCATTATCATTCTCTTTAATGAAATTATTGTTTCTATGATTTGTTCTTTGATTCATTCATTCTTTAGGGTTATATTATTTAGTTTCCAATTAGCTTTTAATCTACGTTTTCACTGTCCTTTATTAAATGTAATTTTTATTGCATTATAGTCTGAAAATGAGGCATTTAATATTTCTGCTTTTCAGCATTTGGTTGTGAGGTTTTTATGCCCTAATACATGGTCAATTTTTGTGAAGGTACAATGTACAGCTGAGAAAAAGGTATATTCCTTTCTCTTCCCATTCAATTTTCTCTAGATTCTCTAAGATTCCATTCATGTCCTTGACTTCTCTCTTACTTATTTTATGGTTAGATTTGTCTAGCTCTGAGAGGGGAAAGTTGAGGTCTTCCACTAGTACACTTTTACTATCTGTTTCCTCTAACTCATTCAACTTTTCCTTTAAGAATCTGGATGCTATGCCATTTGGTGTATAGATGCTGCGTATTGATATTACTTCATTGTTTATGGTTCCTTTCAGCACGATGTAGATTCCCTGATTACCCCCTTTGAATTAGGTCTATTTTTGCTTTTGCTTTTGTCTGAGATCAGGACTGCTACCCCTGCCTTTTTCACTTCAGCTGATGCATATTAGATTCTGCTCCAGACCTTCATTTTAATTCTGTGTCTTTTTGTTTCAAGTATGTCTCTTGTACACAACATATTGTTCGATTCTGGTTTCTTACTGTGAGAGATAGCAAAGGGTTAAGTTTCCACAGGCCCCAGAATGAGGTAGGAGACTTAAAGGAAACAACGCTAGTCTTCTTCTCATTGGCTGTCCTCTCCAAATTTGGTGTGGAGATGTGCACAAGTTATTGAAGGGACTGAAGAATGTTTCTTTCTGATGGGGTAATGAAGGACTGAGATGCTTGAGGCTGTGAGCCCACCTTACCGACCAATGGTGAGACTGGACAGGGGAGTGGGCTGGGTTAGGATTAGGACGACAGAGGCCTGCGGGCTTCCCCAATTTGTACTCCCTGGCTGACGCCCCTTGAGCGAACAGGGCTGTGCCCTTTCTCATAAGAAATAATAAAGACCTTTTCTGCTTTCTGGCTCAGACTCCAACTTTGAAGATCTGGTCGTGGTTTTTATCCCATATGTTATCCATTCTGCTATCTGCTTCCGCTCATGTTTGTTTAGTTATGATCAGTAATTGTGTACTTTCCTCTATCCTATATTTTTCTCTGTATCCTTCTCTCTTGCTTTTTATCTTGTCTCTCCTCTAAAGTTTGTTTTGCTTCTGATTCCTGACTTCTTTTCTCTGCCTTCACTTTTAGCACATTCCATCTTTCTCTAATCATCTTCCCCTCCTCCTTCCCTGTTGGGCAAGATAGATTTCTATTACCAATTGAATTTGTATATTCAAGCATTGCCCACCCTGCCACCACTTCCCCCTTCACTGTAAAAGCTCTTCTTTGCAGCCTATTTTATTTAAAATAGTTTCCTCCATTTTTTTCTCTCCCTTTTTCTCCAGGGCATCCCTCTTTCTCACCTATCCATTTTTTTTTAATATCCCAAAATAACTGACTCACTTCCACATCCTCTTTCTATGCAGAATCCTTCAAATTGTCCTAATAACGATAGCTATTAAAAGATACATGTATAATCTTCCCACATGGAAAGATAAACAGTTTTACTTTATTGAGTCCCTTATGATTTCTCTTTCATGTTTCTCTTTTAATGTTTCTCTTGAGTCTTATATTTCAAAGTCAAATTTTCTATTCAGCTCTGGTCTTTTCATTAAGAAGGCTTGAAAGTTCTCTATTTCATTACATATCCATTTTTTTCCCTTGAGGGATTTTTCTTAGTTTTGCTGGGTAAATTATTCTTAGTTGTAATCCAACTCTTTCGCCTTCTGGAATATCCTATTCCAAGCCTTCTGCTCCTTTAATGTGGTAGCTGCTACATCTTGTGTGATCTTTACTGTGGCTCCATCATATCTGAATGATTGCTTTCAGGCTCCTTGAAGTATTTTCTCTTTTAGCTGGGAGCTCTGGAATTTGGCTATAACATTCCTAGGAGTTTTCATTTTGAGATCTCTTTCAGGTGGTGATTGGTGGATTCTTTCAATTTCTATTTTACCTTCTGGTTCTAGGATATCAGAGCAGTTTTCTTTGATGATTTCTTGAAATAGGATGTCTAGGTTTTTTCTCTGATCATGGCTTTTAGATAATCTCATAATTCCTAAATTATTCTCCCTGATTTGTTTTCCAGGTCAGTTGTTTTTCCAAAAAGATATTTCACATTTTCTTCTATTTTCCCATTCTTTTGACTTTGTTTTATTGTTTCTTAATGTCTCATACAGTCATTAGCTTCCACTTGCTCAATTCTAATTTTTAAGGAATTATTTTGTTGAGTGAGCTTTTGTACCTCTTTTTCCATTTGGTCAATTCTGCTTTTTAAAGAGTCATTTCTGTTAGCGCTTTTTGTGCCTCCACCAAGCTGTTAATTGTCTTTTCATAATTTTTTTGCACTATTCTCATTTCTTCCCCCAATTTTACCACTCAATTTCATTTTGAAAATAATTTTTAAATTTCATCAAAGAATTCTTACCGAGCTTATGCAGAATTCACATTTTTTCAGGCTTTGCTTACACGATTTTGTTATTGTTGTCTTCTGAGTTTGTGTCTTGGTCTTCCCTGTCACCATAGTTCTTTTTATAGCAGGGTTTTTTGTTGTTGTTGTAACCCATTTCTTGACTTTAGCTTTCTCAAGAGGATTCTTCTGGGAAGATGGCAGAGTAGGTCTGAGAATTTGAAGCTCTCAAGATTTTCCTCCACAAAAGAGATAAAATAATGCCTCAGGTCAAACAAAGAGCAGTGAAATTAAATAAGAGTAGGGGCAGAACAAGGGTCTTCCTGGAATATGCAGAGAAGATCTGAAGAGAAATTCCAGGAGGAGATTTTCCTCCCTGTAAAGAGTAAACACCTCCAGTCTAGGTACCACTTAAACAACAAGCAGCAAG
>CM053580.1:1410751-1431330 GCA_028627135.1 Pseudochirops cupreus | reverse complement strand
AAAAAAAAATAATTAGGTCCATTTTTGCTGTTGCTTTATCTGAGCTTCTGACCACATAGCCCTGCCTCTTTTTTAAAAATTCATTTGAAGTACAAGAGATTCTGCTCCAGCCCCCTATTTGAATTCTTTGTCCTTTCTATTTCAAGTATGTGTCTTGTGAATAACATAATAGACTCTGGTTTCTAATCCATTTTGCTATCTTCTGTTTTACAGGTGAGTTCATTCCATCCACATTCACAGTTACGATGGTTAATTGTCTTTTCCTTCATCTTATTCTTTTATATTTTTCCTTCTATGTTTCCTCTTGCCTCTTTGTTTTGCTCATAAACCTACCCTCCCTCTTATCCCTTCATTTCTTCAACCTTCCCCCTCTCCCCCATTCTCTTGTTGAATGAAATGTATTTCTATACCCAACTGTGTGTATTCTTCCCTCCTCTGGCTGTTGAAATGACAGGAAGTTTCAAGTACCATTCACTCCACTCCTTCCTTTTTATTTGTATGGATTTCTACTTGAGCACCCCTATTATATGAGATAATGTTCCTCATCTTCCCTTCCTTTTCCCCTTCTCCAGGAAAGGTATTACTCTTCCCCTCCCTTCTCATTTTTCTTTCAAGGTCATTGGGACACAGAACCACTCCCAGACCTCTGACATATAGTCCTGAAAGGACAAATGTATCATCTACCCTTAGAATGTGTATTCTTTATTTTTCTTCAGTCTTTTGTGACTGCTCACTCATGGTTTTCTTTTTATGCTTCTCTTGACTCCTGGATTTGTATGTTAAAGTTTCTAGGCAGCTCTGATTTTTTCATCAGGAATGCTCGAAAGATTTCTATTTTGGTAAAGAGCCATTTTCCCTCCTTGTTGGATTATATTCAGTCTTGCTGGGTGTTCTTGGCTATAAGTCTAGCTCTTTTGCCTTTTGGAACAAAATATTCTAAGCTCTCTTTTTCATTGTGATCACTGCTAAATCCTGACTCCTCCGTTTTTGAATTCTTAAATGGCTGCTTCCAGTGTTTTTTCTTTGACCTGGAAGGACTGGACTTTTGGCTACAATATTCCTGGGAGTTTTCATTTGGGAGTTTCTTTCAGAAGATAACTAGTACATTCTTTCTATTTCCACTTTGTCCTCTGATTCTAAGAAACTGAGGAGTTTTCTTGATTTTTTGAAATACACACACACACCCATATAGACCCTTTTTTGGTAATATCATTGAGATCACCAAATTATTCTTAAATTATTTTTTCTAACTTTGTTTTCCAGGTCACTTGTTTTGTGATGAGATACCTTATATATTCTTTTAGCTTTATAGTCTTTTGGATTTGTTTTTAAAATTTCTTGATGTTGCATAAATTCACGAGCTCTTCCTCCATCCATCCCAATTTTCAGGGAGGTTTTTCTCCAGGTAGTGTTTCGTTCCTCTTGTTCCAAGCCATTAATTTGCTTCCCAGTTCTTTTTTTACATAGTTCTCCTTTCTTTTCCCATGTTTTCTTTCTAGTGCCCTCATTTCAAAGAATGTTTTAGCTTTTTTTTTTTTAATTCTTTTGTTCTGTGTGTCTCTAGAAATAATGGTTGAATGAAACAACACGCTCAAACGGCATTTTTCTTCAGGCTTTGCTTCCACCGGGAGTCATTCTCTTCCCCTGGGTTGACTACATCGGCCAGCCCAACAGCGCTTCACAGCTGATTTCCTGACTCTGACTCACGTTGGAGCCTGGCCCCCCACACTTCCCAGCTCACGCTCCGTCCTCTTGGAGCTTCTGCCGGTTTTCTAAAGAAAGTAAGGGGTATGTGTTCTTCTGAGGTGTCGCACGCATGCTCCGCGCTCCGGAGGGGAGGTCGGGGCGTGCCGGCTCCCTGCCTTCCTGGGGCTGGCCCTGCGCGCTGGTCCCCTGCAGCGAGGGCCGGTGGACTCAGCTGGACAGTTCCCCGAGCCGGGCCTGGGCCTTCCTTTGCAGGCTCCCCGCAAGGCTGGGCCGCTCCTCCCCCAGGAGGGCCGGCTCGGAGCCGTGCGGGGCACCACGGCTGCGGGGCCGAGTGCAGGGCTGCTCCGTGCGATGCCTCCGGGCCGCGCTCTGATCTCGGGCTACGCTGCACCGCCCGGAGGGCCGAGCCGCGCTCCCGCCTCCCCGCCCGCTGGTCCCGGGTGAGAGCCACCAAGTGAAAGATAAGGACGGCGGCGCGTGGGGGAGGGTAACTGCTCCCGGGCGCTCCGGCCAAGAAGACCCCTCCCCCTCTCCACTTGCGGGAGCCGCTCCCGGCTAAGGCCTCGCCCGCGTCACGAGCCGTCGGCACTCAGAGGGACAACCGAGAGCTTTAAAGGAAAAAGCGAGCCCCGCCCCGGGGGCCGGCCCGTACAGGGCCTACATCCGCGGAGGGGCCCGGGGGGAACCGCTGGGCCGGCTCCAGCTGGCGACCCGGGCTGGGGTGGGGGCGGGGTCACCTGGAGATCCAGCTCCCAGGGCCCAGCCGCCCACACGTGACTAACGCCCCCGGGAGGGGCGCATCGCGCCTGCGCAGGATGCCCGCTCTTCCCCTCCCCCGCTCGCAGTGTCCTGACTCTTCCCGGCCTCTCTCGCGATAACTCTCGCCTTCAGACGCGGCGCCGGCCGCTGCCCTCACCTAAGGTCTCGCGATGCTCGCGGGAGGGTCCGCGGCCAACATGGCGGACGGTAAGGCGCCCACCGGCCCGGGTGGGGCGGGGCCGCTCTGGGCCGGTTCAGTTCGAGCTTGAGCTCCTGGAGGGAACGCGGAGCGCCGGGGGAGGGGGCCGGAAGGGGCGGGGGGGCTCCCGTTCCCATGGCAACGCCGCCCCCACCCCACCCCCACTCCCAGCCGAGGCGCGCGAGCGTGACTGTGCGAGCGAGCGGGACGGGAGCCGGGCGGGGTCCGTGTGTGCGCGAGCGGGACTGAGTGTGACGGGGTGTAAGTGTGCACGAGCGGGGCAGTGAGTGTGTCGGGGTGACAGGGTGAATGTACATGTGTGAGCGTGAGTGTGCACAAGCGGGACTGAGTGTGAGCATGTTAGTGTGAGATCTGAGTGCACAAGTGTGACAGTGAGTGTGTCAGGGTGACAGTGTGAGCCTGGCTCTGTGTGTCGCTGAGTGTGGCAGGGGGTGTGAGGGGCTGCCCGAGGGGAGGGCACGGGGCTGGACTCTTTACAAACGGGGTCTCCTTTGAGTCTGGAGAGTCTGTCAGTTTCTCAATGTGAGCATTTCAGAGAGAGGTGTGCGCATGCGCGCAGGCAGACTGGTTGGGCCCGTCATCCATGCCCCCTCCCCCCCAATCCATTTCCCTTCCCTGAAACTCACCAGGGCGGATCCTGGGGAAATGAAACTGACCCCAGCGCTTGGGGAGGAGCCGCGGGTGCTGGGCAGTCCTGAATGGAGGGAGCCGCTGTCCCCTGCCCGCCCTCTGCCCGCTCCTAGTGTTCCTCCAGCCCGCCCCCTGCGCTCCCCTGCCTGCCTTCCCTCCAGGGAGGCAGGGGGAGCAGAGGCCCCGCAGCTTGTCCTTATCAGGTGCTGGGCCTTGGGGGGCCCTTGCTTCTCTGGGGTCAGATAGGCCGAGCTGAGCTCTCCCACTTTGACACCAACACCTTCCCCAGGCCAGACGGTGCCAGGTTGTTATCAGCTCCTCCTGCCCGCATCATCCTGGCAGCCTGCTCTGGATGCTCTCCACCTTTTCAGGGTCCTTCTAAAAGGTGGGGCCTCCAGATGGAGGCTACTGGGGGTGGGGCCTGGGCTCAGGAAGACTAAAATTCAGATGCCAGCCTCAGACCCTCCCTGGCTCTGCCGCGCTGGGCAGCACCTCTTTTCCTCAGTTTCTTCGCCTGTACAATGGGAATAATACTAGCACCCACTTCTGAGGGTGGAGAGGATCCTCCCAGAGGCATGGGGGGGGGGGCCTGGCATGGTGTAGGTGCAGGAAGGGGAGGCCTGAGCCAGGCAGCTCTGGGCCTCGTGCCTGTGTGGCAGAGCTTTCCGGGCTGCTCTAAGTGTCGGCATTAAAGGCCCCCAGTGACCTTCTCGGGGACTCTTTTCTGGTCAGGCTTTCCCCTTCCTGGATGGCTGATACCTCATGAGTGCTGACTTGGATCTTGTCCCTTGTGAAGAGCCAATGAAATGCTGTTTATAAAGTGCTTGCTTCAAATGGTGCTTGACACATGGTAGGTGCTGTGTAAATCACACACAGTAGGGTCTTTTTAGAGCTGGAAGTGTCCTCAGAAATCATCTCCTAGTTCAGCTCCCTCAGTTTGCAGATGAGGAAACTGAGGCCCAGGGAGATCAGTGTTCTCAGGGTCACCCATGTGGCGATGAGTAGAGCCAGGATTCTCACCCAGGATCTCTGGTGTCAGAGTTCTGTGTTCTGGTCTGAGAAAGACAAGTGCCATTTGCGCCCTCTCCTACTGACTTCTCTCTCCTGCCACTAGTGCCCAAGTCTGTAGGTGGTGCAGACTGATTGAATGGAGGAATGAGAAAATACTTCCGGTAAAGCCTCTGGGAGTTGCCAGCCTTGTGGGGAGAACCCTTTCACCCTCACCACATCCAAAGAGAATTGGTCGTGTAAACCAGGCCCAGGGCAGTCCTCAGAAGGATGTGTCATTTCAGTAATTGAATCATTTGATGGTGCGAGGGCTTTGGTGGCCAGAACTGTCTTTCCCTGGTGGCCCAGAGGGCTCTGCACACCCTCAGAGCACGGTGGTGCTTTAGCTAGATTGCTTGTCGGGGATCCCTTGGAGCTTGGTCTGAGAAGCATGGGCAGTATGTGAGTGACCAGATTGGGCAGCGCCTGTCTCTGTGCTTCTGACTTGCCTTCAGAGCTGAGCAGGGAGCTTTAACCTGAAGCAGCAGAGAGACTGAAAGCAGAAAGGACCCCCACTTCCTTCCGAAGGCCCTGAGTTGAAGCCTTGGCACTGGGGACCTGGACAGGGACAGAGAGCCAGAGGGGAGGAGGGCACTGCCCTGGGGCAGTGTGTTCCATTCAGCTCCACCTGTTTTGTGCCGGGTGTTGTGCTGCCACTCAGGGTGCTGCATTCTCCTGGATCACGCTCACAGAAAAGCAAATACAAAGTCCACGTGAAACGAGTGGGGTTTTTGTGGGGGAGGTTCTGATGGCGTGGGTCCTGGGAAGCTCTCTTAGAAGGCGGCGTGAGGTGAGGAGGGAAGGCTTATCGGGGGGGGCCCTGCAGAGGTGCTGCTGGGGTCACACAGCTAGTAAGTGTTGATCCTTGATCTAAAGATTCCAAGTCTAACTCTCTGTTTGCCACCTTGCTGCCCAGGTGTATGGGTGTAGGCTCAAGGGAGTCTAGATTAAGGCACTGGCATCTGTATGTTGAAGTACCTCAGTGTGAGGGCAGGAGATGGGGAGGATTGAGAACCAGGCACTGAACTCATTGAGGGAAGGCAGAGAATGCCCAGATAGCCACTGATACTTGGGGTGGGCAGTGCATTTGCATGTGATGACATGTTGTTTCATCAATGTGAATGTCTGGTATGTTCAGACCAGGGAGTGGGGGGGAAGGGCATGGTATGAGATGTGGGGTGTTGGCAAGGAGCTGTGTCTCAGTGAAACTAGAAGATGGAAGAAGAGAGACAGAGGAGAAGCAGAAAGGAAGTTAGTTATGGAGCAGGCATTGCAGAGGGCACAGAGGCGGAGGCTGGCAGCTTAGTGCATGGGAGAGGCAGGGGTGAGGTGGCTAGACCTGAGGACAGGGAGCAGGATTTGTACCTCAGCCGCTGGGCATTCAGGATCCCATTTGTATGGAGTGCATGCATGGGGATGGTGGGATGCCAACCGCTGAGCCCTGAGTCTAGGCAGAGGAACAGCGTTGAGGATCCTCCTGACAGATGGAGGCATCCTGTGTGACCCAGGGAGGCTCCCCACCGTAGCAGAGGTGCAGGAGTCTGGCCGGAGCCAGGCAGACCTTCTTGTTGTGGAGAAGGAAGAAGTCTGGTCCACAGGGTTCTCGGCAATGGAAAAGGTGCATCCTCTCCACTGGAGGGGTGGGGGTGGAGCAGCTTTCGGGCTGTTTTCCTTGATGCTCTGGGCCTCCTTGTGTCAGTGATTCCCCTGCTTCTGTTCTCTTCGCTTGGTACTGGTGGCCTGCCAGTCTGCCCACGCTCCCCTGGCTCTGTCCCTTTTGTCCATCCGTAGGCTCTTCCCCAATTGGGGGTGCCCAAAGATGCTGTTAGAAACGTCCCTCTGCCCTGGACTTCTCGGTGTGGGCCTCGGCCTCATTGTGTTACTGCTGTGTCGAAGCCTTGGCTGTCTGCTTAGGGGGATGCTAGTGGCTGGGCCAACCCACAGCCCCCCCGCTGGGCCTCAGGGTGCTTGGGCTCCCCTGGGCCCCTCCTTCCCGTGTTTGCCGATCTGATGGGAGTAAAGCGGAAATCCAGAGACTTTTAATTTGCGTTTTTCTTTATTGGTGATCTGGAGCATTTCTGTGTGGTCGTTGACAGTTTGCCTTTCTTCACCTGAGAAGGAGCGGTGGTCAGAGAAGTAGGAGAAGGACTAGGAGAAAAGGAAGAATGGAGGAGAGCTATAGTGAGGCCTTTGAGGCTTGCTGTTCATGCTGTTCCTATCCTTTGACCATTTATCTGTTGGGGAATGGCCCTTGTTCTTATTTATTTGTTTCAATGAGAAACAGACAGCCCACTCCCCACTTGTGGACAGCTTGACTTTTTAGCAGGTTTTTCCTGATGTGAATCCTAAATTTGCCTCTCCACATGCTTCCAATTGCTCTTGATTCTCCTGGGGGTGGTAGTGAGGGTGTCAGACAGAGCCAGTCAAGTCCCTTCTCCACATGACCACCTTTTAGGGCTTGAAGATAGCTCTCCAGGCCCCTCCTCCCAACCCCCCATCATTCCTGGCCTCACGGATGACCATTTACCACCCTGGTGGCCTCCCACGATTGTACAGCATGGCATCGCCTTTTCTAAATATGATGTTCAGACCTGAACCCAGTCCCCTGACTGTAGTGTTAGCAGGGTAGAGGAAGGAGACAGAGAAGGAAGGCTTCCCTCTCTTGCTGACAGAACCTGGGAATATGACTTCCTCCTTTCCCGCTCGGCTGGGCTCTCCTGCTCCCTCCTACTCCAACATCTTTGCACTGTTAGCACCCCCTGTGCTAACAGCAATACAGGGGCCTCCTCCCTCCGTTCCTGCCTCCTTCCCCCCGCTTTGGGCTCCTCTACGAAGTTCTCGGAGCTTGTGTTGGGCACTTGATTCTCTTGTGACAGCTGGTGTGCAGGCATGGGTCAGGATGGTGTTGTTGGCTTTGGCGTCCACCCCTTCTCCTTGATCCTCGCCCTCTCATTCTCCCCAGACAGTGCTGATCAGGAGCCCTGGAGCTGCGTTTCCATGCTTGGAATGCAAGCTCTTGGCCCTGTCATTTCCTGTGCTTTTTCTCTTTGGTGCTTACTGCCTTTGCTCAGCATCTGCCTCTTCCCTTTTCTCCCTTGGAGAAGCTTCCAGCCTTTCTCAGTCTTATTTCAGCGTGTTTCTCACCTGTGCGTGTCCAAGCATGTGTTGGTTTTCTTGGGAGTTCCTCTCCCTCTCTGTTGGCGGTGATATGGAGTCGTGTTCAGGGGGACTTTTTTGCAGGTGTGTGTGAGCGGTATGTGCTTGTGAGCCGAGCAGGGCCTCGTTGCTGGAGAGCACCGGACCCAGGGGCGGGAAGACACGGCTGAATTTGGATCCTGCACCGAATGGCCCTGGGATAGTTGCCTTTACCTCCTAGGCTCAGGTCTCTTAGCGGTGGAATGGGAAAATGGCGTCTGTGTCAGGGCTTGTTGGGTGGATGAGCGGTGTCGGGCTTGGGCTTCGTGTTCATGTTCTCCGCTGTGCTTTTTTGTTTGTTTCGTTCACCGTTTCCCAGTTCTGTGTTCATCGAGTTGGATTCCTGGTGTGGATAAGTGAGATCACAGATGGCTGCTGTTTGGCTTGCTCTGTGGAGGCCACATCTTTCTTCCAGTTTCCTCTGGAGCAAGAATAGCCAGCTTGATGCAGTTCATCCCTCCTGGAGTGGTTCACACTGGCTGCTCTTTGGACAAGGCTGTCACGCACTGAGCGTATCCCCTGGGAATGAGGCTTCGAGATGGCCCGAAAGCCGGGAGATCCTCAGCCCCAGATCTCCCTGCTTTTCTTGCTAGCCTGCCAGGACCCCTGCTGGGCGACCACAGTGTTTTTGTTTCCTGGGTCTTTATGGCCAAAGCTTCCCTTTCCAAGTGGCCAGCCTGCTGGGGGTGAGGCTCTCTGACCCGAGTTGGGCTCGCCCTTGGAGAGCATACTGGAGCTGATGTTGGGCACCTTTCTTAGAGTGATAGAAATCACAAGGCTCCTGCCATTCAGCACAGCATTGAGAAGTTTCTTTATAGTATAACATAATTTGGCCTTTATGTATAGATATGTATTTTTAAAAATTCATTTTCATTTTCAGTTCCAAATTTTCTCCCTTTCCCCCCCCTCCCCATTCTACATGCATAGAGTGATGCAGAACAAATTCTTGCATTAGACGTGTCTGAAAGGGAGGAGGGAGGGAGGAAGGGGGGGAGAGAAGTCTGTTAGCTCCCTCAGGAGGGGGCAGCTCGTTTCTGTGTAAGTCCTTTGGAATCCTAGTGGTTCCTTGTGTGGTTCAGACTTCGTAAGTCTTTCAGAGCTGCCAATCTTTGTAGTATTGTTATTGTAGACATGGTTCTTCTAGGTCTGCTTCCTTCACTTTGCTTTTAGTTGATACATGTCTTCCCAGGGGTTTTGGGGTCTTTATAAATTAACAAAAGTGTTGTGACCTTGTTCTAATTCTCATAAGCAATTGTGAACAGCCCGCTCTGTTCCCCATCCTATACCAAACCTTTTGTTCTCCAATTGACTTTTTCAAAACTTTAGCATCTCCCCCCATTTCTTTTCTGGCTGCTCAGAGCTGGAGCAGATTCTGGCACACTGATTTTGAATTTCTCATTGTTGGCAAGGCTCTTGCTCAGTGCTGGTCATGAAGGGAAATTGTGGAGCTCTGGAGGTTTTATATACAGGTTATCTTAATAGAACTTTCAAAGCACAGCATGGTGCCTGGCACCTAGAAGGCCCTCAGGACATGCTCACACCTGTTCCCCCTTTTGAAACCTGTACAAGAAAATCGTATTTAGGGAGCTCAGCAGATGTATAAAAGACAGTTGATAGAGTTTGGAAGGACTGTCTAATGTCATTCTAGATCAGAACCCTTTGCTCTGGGCAAATGGTTTTTACAGTGGTTTGATTTAGGTGATAGAAAGAGCTGAGCTGTTGTACTTTGGATACCCTGGAAGGGCCCTTGGTATGAGCCCCCGAGTCCCTCCTGGAATGTGACCCTTCTCACCTCCAGGAAGGGACAGAGGGAAACTCTGTGCTGTCCCAAGTATCTGGATTATTCATTCCCAGTAATGTTGACTTCTGTAGCTGATGTGGGACTAAGAGGGGTCCTTCACATAGTATGTGGAGGCATTTACAGATAGTGACTGTATAAAGTGAAGCTGTGGGACAGGATTTTTCTGGGAAGGTGCAAGAAAAGAAGTTTCATTTTTGCTAATTCCTGGAAGTCCCTGTGTCTGCAGAGACTCAGCTGATGAAAATCTTAGTAGAAAGAATTGGATTTTATTTGATATGTGCTGTGTGTGTGTTCGTGCGCACATACACATACATCCGTTGTGCTTCCTTGAAGCTGAGATACCAGTGGGTCCTGGTCCGTGAGTGGGTTTCTCTTAGCAGTGTTCTTAGCCAAACCCGAGCGTGGCCCGATGGCGTGTTAGAGAACAAGGGTATTTTAAAGCAAGGCACGTGCACCTGTGCAAGAGTCAGAGTGTGCACAGACATGTGCACATGTGGGAGTGTGTGTATACACATGTCTGTGTGTGTGGTGAGCACCCCAGAAGTGACATCAGCCCACAAGCTGCCCTTTTTCCTGCCCACCGGCCTGGCAGCCTCACTGTGCTCTTTGGTGCCCATTACAGAGGAGGTGGCCAAGTTGGAGAAACACCTGATGCTTCTGCGGCAGGAGTACGTGAAGTTGCAAAAGAGGCTGGCTGAGACTGAGCAGAGGTGTCGCCTTCTGGCCGCGCAGGCCCACCAGGAAGGTGGCAGTGACTGCTTTATCACACGTTTGCTGAGAATCGTAGCCGATCTCTACGAGCAGGAGCGGTACAGGTGAGTGCACCCATGCTGGCCGCTGCCCTATCCCTGTGATCGTTGCCACCACCCTGTCCAGAAAGCAGGTAAGGAGCAGACCTGTTGTGACCCAACACATTTTGCTTCCCTGTTCAGAAATCTGCACTGACTCCCTCTTGCTTCTATGAGAGATCTTGTGATGTTGACCTTTAGAGCCCCCAGCCTGGCTCCCACCTCCCTTTCTAGACAAGGCCAGCGTTTTTGGCTAGAAAGCTTTGCTGGCTGCTTTCTGCACTCTAGTCTGGCCCCCCTGCCTGTTCCTTTGTTCTTGAGGGATGCAGTCCTCTCAGGGCGCAGTGTAGGGGCTGCCTCCTACAGGGCTGCCCAGACCCTAAGTCATCCCACAGTGGCTTCTCAGGCACATCCCCCAGGAGAACTTAAGAGCCTTGAGTGCAGGGAGTGGTGCGTCTTGTCATTGTATCTCTAGTGCCCTGCATGTTATCTTGCTTATTCAGTAGATGCTTGCTTTATATTATTCAGCATAGATCTGCTCTCCAGGAGGGTCAGTAGAGGCAACTGGTGGTCCAGTGGGACAGAACACTGAATGAGGAGTCAGAAGAACTGAATTCAGGTCCTGCCTCAGATACTCACTAGCTTTCTGGTTCTGGGCAGTCATTTAACCTGTTTTCTCATCTGTGAGATGGGGGTGACAATAGCATGTTACCTGACCAGTTTACTGTGACTTTCAAATGAAATTGTGTATATCAAGTGCTTTGCAAATTTTGCTATATAAATGTGAGCTCTTATTATGTTGTTACAAGTAAATATGGGAGTGGGGGCGTCTTGGAGAATGTGAGGAGGATGAGAAAGGGCAAAGGGGAGGCTTGGGTCACGGGCTGGAAAACTTCCGAGGAGGGTGAGGTCCTGGAGGAGGTGGCACCTGCTGAAGGAATTGTCCGAATGGGGAGGTTGGAGCAGTGGCAGTGAGGAGAGGCCATTTCCGAAATGGGGAGAAGGGATCAGCAGAGGTTTGGAGATGGGGGCCAGCAGGAGAATGGAGAGCGGCTGGAGCCAAGAGTCTTGGACTGGGAGTCATGTGATAGTGTGAAAGGCGGCTGGACAGCAGGGTGAGAGCCACCCAAGAAAGGCCTTTGAGGAGCAGGACTGGGGTCCTCAGTAGTGCTAGAGTCGTGGCAAGGTTATGGTGTTGTCCTTCGTTCCTGGAGTGGAGCTCTGACTCTGGGGGATGGACCAGGGAAAGGAAGACGCAGGATTTCAGTGATTGTGTTGCAGAGGAGCTGGATTTATGAGCTATCCCAGGGAGAACCAGCTGGGCTTGGCAGCTCATTGATTCTGTGTCTCAGGTGAGGCAGAGGAAATGGGCCAGCTGGTCCCAAGTCCCAAAGGTGGGATGCTGAGAGGATCCTAAGCCACAGGCCCTGAAGGTCATTAGTCCAGTCCTCCTAGTTTATGTTAGACTGGTACCCAGAGGATGTCAGCAGACAGTCTTAGGAGGATGGGTGGACACTTGTAGTAAGCAGTCCCTGTATGCTTTTATCCAAGTCCCTGGTAAAAAGGGGAAAGGGCCAGACCCTGGAGACCTCTTCCAGAGTCTCACCATTAGTCAGTCCTGAATATGTCCAGCTCTCCTATTTATTGTGCCGTACAGGTCTCTCCCATCTTTTCCACCAGAAGAGCATGCAGGACTTTGTCAAGAATTTTGACAAAATACAGGTAAACTGCATGTATGACATTCTAGTCCTCTAAGAGTAAATGAGGTGAGGCTGGGGTGGGTGGCCCGGGCAGGCAGAGCGGGGCTGGGTTTCTGAGATCTCGGCTTCTCGTCCTGGTGTTCACCAGTCAGGTCTTTAATCGATTTGATTCAGGAATCTTGCAGATTCCATTCTCTTCTCCCCATCTTCTTTTCTTTTGAAAACTAGGGCAGCATTTGGCCTGCTCCAGCTCTGGGGCACCATTCTTCTCAGGCCTGCAGAGATCACTGGCCGTGGCTCAGCCCTCCCAGCAGCCACTGCTTCCAGTACCCAGGAATCTTGTTCTTTGGGGTACCTCATGCTCTTCCTCTCAATTCCCCACCAGCCATTTTGTTCTGTCCTTTTCTAGTCCAGAGGACTGGACCATATACAGATATGGACCGTGGAGGAGCCTACTGAGGGCAGAGCCGCTGAGCCTACCTTCTCTGCTCAGTGGTCCTGGCCCTGTCACCTGGAGCAGTGGGCCTTAAAAAACAGACAAGAGCACGGCCCTGCAGTCAGGAGGACCTGAGTTCAAATCTGGTCTCAGACACTCAGCACACTTACTGGCTGTGTGACCTTGGGCATGTCACTTAACCTCAATTGCCCTGCCTTCCTCCCTCCAAAAAGCCAAACGAGAAGCCCTTTCTCGTAACTGTGAGTCCTCAGGACATGACGCCTGCAGGACCCCTTAGTCTCCAAAGCCCTGTTGACTGGTGGTAGGGATTTCCATGGGTGGCTCCTTTTCTCCTAACCCGTCTGAGCACTCTCCCTTGTTTTCAGACTTCCATTCTTGAGCCTTTCCTTGTCAAGTTGTGGCCTGTGGGATCCTACACATCCTTCCCTTGAACTCTCTGAAATTTGTGACTCAGACCTGTCTCCAGTCTCTCCCTACTCCAGTGCGTCCTCAGTTCAGCCGCCAAAGTGATCTTCCTATACACTCTAATGAGTAAACTCCATAGGCGCCCTCTCACCTCCAGGGTCAGGTGTCTGGCATTCAAAGGCCCTTCCCGGCCCCTTCTCCCTAGTTTTCTCATCCCTCACTCCTTGACACATCCTCTTTGGCCCCCTTGCTGTTCCCCCAATAGGAGCCTCTGTCTCTTGCCGTTAGACGTTTTCTCTGGCCATCCCCGTGCCTCATCTGCACCTCTGGGCTTCCCCGGGTTCCTCTAAGTTCCAGTGAAGGCCCAGCTTCTGCAGGCGGCCTTTGCCAGCCCTTCCTTATGTCCAGTCTCTTCCCTCTCTGTTTCTGACTTTTTCCTGTATACATTTTGTTTGTACCCACTTGTTGGATTTTCGTCTCCCCTGTGAGATCGTGAGCTCCTTTCTTTGTGTCCCCAGTGCTGCGCGCTGTGCCTGGCACACAGTAGGTCCTTAAAACATATTTAATGACCAACCGACTGCCTGACTGACCTGTGCCAGGCTTAAGGTTTATTCCCTAAATGCATCTAGATCTTGTTTCTGTCCAGACGCTCCATAGTGTACATCAGGGAGAACAGTTGCAGACTCGCGTGAACTGCTTCTTTCTGGATGCTTGTGAGGTGGCATCTCTGGATCGGGGCCAGAACATTCCTGGGTGAGCCCTCGTTCTGTAGGCTGGGGGCTTCTAGCCACATTTTTGTGCAGAGCAGGACCCTCTGAGCATTGGCGCTGGCTGTCCCCCAGCCTGGCAGCGCCTACTGTGTGCTGGCACTGTGCTGAATGCATGTGAAGAAGCCCAGGCAGGCAGGGGTTTGGGGACCTGCCAGCATCACCAGCCGGTCTGAAGCTGGCTTCGAATCAGGCCCTTCTGGCCTCCTGGCCTGGCTCCCTGGGTCCTCTGGTGCTGCCTGGCTGCATCCATCTAGGTTTTCACTAACCTAAAATATTTCCCAGCATGGAAATTTCG
The DNA here is from genome assembly GCA_028627135.1 of Pseudochirops cupreus. Taxonomy (NCBI): domain Eukaryota; kingdom Metazoa; phylum Chordata; class Mammalia; order Diprotodontia; family Pseudocheiridae; genus Pseudochirops; species Pseudochirops cupreus. The sequence continues at coordinate 1,417,556 of CM053580.1, read as the reverse complement.
GTTATGGAAAAGACAGTAGCTGCTGCCGTGTCTTTAGAAGAGAGCGCTCACCCCATACTTGTCCAGTGAGCGATGCTGCTGTCTTAGAATCATGCTTCTGAGGCTTCTCCTGGGCTTGCCCCCAGACCGATGGCCTCAGCAGGAGGGGCAGTGAAGCCCAGTCGGCCCGGGCTCTCCCATTCCCATGTGCTGATAGGCTTGCGTCGCCGCTAGTCTTAGGCATCCTATGGTGCAGTGCCCAGAGTGTGGTGACCCTGGGCAAGTCGCTGAGCCTCCGTTTTCTTATCTGTGAAATGGGCATCAGTGTAATGCCTCCCTCCCGGGGTTGTGAATACCACGCAAGCTAACCCTCCAGTGCCCTTCAAATGCAAGCCATTGTTACTATTGGTTGTGACCTCCATCTTGAGGAGGTGAGGCTGGCTTGGCCCGGCCAGCAGTTGTCCTGAGAAGGGTCCTCCGAGCTCCTCCTGAGTGAGTGTGTGGGAGCCCACAAAGGTGAGGGAGGTGGGGCTGCTGTGGGGTGGGCGCTTCGGCTTAGGACGAGATCAGAAGCCAGCTGGCAGAGGGTTAGGTTAGAGGAAGGAGTGACGGGAGAGGGGACAGGCAGTAGGTCAAGGCACCTTTTTCAAGGGGTTTGCTCCTTTGCAGAAAGGTAGCAGAGCTGGGAGATGATGTGCAGAGGGGACGGAAGGCTTTTCTTTTTCTAAAAACTGATTTATTTACTTTTGGTTTACAACATTCAGTTCCACAATCCTTTGAGTTCCAGAGTTTCTCCTCTCCCTCTCCTTCCCCCTCCCCCCATGGTGGCATGCAATTCAGCATAGGCTCTGCAAATACCTTCGCATTAAACACTAGTCATATTGTAAAGAAGGGTTGTAACCAATGGAGTGAACAACGAGAAAGAAGGAACAAAACACAAAAGAGAGAAAGCAAGGAGTTTGCTTCAATCTGCACTCAGACTCTCTAGTTCTTCCTCTGGGTGTGGATACCCCTCTCCATCATGAGATTTTTGGAGCTGACTCGTAGCCCTGCATTGCTGAGAAGCGCCCAGTCTGTCCAGGCTGGGCGTCACACACACGTTGTGTCTGTGATTGTGTACAGTGTTCTCCTGGTGCTGCTCCCCTCACTCAGCATCGGTTTCTATGAATCTCTCCAGGTTGTTATGAAGTCTGTCTGCTCCTCATTTCTTATAGCACAATAGTATTCCATTACATTCATATACCACAGCTTGTTCACCCATTCCCCAGTGGATGGGCATCCCCTTGATTTCTAGTTCTTTACCATCACAAAAAGAGCTGCTATAAATGTTTTTGTACATATGTGTCCTTTTCCCACTTCTCTGATCTCTTTGGAATACAGCCCTAGAAGTGGTATTACTGGGTCAAAGGGTATGCACATTTGTAGCCCTTTGGGCATAGTTCCAGATTGCTCTCCAGAATGGTTGAATCAGTTCACAACTCCACCAACAATGCATTAGTGTTCCAATTTTTCCACATCTATCCAGCATTTGTCATTTTCCTGTTTTGTCATCTTAGCCAATCTTGCTGGGGAGATGTGGTACCTCAGAGTTGTTTTGATTTGCATTTCTCTAATCAATACTGGTTTAGAGCATTTTTTCATATGCTTATAGATATCTTTAATTTCTTCCTCTGAAAACTGCCTGTTCATATCCTTTGACCATTTATCAGTTGGGGAGTGGCTTGTATTCTTATAGATTTGACTCAATTCTCTATATATTTTAGAAATGAGGCCTTTATCAGAGACACTGGTTGTAAAAGTTCTTTCCCAATTTTCCACTGGAGGGAAGGCTTTTCTAAGGGTAGGTGTGCTTGAAGGCAGTAGGGAAGGAATCAGTAGATTTGGAGAGGCCACGATGGAGGTGTCTGTCTGCTGGAGGGGCTGGGATCAAGTGGAGGATGGCCTTGGCCACCTCTTTGTCAGAGCCTGGGGGAAGCGAGAGTGGGAGGTGAGGGAAGGGGTCCTAGGTAAAGGGAATGGGAGCACAGCCAGCTCATGACCAGTGGCCTCGATTTTCTGGCCCTGAGCTGAGAGGGAGGCGTGTGGGAGGCCTGAGAAGGGGAGAGCAGGGCTGGAACCCCCACTCTAACTCTGTGGGGAGGGAGATAGAGGATCATTTTGAGAAAAACAAAGACTCAGTTGGGACTCAGTAACATAAATGTGTCTTGTATCCACCCGGTCCAGGGGTCAGACTAAGCTTTGTTCAGCAGCTGGTGAGAAAGAGGGGTCGGGGGATGGGGCAGGGGACCAGGAGATCAGGGAGGGCATCAGGATGGTTCCGGATAGAGAGGGAGACCAAGCCAAGTAGGGGGACAGAGGAGCCTTGGGGCAGAGCTGTTAGTGACAAGGACTGGTCTCTTTGGATGGAGGAGGAGGGGGGACCACCGGTGATGGTGCTTATGGTGGCTGAGGACAGGCCCTCATGGGCCTAGAGGAGGAGGGACCACTGGTGATGGTACCCACAGTAGCTGAGGACAGGCCCCCATGGGCCAGGAGGAGGGGGGACCCCTGCTGATGGTGCCCACGGTGGCCAAGGATGGGCCTCCATGGGCCGAGAATAGGAGGGGGGACCACTGGTGATGGTGCCCACAGTGGCTGAGGACAGGCCCCCATGGGCCAGGAGGAGGGGGAACCACCAGTGATGGTGGCCAAGGACGAGCCCCCATGGACGAGGAGGAGGAGGGACCGCCAATGATGGTGCCCATGGTGGCCAAGGACGGGCCCCCATGGGCCTGGAGAACTTTCTCAGTGAGGAGGGTTCTCCTTGAGGAAGCTAGAGATTGGAGACCAGGCATTGTGCAGTCAGCAAGGGAGATGGGAAAGGAACAAGCCTTTCTCTGGTGTCTGCTCCATGTCAGGCTCTGGGCTCAGTACTTTATACTTAGTGTCTCCGTTGGGTTCTCACAGCAACCCTATGAGGGAGGTGCTGTTACTGTCTCATTTGACATGTGAGGAAACCAAGGCAGACAGAGACTCGGTGAATTTGTCTAGGATCACACATGAAGTAAATGTCCAAGGCTGGACTTGGACTTAGGCCTTCCCTGGGCACTGTGCCACCAGCTGCAAGCAGAGCATCTGTGGCTATCCCCACTGGCAGGATTGGTTGTCAAGTGAACGCAGGAGAGAGATTGAGGCTGAAGGCAGCTTTAAGAAGAGGGTGGAAGGTCCCATGGGCCAGTGGGAGGGGAAGGCTGGGTTGGGTAAAGATGAGGGTACATGGAGTAGGGGGCAGGCTCCCCCCAGGGGCAGCAGAGATGGTTGGAGTGAGCAGAGCTGGGGGAGCCTGGTCTTCACTGAGAGGAGGCCCTTCCTTCTCTCCTTCAGCAGCCCCAAGTCCTCCTTCAGCACTTGGCTGCTGGACAGAGCACGGGACAGCCAAGCCAGTGTCTTTTGGGGAGTTGTCCTTCAGATGCAGTCTTGTCACTGTTCTGCTCTCCCAGCTTCTGTGGCTCTCTGCAACTTCCTGACGGATGTGCAGGCTCCTCTCCAGGCCCCCACCTCTCCAACCTGGAAGGCTGGTCCTGGGCATGTCCTGGGCGTTAGTGCCCCCCGCCCCTGCCCCTATTCCTCTCTATTACATTTTTTTTTCTTATGACTCACCATTTCCTTTATTTGTACAAAATAGTGAATAATCATACCCTGGCTGAGAAAAAAGGGTGGTTTTAGCTTTAAACAAGTCCTTCTGTCCTGAAGCATCTATTTTGAAGGCTTGGGACTAGCAGCTTTAGTCCCAGCATCTTTGGATTTGGACTCGGCAGGCTTAGCGGCCTTAGAATCAGACTTGGCAGCCTTGGAATCAGACCTGGCAACCTTGGGGTCAGACTTGGCAGCCTTAGCATCAGATTTGGTGGCCTTGGGGCCAAATTTGGTAGCTTTGGGATTAGATTTACTGACCTTGGTGGCAGCCTTGGTGCCCTTGGGGTCAGTGGTTCTGGCAGCCTTAGAGTCAAGCTTCATGATCCTGGAGCCTGGATGTTTGATGCTGATCCTAGGATCGGGACACTTGGTAGCCATCTTGTGGCCAGCATGCTGGGCGCTGGCTTTGGGGATCTTGGGCCTGAGGAACTTGGCTTTGGAGGCCTTGGTGCCTGGGCCTTGATGGCTTTGGCATTGTTGGCCTGCATCTTCTTCAGCCCCTTCTTGTTGTGTTTCTTGGCAATGTGCATGTTTCTCAGAAACTTGGGGTCATCCCCTTTCAGAGACTCGTATCTCTGTGACCTAGGTTTCTTGACGCCATTTCTGTGCCATTTTTGTGACTGGTTGTGTCTGGTACGGTTCTTAGCCTTAGCCATCTTTACACTGCAGCCTGCGCTAACAGGCACTTCACCAACCGGAAGAGGCCAAAGGGAAAGAGAGAAAGAAGCCATTACGTTGTAAAAATCTAAATTAAACTAATTTTTTCCAATGTTCAGAAATCTCGTTCTCCATCACCTGTCCCTGGCTCATTAGGAGGGAGAGAGAAGCCTTGTACCAGATATGCAGTCAGGCAGTGTCACCCGCTACATTAGTTATGTCCCCAACAGACTGAAAGCTGAACCTGGGGCACCCTTGGGGAGGGCTCTTGGGGAAGGTCGGGGGAGGGCTCTTGGGGAAGGTCGGGGCAGGCTTGGCGTCTTTGTTCTCCCTTGGGTTGGGTATTGAGCCCCCTCTCAACCCCAGGGGTTGACCCCAAGAGATCAGACGTGAGCTTGAAAGGGAATGGCTTTCTCCGATTGAAATGCTGAGGAATTTCCCAAGAGCTAAAATTGCCAACCAAGAAGTCGGGAAGCCTGGCCTCTAGAAGGCTGTTGTGCTGCGTGGCCAAGGGCACAGTTGCTTCCCTCTCGGACTCATTTTTGTCCTCTTTAAAATGAAAGCATTGGATGAAATTATTTTTAGCCGCGATTCTTACCCTAATTCCAGTTCTAAAATTATATCATTATAAGCTATTTCTTTCCTACTAAAATGTTTATTTGAAAAACTATATGAGTCCTTAATTGAAACAAGACAAAACATTACAACCGTCCCAACATCCAGGGTTAAAAAAGGAAAAGATTTAAATTATTGTTTATATTTTTCAAGATTTCCACATTCCTTCTTCAGACAATAAACTCAATCCTCCGTTCTCACTTTGGAGTATTAAGCAGCTCATTGCTAATGTTAGCCAATACTGAATTAAAAACGATCTTTGTTGTTTTCTAATCTCCGCACTTGTGAACTCACGGAGGCAGCCACGGCCCTGACGGGAGCAGCCCTGCTGCGCGCCTCTGGTCATCGCAGGGGTTTTAAAAGCAGCTCAGGGACCCATTTGTGTTGGCGTAAAGGTGGCAAAATGAAGACATGACAGGAAGAATGTGTCTGAATTACTGGGATTCAAGGACTTGTCCTTTTCCTGAAAGTTGATAATAGAATGTGACTCCGATAGAGTCCCCTGTTTGGGGTCTTCAGGAACTCTGGTTCTCAGACTACTTTCCCTCATGTCCCGTCACACAGAACAGTAGTTTCTACCCTTTGGGAGGGTTAAGTACCCTCTCCTGGCCTGGTTTATGGGGGGCCGTGCTGCTAAAAGGTATCTAGAAAGCAGTACTTGTGAATTTGCGGGCCAGGGTTGGGTGGAGCACTGCTGTGATCTCAATTGGGTTGGTTTGCGAAGAACAGGGCATGCTTTCTGCAGCAGACTTCTTAAGGTGCTCCCTTTGGGAGAGTGAGCCTGAAGGAGTGATGCCAAACTCTGGGAGAGAGAGAGCAGTAGAAGGAAGCTGGAGTCTGGGCCCTGCCCACATTGTGGCAGCTCCTTTGGCATGAGGCTCTCGTGAAGGTCACGTGTCTCTCTGGACACAGAGCTTCTGGTGACATGGCTGGCTCTGGCCCCGTTTGGGCCACCTCAGTGCCTTGAGGAATGGAAATGGTGGGGTGCTCCTAGGCCTTCTCACAGCGGCACCTGCGGAAGCCGAGTGCTCTATGCTTTTATCCACCTGGGTATTTGGGCCAGCTCCCTTCCTTGATTTTTTGTTTTTTGTTCTGGACCTGTGATTTCCTTGGTTGAAACTCTCTCTACACAGGTACAGATGGCAGACCATTTGTCAGTTACCTTGAGAGAGGTGCCCTGGGCACCCAGAGGTAAATTGTCTGTGGACTCAGGGCAGAAAAGTCAGGCCCTGACCCAAGCCTTGTTCTCCCTGATCCCAGGACCAGGCCTGCGCTCCTTGTGTATCACTGCCATTGCTCATAGACTCCTAGACCCAGGCTTAGATGAAAGCCTGCCTAGATGGAGAGTAGCAGTCCTGTCTCAGGGCATCTGCATGGCTGTGTCCGTAGAGTCCTCTTAGCCTTGCCTTGAGAGCCCCTGACTTTCTCCTCCTAACTTCTCACCAGTGATTCATCTTATACTGTATGAAGCTATTGGGGGGGGGAGGATATGATGTAATTTCAAGGTTTAATGTGAATCTGTCTGTTAGGAGCATCCTTGTAGAAGACATTATCAAAGTGGCACATCTTCTGTGGCCTGGACTGGGCATGAAGTTAGACTTAAGCAATAAATGAGGTCCAGTAAAATTTTAAAAGAGAATTTTCATAGAACAAGGGATCTGGCCTTGTCGGCCCCATGTTTTCTCTATTTCAGACATATTTATTTTAATCAAGCTGTGGCTTCTCAAAGCCTGCCCACTGGGGGCGGAGCCAAGATGGCGGCGTAGCAGCGGCAACATATCGCAGCTCTCACATAGCCACCCCAAAATACCCATAAAATAGGACTCTAAACCAATCCTAGAACTCCAAAATGCACACAAAGATACTTCCCACTAAAGTC
>CM053580.1:1301311-1410251 GCA_028627135.1 Pseudochirops cupreus | reverse complement strand
CTGATATGGTTCCTCGTAGCCGAGCTGACTTTAGTGGGAAGTATCTTTGTGTGCGTTTTGGAGTTCCAGGATTGGTTTAGAGTCCTATTTTATGGGTATTTTGGGGTGGCTATGTGAGAGCTGCGATATGTTGCTGCTTCTACGCCACCATCTTGGCTCCGCCCCCCAAAAATGGACCTAATTAAAAGAAACTGGGAAACCATATTTTGCTGAAATGTGCCATAGACCGAGAATTAATGTCAATACCAAACATATGAGCACCAAATGTCATAGCATCTAAATTTCTTAAAGGAAAAGTTAAATGAGTTACAGGAAGAAATAGTAAAACTCTAAGGTGGTGGAGGGGAGATTTGATTGACCCCTTTCAGACCTAGATAAATCTAAAAAAAGAAATGGAAGACCTGAATATAATTTTAGAAAAATTAGATATAATAGACATCTGGATAATATTTAACGGAAATAGAAACATGAATACAGATTTCTCAGCTGTGGATGGTATCTTCACAAAAAGTTGACCATGCAGTAAGACATAAAATTACAAATTCAGAAAACCAGAAATTGCAAATATCTTTTACAGACCATAGTACAATAAAATTATATTTAATAAAGCACCTTTGAAGCAAAGATTAAAAATTATTTGGAAACTAATCCTAGAGAATGGGCGGGTCAATTAACAATCATAGAAACAATTGATATTTCATTAAAATTAATAACAATAGAGACAACATATCAAAATTCTGTGTTGCAGACAAAGCAGTACTTTAGAGAAAATTTATGTGTTTAAACATTTTTATCAATGAAAGAGAAAGTATGGATTTCTACTTGAGCACCCCTATTATATGAGATAATGTTCCTCATCTTCCCTTCCTTTTCCCCTTCTCCAGGAAAGGTATTACTCTTCCCCTCCCTTCTCATTTTTCTTTCAAGGTCATTGGGACACAGAACCACTCCCAGACCTCTGACATATAGTCCTGAAAGGATAAATGTATCATCTACCCTTATTAGAATGTGTACTCTTTATCTTTCTTCAGTCTTTTGTGACTGCTCACTCATGGTTGTCTTTTTATGCTTCTCTTGACTCCTAGATTTGTATGTTAAAGTTTCTAGGCTGATTTTTTCATCAGGAAAGAAAAAAGAAACTTTTATCAAAGAAAGAGACAGAGACCTGGGGGACATTCATGCAAAATGGAGATGGAAGGGAATTCATGATGATTATGCAAAAGAGGCTGAGAAGTGGTCAGGTAGGTAGGAGCAGAACCAGGTTTGTGAAAAGAAGCCTCATGGTGAGATGGAGAAAGAACTAACTGTGCCTGAACACTCAGCTTTCCTTAGACACCAGCAGCTGAGTAGCCCCCAGCAAGCTGCTTCATGGAGTTCCCTCATTTGTAAAATGAAGGCATTGGAACTGTTACCTGTAAGGTCTCTTCTCACTTTAACCTACCATCCTATGAAAACCCAGGGAGAGGAACCAGAGGCAGAGGGGTGATCAATAGTGTCCAGTGCTCTAGAGAGGTCAAGGTCAAGAAGGAAGAGAACTGAGAAAACGTCATCTATTTTAGCAAAAAAAGACCCCCACTGGGGACTTTGGAGAGCAGGTTCAGACAAGTGATGATGTCAGAAGACAGATTACAAGGGGCCCAGAAGTATGTGGGAGGAGGCACATTATGAACAAGTGTAAAAATGTGTTACTGTGAGTTTGGCTATGGAAAGGAGGTGAAATAGGGAATAGAGCTTATGATAGGGTCACATATTAAAGATGGAAGAGATCTGAGCATGTATGTAGGTGGCAGGTAAGGCAGCAGTGGATGTGGAGAAGTGGAAAATTAGTGAGAGAAAAGATGTTGGAAGGAGCAGACTCTGAGAGGAAATGAGAGTAGTGGGAACCTATCTGGCCTTGGCAAGGAACGGGACCGACATTCTTCAGACTGGAGCAAAGGGGAGGAGGAAGGCAGCTGATGCTGAGGAGGCACATAGCTAAGACTTGGAGGTCTTGTTTCATTTGATACGCACAGCACTCCTGGGAGGCAGGTGCTCTTATCCCCATGCTACAGATGAGGACATTGAGGTCAAGGGCTTGCCCAAGTCACACAGCTAGCACCGATCTGAGGCAGGATTGGAACCTTGATCTCTCTCACCTCAGTTCTGTCCATTGTGCCAAGGAACTATCTCTTTGTAAGGTTGTTGCTATGCCCCTCAAACACTGTTTTCCCCAAAGTCCTGTTTCAGTAGAAACGGTGTCCTCAGGTCCCTGGGCTGGCTGCAGGCAAGCCTGTGGCTGCCTCTTTGGACCTGTCTGGGCTGGGAAAATTCAATCTTGCCTCCTTGGATTTCTTAGTCCTTCTTTGTCTTATTGTTCTTTCTTCATTCTTGCTAGAAATGGAGTTCTTATGAGACAGCTGGGCTACTCTGAGCCTGCTCCCATGGCCATCTTGGGAAGATCCCCCTCATGTCCTCTGAACACTTGGAGGACACCAAAGGAACCTTTGAGCTGTCCATGAGCTATCCTTGCTCTTGCGATATGACTAGGCCCTTTGATCCTTTACCTGGCTTCTCTTTCCTAAGTCTTTGCTTATGAATGGGTCTCATACACATTTGAACCTACCACATGGCTCTAACCGAGGGCCCTTTGGATGATGCTCAACTCTAGTTCTTCAGAGACTAGATTGCATACAGCTAGTGCCTGTGGTGCCCACACCCTTCTTGTAGGCTTCCCAGAAGGGCTACTTTAGACTTATGGTATCCACTTAAAGTGATACTTCATGATCCCCTACCAGGTACTTACTTATTCTTTAGTCAGACAGGGGGTACAGTTAGCTCAAAGCAAAGGTATCTAATGAAATAGCATAGAAAGAAAAAATTTCCCCAACTTTCTGCTTTCCTTCTGATCTGGTTGTATTGGTTTCATTTATGTAAAACCTTCTTAATTCAATATAATCCAAATTATCCATTTTACATCTCGTAATGTTCTCTATCTCTTGTTTAGTCAAAAATCCTTCCCTTATCTATAGATCTCATAGGTAAACTATTCCTTGATCTCTTGATCTGCTTATGGCATCACCCTTTATGTCTAAATCATGTACCCATTTTGACCTTATCTTGGTGTATAGTATAATCTATACTATAGCTTGTAGTTGATCTTGTTGATCTATGCCTAGTTTCTGCCATACTGTTTTCCCGTTTCCCCAGAAGTTTTTAATCAAAGAGTGAGTTCTTATCCCAGAGGCTGGGGTCTCCGGGTTTATCAAACACTAGGTTACCATGGTCATGCACTGTGGTATCTAGTGCACCTAATCCATTCCACCTATCCGCCGCTCTGTTTCTTAGGCAGCACCAGACTGTTCAGATGACTGCTGCTTTATAATACAGTTTGGGATTTGCTGTGGTCTGGCCACCTTCCTTCCCATTTTTTGCCATTAATTCCTTTGATGTTCTTCCAGATGAACTTTGTTGTGTGTTATTTTTCCTAGTGCTATAACATCATTTTGGGTAGTTTTGTTGGTGTGGTACTGAATGAGTAAAGTAATTGAGGGAGGGCTGTCCTTTTTACTATATTTATAGGCCCAGTCTACTCATGAACAATGAATATTTTTCCAATTGTTTAGATCTGACTTTATTTGTGTAGAAAGTGTTTTGTCATTGTATTGATCTGGTTTCTGGATTTATCTTGGCAGGTAGACTCTCAAGTATGTTATGTTTTCTGCAGTTATTTTGAATGGAATTTCTCTCTATCTCTTGCTGCTGGATAAAGCCTGCTTTTCCTCAAGAGTACTGTTCTGTTGGGGTCACTGGACCAGCCTCTGGCTGAACAAGGCATCTCTCTTGGGCTTGCTTCCCAGTGTGATTCCTTCATGGGCCTCTGGTCAGGGCTAGTTCAGCTAAAACTTCTTCCTGACTAAGGTAGACTGACAGCTCCTTAGACAGAGCAGGCATGTCCAGCCAGCCAAAGCCAGACAGCATGAGCCCAGGCTAGGACAAGGTTTTTCTTTTTCAACCCCTCTGTCTGGCCAGAGATCAAAGCCCTCTGCTATAGAGAACTCCTTTGCCTAATCTTTAGACATGTTATTCCCTCCCATGATCCTCTCTGGCTTAGCTTCAAATGTATGGGAGCCAGACCATAAGACAATAAGCCTTGGGAGGCTAGGCTGGCCTTCACTGCTGTGGCACAGGTCTCTCCCTACCAAAGCTGACAGCACCTTAGCCCTGGCATTTTGGCCAGCATCATTCCTTGGCTCCCACTCCTGATGTAACAATTAATCATTGTCAGAAAGGAATTCCTGGTAAGCTAACATCTTTAGCTAGCATAAGGCCAGACTACGCATGCCCACAATGCCTTGCACACAGCAGGTATGCAACAAGGTTTCTTGAATTGAAATAAGAACAGGCTTTGCCCCCCCAGAGGGCAGGGTATGTGGCATGTAAAGTTGGGGAGAGGGGAGAAAAGAATTGATTAAAAGGAAGGCTGGGAGTGCCAGAGGCAAACGCAGGCACCCTCCTGGCTTGTCCAAGGGCCAGCCCCACAGGCAGACAAGTGGGAGCTGGAAGGTTGCCAGGCCCACATCCGGCCCAGCCCCTAGCTCTCCTTGTGCCAACAGTGACTCACCGGGCCTGTCAGCTGGTCTGACTGACAGCACCACTCACTTCCCCAGGAGCGGGCCCCAGGAATGGCCTATTCCAGGCTCAGCTGGAGAGGTGGGAGCAGCTGCAGCTGAGCCTGGTGGGAGCCTGGGGGAGATGCAAGGCTCAGATCATCCTTGGGCATCAGGTCCCCTGCCGCAGCACTGTGCTGGCATCAGCCCCACCCCCTCCACTCCCAGGCTCCAGTAGGAGGCAAATGCTCCCCTCCCTTGCAAGGCAGCTAGGTCACATGGGGAGGGGGTTATGGATCCAGGTGTGCCCTAAGACCAAGCATCAGCCCTGAGACAAGACAGACTGACCAGGCTCCCTGCCCTCCGTCCAACTCCATCAGGACTCCCGCTGGCCTGAGGGCCTTCCTAGCCCTAGGTGTGGCAGACTGGCTTCCTCCTTTCCTGTCTGAAGTGCCTAGGTGAAAGCTCCCCCTTCCCCTATGTCCCTGAAGCTCTCTTTGTCCTCCTCAGACCTGCCCCTGGCAGCTAGAGGCTACTGTCATCCCCATGTGATGGAGGGGAAACTGAGGTACAGAGCTGGGCCGTGGCTTGCCCAGGGCTGCACAGCTAGTCAGGGTTGGAGGACCTCGGCACATGTGCTCCAGGGAGTAACTGAGTCGGCTTCTGTACTTCCTGCAGGTGTGAAGTGCGCCTCTGCCATTGATGCCAGAGCTGGCCTTGAGATCCCCGGCACAGGATGGGGGTGGGTAGGCAGGTGGCAGGGGGAGGAGGCTGGGCTCAGCGGGCTCTCCACCAGCCTGGCAGCCAGAGCAGCCCTCTGAGGAATGGCATCTCTCCCTGTCTCCCCCTTCTTTCCCTCTCCCTCCCCGTCTCTTCTCCCTCCCTCCTTCCTTTACTCCCCCTCTTTGCCCCCTCCCTCTCCTCTTCCTCTCTCCCCCGCCCCGGTCTGTCTCTCCCCTTCTCCCCTTTCTGTGTGTGTCTCTTCTCTCTTTCTTGTCCCTGCCTCCCCTTCACTCCCTACCTATTTCTAGCAGCTCTGTTCGTGGTGGCAAAGAATTTGAAATTGAGGGGATGTCTGTCAGTAGGGGAATGGCTGAACAAGCTGTGGTATATGACGGTGATAGAATATTACTGTGTTGTTAGAAATGATGAGCTGGGTGATTTCAGAAAAACCTGGGAAGATTTACATGAACTGATGCAAAGTGAAGTGAGCAGAGCCAGGAGAACATTGCACACAGTAACAGCAACATTGTGAGATGAGCGCCCACTGCCCGCCCCTGCGGACCCTGACTGGCTTTGCCCCCAGCCTAAGCCGCCCTCGCCTGCACCACAGCCTCGTGGCTGCTGGGGCGCCTGCCACCTGCTGCTGTTGCTGCCGCCACAGCGGCCACTGCCCTCGAGGCGGCCAGGCCGGTGCCACCCCCCACCTCCCACCCCGTGCCATACCCAGCCTGGCTGCCCGGAGCAGGGCCAGGGTCTACACAGAGTGAACAGTCTGAGGAGCCGCGAGTACTGGGACTACAAGGCGCACGTCCCAAGCTGGGGTAATTGGGCCGATTACCAACGGGTTCAGAAACTTGGTCGGGAGAAAATATAATGAAGTGTTTGAGGCCATTAACATCTCCAACAATGAGAGAATGGTTGTAAAAATTCTCAAGCCAGTGAAGAAGAAGATAAAACAAGAGGTTAAGATTCTGGAAAATCTTCCAAGCGGAACAAGTATCATGAAGCTCATTGACACTGTGAAAGACCCAGTGTCAAAGACTCCAGCTTTGGTGTTTGAATACATCAGTAATACAGCTGTTAAGCAACTATACCAGATCCTTACAGACTCTGATATGTGGTTTTATATGTATGAACTGCTTAAGGCCCTGGATTACTGTCACAGCATGGGAATCAGGCACAGAGATGTCAAACCTCACAATGTTATGATAGATCAACAGAAAAACCTTGGACTAATAGATTGGGGTCTGGCAGAATTTTACCGTCCTGCTTCGGAGTATAGTGTGCGTGTGGCCTCTAGGTACTTCAGAGCTGCTTGTGGACTATCAGATGTATGACTACGGTCTGGACATGGGGAGGTTAGGCTGTATGCTGGCCAGCATGATCTTCCCGAAGGAGCCCTTCTTCCATGGCCAAGACAACTAGGACCAGCTTGTCCGAAGTGCCAGAGTACTTGGTACGGATGAGTTATATGGATATCTGAAGAAGTACCAGAGACCTAGACCCACAGTTCAACAATATCCTGGGGCAACACTCTCGAAAACGCTGGGAAAACTTCATCCACAGTGACAATAGACATCTAGTCAGTCTCGAGGCCCTGGGCCTTCCGGACAAACTTCTGCGCTATGAGCATCAACAAAGGCTGACTGCCAGAGGCCACGGAGCAACCTTATTTCTCCCCTGCGGTGAAGGAGCGATCCCAGCCGTGCTCAGAAAATTCTGTGCTCTCCAGTGGTGTCTCAGCAGCATGATGAAAACTGGAAAACGATGGGTAATTCTAGACTGATGGTAACAAAGAAAACACCCAACCAAAACAATCTTGAAGGAAAACTACAGTGTGATACGAGAAATTCTGATCGCTTCTTCTAAATGCAAAAAAGAGTTAAGGAATTTTTTTTTAGTCTTATCAGAAAAGAGGGTATAGCCAACAGTCTGGCATATGTTGAAATCCAGGGAAAGGCCTCTTTCCTTTGGAATGAACGGGAGATGAGAAGTTCCGAGTTGTTGTAACGTAATTTTGATTTTACAGGAAACCACTGTGCAGGTGACCAGACCAGCCAACAAACTCTGTCTGACTTCCTCTCTATTCCACTGGTTTCCTGGTCCTGGTTTCCTTTGGCCAGATCCAGGCTCAGGTTTTAGCAGAATGTCAGCCACCGCTGACCCAAAGGAGGCAGTAGAAGCGACAGCATTCCTTTCTTTTCTTTTTTTAAAGCTCTTTACAAATTCATGTTTTACACATTTTCTTAATGGCTTGAGCTCTCCAGGGATCTTCCCTCTTACTGCAGTTTTCCTTTAAGTCTCATAGAATATGCGAATAAATGGAGATCTTTGCTGCAAAACAATCCTCTTGGGTGTCATCTGTCATCACTTTCAGTCCCTTGATGTCACTGCCCAGGGCAGTCATTCTCCTCAAAAAGTTATGTGTAAGCGTGTGTGCCCCCAAGCTCGCTGCAGCCAGCACTGGTTTGTATGATTGTAAGACCATGGGTTATTTTTTTTCTTTTGGCTTAGCCTTTTTTAATGTCAGTAGTAGGAGAGTCTTACAGGATTTCCTTGCCCCAGACCCTCCATGTACACATATTTTAGTACTGAAACATAGGCTTACTGTTTACAGCCACCACTATCAAGGAGTAAAAGTCAGTGCCTCTTAATTGGGGTAACTGGGTTAAAACTAGTGGCTACCCTCCGGTTTATAAAATGAAAGAGAAGAGTGTGCCACCTTAGTTGGATCAGAAGAGACTTTGGGCAAAGTAATGACAGGGAACCTTTCTTTGCTGTTTTCTCCTTTCCCCGTGTGAAAGAAATGACTTCTCATGGAAATCGGAGGAATGTATTCTTTCAAGTTCTGATGTATTAGATGCATAAACCCACAGTGTTCTACTTGAATGAGACAAATATCATTCATGTGTCAAGAATCTGGAGTAATGTTGGAAAGGCCCTGAAATAACCATGATTACTGAGGAAGGGTTGGGGGGGAGGGGACAATAGGACTTCAGTTAAGGAATGGAGTGGTGCTGTTGGAGCAGGTGCGAACAGATTTGAATCAAGGATGCTAATCCATGTGTGTTAGCAGAGTAAACTAGATTTTGAACTCTTGGGCTGTGATTCATTTTATGGGCGTGCCTGTCACCAGCACTGTTTAATATAGGCCTGTTGATCGCAGCTGCCTCTGGGAGGTCTCAGCTGGAAAAAAACTATCCAGCAACAGTGGAGACGTCACATATTTAGGCCAGAACGAGAGGTGTCCACCACCCTGTAGGATTTCTTTATTAAACTATGTAATAATGCCATACTTTTTAACATAAGGTTAGATTGTTTGTTTGAAACATCTGTTTACATTCCATATTCCAATAAGGTCATATTGGTATTGGTAGCAGCTCCTATCTATAAATGGAAGAAAAAAACCAAAGCATTGTGAGATGAACTATGACAGCCTCAGCTACTCTGATCAAGATAATGATCCAACACAGTTCCAAAGGACCCATGACCAAAGATGCTCCCCACTCCCAGAGGGATCTGAGATCAGTCTGCAGACAGAAGCAGATTTTTTTCCTTTATTTTTCTTCTTCCCTGCCCCCCATATGGAAATGTTTTGCCTGACTTCATATGTATAATAGCTATTGTATTTCTTCCTTTGTCAATGGGCAGGGGAGATGCTGGAGGTAGAAAGAGAATTTAGAACTGAAAATAAATTTTTCTAAAAATTTAAAAAATATTCCTTGTGTTTGTCAACAACATACAGAAATACTGATAATTTTTGTTTAGGTTTTTAAATTTTTTTCCAATTTATTTTTAGTTTTCAACATTCACTTCTATAAGTTTTAAATTTTCTTCCCCTCCCTCCCCTCCCCAAGATGCCTGCAATCTGTTATGGGCTCTACACGTACATTTCTATTAAATACATTTTCACATTAGTCATGTTGCATAGAAGAATTATAACATATGGTAGAAACCATGAAAAAGAAAATAAAACAAAAAAGAAAAGAAAATATTCTGCTTTGCTCTGCATTCAGAATCCATAGTTCTTTCTCTGGATGTGGATGACATTTATCATCATGAGTCCTTTGGAATTGTTTTAGGTCCTTGCATTGCTGAGAAGGGCTAAGTCTATCAAAATCAGTCATCACAGATTTACTTCCTGTGTACAAGTTCTCCTGGTCCTGCTCCCCTCACTCAGCATCAGTTCATAGAAGTCTTTCCAGGTTTCTCTCAAGTCCACCTGCTCCTCATTTCTTATAGCACAGTAGTATTCCCATCACAATCATATACCACAACTTGTTCAACCATTCCCACTTGATGGGCATCCCCTTGATTTCCAGTTCTTGGCCACCACAAAAAGAGCTGCTATAAATATTTTGTATACATGGGTCCTTTTCCCATTTGTATGGTCTCTTTGGGATACAGCCCTACGAGTGGTATTGCTGGGTCAAAGGGTGTGAACATTTTTATAGCACTTTCACCATGGTTCCAAATTGCCATCCAGAACGGTGGGATCAGCTCACAGCTCCACCAACAATGCATTTGTGTTCCAACTTTCCCATTTCTTCTCCAACGTTTATCAGTTTCCTGTTTTGTCATGTTAGCCAATTGGACAGGTGAGAAGTGGTACCCAAGAGTTGTTCTGATCTGCATTTCTCTAATCAGTAGTGATTTAGAGCATTTTTTCATGTGATTATGGATATCTTTAATTTCTTCCTCTGAAAACTGCCTGTTCATATCCTTTGACCATTTATCAGTTGGGAAATGACTTGTATTCTTGTATTTAGTTCTCTATAAAATTTTAGAAATGGGACTTTCATCAGAGACGCTGGTTGTAAAAATTCTTTGCCAGTTTTCTGCTTCCCTCCTAATCTTGGTTGCACTGACTTTTGTATGTATAAAAACTTTTCAACTTAACGTAATCAAAATTATCTTTTGCATTTCATAATGTTCTCTGTCTCTTGTTGGGTCATAAATTCCTCCATTCTCCATAAATCTGACAGATAAACTACTCCTTGTTCCCTTAATTTGTTTATAGCGTCAGCCTTTGTACCTAATTCGCATACCCATTTGGACTTTATTTTGGTGTACGGTGTCAGAGGCTGGTCTACACCCAGTCTCTGCCATACTATCTTCCAGTTTTCCGAGCAGCTTTTGTCAAACAGTGAGTTCTTATCCCAGAAGCTGGAGTCTTTGGGTTTATCAAACAGTAGATTGCTATAGTCATTGACTGCTGTGTTTTGTGTATCTAACCTATTCCATTGACCTACCCCTGTTGATTTGTTTTTGGAGGGGGTAAGGCAGGACAATTGGGGTAAAATGACTTGCCCGAGGCCACACAGCTAGTGTTAAGTCTTTGAGGTGGGACTTGAACCCAGGTCCTCCTGACTCCAGGGCTGCTGCTCTATTCACTGCACCACCTAGCTGCCCCTACCCCTCTATTTCTTAGCCAGTACCAAGTGGTTTAGATGATTGCTGCTTTCTAGTACAATTTAAGATCTGATAGGGCTAACCCGCCTTCCCTAGCAAGACATGCTGATGATTTTGTGGATCATTTTGGATGCTACTGCTTTGCAGAAGGAATTGTTTTAGTTAATTTTTCGTTGATTTTCTAGGTAAACCATCAAATCACCTACAAGAAGCCTTTGCCTCCTCCTTGCTAATGTTGACTCTTCCTTTTTCTTGCCTCATCACTGAAGAGTGAAAAGGGCAAAAGCAGAGGAGCGGCCTTGGTGCTAGCTCCGAAGCCCTATCTCACATAATCCACAAGGTGGCTGAGAACCCCAGCCTGAGACAGATGTCGGTGCCTCAGTCAGCTTTTCATGTCTCTCTCTTGGATGCCTGCTTCTCCCTAAGGCACTTTTAGCCAGGCTTCTCCTCCTCAGCTCTCCCTTGGGGCATAAAGACTTCTTGGGCGGTGGGGGTAGGGGTAGGAGAGTAGAGCCCAGCATCCTGCCTACTATGACAGTGGTGTGGCTGGGGGCTGGCTGCCCCTGAGGGCAGTGAGAATGGACCAGCAGGCTGCTGGTGTCCCCCGTGTTTCTTCTCTGGAGCCTCCAATAGCCCTCTCCAGTCTGCAACGTCTCTCAAGGCTTAGCTCTTTCCTACACCTTGTCACTGGAACTGAAGGCTGGGTCCTCTGGAGGGCCTGGTAAGTGAGGCTCTGGCAGGCACCTTCCTACACCAACTCTCTCCTCTGGAGCTTCTGTCCCATGAACAACAGGGGCTGATGGGTGAAGAGAAATGCTTCTGAGTGCATGCGGGAACAGCCATCTCATTCCTGATTTCAGTATTTCTTTAAACAAAGAAAATGTCTTCCTTCTAAACTTTGTATCTATTGATATGATTAGGTGGTGACTAATGCCGTTCTCATACTGAACTATCCTCAACTGCCTTGGATAACTTGGGTGGAACTCGGCCACCATGGCCAACGAAGCTTCTCGATGTGTTGCTATAATCTCTGTCAAGATTCTGTTTGGGATGAAAAATATCCTTCATCCTTAATTTAGTGAAAAGAAGTAAACACAGAGATCTCTTAGGATAAGAACAGGACTTTATTCTCTTCCCCGGGAGAAGAGGGCGGTCTTCCCCACGACTCATCATGGAGAAGAGGCCAGTTACAAAAGACAGTGCTGGAATTTATAACCTAACTTAGTCAAGACCCCTCCCCGACTGTTTCCCCTCTCATTGGTGGAGAGACACACTTCACCAAATACTTCCCCCACTGGGACAGCAAGGAAAGAGAAGGGGAGGGTCCCACCAAGGGGGAAAACAGACAAAGGAACATAAAAGTGATTGACAGAAGCAATTTGAAAAGTTACCACTCCAAATTGAGAAGTTTTCACTCATCCCATACAATTCTGACTTTATCTTTTTGCATCAATGCTTACTAGTGGTTTGAATCTGCAGTTATTCTGTACTTTGTCCCCTCTTTTGGATTGGGAACAAGGACCGTGTCCACATCAAAGAAAAACTTTGACAGTCCAAAAAGCCTTATTTTTGAAATATCTATGTAGCATAATTATTGCCTGGTTTTTAAGTGACCAATAAAATTCCTTCGTAAATCTACCTGGACCAGGAGGTTCTTCCCAAAGAAGGTCACTTATGGCTTGCTAAATTTATCTTTCTTAAATTGTAATATTTAGCTCATTTCCAGTTTTATTAAGTTTAAAAATGTTCATGGGGAGGCTAGGTGGCACAGTGAATAGAGCACTGGCTCATTAGTCAGGAGGACCCGAGTTCAAATCTGACCTCAGATACATAGCACTTACTACTGTGGGACCTTGGTCAAGTCACTTAACCCCAATTGCCCTGCCTTCCCCCCTCCAAGAAAACATGTTCATCAATTTCATTTATATTTTGTCTTGTTGGGATAGAATTCAGTTCAGGGGTTTCTGAGTTTTCTTTATTTTCTCCATTTGCTGTAAACATCTCCCCCCACCTTCCCCCTTTTTGATTTTGTTAATTTGGTTTTCTTCCCTTTAAAAAAAAATCAAATTAGCTACTGGCTTTTTACTTACTGGTCATTTTAAAAGTCAGCTTTTGGGTTATTAGCTCATTAGTTTCCTAAGGATTCTGCTACTCATCTTTTTAATGCCCTAGATCTCTCTCTCTCTCTCTCTCTCTCTCTCTCTTTCTGCCTGTCTGTCTCTCTGGTATGGGCTTCGGAATTACTCATTTGGTATTTCTACCTTTTAAAAAATAAATTTCATGTTCAGTCCCGTTGCTACTTTTCTCTTAGAACTAGAGATTTCCAAGGCTATGGATTTCCTTCAATGGGCTACGCCAGCCTTTTCTTAGCTGTCTCCTTGAGGTCACTCTAGCTGTCAGTGATTCAGGTTTCCGGTGGTTCTTTATCTGTATCTCAACCTTTTTTTCCTATTTTGTAATTGATAGTGTGTGTTAGCCAAGAGTGCATTTAGGATTTATCCATTTCTTCTGAGGCTTTTTTGTGCCCTAGGAAGTCATCAATTTTGTCTAAGTCTCTTGGGAGCATGAAAAT
Organism: Pseudochirops cupreus; assembly: GCA_028627135.1. Taxonomy (NCBI): domain Eukaryota; kingdom Metazoa; phylum Chordata; class Mammalia; order Diprotodontia; family Pseudocheiridae; genus Pseudochirops; species Pseudochirops cupreus. The sequence continues at coordinate 1,396,958 of CM053580.1, read as the reverse complement.
ATGTATATGCTCCCTCCCTCCTGGTCAGAATTCTTCAGTTACCAGTTTTTGGACATTTTGAGCCTATAATTTCCTTTTTATGTTTCATTTGGATTTATCTAGTTCTGACAGGAATGCTGTCACCCAGAAAACATTTCAAGTAAGATGAGGGAGAGTACGCATGCACACATGGAAATGGCTGGGGAAAGAACACCTTCTTTTGGGACATGTGTTTGTAGGGATTAAAGTATTCCAGCACAAATGGAAAAGCCTCAACCCTCAGCTAATGATGCTGGGCACAGAGAAGCTTCTGAAGCTCAGGCTAGGCTGCCCACCAAAAGACAGAGGGAGCCACGGGAGATGGGGAAGGGCATCACCACTTTGATGTCTCCTCCATGTAGGGAGTATGGGTGGCTAGAAAAGGGAAATGGTCTGGACACAGGAAAGGAGACGAGAGAGACAGCCCTGGCAGCCACCGGAAGAAGCCTCTGGTGAATCAGAGAGCCAGTAACACCCACCATAAGATAGGAAGGCAAGGGGGCTGCAGAGAGCCCTTTGCCCTGGAGGCAGACACCAGAATATAGCTGCTGTCATTGTTAGCTCTCTAGGAACAATGCCCAGAACCTGGGAGAGGTTTTTTCCTAGGGACCAAACATTTAAGTCTACACTGTTCTGAAAGAGGAAATGAAAGAAGCTGGAGTTACCTGATGCCTGTGTGCCCTCCATGTGGATAGGGGTAGAGGAAGTGACTGGTGCCACCGGTGGATGAGGTCCAGGGGCCCTTTTCCCTCGAGCTTCCTCACGTCCTCCAACAGAGTGCCTGCAATGCCCAGCTGGCCTTCTGAATGAGTACCGGAGGGAGGGCCACACCCTTCCCACTCTGACACTTAGAGGCAGGCCACTGACCTCCAGAAAGAGGTTTCCCTCTCACTACTACCCTGATTTCTGCCTGCCTGGATCCTCGCTTGGTTTAATGACCCAAGAGGTCCCTTCTAGGGCTGACCCTCATAAGCCACCTGCCCTGGGCTGCCAGGACAGAGGCGGGGCATTCACGGTCATGTACCAAGGTCTCTGAGCTAATTCAGCCCCAGCCCTGAAGGCTTCCTGCTAGAGGGTTCTCCAGGGTGACCTTCGTTGCCAGCAAACAGACCCAGTGTGTTCTATTAGCCAAGGTGGCTGTCTCGATGACCTCTTCCTTTCACCCCTTCTCAGAAAGCTTTCCTTGGCTCTGCCTGGGAGGGGTCTCCCAGGCTTTGGCCCTCTCGGCCTGATGTCCTATCCCCTATTAACTGTGCACAACTCCCATGCTTGGGCCCAGCAGCCACAAAACAGTCAAGTATGGGCTGGACTGAAATGAAATAAAAGCAAAGGCATTCTGCTAAGCAAGGCCTATCCTGTAGTTTAAGGCCGCAGGAGGGCCAAGTTAAGCCAAGAAAAATAAGCCCAGGTCACCCCTAACCCCCCTTCCTGAGCTGGGCCCAGACAGGCTCCATGGAGAAGGTGCCCAGATTACTAACCCAAAGCAGGTCCCTACATACTCACTGCTATCAATAAGTTTGGGTAAGAGGAGAGAAAGCCTCCTTCTCTCCCCACTTGCCAAGGCAGCACATGCCATTCTAAAGGACGGCGCACCCCCTCCCCCCGCTTTATCTGGACATCTGTACCCTGAAACCACAACAGCTCAGGAGGTCACCTAGAAGTCATTCTTTATTGAGTGACAGAGTGCTTTACAATACAGTAAACCTCACAACAGAATGCACAGCAAGAAGTACAATCAGTGAACCACACAACGGAAAACACGGCAAAGAAGCAATGTCAGTCCAGTGTCCTAGACGCTGAGGAGGGGCCACTCCACGCACTCAGAGGCCAAACACACAGGAGATGCAGGGACTCTGCCCTTGGTGGGGGTGCATCGTGGGCAAGATGCCCGAGCTGCAGTCCAGCGCCCCCTGAGAGGCTGGGTCCTTCAAGGCGGACACAACCCCCTCCCCAAGGCAGTAGGCGTACCAGAACCCAGCTTCCCATGGGCTTGAAGCAGAGGAGGCCCCTGGGCTCCCCCATCCTGGAAGAGGCAGATACAACAGGAGGAGTCACCCAGAACTTGGGAGGCAAAGAGCCAACAGCTCCAGAGCTCTGACAGTTATTCTCACATCCACGTTGTTGGCACCAAGTTGAAGAAAAAGTCGCCTCATGTTAACAGAGAGATCTGAGGCAAACAGGATGCCCTGCTGCTTCCACACTGTTCACCACCGCAGAACAGAGGCAACTGGTGCAGTGGTCAGACTGGAAAAGAAGGCACAGGTGACACTCCTGCCTGCCCCAGAGGGAGCACTGAAGGCCTGACATCTCCTGGGCACTGTGAGGAGCAGTCAGGCCCCGCCTGTCCTGCCCTAGGTCCAAGGGGCACTGAAAGGCCCATCCTCTACTCCCTGAGTGACCATGAGGAGGCACCCTGCAGATGGGAGCCCTAGGAGAGACCCTGAGCGCTCCCTGTGTGCAGCAATCCTCCTCCGAGCAGTGGAAACAGAAGGGTCACAAGCCCTGGCAGGCAGGACCACAAAAGCCAAGAAAACCCTCCCTGGGAAGGAGACTCCACAGCAAGGTCACAGGGGCAGGATGCTCGCTGTGACGGTCCGAGGGGTGTGCACCCCACACCCCTGCCATGGTGACTGTGGGCAGTAAATGCAAGGAGGGTCCTCTCTTCTCCCAGAAAGGGTTCTCCTGGTTCTAGAACCAGTTCTGAGCTGTGGCCACCCCATTACACCTTGAAGAGGGCCTCCTGTGGACAGGAGTGACTCAGCCTCAGGGTTCAGCTAAGTTCTAAAAGGCCAGATTTGCTCTCTCAGACTTCATCCCTGATCTGCCAGAAGAGCCCAATTCCCTGCTCCTGGCCCTCCTCAGTGAGGAGAGGGAGGGTCTGGGTTCTTGGGGTGTGCATGCTCTAACACTCCCCAATTAAGATGGCAGCCGCGCTCTCTACTGGCTGTGTGTGTGACCCCTTCCCCCTGGGCTTGGTGCCCAGGCTCTCCCAAGTCACCCTCACACACCCACTTCTACCAAAGCCTCCATATACTGCCATGGCCATGGGGGTTTCAAGTATTCAGTTTGCATAAGGAATCAACCTGAGATTTTCCTAAACTGCACTTCTTGGGTATTCAGTATGTTAAATCTTTATTCAGTACAGAAAAAGTCAACACCTGGACAATTACTGGAAAAAAATTATATTTTGGAAGAACTTACTACATAAGGTGACAGAATTCCAAAAATCAAATTACATGAAAATATACATCGCAATTTCTCTGTACATCAGGTGTAGAGAAATGGGGAGGGTGTTAGGGACACAGAGTCTTCAATCACAGACCCAGAAGTTGTTGGTGGGAAAAGCTTCCAGCCGGCCATGCTCTGAGTCCAACGTCAACATCAGGCAGAATGGAGACAAAGGACCAAAAAAACCCCCTTGGATGAATTCCAATCCACTGACTTTGGACCAGGAGAGCGGGCGCGAGAGCGTGACGGCCAGGAAGATTATTGCTACACCCAATCGAAGACGTGCGTGACTGGGTGACGAGAGGAGAGCACCGAGGGCCGGCCGTCCCGGGCAGGTCCTCATTCAAGTCAGGCAGCTGCTCAGAGTCTCTGTATCAGAACCAAACAACCGGAGAATGCTCTGGCAGGAGTTACAAGAGCCCAGGGAAGCGTTTCCAAACAAAGAAAATGCAAAAGTCTAGTAAATGAAAGCGTTTAATGAAGCCTCAATGGTTTAAAGGAAAATTAAATGGACAAGTTTAATCCTAATTGGCTTTAATCTGACATGCTTTAACAAGTCTCTTTAAACTGATAAAGAAACAGTGAACAGGGAGAGAAAACCTGCTAAAATCTGTCGAATGTACACGATTCTTAGTCTAACTACGAGAGCGTCACTCGGTACGCCGTGGAGGGGGCGGGCGTGGGCAGTACGGATCTTCTCCAGGTCACGCTGCGCTATGTACACGTCTTTACAGTTCTTCCTGAAGGTTAAAGCAGTTCACGAGAATTCAGAATGCGTCGTCGTCTCTGAGCTGGCACTCGGTAGGCTCTTGTCAGCTCCGAGAACTGGCGTGTTGCATTGCAGTCCGGTCCAGCCAGCGTTTGCCAACTCGTTACGACATCAGTCCAGCTAGGTGGGGAGAGTGCCGCGTTTCCCAAGTGGAGACCTGTGACAAACACAAAGACAGCGTCAGGCTCACCATTGACACCCACCACAGACAAAGGACACGGGTGTTCCTGCTGTCACAGGGACGCAGTGTTTCTTGGGAAACTCTCCAATTAAGAAACGCTCTTTCATATTATGTTCGGTGGAGAGGTCAAGGACAACTGCAAGCGCTATGATCTCGCTTCATCCTCACCACCACTCTGGGAAGGAGGGGCTGCTAGCGCTCCCATTGTAAAGAGAACGTTGCAGAGCTAGTTAGTGCTTGTGCCTGGATCTGAACTTGGAGCTTCCAGAGTCCAGGCCCTGTGCTCTGTGCATGTGGGACACCCTGACCTCCCCAGGTGCCTCTAAACAATCTTGGTTCCTGGGGGTGGAGATGATGACTGCACCTCAGGACTTGTCAATGAGACCGTGAGAGCCAGTCTATGAGGTTTCCTAAAGGGCTCAGAAAGAAGGGGGATCATCCTGGGAAGGAGGGGAGGTCTCAGCGCCCAAGGCGACAAGACGAGGAGAAACACACAGAGGAAGGGGCCATCCCTGACCCGCTTCTGTTGCCTGCCTGGAAAAGTTAACGCCCAAACGACCACACAGAAGCTGCCAGGCGCAGGGTCGAAAAGGGCAAAGGCCTTGGAGGGAAGGGCCCATACACAGAGGGCCTGGTCAGTGGAAGAGAGAACACCCCATCTCCTTTCCTGACTGGCAGAACAAGGGGGATGCTGAAGGCAGTTTCAGGGATTCTCAGTCTCTCGGCAGAAGAAGAGAATTTACAAAGACAAAGGGGGTGGATTTGGGAATGGCTGGAGCCCTAAAGCGTCATCACGGCTCACGGCTTTGAGATCGACATTGCCAACCTTTTCATCTTTGGCATACAGCAGGCTCACCAAGTGAAGGGCAGCTTCAGAGCGAATTCATTTTTACTTTTTGCTTTTTTTGGGGGGGGGGAGGTAGAAAGGCAGGGCAATTGGGGTTAAGTGACTTGCCCAAGATCACATGGCTAGTATTGTGTCTGAGGCTGGACGTGAACTAGGTCCTCCTGACTCCAGAGCCGGTGCTCTATTCACTGCGCCACCTAGCCACCCTCAGATTGAATTTAATAAGGGTAAATGTCAAGGTTATACTGAGGTGACTTTGCAAAATTCCAAGATGAAATGGAAAAGCTTTGGCTGGAAAGCATTCCATCTGAAGAGGATCTGAGGGCTTTAGCGGACTGCAATCTTCCTGAGGCCAACTGAGGTCTTGGCTCCAGTGGTCTTGGTGCCAGGGCCAAGGAAATGGATGAGCCACTCATAGAAGTGGAGTTGGAAGGGTGCTCAGCAGCCAGCCCTGTGGGCCCAGGTGGATCAGGTGGGGCCTCCTGGAGAAGAAAGGCGGCCAGGGGCATGGAAGCCTGGGCAGATGACAGGGCTGACTCCCCAAGTTTCTGAAGGGCTGTCACCTTCTCTGCTCGGCTCCAGAATGGGCAGAATGGTGGGATGATGAAGGGCCTGGAGTTCAAGTCTCTGAGCACTAGAAACACAGATGGCGAACCTCAAAAGAGAATTTAAGATGGGGAGGGGGCTCCTAGTAGTCTCCAAGTATCCAAAGGGTTGGCCTAAGTCGAGGGATTCGATCTGCTGTGAGCAGCTGCAGAGGGCAGACGAGGAGCCCCACGTGGGGACAGCTCCAGGCACTGCCTTGGACTCCCGTCCTGGAGCGGGCGCAGCAGAGATGAGGCACGGAGGAGCAATGTCTTCTTTAACTACCTTTATATTTCCAACAGGAGGAACACATTTGCCATCACTTTACCAACTGTGAAGCCCCAAGTCCCTGGTCTCTTGGCTTCCCCCAATCCCAAACACCCTCCAAATGCTTTTTTTGGGCAGGGAAGTTGCTGGTCCAGCCAACGAGAAGTGTCACCCATGCTTGCAGCTAGCCACAGCTTCCAACTTGAGAACACTGGCTGTCTGATCAACAATGATTAGATGTGGGCCCTGTGGAGAGTGAGTACCAGGGACAGACAAACAGGAGCACAGGAGGGATGAGAGAGGCCGCCCAAGGGGCTCCTCAAGAGGGACTCTGCGGAAGAGAAGGCAGGGGTCAGAGGGCGGCCACACTAACGGCATGCATTTGCTTTCTTGGACCATCGAAAGTCATGGAAGCTTCAGGAGCATCACAGAACCACCTGATCCCCCTGGTTCTCTGTCTACTCTTCTGAGAATGTAGGTAAAGAAACTGGGCCAAAGCACTGGATGTAGAGCGGAACGGCCAACCAAGCTGTGGCACATGACTGTGATGGAACATTACTGTGCTTTGGGGAATGACTAGTAGGACGATTTCAGAAAAACCTCAATGTGCAGTGAAGCACGCAGCACCAGCAGGCTGTCCACGGTGACGGCCACGCTGAAGCCAACTCTCTGTCTCAGAGACACAACCGACATAGTCTGGAGACAGGCTGAGGCACGCGGGTTTTCTGTCCTTCATTCTTTTTCTTTTGGTCAAGTCTTGTACAGAACGACTGGTATGGAAATGGTTTACATAACTGCATGTGCATGGCCCATATCAAACTACTTACTGTCTTAGGGAGAGGCAAGGAAAGGGAGGGACAGATTTTGGAACTCAACTTTAAAAAGTGTTTTAACATGTAATTGGGGAAAAAAATAAAACATTATTTGAAAAAAGAATAGCTCAAGAAGGATAGGCATGGATGAGCTGCTATGTGTATCTCTGGAGGGACTATCTATCCTGAGACTATAGCCCATTAAAGTATTTGAGCACAGCACCAGGGATCAAGGCTTTGGTGCCATGGCTCAACTAGGAACTCCCAGAATGTGCAAGACGGAATTAAGAAGAAAATACCAGAGGCAGACACCAACCCAGAATAGCCCTGGGCAAGCTGGTAGATGCCAATCCTATTGGTGCCTAAGCAGACAAGCAGCTGCCAGCGCCAGGCCTTCCATGCTTCAGCAAAGCCCCGGGCAAACAGGCAGCCTTTGGCAGCCAGACCACCACTCTCTTCAAGGGAATGCAGAAAACACCCCACTGGCCTCAGCACACACCCCAGTTCAGCTGCCCAACTTGGAATATTAACTTAATTAAAATTATAGAATATAAAATCCATAAGTTCTTCACATTTCTTTCTGAATAAGTACATTAACTGGGGTACTATTTTAATTCTGACATGCTGGTTTGGCTGACCCTTGACCAATTAATATTTCCCCAATTATTTAGGCCTATCTTTATTTCAGCAAAGCATTTTGTAATTGTATTCAAACAGTTCCTAAGTATATTGTGGTAAGCTGATTTCCAAGTATTTTACACATTCTAGCTATTTTAAATGGAATTTTTAACAAAGAAACGTTTAGAACTTATAAGGATTTTATATTCTGTAACGTTAACTTTCAATCAAATTTTTGGCCGACTGCCAAGGGTTCTCTACAGCAAAATGTGATGCTTCCTATCCTTATACCTCAACTTCTTTTTCTTGTTTTACTGCCAAAGCTAATTTCTAGCGCTATGACAAAAAGCAGAGATCATGGATGTCCTTGCTTTGGTCCCAATTTCACTGGAAAGGGATGCAGCTCATCCCCTTGCCCTCGGTTTGCAGCTGGCTCCAGATGCTTAACTGCTGCTCGTTGTTGCAATCTGTCCTTTCTCAGGAGGGGGACGTCCTGACTCGCAAGTGAGCTGGATTTACATCAGGCAGGGCTGCGCAAAGACATCAGCCTCATTGTCTCCTCCAGAGACACTGGAGTCTAGGGGCCAGAGCGGGGCCTTTTAAAGCAAAGATCTTTCCCAGATCTCACCTTGTCTGAGGCAACACCTGGTCAGCAATTAAAGGACAGGGAAGAACTGAGGCCAGAGACAGTATTTAACGGGTTACAAGAAAGGTCCCTTTATTCCTGTTCTCGTGTTGTTTTTTTCCTTTCCAAGGGGTATTTTGTCAAAATCCCTTATGGCCTCTACTGATAAGATTCTGAGTTTTGTTATCGTTATCGATATGGCCCATGATGTTCACAAACGTCCTAATGTTGAGCCAACCCTGTATTCCTGGCACAAATCCAGTTCAGTCACAGTACATAACATTTGTGACTAGTAGCTTCAGACTTGTTAACGTTTTATCTAAAGTTTCTGCACTGCCATTCATTCAGGATATTAGCTCATAATTTTCTTTCTTCATTTGGGCTCTCCCTGGCTTAAGTACCACGAACACTTTTATGCTGCAGAACCTGATAAAATACCTTCTTTTGCTATTTCATTCAGTTTGTGCAATCCTGAGAACAGTTCTTTGACTTTCTGATAGTCTGTAGTGAACTGGCACCACCAGAGCATTTTGTAATTACGCAAATTAAAGTGACTAAAAGATCTCTATCCCTGGAACCAGAGACTATTGTTGGGTCTAACCCCTAAGGAAGCCTGCAGTTAAGACTAAAGTCCCCATGCACACCAAAACAGTTATAGCAGCTCTTTTTGTGACAGCTAAAAACTGAGAAGAAATTAGATGCCCATCAATTTGGGAAGAGCTAACAAATTCTGGCCCATGAATAGAATGGAAGATTCCTGTAAAAAGTGATGTGTGTGAGGAATACAGAGAAGCCTGGAAGGATCACCATCAACGGAGGCAGAGGGAAGTCAGGAGAGCTAAGAAGACAACATACGCAGTAACGACAGCCAGGTGAATGCAAAGAGCAGCCACACGCCGGAAGTCAAGAGTCGAGGTAAGAAACAGCAGCAACTTCAAGCAGGACTCGAAGAAGGGACAAGAGAAGATGCCCCCTTCTCCACAGGTGTCTCATGGCGCAGGCGCTTCCAGACAGAGTCCCTGTGTTGACCAGTTACGCCGGTTTACACGAAAACGGAAAACTTCAAGAAAGAACCCGTTTGTCAATCCCTCCGGCCCTCGAGCTTGTCCTTGGGAGTTCATTTGTTTAGTTCGTCTCTTTTTTGAGACTAGGTTATTCAAACTGTTTATTTCTTCTTCCGCTCGCCTGCGCATTTTATGCTTTTACGAATATTCACTCATTCCATTTAAATTCTCAATTTCACTGGCTATAAATCGGACAAAATAGTTACTAATGCAGACTAACTAGAGGTTTATGGATCTTTCTTTCTCTCTTTTGCCGATCAAAGAGTGCAGAGCTTTGCGGTTTTCCTTGTGGGCTGCTGTGGCTTGCATCCTCCAAATTTTGGCAGGTTATCTTACTGTCCTTTTTTTCTGATGAAATTCTCTACGAGGGTTTGTTCTCTGACCCATTGCTTCAGTTTACCTGAAGTTTACCTGGCAAAGCATGTGACAGAAGCTTCTAATGTTATTCTTATGTATCCCTTGGAGAGATCTTCTGGAGGGCCCCTAGGGGCTGTGCTGCCCCCTCCTTCCCCCCCCCCTCCGCCCCGTCCCACTGGATAACTTCTATTGCAGATGTGGCTGCATACACAAACCAGCCTCTTCATAACTTGCCTGGCTCACTCCCAGTTTTGTCCTCTGTGGCCAAACCCTGCCTATCTAGGCCCTTCTCCACATGGCGATCCTTCACATCCTGGAGGGCTGTCACCAAGGCCCCTAAACACTCTTTCCTCCTTCAACTGATCCTCGGATGGCCTGGGCTCAAGGCCCTCCCAATTCCCAAAGTCATCTGGATTTCAGAAAGGGAACTGATGAACACCACTGCAGAAGACAGTTACAGGAGTCACCAAGCACTGGACATTGCTCGTTTCCTAGGAACATCATGGAAATCTTGGGAGGTGGGGTTCAATGATCATCTGCATCTGACAAATGAGGACACTGAGGCTCAGACCCACAGTCTTATTACTGCTAAGTCTTTGAGGTGGGATTTGAACCCAGAACAGCTGACCCTGGAGCTCCTCCAAATTCAACAGCAGGAGATGTTAATAGGAGGCAAGTGAGAGAAGATGGGGGTGGGAGGCTCACTAGCATAGAGAACAGAGCCTGACCCCACCTACCACCAGGCTGCCCATGGCAGCACGTTTAACTTACACTTCAGGCTCTCAAGTCCAGGGCTGACCAGGAGGGTCACGCACTTGCCAAAGTCACCTCTGCCTAAGAGTCCCTACAGGGGCCTTGTCTCCAGGACTGGGGTTCTACTGACAAAAGGACCATACAACAGCTGATGACAATCACTCGGAGCAAAGTCTGTGCAGAATAACGCTTAGCCGCCACGGTGCCCCATCCTAGAGGCCACAGGTGGGGATGAGGCTGGGCTGGTCCTCTGCCCTGCCATGGAGACAAGGGCAGGTCAGTCCTGCCAGCCTGTTCCAGAGCTACAATAGGCCAGAAGTTTCTGCTTGGGTCTTTGAGAATTCACAGGGATGAGATCCCCTGACAGGAAGATTACTAATTCAATGAGGAAAAACCCTCTTAGGGTTTAAGGACACACTCACCCTGAAAAAGTGAAGCTAGGAGCTGCTAAACAAAGGTCACTCGAAAGCAGTCTCTTGGCTTTTCCTCACGCAGCGGGCAACTTTCCTCTTGAATTCTCCGTTTCGGTCTTCCCTCCACTCTTTCTGCAGGTAAACAAACAAAAGCACCAGACATGAGATGGTTAGAAGACGCTTCCACACACCAGCCAATCTGACATGTAAAAAGACGAAATGTGAGACGACAAAACTTAGGCAGGAAGAACTGTACCTGGTGCTGCAGGGAAAGACACCCAGCGCCCTCCCTCAAGGCGGGGCAGGCCGCTGGGGCAGAGATTCGATGCCAATGGGGGCAAGGGGAAGATGAGGAGAGGTCATCTTTATTTATATATCTCCACACTCATCTCCCCTAAAGAGAGAGAGACATCCCTCACAGCAAAAGAAAAAAGAGAGGGAACCTCCATAGAGTCTGAGGGCATATGCATAGATCCACACCCATAGGCCCCCACCTTCAAGAAGGGTTTAGTAATACAATGCCCAATCGGCACTTGTTATGCATCTCCCTGGCTGGGCATTGAGAATGCAGCCCCAGCCCTCAAGCAGCAGAAAACATCGTGCAAGGAGCTCTGGGGACTGGGAAATCAGCCCTCAGTTTTGAGCAGCAGAAAGGCACAGAGGGCGAGAAGAGACCATGGCTCAAAGTTCACCTGAGATCCTCAGGCTCACAGGCAGAGGGAGAGCAAGCCCAGGAACACAGACTGGTAGGGATTTTTGAGCCATCAAAGACAACTCCCATTTTCAGATGAGGAAACTGAGGCACAGAGAGTTTGTGTGCTGTAAGGGCAAATCCTAAAAGCCTGAGACGCGGTCAGGAGGGGCAGGCACATCACCGTAGCGGGGAAAAGGGGGAGAAGGATGGGGTGCAGAGGAATCCTCCCAGCTGGGCTTAGGAATCAATCTACAAACAGTTAGGGACAAAGACTGATGTTGTCGACATGTGCCAGGGGGCAGCAGTCTCTGGGTTTGGCCTGGGCAGAATCTCTACTGCCTGGCCCATTTCATCTACACTGTCTCTAAAACACCATGCTGAAAAGGAAGCCCTGTTCCATAGACTCTGGCCGTACGGAGGGCGGCACCTGGCGAAGCACACCAATAAGTGGGGCTTGCAGGAAGCCCGTCTCCCTCCCCGCTGGGTACTGCTTCACATGGCCTGGATCCTGCAAGTGGGTCAGGGCGAGTGGGTTCTTCCCTATCTGGTGGGCAATGCTAGACAGCGCGCAGCCTGAAGATTCTAACGACCAACATTGGGTAGACAGCAAGGAAGGCGTGTCACCCACTGGCCCCACAGCCCACAGCCTAAGGCCCCCAAGGCCCCTGTCTGCCCTGCGGCCAAGCCTATCGGTTGTACTGCGCTATCAGTGTTTGCTCCCTTGGCAAATGAGAATGCCGCAACCAGTTTGCCTCGGTTTCCTCAACTGTAAAGGGGGATCACAACAGCATCTACCTGCTGGGGTTCCTGTGAAGATCAAACGACAGAGTATTTGTAAAGTGCACCCAAATGCTTGCTTGCTCATTCATGTATGTGACGTCTCTTATCTTGTAACTGGTCCCCTGCTAACCTCCCACTCCGTCTCCTCGCCAAGAACCCTGGCGACTATCACTCGGTGTTTGGGATGAATGACAGCTCTTACTTGGGACCTCCAAAAGGCTACAAGGCTTGCAATTGGCTCTAGGAACACCACCTCCCTTGGGGCTCTGAGGCCTTGATAGCTTTGCTGAGATCTTGGAAGGGGGCGAGCAGAAAGATGAAGGAATCAATGAGGAGGGGAGGAGGCAGAAGCGCCCAGCGGCCTCTGTCAAAGGCCTTCCTCCTTATCAAGAGGTCTTCATCTTTTTCCTTCACAGTCACACTGGGGAAGCCTACTGACCCCTTCCTGGAACAGTGTTGTTAAATAAATAAAAAAGGCATAATATTTTAAAGGAAACCAAATATACTGAAATAATTACCAAAATTTATTTTTAAAGATGAAGTCAAAGCCAAACACAGGTGCCAGGTTTGGTATGAAAGGCTCAGGAATCACTTGGAAATAAAAGACTTCTCTAGTGACCTTGTATTCGCTCTCCATCTGTACCTCCCCCCATTTTTCAGATGGACCAAGAGAGGGTCTCAAGGGAGCAGACTAGAGCCGCACTGTCAAGTCAAAGGCTGTGGGTCCCTCTTCCTGGAAATTCCCTCATGTAGGAGAACGAGCCTGTGTGCTAGCCCAGCGGGTAAGTCCAAGGTTAGGTTTAGGAGAAACAACACAATGACCACCTGACTCCTGTTAACCATAAGGCAGCTTCTAGGGAGTGACTTATGAGCCAAGGAGCAAATGGGGTCTTGAAAACCCCCACTCACACATGGCTTTCAACTGGGAATCTGAACTGTTTCAAATGGCTGAAGTGAGGCTAGCCACCCCCACCAGGGCTTGTCTCTTCTGACACCCCCTTAAACACCATCCTGGGTGAAAGGAAACAACAACTAAGACAGGCCGAGGAAGCTGGCCAGGCTAGAGAGGACACAGAAGTGAAGACTACGGGACCAAGAACATCTGGAGACAGAACCGAAGAGGAGAAAGAGCAGTGCGCCACTCCTGGCACTCATTTGCAGATTCTCCATCCCTGGGGATTTCCAGAATCCACATGTCACACACGGCATCCACTAGATGAACAACTATTTTGCCTTCTGGAGTAATGGGATGCCTCACCATCACGGTGCTGTGAGATGCTTCACACCCAATCTCTCTCATGCACAAGGCAGGGCCACATTGGACCAGATTCGAGGGGGCTGGATCTAGTGGGTGGAAGTGACCAATAAGCACCATGATGATTTCAACAGCAAGGCAGGGGCAGCCCTCCCCGGGAAGCCTGGCCTCGATAGGTCTCCATGAGCTCCTTTAGCCAGGCACACATCCCATGTGAGGTACAGAGTACAGAGACCAAGAAACAGATGGGAAAAAGAAGAGACTCCTGTTAGCCCAGAGAGGCTGGGCTCCATCCAGGACCTGAATGATCCGCAGCAGGCGGCACGGCTAGAAGAGAGATGGGGCTGCAGAGGCCTTGGCCGGCGCAGGGGTGAGCGGAGAACAGGCATCCGTGCCAAGATTCTCCACTTCACTGGCTAGCTCCGGCCGGCCACGTCACGTGCGTGCAGCCAAGCACGGCCGCTCCACAGATAGAAGCGGGGTGGTGGCCAACGAGCACACAGGCCCTCGCACGTATGCACACATACACGCATGCCTGGAACATGGTGGGATCCAGTGCCATCGACTATGGTGCCCTGTCCTCCTGGGGCTGAGGATCATGGAAGTCCGCCACCTCCAATGAAATACCAATCCAGAAGTGTCAGATGAAGCACCGTCTAGGTGCCAGGTGTGACACGAGGCCTGGGAAAATCCAAAGACAAAGAACAAGACTGCCCATCCTCACCTCTGCCAGGTGAGACCACAGACACAGCACAACTGAACTAATCAGCACAAACAGAAACCAAGGGCACACAAGCTGAACTGGGGGAGCTGGCAGTGGGATCAGGAAAGGCTTCAGGCAGAAGGCAGGCCTGGGCTACTATCTTCCACAAAGGAGAGGTGGCCAGCCGCAAGAGGGTTGAGGGTCAGGCGGTCCCTTGATGACACCACAGGGCCCAGCTACACAGCACAGCGAGCATCCAACCGCATGGGAGGGGGGTCAGGACTGGCTTCCCAGCAAAGAGGACCCCAGAGGGGATGCAGAGCAGTGACGGTATAGAGGTGAGCCAGAGTGAGCTTCTGAGGGCCTCTGAAGAGCCCAGCAAGCCTGCACTCAACCCAAGAGGCAAGAGGGAGTCATGGCAGGTTCTTGAGCAGCGGACAGTGGAGAGCTTGGGCGGAAGCCAGAGGGAGGCGAGGTCCGTGACTGACCAGACCTGGGGCATGCACGTGTGTGTGGTGAGGACCACCCGAGGCCACCACAACCCCTGCAGCCTGCCTGGAGGTGAAATGTGGCCCCAGGGATGCTGATGAGATCACCGAGGGCGGAAGATCGAGAAGGCCTACCGATGGCACACCTCAGAGGCGCACATATGCCAGAGGGACGGCCACAAAAAGAGTGAGGGTAGAAAGCGGGGCTTGACGCCAACGAGCAGGGCAGCTCCGTGTCCAAGTGTTCCAGGAGGGGAGGGCACAGGGAAGAGGTCGTCAGGGCCTTTCCCTCGTCTCTACTGGAGAAGCCCAGAGAGCTTGGCTGAGAGAGGACCGAGCGGTCAGGACATCTTCCAGGGCGGCAAAGAGTGGGGACTCCTGCAGGGTGCGGGTAGCAGAGCTCAGGAGCCAGCAGGCAGGCAGAGGTCTTGGCTATGACCAGCAGGGACACCTCTGAGTCTGGGGCTGGGGCTGGACGCGGTCAAATCCCAGGAACAAGAAGGTCTTTTGGAATAACCTTGAGGGTAGGTGCACTAGGCCACACAAAATTCCTGCCTTGTCCTAAGTCCATAAAATCTCTAAACCAGGCACCTGTGGTTGAGATGAACCATCCTGGTTCTCCCTTCTTAGCCACACCCCTCCTAATGCCTGGCTGAGGGATCAGTCACTGCCCATTTGTTACTTCTCTGATCACAAGCCCCCGCAGGGCAGGGACCATTCGGGGTGGGGGTCTGGAGAAGAGAAGAACAAAAGAGGAAGGGCAAACCCACAGCAAGTCTAGTCACAAACACCCAGAAGTGACAAGCGTGACCACACACAAAGCTCAGTGTGCGTGCATCGAGAGAGCACACGCCCAACTTACGGCTGCATCCACGTTCGCGGGCGAGTCTCCGTTGGGATCCGCCAGCATAGAGATGACGCTGATCATGATGGTCTCCACTGTGTGGATGGGGAGCCAGCGCTCTTCTGGCTTCTCGTAGCCATACTTATCTTCCCCAGGCTCGTGCAGGATGGAAATGCACACATCGCCATTCTTGTCAACTGGAAAAAAGCCACAGACATCAAAACACAGGTTGGCGGCGTTGGATGCGTCCCAGCGCTTTCCACAGCAAGCCCAGAGGGCTGCTCCCAGACACCGCCAGCGGAAGCTGTGGCCACAGGGACCCCGCCCCCCCCCAGCCCCGGCCCCAGCATCACTCTGCAACATCTTTGAGCTCTTCCCAGCTCAGTTCTGAGAGGGACAGACATGGGGACTGAGGCCCGGGCCACCTCCTTGGCCTCCAGGCCCGAGAAAGGCAAAGGAAACAGCTTCCAAAGCATTCCAGACAAGTTCAGAGACCTTCTTGACGAAGCCCTGCTTCAGTGGGGACTGAGACAGCCCCAAGGCTGCTCCTTTTGTCTCAGAGAAGACAGTGGGCCCGGACAGGATCGAGGGCAGGACAGCTGCTCTAACGCCAGCCAAGTATGTGAGATGACCTGTCTGTGACTGTCCTGACCCCATTTGGGGTTTTCTTGGCAGAGATACCGGGGTGGTCCGCCCTTTCCTTCTCCAGCTTGTTTTGCAGATGAGGCTAAGTGATTTGCCCAGGGCCATCCAGATAGGAAGTATCTGAGGCCGGATTGGGGCCTCGAACTGGGTGCTGCTGACCCCAGGACCACCCTGTCTGCCCTCATGGGCTTCTCAGGCCTCAGGGCTCCCTGAGCTCTGCCTAGCTCTCAAGCCTCCAAGGCTCTCAGCAAATGGCTTTTTAAAAAAGAAATTCCCCACAAGACCCCAAGCCAGGCTCCTGGGACCCCAGGGACGCAGCTCCTCCACCCCCATGGCCTCATGGAGGGACCTGGAGACCAGGCTGGAGGCCCCCTCCTCACCTGGTCACTGCAGATATTCCGAACCCCTCCGCTCTGCCAGTGACAACACGCGGGCCACCGCCTCGCACCCCCCCCCGGGTCTGCGCCTCCAGCCCTGACCTGTTCTCCGAGACTATCTGTTCCCAGAAGGCCTGTCCTTCAGGCCCCGAGACCTGCCTGTGCAACCCGTTCCCCCATCCCTCCTGCCCAGGGCCTCGGACCCCTGGGCTGACCACTCTTGGCACCCATTTCCTCCCTTCTACAGGCCTGGCCCTCGCCCCACCTTCCTCCACGCGCCTTCAGAATAGGCCTCCTTGGGCTCTACGCTGTGTGTGGCCGGAGGTGAGGGCAGGTCTGGGGGCTGCCCTCTAGTGTCTGCCACCCGGGACCAAAGGGCCCCGAAGCACTGACTGGAGAAGTCACATGGCAGCTAGAGACAGAGGACACAGGGTCACGGCTGCCACGGGCCTCAGATTCCCCCTCTGTCCAACAGGAGCTCCCTGAGGCCCTTGGCTGATGTGACTGGAAGATAACGGCAACCAAGGCTACTTGAGACAGCTCTGTCCCACGTGGGCACAGTCATTGGGCCACCAGGCCTGACCACAGATGATGAGACCCATGAGGAAGAAGGCAGGCCCTTCCCCTGGGACACCTGGCTCGGCTCCCAGGGCCCTTGCTTCCCTTCCTGTTTGGGCTGTGATCACAGACACGTCCTCAGACGCTCAGAAGGGCAGAAAAGGCCTTCGAAGCTTCTCTGCGGGGCCATCCAGAACCTCTCCCCCAGGGGTGTCAGTGGGCTCCCAGAGCCCCGCCTGCTGCAAAGGCTGGCCCCTTATTTCATTCTCTGCACAGGTGTCCCTGCAGGTAACACAAGATCCTGGCGTGCCTTAGGTGCTTGGTGATACCATGTCCTATCAAACGCCTACAGCAGAGCTGGCTCACGAGGTACCAACATGCAAATCGGAGGACAAGGGTACGAGCAAAGACAAAAAGTGAATCAATACAAACAGGCTAGTTTGGGGCAGGAGAAGAGGGAGGTAACGAGAGGGGCCAGCCAGCCTGGACAAAGGTATGGAAGCAGGAGATGGAGGATGGACCAGTGGGGAAAGCTCAAGCTGTGATAACCATTAACTTGGCCAGGGAAGGAATGAGAGGTTGGCCCCACACTCTGGCATCAGGAAGCCCGAGTGTCTTGACAGTGGGTGACAAACGCTCCGGAGCCTGCAGTATCCCCAACTGTCTGTGGCCCCAAAGCCGACACGGAGGTGACCTAAGAGTTCAGCAGAACCAAGGCCCCTTACGGCTCTTCCTGTGGCCCCCGGCCTCCCTGACCACACATGCTCTTCTATTCTTAAAGCAGTAACAAGCCCATCAACTCCCCTGGGTGCCTGCACCGGCCACACCGAGCCCAGACAAGGTGATTGGGTGGAGCCGTGGTCGGCACTGTCTTCCTTCCTGACTCTGTGACTGAGGTCCTTCCCACGGGCCCAAAGCTTGCCCAGGGGGAGACGCAAGCGGACACTCACCGTTTGGATGCCATATCTCCGTGATGAACTTCATTTTTGGTGGTCTGAGGGGGTAGTCTTTTGGGAAAGTGAGATGAGCTTTGAAAACACCCCCTTCACTGCAAAGACAAAGAGAATGTCTCATGAGAAACCTTGGAAAAGTAAAAGCCTTGTCTCCTCCCTCTTGGCTGTGCCTGGAGCTGGCAGCAGACGAGTCCCGAGGCAGACACACGACACACGGGACCCTTTAAAAACTCACCCAAAGGACAACCACCTGGAGAACCTTGGCTGGTGAAGCTTCGGGGCCTGGGCACCTGGCCCCGTGGCTGCGGCCTTCAGGCCCCCCTGCCTCTCCTGTCCCTTCCTCCTCTGATTTTCTGCTTCCCTGCCCTGCTCCCAGGCCATGCCATGCCCCGGGGCTGAAGAACTTTTCTCAGGTTGCTAGCATTTTAAACTCTGCTGTTTCTCTTTGGGCGCGTGCGTTCTGCTGCTCCTCTCTTCCAGTTTTCTGCTCAATTATTTGGGGGTAGGGGAGGGAGAAGACCCCTGCTTTGAAGAGGAAGGTGCCCCCCCACCCCAGCTGCTCAGGATCCAATTTCTCTAATTGGAGGGAACCACAGCTGGAGGCTTCACAACATCTACGTCTGCCCGCTGGAAGGTTTGGGGGTTTTATTTATAGGTGGGAGACCAAGGATTCCACAGTTTTTAGGAAAGGGCAGGGAGAGAGTCAGGTGCTTTGGGGTACTCTGGCCACTCCACTTAAGAGTCATTCAACAGGCACAGATTAGGTGGAGGGAAAAGACCGAGCCACTGGTCAGAGTGGCCCCCAAGACTCACAGGCTTGGGAAAGCTGGTCATACCAGAAGGAGAAACTCTCTAAAACTGCCCACCCCCTCAGCTGTCACCCCCACGCCTGCTTCCTTACCCTCTGCCTGAAGTTCATGGGGAACAAGGCTCATCTCCGTTCTTTGTGGCAGTCCTATCAGTCCTATAAAATGCCCATCATTTCTCCCCAAGGGTGCTGAACACCCCCAGTCTCTTAGGCCACACCAGCCTGGACCATCCTGCCCCTGCTCCTGTCCTCCACGCCCCATCTGTTAGAACAGCACCCTCTCCCCTACACCAGAGATCAGGCCTCCCCTCCCTAGACTCTGCCTCAAACATCCACCCTGGGCAGCCCGATCTCCACCCGTCCCATCAAACAGCCCCTCCCCACGGGGCTCAAACCAGCAGACCCTCCCACCCCCTTGCAGGACACTGGCAGAGGCCCCCAGAGGACAGGGAGATGCTTCTCAGCTCACAAAGTGGGCAGGTTTCCCAAGTCTGACCAATCAACTTTGATGACCGGACACTTCCATCAGAGCTTCCAGGGCTGGCAGCCCATGGCCCATGGGAAGGCAGCTGGTATGTGCCCAGTTTGGAGGAGGTGCCCCTGGTTGGCATGTCAGGGGACTCCTCTGATTACCCGTCACATACACATGGCCCAGCAACATCCTTGGAATGCTCTTCCTCTCCCCCCACTTCAGGAAATACCAGCCACAAGACTCAGCTCAGGTGTGACTTAGTGTCTGGTCCCGGAAGCCTCTCTGCACCCTCCCCCAGCCCTGGTGCTCCCCCTCCATCTCCCCCAATAAAACACAAGCTCTTTAACAGAGGGGGGCCTGCTCTTTCCTTGTGCTTGGAGCCCACTCATCATACATGCTGGGTGCAGGGGGCCCCATCCTGGGCCAAGTCCCAAGGCACTATAAGCATTCTCATTCACGCCTGTGTGTCCACAAGTAGTCACAAGCAGAGGTAAGCCGTCCTCGGTATTCCTCCCCCCCTCCCCAATGGCACCTGCTTCCTGCTCCCCCTCTCTGTCCCCTGTCCCTGCAAGGCTGTCCTGCAGGCACTTTATGGAGAGGATCTCATTCAGTCCTCACACCCTGGGAGAGGGGTCCCCTTACCCTCCCCATTTTACTGACATGGAAACTGAGACAGATAGCAGGCAGGATGTGATCTGCCCAGGGTGCCAGAGTTAGGACTGGCACTCGGGTCTTCCTCCTGCCTCCAGGCCTGGTGCCTTGGCAGAGGCGTCCTTTCTGGCTTCTCTGCCAGCTGTAGGAGCCCCGGTCCCCAACTCTGCTCCCCTTCATCAGTGGTGCCTGAAAAGAGGGGCTGGTCCAGCCTCCTGGCGCTCCCTCCCAATAAGCGGGCGGGGCGGTGGGATTGCCCCGTCAGGTGTCTCTGGAGGCTGTTTTCCCTGAAGGCTCCCAGCTTCTGTCTGCCCAGGCTAGCCCTTCTTGAGACAGCCTTGAAAAAAGTGCCAACTGCTATCATCGCAGTTAATCATGTTTTTCTTTCAAAACACGATGATGCTTTAAAAATAGCAGAAAATCCCCCAACCACCTTTTAGTGCCAAAGCTTCATCTGAGGGCCAGGGCAGGAGGGCGAGGCCCTGCTCTGACCCTGGGCCTCGGCTCTCCTCTCGTAAAGAGAAGTCCTCTGGACAAGATCAACGGCCTTCCTTTGGGTCTCAGGCCGGGAACCCTGTGCAGAATGGCTGAAGAATCTCCAAGCTAAGCCTGCACGCGCAAGGAAGACAGTCCTGAGGTGCTCCCACCTCTTCCTGTCATGCCAAGGTGCCGGCTCAGGCTTCTTGGAGTCACTGAATCTCCACGGGGCACTAGGCGCAGGAGAACCCAGAGTCCAGCCGGCTGTTCTGTCTCATTCCCCAGGTCCCTTCAGAGCTAGAGCTAAATTTGCAAGCTCAATTTTCCCGCTAATCCTGGTCCTGTGCCGGTAAGACTGGTCTGGCATCGCCGAGGCACTAACCAGCCCCACGGATGCACGCCACCAAAGAGCTTTCCAAAGCGCCTGTCATGTCCCTGCCTCGCCACCCTCCACAGTGTCTTCCCTTGTGAGTCTGGGAGCTCCTGGGGTGCAGGGAATGATGTTTTCCTCTCAGGATCCTTGGTGCGATTCAGTACGGCGCCTGGAGCCATCTTCCTTCCACCGCCAAGGACACGAAAGCTGCAGGCCGCAGCAGAGCATGGGGCTTGCTCGCACGGTGCCAGGATGGGAGTCCAGCTCGGGTGTCTGGGGCTCTCCTGCAGAGAGATACACTCGGAGTGCACCTGTGTGCAGGTTCAGCCCTTGGGCATGGCCAAAGGCCACAAAGACAACTGATTTGGGTGGGGGGAGGCAGGAACAGGGCCGGCCCAAAAGAGGAAGCCCTTGGAAATGCAGCCACAGCCTCAGGCTTCCTAGGGGAGTTTCAGGTGACAGCCGTCACAGTAATGTTTCCCAAAGAAATGCAAGTGATCAATAACCTGACGTGGGCTGAAGAAAGGGGAGGGGGCGACCTCATGCCCAGCGAGCTAGCAGAGAGGAGCTAAAAGCCCTGTCCATCACCGTCGGTGACTCGGCCCCTGGGCCTGCCAAGCTCATGGGCCCCCTGCAGAGGTCTTTAAGAAGGCAGAACAGAGGATTATAAAGACCTAGTGATACTGAAATACAATTTCCCACACACGTATTTGTTCAGAGACGTGGAGCTCTTGTGCTACAAGGTGGGAGAAGCCGGACATTCCAGCCCTGGGCTCCTCCACTCTCTGAGGAGACTGTGGCTGGCAAGAACAGAAACAGTCACAGAAACATTACCCATGCCAGCACACCAAGTGGCCAACAATTAGGGAATGTAGACAAAATCCTGGTAGAACATCATGGACAGATTCGTACTGTGCTCTAAGGAATGACAGGAAGAAAGGGGCAACTCAGGGCGGGGTCCTGCTTCCGAGAGCCCAAGGCCCAAACCCCAGCTTTGCCCCATGACCTCAATGTACTTAGCAGTAAAATGAGAGGGTCTGCCTGTAAGGGCCCTCCTGGTTCTGTGGCAGGCAGAGAAGCACACTGTGAAGCCAGAAGAAAACACCCGGCGTCTAGGCCACTGATCTTGGGACACCCCCAATAGCCAAGGGTGCCTCTCCTGTCCTGCCTGCTGACGTGTGGGTAACCAGGGCCTCGGTCTGTCTCTTGGAGACCATAGTACACCAGAAACATTCCCATTCCAGCCCCATGCCCAGCCACTCGAGACCAGTGTCTGTGCCAGAGAATGGCAAAGGACCAAACAAGGACGGTGCCCGGCGCCCTCCAGGCTGTCCGAGCAAATGGTACCCTCTGGTGTCCGCAGGAAGAGCCGCAGCTTGCCACAGCCACCACCACCACCACCACCACCACCACCACCACCATGCCCATCCATTCTGGTGGGGGAGCCGCCCAGTCCACAGGGTGAGCTATCGCCCCATACCAAGCCCACCAAGCTGGCCTCTCAGTGGTCATCCCTAGGACCCCACAGGGTGGGTGGGCCTCAGTCTGGGGCACATGGCATTCTGATAGGACTGAAAACGTGGCAGCCACGGGGAGCGAGGCAAGGGCCTTCTGTATACAGAAGGGGGAGGCCATGGACGTACACATGGAGTCCTGACTCTGAGGACATGTGAAGCCCAACCTCAAGTCAAAGTCCTCCTGCCCCTCGAGGCCGGAGGCTGGGGAAGGTGCAGCTTCTCCAGATTCTTGGAGAGATCCCTTCACCTTGGCAAGGACAAGACAAAAAACAAACAGTCCTTGCCCCGTGGAATTGGTACAAAATGGATAAACACAAGGTGGCTTTGGGAAGTCCTCAGGAAAGGCCTTGCGGTGGGGCAGCCAGCGCCAAGGCCCACCAAGGGGAGGGGGCCCCGGAAGTCCAGCCTGCGCTTTAGGACAGTCACTCTGGTGGGTGGCCCTGGGGATGCAGGGAGGACGCTCTCGTGAGACAGCCCCCGTCAGAGGGGATGAGGGCCAGAAATCACGTGGTGGGGGACAGGGGTGGACTAGGGGCCAAAAAGGATGTGTTTTGGCCGTGTCTGTCTCAGCAGATGCATACTCACCACCTAACGTATTACACCATCTAACCTAAGGAATTTTGAAAACCTGGTCCACATCCAGCTTTGCTTCTAGGATATTTCAAGGTTTCTTCCAGAGATCTGACCCTCTCCCCATGGCTGGGATGTGAATTCGGCCACCAAAAGGGAAGCACCCAGTCAAAAAAGGCTCAGGACAGGCAAACGTGGCCCAAAGACAGGATTTCACATTCAAGGACACGTTCCACCCAGGACACAATACTTGCTTTGCAATTAAAAAGAAAAATATCGAACACCATCTGAAGGCCAAACCCACATCTGAACTAAGTAAGTTGTGTTAGTCTTTCTAGTAGCTCAGAAAGATGAGTGACTCAAAACCACACTGGTTTTCTTCAAGTACAGTCTCCCCTGAGCTTTTTCCATATAACATTGCTGCTAAGTTACAGAAACCTTTCATCTCACCAATAGACACTCATGATACCAGACTACACCTACCAGTCAAATGTGTGTGAATACAGGGTATGAAGACTAAGGAACCTTAACAAATGGGCCAAGTCAATAGTTTAGGCTTCGAAGGTTTCCAAATTCAAAGCCCTTTTCCCTAACATACATCCAGGGCACCAAGACTCGGTAACCACTGACCACAGAAATGACTGTCAGGATCCCCCGACCCCCAGACAATAGACCCGGCCATACTCACTATAGTGTGTCGGGGGGGCCAATAATGAGGACTTCCCATCGGTACAGATCATTGTCATCTATTAAGCCAGCGGAAAAGCCTTCGACTGGATTCTTGTTGAGCTCTGTGAACACAAGAAAGCCCTGGTAAGCCCCAAGAACAGCACGGGTGCCAAGCACCTAACAAGCACGCCCCTGTGTGGCCCTCCCAGGAAGGAACTCCCCAGAAGTGGGAGGACAGCATACCAAGAGACCAGGCTTCCACTTCCACCCCTCCCACCCCCCTGAACTGGAGACAACAGGGACTTCATCAGATTTAATCCCTTGGTTAAAGCAGAAGTCTGAATTCCTCATGTATGTCTGCCCTCTCTGCCTGGCTGCAAAGGTGTGATACAGAGAGGAAGTTCGCTGAGTGCAGAAGAGAGAGGAATGTAAATGCTAAAGCACCAGGATTCGCCCCCGCTGGGGGCACCTGGCATAGCTGCTATCACAGAACCATTCTTGTGTCTCTCTGGGCCAAGCCCACCCCCCGAGCTGGAAGCGGCCTTAGAAGCTTTTTGTCCAACCGTCCACTTTACAGATGACAACACTGAGGCGTGGGGGGCGGTTAAGTGATACCCTCTCTCTTCCTACCACAACAGGTTCCCCAGACTGTCCCAACCGAGACAGTGAAGGAGGTGGTCTGAGGCTCCCTGGGGTCCCCAGCCTCTCTGCCAGGTTAAAGTCAGGACAGTTTTAGCACCTGTAATCATTTGATCCAATAGGCTTGACCCAAATGAAAAAGCAATTTTAGATCACTGAATGGTTAATTTTTAAATCTGGTCGTGCTTTTATTATCCACTATAAATATATTTTGACAAAAATCAGGGTAGACAAAAAAAAAAACCAATGGTTTCTTCTGAAACTATAGTTTTTAAAGTTGGTGCAAAAATGATTTTCCCTTAAAAACCGTCAGGAGAAGCAGGCTGACTCTTCTCTTTGTCAAGCTGAGTGCATGAGCCAAGGTGCCCCTCTGCTCTCAAGAAGGGGGCAGCCATGGCAGGTTATTCTGACCTACCCAAGGATTCATCCAAAAAAACAGCATGTAACGTGAGGGTGTGTTGTGTGCATGAGTGCATGCCTGCCCGGCCTTGGGGACTAAGCTACAGGAGCCCAAGGAGGGGACCCAGGCAGACTGCAGAGGACAGGGCTCCAGTTAGCGGGCTCTGAGAGGCTGAGAGGCCCACCAAGTGGAACCATTTTCAACAAGAGAGGTTCTGGAATCACCTTCCACTGTGTTTTCAAGGTCTCCCAGATGCTCCGCACAGAGCCCTAACGGGGTCCCTCACTGGGTGGCAGAGCTGCCAAGAGCCTAGAGAGTGCCTTCGAGGTTGCAGCAGACCCTGCCCGCATTCTCAGGCCTGGCCCACATTGAGAGGGTCACCATTTGGGAGCTGGCCACTTGGCAGAGGGAGTGCTCTGTGCTCAGAGGACTGTGACATCAGGGAGGTGATGCCGTGACTTGCAAATGAACTGGATTTAAGGGAGGGAGGGCTGTGCGGAGTGGCCAGCCTCACTCCCTCCTCTGGAGCCATCTGGGGCCAGTGGCCAGACATGGATCAGGACCCCCGCCTCCTTGGCGGTGAAACAAAGGTAAAGACAAAAAGGCTCCCAGAGGGGATGAAGTTGTGGAGAACTCCCCAAGTAGCCACGGGACACAGGATGATGAAGGGGAATTGGCGGAGAGAACTCCAAAGAAACAAATGATTGACAGAGAAGGTGGCCCAAGGCGGCCTCCCAGGGCACAGCGCAGGGATCTCTTCTAAAAGGCCGGCCTCAAGGCAGCTTCTCAAGCACAGCAGACTCAGGTCTAGCCCTCACTACACGACATGATCTCTGGGCTTTGGCAAGTCCCAAATCAAAGTTATCTGTAAGACAAAGGCAAATGCAGCAAACAGGTGAGAGGGGCCTCCCCGTCCCTCTGGCAGGCTCTCTCCAGGTTTTCAAGTACTGTCATTTTCCCATGTTTTCTGCTGTATTCTTGGCAATTTTTATCAAGAAGCTTACGTGATTCCCTGTCTGAGAGATGGGCCCAAGGAGGATCCAAGGTCCCTCTGAAAGCTCTGAAGATGCTGCGCAGATTTGGAGGAGAGGAATGCTCCAGCGCGCGCGAGGCTCAGACACAGAGCCTTCCATTCCATAAGCAGTGACCGCCAGCCCAAGAGGGGCACCCAGCGACATCTCTGCTCATACTACTTACTGAGGAAAGGAAGCCAGGGAGACAGGCCCCAGCTCTGGGGCAGCTGGAGCATACGGAGAGGGCCCAGCTGGGGCTGGAGACCCTGGTCTGATCACATCCCTACAAGCAGCACTTTCACCATTCCTTACCCACATGTGACACCTGCAGCTCCTACCTGGATCATCTCCTAGAAGGCCCACCACGGCTACACCCTTCCTCTGTGCCCACAGCAGATGTGGGATGAGCAGGCCAGATTTCATCTAATGATTAAAGGATTTCTCTCCTCCCAAATGAAGAACATGTTCCCGCCCAGTTCCCAAGCACGCTGGTGTGGCGTGGCTCCTGGTCTCCCAAAGAACACTGCTCCCCTACAAAGGACATCTCTGAATTTTCCCTCCCAACTGGCTGGTCCCCGGCTGCCCAGACCACCTCTGCCCCACCTCCCATCCCAGCTCTATCCTCCTGAGCTGGCCGTATTCTTTCACTTACTTCCTCCTCTACCCTAGGGCCATCCCTTCCGTCTTCCTGACACTGCCCGCTCCTCAGTCAGGACGAACATCATCCCACTGGACCCTCCCAGCGGCCCCACCTGGGAGGCAGGTCACAGAGCTCGGATGCACTCTGGGTCTGCATTCTCTTTTTTGGCCGCTAATCGCGCACGCTGTGCCTTGTCACCTGAAGTGGCATGGGTGACCCCATCAGGCCCTCTGGGCAGAATGACCACCCCTAGGGAGAGGTCTCTGACACCCGAACCCACCTGCCTCCACCAATGTCATCACTGCCCTTCTACGCCCACAAGATTACGCCCAGCTGTCTCACTCAGCCCAGCCATTGCTCCTAATACTTGTACCTTGGGGCCCTTCTTCCTCACCGCTCGCCCTGCTCAGGCCTCATTCCCTAACTGGGGGCCTGCCCTAAGTAATTCAGCCACCAAAGCGACTTTCTCTAAGTGAAGGTCGGTGCAGGTCACTCAGAACTCCCAGCCCTTCACTGGCTGGCCCCAGTCAGTCTCCAGCATAGCCCATCTGGGGAAGGTTCCCAGCACAAGGCCCCACATGGAGGAAACATTTAATAGAGGCTGCTGAATGCTGGTATCCAAAACAAGAAGCACCAAGATAAGACAACCATGTCAAGTGAATCATGAGCAGATAAGGAAAAGCAAGCCTAGGTTTTGCAATATTTAAAAATATATTATGAATGGGGAAAAAGAAGCTGAATGTTGCCCTGGTGCTAAAGAGAGGCCAAAGACCTTGAGCAAACCAGCTGCAGGGGCCCAAAGCTGCCCCTGAAATCCAGCCCAGCCACCAGCCCTGGGGGGCCCGGCCATCCCACCCTGTGGACCCCTGGCTGGGTCAGTGAAACCATGCACGAGGAGACGCCACGTGCACTGGATGGAACAGAGCCCAGCGTCGGGCAGGACGGGTGCTGCCCCTGCACTTGGCTCCCCATGTGTCATCCCCCACTCCAGACTAGAGGTCAGTGCAGACTCGCTGACGAGGGCAGAACAATGAGCCAGGAGCCAAGGCTGGGCCTGTTCCTGCCCAGCTGTCCCCCTCTTGCCCTGCTTCCTTATTTGTAAACTGAGGGAGCTGGACCAGAGACAGAAATCACTAAGGTTCCTTCCAGCCCTGACCTTCCATAATCTCATGTTATGTTCTTTTCCCAAAATAGCCGGACCAATGATTCATCATCCCAACTAGGCTCTGACCTTGTGTGTATGTCCCCATGGGGGCAGCCAGGTGGCGCAGTGGATAAAGGGTGGGACCCGGAGCCAGAAAACCCGAGTACAGATCAGGCCAGATACTCACTGGCTGTGTGACCCCGGGCAAGTCACTTAACTGCTGCTGGCCTCGGTTTCCTCCTGTGAAACTGCAGACACTGCTGTGTCTCTGCCAAGAAACCGTAGTGGGGCCACAGAGTCAGGCACGCCTAGGTCCAAACCCCCATCCTCATCACATCATCCTGTGTCCTGCTTCACTGGCCCTCTTGACAAGCGCTGGCATGATGGGGACGCTGCAAGGCCCTCTGCGCCCTCTCAAAGCCGATGCGCTCAAACTCCCGCTGCTGAGCTGGGCTCCGTGAGAGCCCTCATCTCTGAGCCGCTTGGGGCCAAATGGCCAGGAGCCTCCACTTAGTGCATGCCCTCCTGGGCCTCCCCAGGGAGCCGGCCCAGTCACTCCTCCTCTTCCACAAGAGAAAGGCTGGGACCCGGCCTGTTCCTGACACCAGAAGATGAAAGGAGCTCTCTTCTTTAATTAGCAGCGCCCACATTTGAGCCCAAGGAAGCGGAGATTGCAAAGTTAAGCCAAAATAAAATAGTAAAAAAGGTCTAAAATCGTGACAAGGAAACCACCATACTAATTTCTGCTTCCATATCCCATCTTGGCTCTTCCATTTTCCATTACAGAGGAGCTCAAAGCCTTGTGAGTGAGACTTGCTCAAGTCCCCTTCCATCCCAAAGCAGACAGTCCAGGACCTCAGACCTCCTCACCCCCTACATCACTAAGGAGCCCATTGTCTTCACTACCAACACCAAGTGCCAGCCACTGGCCACGACAGGAGAGGAAGCCCAAGAGCCCCAGGAAGAGCAGGCCCTTCTAGACCACCAGGCCTGCTTCCCTCCTAGCCCAACCCCTCATCCCAGAAAGCAAGGCCTGTGGAGAGAGAGTAGAACCATTGCGTGTGTGCGTGTGTGTGTGTGTGTGCACGCGCCTGAGTGCACATGTGTGCTC
The DNA here is from genome assembly GCA_028627135.1 of Pseudochirops cupreus. NCBI lineage: Eukaryota > Metazoa > Chordata > Mammalia > Diprotodontia > Pseudocheiridae > Pseudochirops > Pseudochirops cupreus. Next base: position 1,368,640 of record CM053580.1, on the reverse strand, counting down.
TGCAGCCTTGAGCTCTTTACAAAACCCCCGCAGTTTCTGAAGGCTGGGAACAGCTAGTCCTCACCACCCAAGTCCTGCCAGAGACTTCACACCTCAGAAAGACCGCATCAGTGGAAAGGCACCGAAGCACAGAGCTGGCCCCAGTGCAGCCCTACCAGGACCCTGGCCTTCTTTCCACCCCTCACATTTGCAGCTGAAACCTGTGGCCTCCTTAAGAACAAGGGGAGTCTTGGCCATTTAGTCTGGTCCCAGTGCAGGAAACACCTAATCAATGCCTTTTCATCCATTCTGGAGTGGCTCAGTCGTGATGGTCAGACTCGGGATGGGCCTCTCCCCAAGTCCACATACCTGCCCCAGACTCTGGTGCCACCTTTTGGTTAACGCCCAATCACCCCTGGTCACAAGCCTTCATGGTCCCCAAATCCAAATGCTGGCCCAGAACCTTCTGCTTTTGTCTTCTCAAGTCTTTGCCTTCAACAGGAACACGAGCAAGACTGCCCCGAGGTCTTAGATTTTTGCCAAAGACTCCATAATCTTAGCAATGTGTCCTAGGCTACATCTAGCAGTATCTTTTGTGCCCAAGTAAACCAGTGGGCACTGACCGTGCAATTCACCAACACTCCCATGCATCTATTAAAATTATACAAGAATCAATGAAGGATGGGGCAGTAAAGAAGTCTGTTCAAAGACCATCTGATCAGGCATCAAGGAGGCTCAAGGGCAGAGGGTGGAAGAGCAGGGTAAGGCACAACCTGCCTCCATGTCCTCACAGTGCCCACCTCCCAGGATCGTTGTGACGATCAAACGACACACCCGTGGAAAGCACTCTGCACACCTGAATACGCTAGATAAATGTTAGCAAGCATTATCAACATCAAGGGAGATACAAGGCCTCTGTGCCAGCTTTACTCTCTTCCCCCAAATGTGAACCACTCTGGGTTGGGAGGCATGGGGAGTGTTCAGAGCAAGGCAGAAATCCCCTCCGCCCTATGTCCCCACAATAGCACTTCCAGGGCTGCATCCCAAAGAGGTCATACAAACAGGAAAAGGACCCACATGTACAAAAATGTTTCTGGCAGCTCTTTGTGGGGCCAAGAACTGGAAAGTGAGGGGATGCCCATCTACTGGGGAGTGGTTGAACAAGCTGTGGCATACGAACGTGACGGGATGCTCTTATTCCATAAGAAATGAGGAGCAGACAGACTTCAGAGAAACCTGGAAGACTCACATGAACTGATGCTGGGTGAGGAGAAAACTGTACACAAAGACGGCCACAGTGTGCGAGGTCCCCCTTCCACAGACTTGACTCTTCTCAGCAATGCCATCGACGCCCAAGAAAGAACCATGGAGTCTGAATGTAGAGCGAAGTCAACTGCTCGCTCTCTCTCTGCTTTGTTTCTTCTTTGTCGTGCTTCCTCCCATTAGTTCTAATTCTTCTTTACATGACTAACGTGGAAATATGCTTAACATGTATGTATATAGAGAGCCTGTATCAGACTGCACACTGTCTTGGGGAGGGAGAGAAGATTTAGAACTGAAAGTCTCATGGAAGTGAATGTTGAACACAAAAAATGGTTAGGAAATGAATTGTTCTGCAGCCAGGACCGGAGACCAGAGAGGGTCAGACTGGGTAGGGATCTTCTCTGGGGACGCTGGGCAGTGTATAAACTGGATAGAAGAGGGTTCTCTCTTCGCTTCCTCCTCACACAATCCCTCTTTTTCTATGCGTGACTCCCCAATACCAGGGGCTTCCCTCCCTGAATCTCTTGTACTTCTGTGGACAGACTTACATAAGCACAGGGAGTTTCCCCTGAGAGAATGGGAATCTTTAAGAGGAGGGATGGCTTTACTCCTGCCACCTGCAGCCTGAGACCCAGCACCGAAGCTGGCATGTCGCAGCCAGTCACTTTGTACAAAACGCATGTGTTTTAGAACGTTTTTTTATTTGGTTTCCTTCTCTCAGATTTTCTTCTACATCTGCTGAATTTCACCCATTCAATTCCCCTTTGCCAAGTATCTACATCATGCGTTCCGTGCTGTGCCCTCTCTCTCTCATTCCCGCTAATGTTTCTGCTCCTCTGCTGGCCCACTCTGGTTTAGTGCTCCGTGACAGCCTGTAAAACTAGGGGTCTCAAGTCTCTATCTGTAAAGGGACAAAGGAGATGATGTTTGCAAGGGGCTGCTATGTCAGGATCTCGAAGAACATCCTTATCTGTCCACAGACCAAAATGAAGGTGGCTGTTTCCCTCTCTAGTGGAAATAAAATCGGACTGATACCTTTACTTGAAACCAAAGGAAGAAAACTATGGAAGTGTTGGAGACTAAACCCCAAGGAAATAATTGAAAAGGAAAAACCAGGATGTTAATAGCCATTGGGAGAGGGTGAGAAGCGGAGCAGCCCAAGGTGGCTGCTTCTCTGGGATCAGCCCTAGCCCTGCTCATCTCTGCCCCTGGGCTCAGTCCCTCCCTCGGCTGACTAGCCGGTATCTCTTGTAGGTACCTTGGTAGGTATGGAGGCATTGGCGTGTGGTTTCCTCTATTAGACTGTAATCTCCTTGGGGGCAGGGGCTGGTCTGGCTCTTTTTTTCTATTTGGGGCTAAGCGTGAAGCCTGGCTCTCAGACGGCACTCAACACGAAGGCTCGCTGACATCCCATCATTCCTCACTCGACCTCAGACAAACGTCCAATCGTCACTCCCCTTTCCCTTAGGCTTCAGTCTGCTGGGTCCAAAACGGTGTCCCATGTTCCCATGGCAATCCCCCAGCCCATACACATACTTCTCTGGAGCCCTCAGGAAAACTCACCCGATTTCGTAACAAAGCCTCTCACTTTAGCCCAGTCTCTTCTCTTCACGCTCTTTCCATCTCTCCTGCCATCTGAAACCTGTTCCCCCCAGAAGACCCTGTGTCACCTGCTGCCAGGACCGGGTGCTAGGCTGGGCAGAACAGTGGGCAGAGCATGAGACTGCACCATCAATCCTCCACAGCAACGTCCCTCTGCTCCCATTGGCCCTTCCTTTGGATGGTCATTCCACGGCCTTTGGCATCTGGCCAACGACTTGCTTGGTCACCTGACGAACTTCAGCTTGTTCTTCCTCATTTCTCAAGGAACTTGGTAGCTGGTAGGTCCCTTTCCCATGAGTTACTCACTGCCTTCACACTGGGGAATTTCAACCAAGATGCTGATGCTCCTCCCAGTGTGTCCCACCTTGGCCAGTCAGTAAAGAAGCATTTCTTAGTGCTAGACCACCCCCCATCACTGGCCTCTTCTGGCACTACTTCTAACCATTACTTCTCCAAATTCCAGGGCCCTAGCCCTCCTTTTCGCGCAGTCTCTCCTTCCCTCACACTGAGCAGGGCAGTTATTTCGGCATCCGCCGCCAGCAGTCACATCTTGCCCAAACCCTCCATGGAGGCACCTACATCCCAAGCCTTTCTCCACTCAGTGTCCCCAGAGAAGATTACCTAGCCAAGAGGCCTGGATCCCTAACAAGTCTGACCCTCTGCTCTCCAGTCTTGGTAACACAGGTGCTCCTAGTGCTACAGGACAACTCATTTTGCTCTTTCCTGACTGAGCCCCTGCACCTGGCAGACTCCCTGTGACAAACAGAGAGGCAGTTTGCCTTGGGTTCCAATTCCACCTCAGACACCACCAGGCTACGAAACTCTCTGTAACTCCGTCCACCTTGTCATCTGTGAAGTGAGGTGACTGGCCTCCCAGCTCTCTGTGCCTATGCTGGCTTTGGGCAGGCAGCTGGTTGCAATCTCTCTCCCAAGGCAGGTAACCCACAAATAAATGAGACTGCAGGTGATTCAGTGTCTTCTCTGCCCAAGCAGTCATACTGCCCTTGCTAGGAAGGAAGCACCACTCTATGAGATATGTTTGGGGCCATGGGGAAAGGCCTGGATTGAGAGTCTGAGGACAAGGTCTGCTACTGACACCCATACAACTGTGGGAAAGGCAGTCCTTTAGACTTAATGTGAATGGAATTCACCTTTATTTAGTAACCAAGTAACAGACTTTTACCAATCAAAAAAAAAATCTCTCACAGGACACTCAACTGATTTCAACAAATTTTAAAATGTTTTGAGTGTCTAAATTATAGATTTTTAGAGGAAGATGGAATTAAAGATGGACTAAATCGTAAACTGAAATTTCAAAAAAATTTACTTTCCTGTCACAGGAAGGAAGCCAAGTAAGGCCAGTTCTGATTATGTAGTGGACATGTGCCTGTGATGTAAATGTACAGTGCCCAAAGGTGCTCTTCCTCCTCTGAGGATGCCTCTTTCCAGCTCCTGCTGGGAGGAAAGAACAGGACAGATGGCAGCTGTTGCTGAAGCTGGGAGACATGCTAGGACAGAGATGGTCTGCCCAGGATCCTGCCAAAGAGAATGGACATATTACTGTGGTGCCGCCCACTGAGAGCTTGCAGATGCCTCATTGCAACCCAGGTGCCCTGCCTTCCTACCTCAGGCTGGCTCCATCGAGCTACACAAGGTAAGAAGGGGACTCAGAAAGTCTCACGGGCCCAGAGGCACATTTAAAACAACAACCAGATAGCTCCATTTCGGTATGACTGATTTCCTTTGTAACTTTCCAGATTGGATCCTTAGACTCCACAAGATTCCAGAGATGCCCCAGACACAAAAAGAGGACAAGACCTTCTATCTAGCACAATGACCTGACTTTACGCAGAGGTCCAAGGACACGCCCACACTCCTGATTTCCAGTCTCCTGCCTCTAAAGCTAACAGGCTCTTTTCAGGACAACACAGTTCACTTTCAGAGCATCAGAGCATTCAAGGGCCAGAAGCAGCTCAGGGACTACGGCCCCTTGCCTGCCTGAACAGCCTCCTGTGGATGCCCTCCAACCAACCAAGGCCCTTCTCCTCCTATGGCTGGTCTGAGCACATGACAGTGGGACAGTCCCTTCACGCACCAGCAAGCCACATGAATGGAGCCCAAGGTCACTCCTTTCTTGGCTCTTAGCCTTTGGTTCTGATTCTGCCCCTTCTAGACTTTATTTCCCATCACGTTCTACTTTCCCGGCTTACCCCCTCACACTGGGCAGTGTCTTTTGTGTCTCTGCACACAACAGGAACAGCGTCTCTCCTGCCTCCCCCAGAACCGCCAGCTAACCACCTTCTAGGAGAGGCCTTGCCCGAGCAGAGTGGATCAAGCGGCCACAGGGCCCCATTTCTGATCTTTGTCTCTGTAGCCCCCGTGCCTAGCATGGGACAAGACACACAGGAAGCACCTGGGTGATTCGCTGATGGCCTGAGTGATGCAGGGCCAGAAAAAAGCCCACTTTCGTGGCAAATTTGTATTGTGCTTTACTATCAGTAAGGGCGTCGATGAGGGGCTCACGTCCAGGAAAAATGCAAAGTAGCGCTGACTTACACACATTTACAAAAGCTCAGAACCCGGCAGCTTAATGACAGCGTCCTGCCCAAGACCCAAAAGTCTGAGTCAGAAGGGCCTTTGTGGTCAATGGATCTAACCACTTCAGTTCACAGCTGTGGAAAACAAAATCAAGAGGGAAGGGAAGGGACTTAGCCAGGGCCACCCAGCAAGAAAGAGCTGGACGGGTCAGGGACGGTAAGAGACACAATGTCCCCAGCTCTTTTACCACCCCTGAAAACTCGATGCTGGTGGTCCCCACAGACAACAGACAGAACTCAACCAGCTGTGTTTTCTATACAGCCTGCACCGAGGCTGTAAGAGGCAGCCGGGCGACCTGGCGGACCGAGAGTCAGAAAGACCTGAATTCAGATCCAGCCCCAGACCCTTTGGAGCTGTGTGACCTGGACGAGTCACTTACTCCAGTCCTCTCCTCTGTAAAATGGGGCTAATGGTAAGGTGGCTGTGAGGATCAGTGAGGCAAGGCACTCTGGAAGCCTCCAAGCACCACGGAGAGAGCGGCTGCTCTTACTGTCATTCAAGAGCAGAGCTGCCCAACCCTGAGAAGCTGTTCTTCATTCACCTCACAGCGGCAAGGAGGCACGGCCGTGTCTTCAATTAGGTGAAGTCATACTGGGACGATCTGGCTGTCACGTGGAAGGGACAAAGAGACGCAGTCAGTCCTGGCCCCAAAGGCCTGATACCAGGAAAACCATCCTTACCATGAGCCGGGGCTCCCTCCTCAGAGATGCCCGGGGCCAGGTGCGTCAGCAGAGTTCCTCTGGGATGGGGGTGGGCCTAGAGAGCTGGCAAGGGACTGTGAAATCCTGTGATTCCAGGGATTTCCAAATGGCAGAAATATACTGTTACCAAAACAAAGAAAACATCCTTCCCTATCAGAGATGACAAAGGAGAGATCACCGACCAAAGAGAAGAGACAGGTGGATGTTACTACATTCTTCCCTAAGCAAGTTTCTTCAGAGAAAATATAAGGAACTGCTCTTCCCAACGGCAAGAAATTTCAACTCAAGAGAGCAGAGCTCCAGGGAAAACTCTGGAAAACACAAAGCCGTAGAGCCAAAAGGGGAAAAACAACAAAACACAAAACCCAGGCCCAGCAAGGGCTTCCCGTGGAGGTTCCACAGAGGGAGCATCTACTTTCACGCTGAAAACAGAATCGGACCAGGATGAGAGCAGGGACCGAGAGTCCATCGAGGAGCTGAGGCGGCTGTAGTGCCGTCGAGCTGGAGAGAAGCATGGATGCAGAGAGAAGGAGCAGGCTTGAGGTCAGGGAAGACTGGCTCTCAATCCTGCCTCTGACGCCAACTCTGCTGTGACCACAGGCCAGTCAGCTCAGAGCACCCGTGTACAATGAGGCCACCGCTACCTCGCTGCGGAGAGGGTGACACCCAAAGCAGTGAAAGGCCTCTGTTAGCCCAAGGAGACAGCGTGGGCTGACTGCAAGGCCATGTCTGCAGTGTCCCCAAAGCCAGGCCAGCGGGGCCAGCCAAGCCCCGTGCCCAGGCTTCTCTTCAGCATGGCTCCCTCTACCAAAGTGGCATGACTTAGCCCGAGGCATCACGGGAAGCCTTGACGCACCACTGCCTTCCGACCTGCCGACACGACACGGGTCGCTCCTCATCACATGGCTGCAGTGGCGATGACAGGCCCACAGAGACCTCACAAATAAAGGTGTTCAGGGTGACAGTCAGTGCCACCCTCAGGGAGTTTCCAGTCCGGGATCTGAAGGAAATGCAATCCAAATTACTTCAAGAGGAAGAAGGCAAAGGCCTGCTCCAGGAACAAACTGGCCATCACGCTAGAGACCGTGTGAGGCAGAGCTAACCTGGGGGACAGCCCGGGGAACACAAGACGCCCACCTCCCTCTTCCGCCTTTCTCAGAGGAGGCACTTCTTAAGTGCTGACTGAGTGAAATGCTGAGTCTCAAAAAGGATTATTCTCTATTCTGGAAGCCTGGAAAGATGGGTGGGACCACAGCACAGGGTTTAACTGCCAGGCTGGGATCTTCTGGTTCATCCTCGAAGCCACAGAAGATCAAGGAGGGGCACGGCTTCATGTGCACTGTCCTTTAGGAACACCCGCTTGTCTGACTTGGGGCCAGTGGGGGGATAAAGTAGAAGTCTCAAAGAGGAACAAAAACCAGGATCATCTTCACTTGGAATGCTCCAAAAATGGAAAAAGGGATCCCCCAAACTTGGGAAAAATCCAGCCGTGACTCTAGTGCACCACATGCTTCCTCATATGTCCCGCCTTGCTCTCAGAGACACTGCCTCTTGCTCTCTCTCTCCCCTCCTCCCTCCTTCTCTCCATCTCTCTCTGTCAAACCTGACTTTGTGTTCACAAAAAGCTCTGAACGTCCAGCAGTTCCCAAGTAAAAACCTGAAAGGGAGGGAGGGCCCTCGCTGGCTATCTGGATCAATCTCTTCATTTTACAAGTAAGGGAACTGAGGCCTGCCCAGAGAAGTCCTGGGCAAGGTGGCACAGAGCCGAGTCATGAGCTATAAGAACACCTTTATTTCAAACAAATGATGAATTGTACGTGGTCAAGGCTGCAGGCAACTGCTGCTGGGTACAGCTTCGGGGCAGCCCTGGCCCTGGGCCCCCCACTTCTGAGCTGCCAAATCTTGTTCCTCTACCTCTACAAGGGCAGCCAGCAGGGGACCTAAAGACCTGAAGCCAAATCCAGCCTCAGACACTGACAGCTGGGTGACCCTGGGCAAGTCACCGGCCCCAGTTTGCTTCAGTTTCCTTATCAGGAAAAGGAACTGGGGAAGGACATGCAGACCACTCTCCAGTGTTTCCTCCAAGAACACCACAGCTGCCTTTATAAAGCCATCTCACCTCTCTCGTGTACTGCTGGTCTCCCTATCTCCAGCTCCCCCCTCCAAACAACCCGCATTCATAGACCGCTCAACGGCATACTCACATAGGAGGAAAGCACTATGATGACCCCTCGTTTTAGAGAGGAGGAAGCTGAGGCTGGGTTAAAACCGGCCAGCGGGAGCAGGCACACAGTGACATAGGACGCCCCGACAGAGGTAGTGGGCCTGCCCTGTGTCTCCAGTCAAGCCAATACCCGCAGGTTTGTTGTCTGAGACATCAAGAGGGGTGGCAGCAACCTTGTCTATGTGGCTTCCCTTTGGGGTCCAGCCTGCCAGGTTTTCCATCACCCCCAGGACTGGGGTCCTGGACCTGCAACCGTTTGCTCCCCCTTCACTGGCTGTGCCAGCGCTCCACCTGCAAAGGCAATTCCTCCATCCTCCCAATGATGGGACACTGGATGCCCTCTCTGCCTTTTCACAGAAATCCTAGAGGGGAGAGGGGCTTTGAAGGCCATGAAGGCCAGTCCATTAACTTATTCTGACTCTCTATTTCTGCAATGAAGTCTCTTCGAACCCCTAGGCACAATTTAAAAATGCTCTAATGTTACAGCAAGCCACGAGACAAGGAAATCTGGGAACAGGGAGACTCCAGCACTTGTCACAACACCAGACTCTACAGAAACAGAGAAAGAACCAACCATATTTTTATTGGTTTTATTTTATTTCTTGAAGAAAATTAAATGTAATTAAATACAACTATATTTATCTCAAAGGCAGTGCTCAGAAGAGTGACCTTCGCAACAAACTTTCCATCGCACTTCTGAAAATTCATCATCACTCCGCCATCTTCAATTGCCTGTGAAGCTACTAAGAGTGTCGTGCATCCACACACTCGTCTCTCCTACGGCCAAATCAGTCCGATATTCCCCTTTGGAGACATTTCATTTTCAATCACTTTTTCTTGGGTCAGTGACACCCAAACATTTAGGTTTGAACCTTGGAGGGGACAAAAAAGAAGTCCAAACAGAGGCAAAGCCTCTGCCAGGCAGGGAACAGCTGAACAGGCTGTGGCACGTGACAGCGATGGACTTTTCTTGTGCTCCGAGAAATGGGGAAACTTAAGACAGACATCATCCATGAGCACAAGTGCACAAAAGGTGAGGATGCCTGGCCCCAGACGACAGGATCCCGCCTCCGCCTCCCTTCCTAAGGCTGAGGGGCTGTGGAGGCAGGGCCTGGGGCACAGTTTTAAGCTCTGCAGAGCAGGGTTTTGCTTCCTTTTAAAATTCCTTGGTAAATGCAAAAACAAAAATAAAAACTTATTAAAAAAAGACATTAACGAAGTTATAAGTATAAAAACCCTGCAAAACCAGAAGTTTGACTATCACCGCCAATACACACACACAATGGGCACTGGCTATTTTTTTTCTGGAGGGGGAAGGGCAAGGCAACTGGGGGCTAAGTGACTTGCCCAAGGTCAGACGACTGGTGTGTCAAGAGTCTGGGGCTGGATTTGAACTCGAGTCCTCCTGACTCCAGGGCTGGTGCTCTATTCACTGTGCCACCCTTCAGAAGAACTCAACAGCGATTACACACCCAGCCTGTCGGCATCAGCTCACTCTCTGTCCGAGTCCCAGGCCCCACGGTGCTCTCTAGTCCCTCCTCCCAATCCCCTGTTACATAACTCTCAAGTTACAGGAGAAGCTGTTGGTCATCAGAGACAGCCACACAGGTAAAAATAGCCCCGATTCCGGGGGCCAGAACTTGAGAAGGGGAAGGAGCACATCCCACAGGGACATTCCATACTGAGAAAACAGCCTCGGTGCCTCACCTGCGCCACGCCACCCCGCACTGTGGAGGCCACAGGGTGAGAAAGGAAGGAAGAGGCACCCCTTGGGCCTGTCCCACGTGGAATGGAAAAAAGGAACAGGTGCTTCCAAACTGCCAAGAGCAATGAAACTTCAACCCTGAAAGGATGACCCCCCCAAGAAGTGGCTCTGGGAGATTAGGGAAAGCAGCTTTCCATCCTGAGAAGCCTCTTCGGTGGAAGTTCAAGGACAATCCAGGATTCCCCACAGAGAAGACCCGGGATAGGCATCTAGGGGGCTAGGACGCTCCTCCAGCATCGGATCAAAGATATCTACCTTGGGAACCATTCCAACGGTCAGTCCTTCACACTCCCTCAGGCTTCTCAGCACATCATCTATCCTTGAAGAGGAAGTCTGCAGGGAAGCCCCTTGTGGGCGCACTGGCCCAGCAGTTTTACCCTTTTCTTTCATTTTCAGAGCCCAGTTTCCTGTTCTGTGTCCACAAGATCTAACCATCCTTGTTCTGACACCACAAACCTCAAGCCCAACCATGACAAGCTATTCAATGCTGTGGCTCACACTAATGGTCCATCTGACAAGGGGAACAGGGTGTGGAAAAGAATGGAAAACAAAGCATAGTCTTCAACACCAGGTCAACAAAACATAGGCTATAGCCACAACCTAATACTTCTACTTACAAAGGCAGCATGTTGGCTGACTCTAGGGGGCACCCAAAGCAGTGTCCTGGGTTCAAATCCCACCTTTCCTACTTCACTGCCTGTTGTGTACCTTGCACAAATCCCTGAACCTCAGAACCTCTGGTTCTTCATCAGTCCAATGAGGCCCCTCAAGTCTCTTTTAGCTAAATCTAGGATTCTATCATGTCCCTCAACACCAGAGGAAGAAACCCTCCTTGATACAGCTTCCACAGCATTTATGGCCCATCTTCTTTGCACCCAATTCTCGACCTTATTTTTTTGTCCTCAACCTACCTTTTCTAAGTGGTTAGGAAGACCCCTGGACTTGGTGCACCTAACTCTACATTTACACAAGTGAGCACCAAAGACTGCTTACAAGGCATTTTGCCTGGTGCTGTCAAGAACCACAGTCCAGGGGGCCCCTTGGGGGCCTGGTCCAAGCCCAAAGCCACAGCCACTGGCAGCCCTGGGCCCCGTCTCTTCTTCAGGACCCTTGGGAGGCTGGCCTCCCACTTTCTTGGCTCTGCATCGACTCCATTACTTTCATGGAGAATGTGTTCGGCTGCTTCCCGATGGCCACCGTCACCTCCATCTCCTCTTCTCTGTTGCTGGCGCACAGGAAGTCTCTCTTTTTATCAGTGCCGCCCACCCCCAGATAAGGGCCAAAGGGCAGGCCACTTTATTTGCACAGTTCCAAATTGCTTTCCAAAACAGTTGTCCTAATTCACATGCCTCAGAGAGCCTTCCATTCCCACTGCGGTGACCCTGGCCATCTTTATTTGTCTTACTAGTAAGGATGTGAAACATTCTTTCATGTGGTTAATAGTTTGTAATTCTTGTGGTGACTTCCTATGCTTTAACCACTCACCAAAGGAAGACTGGCTTCTGTCCTGGCCTACCCCTTCCACCATCTTTGACAACCCGGACACCAAACTGATTCAAGAAACTTGATACAAAGATGCCCTCCCATCCCACCACTTCCCTTCCTGTCGGAGGTCACTGGGCATCACAGGGTTACTTTGCACTGCAGGCTCTGGTCCCCTTTTCTTTGGGGCAGAATTTGGTGTTGGGGAGTCTTTTCTCTGCCCCTTCCCCCAAACTTCTAAGAGAGAAAACTGTCAGCCAAGGCCATGAAACCTCATAGAAAGATGCTTTTATTCAGCAAGTATTTAATGGGCAAACAGGGACAGAGCCCTGAGTCTGGTCTTTTGGCCTCCCACCATATGGCTCCATTCTGCTGCTCCAGGCTTAGCCTGTCCTATACACTGCCCCAGCTTCCCCTCCCCTAACCTTCACTAAGCCTCATCTGCTCCCATCTTCCTGCAATCACTCAGGCCCTTCCTTCAAGGTTATCACTGCCTTCTTCCCAAGTCCTCTGAGGAGCTCACTGGAAAAGCTCCAGGGCAGGTGGACCTCAGGATCCATTAGGTTCAGAGGAAATGGGGTGGGGTATGCACGTTAGCACTGTGGATCAAACAAGGAAGAGATTCAGGTAGGCTGGTGGGAGGGGGAAATCAATCTGAACGTTCGGAAAGACTGGCCCAAGTGCCAGCTTGGATTTAGTTCTGCAGGCAACAGAGAACCATAAACACTGAAACTGAAAACAAAAGACCCAGAACAGAGAAGACACTCTGGCTTCCAAGTCTCTCTGCTTAGCTGGCGCACCACAGCATCCATGCTCCCCAGGCCGGGCCATTGGAGGCCCTTGGTCCTACAGGTGCACTGACTCTCCTGGTTCTCTCCTGACCCGCAGAGGGGCGAGGTCCTTAGGATCCCTTCCTGGCCTTGTCACTAACCACCGGTGCTGCCCAAAGCCTTTCTCCTATGTGGACATCTCCCCTCCACCAGCCCACTTCCAGGCTGACCTCACACAGAACTTCTCCATCAGCATTTCCAGCTCTCCAGACCCTACCCCTTCCTACTTTTCCAGGTTTTTTACACACTTTAGCCCAGCGGTTCTCAACCTGTGGGTTATGTTCAATTTGTAACAATGAAAATACATCCTGCATATCAGGTATTTACACTACAATTCATAACAGTAACAAAATTACAGTTATGAAGTAGCAACGAAAATAATTTTATGGTTGGGGGGTCACCACAACATGAGGAACTGTATGAAAGGATCGTGGCATTAGGAAGGTTGAGAACCACTGCTTTAGCCCATCAATACCAGCCTTCCTCATGTTTCTTCAGATACAACACATTCCATCTCCTGAACTCAGGCCTGGAACCAGAATCTCCTTTCCTTTTGTGAGTTTTAAAATTCCTTACTTATTTTTAACGATGTTTTTAAAAAATCTGGGTTCCACACTCTCCTTCCCCCTCCCCCACCCACCGAGAAGGCCAGCAATACATCAGTTATATGTGTAAAATCCTGTATCTGCATTAGCCATGATAGAAAACAAGAAAAACAAAGACAGTTAAAAAGGATGCCTTAACCAAGGTCCCTGGGTGGGCTAGCCAGGAGCCAGGCAGTGAGGGGCGGCCTGAGAGGAGAAGAGAATTCCAGGTCTGGCTCCTTACAGCCAAAGCTCCTTGGATGCTGACTGCATTTGGGGGAGGAGGAAAGAAAAGGGAGCTCCATCTGAACCTCAGCACCCCGCAGAGACCAGGACGAGAGGGGGTGTTCTAAGCCGTTCGCATCACAGCCCCCCGCAGCTGCTGGGTGCGGGCACACGGGGTCTGGAGCAGGGCTGCCTCACCAAGGCACAACTCTACGCCTCAGCCCCTCCCTGGCTCCAAGCTTCTCTAACCTGGGCAGGCCAGACTCGATGGGGTCTGGAGACACAGGATCCCAAACCTAGGTGGGGAGGATGTGCCCCTCGGCGCCGCCAAGCCCCAGCAGAACGGAGTGGAGGGGATGAGCTATGATGGAAAATGAAGGGCCATGTTAAGATTCATCATGTGAAGGACCCATGTGAGGAGAGCACAGCTGGAACAAGGGGGATGTGAGACAGACTGGGCTCGACAGGAGGAAACGTTTCCAAACAAGAGTCTTTGTTTTCCAATGTGGTTTTCCTGGCAGGGATCCTGGAATGGCTCGCTGTTTCCTTCTCCAGTCCATTTTACTGATGAGGAAACTGAGGCAAACAGGGTGAAGTGACTTGCCTAGGGTCACTCTGCTGCTAAGTATCTGAGGCTGGAGTTGAACCTGGGGAAGAGCCTTCCTGACTCCAGGACCTGAGCTCTCTCCAAGCAGCCTCAAAAGTAGAACAGGCTGCATCCAGAGGTGGCCGCCACAGACACATGGTGGTGAGGGCTTCATCCATCATGTAATCTAACTTACCAATTTCATAGATGAACAAACCAGGGCCCCAAGACATTTAGTGACTTCCCATGGGAAGGTGAGTCTCCTGGGCTCTTTCTCCTACAGACTCGGAAGAAGCCAGACAGAAGCCTCGCCACTGCTACTACCAACCTAGGGCGTTTCAGCCTTGGGGGACTGGGAAAATGGGCCTCTCTCCACGAAGGTGAGGAGGAATACAGGTGTGCGCCCCATATCTGTGCATGTCTGTGTACGTGTGTGGCGGGTGGTAGAAGAGGAGAGTCAGCTGGAATGAGTTGGGGGAATGGGGGAATGCAGAGCTTTGTGCCTGAGGCGGAGGAATGAAGAAAGTACAGAAGCAGGCAGCGAGGAAGGAAGAAGTCATTGTCCCCAGTTCCCATTCATCTCCCCTTCTCCCTGCAGCTACAAACACGCCTACATCCCCCCCCCTCTTCCTTTGACCATCGCCATGCCCTTAGGCTAGCATTCTCCATTCTCATCCCTTTCACAGACAAATTCCAAGGAACACCTATCTTTGCTACCGTAACTTAATCCCACCCAAGCTGTCTCCTCCCTCTGCTTCAGCCCCTCCCTCCAGATGTGACCCTTCTGCGGTCACAGGCCACATGCCCCCTCCTCTGTGTAGGCCCATCCCAGGCTCTACCCTGACCTCTCCAGATGGCTTAACACCCCAGCTCCCAATAATGACCTTCCACCAGACAGCTGGCCACACCCACCTGCTCCCCATCCAAAAGACAAACCAATCTTCTTCCTCAACTTGCCCATTTCTGTCAGACCCTTTGCCAGCTTTCTCATCACCCAGGTTTCACAACCGAGGGCCAAGTCTTGTAAAGCCAAACCTTCAAATCACTCCTCTCCCCACCCTCTTGCACACAGCCACCGCCCTGTGGCGGGCCTGGTCACCTCTCAACCTCCCTCAGTTTCTCCACGTCCACAAACTCCTTCCTTTGGCATTCTTTAGGACTCCACCCTATCCCCCCAGCGGGTCTCAGGTGGCTCCCCTTCACGCTGCCCCCCTCACTGGCTGGCCAGAGGAGACACCTTGGAATTTTGGCGAGGCCTGTGGGGCAGCGCCAGCGCCTGCCCCCTCTCCCTCCTCAGCTGGGCATAGCTCTGGCCCTTCAGGGATCAGCTCATGCCGCCTCTTTGCCCTGGTCCCCCAGGATAGGTGCTCCCGTCCCCTGAAATCATGTGAGGAGTACGAGGGGCTTTCCCCAGGCCCCGATCCCGCGTATTGCTGGTGTGGAGCAGCTGTTTAATACGTGTTTGCTGAATGGAAATGTTGAAAAGATTTGGTTTTGAGAATCCTCCCTAGGGGTCACAGGACTGTCAAGGAACAGAGCTGAGGTCCATGGACAGAACGGTGGAGGAACACCCCCCATTCATACAACAAAAAGAAAAGGTGGGGAAAGCCAGAATGTCTTACAAGATGGTCGGAGGCGCCAGACCAGTTTTGGGACAAGTTCTGTAAACGCCATAGGAAAGCAAGCCCCGAATGTCCTACTGGAGTCAGGAAGCGCTGAGTGCGAGTCCGGCCTCAGACACTGGCTAGCTGTGAAACCCTGGGCAAGTCACTCAGCCATTCTCTGCCTCGGTCTACCTCCCGGGCTGTGGGAGGATCAGATGAGGTAACATCTGTAAAGCCTGGTACCCAGTGGGTGCTCAACAAAGGCTCCCTTCCTCCCGGTGTGAGGGTGACCCTGGGCTCCTCAAGGCTCTGCTGGCAGAGTGCAGACAGATGCTGGGGCTGGATCCTAACCCTGGGGACAAGAAGGACCTGTGGAAAGGGCATCGGGATGCGCAAAGGAGTTGTCTCTGCTCCCCAAGGCACATGCTTCTGCCAGCTCCCTTCCTGTCTTTGTGCTGCTCGAGGCTGTGCCCCCCCCCCCAAGACATTTACCTCTGAAGAGCCACCACCTTCATCCACAAAACCAAGCCACCCAAAACACGTCCTCTTCTCAAAGCTGCTCCACCAAGTCCTGCTGGCAGCAGCCCCCAAAAATGGCCACCCAAGTGTCCAGAAAAGCAATCTGGTCAAGTGGGCATTGGGATTCTATGGGGTGGCAGGAGAGAGATCACCTTTCACACCCACGCAGGCAGGTAGGAACTGCTGGGTAGAGGGCCGACACAGCCACACTACCTGCCATGTCTTGAGAAAAGGTGAAAATCACCATCTTTCAGGTCCCTTCCACACCATCATTTCTCAAGAGAAACCCAGTTCCTGGTTGTGTTGACCTTGGACACCCCACTGGCAGCTCAGAATTGAAAACAAGGTGAACAACTCAATACCCATCCGTTTTATACGCAGAATGAAAACTACCCCACTTTCTTTTTGAAATGATCTTTTGGTTGAGCTGAACACAAGGATAGATTTCAAAGTAACCGAGGGCTCAGCTGCACTGTCCACTCAAAAAAAAAAGCCCTCTTTATGTCTATCCATACGGTGACACTCCCAAGGATCTGTAATCTGATCAGCTGGGAAGCAGCCCAGTAATCTGAAGCCCTGTTATACTAATTAAAGTGGGACTCTTCACAGGCGACCTCCCAACACTTTGATCATCTATTCATGCACCACCCGGAATTTACTGAGGGCCCACTATGCGCACCTCAGAGGCAGCCTGGTGGAGGAGGAGATTAGCAGAAAGTCACCCCGCCTCTGGCTGAGCCCTCTCTCGCTTTCAGATGAGAGCAGAGTGGGGCGGGGAGCACCGGAGGTGGGCGGGCTGAACAGGGAGCAAAGGGCAGGGGCCCCGAGGTCCAGAGGCAGCAGCTCTAGCCACCTGCCAGTGGGTGAGGGGACCTGTCTGAACAGCTGGCCGGTGTTCCCTGAAGTCTTTGAAGTGCTATGGAAGTCGCAGAAGGGGGCAGCTAAAGTGACCCAGGGACCCCAAGATCCTGTGGAGAGCTGTCTGTGAAATTGGGGGATCACTGGAGGTAGGAGAAACAGCACGGAGCCCAAGGTGAGAACAGGAGCCCCCAGGGAGGTCTCTGTGGCAATTCAAGACACGCGCCAGAAAACAAGAAAAAAGAGGAGGCCTGGTGGCCTGCAAGGGCTTGTGGGGGAAAGGGAGACTACCCAAGGGGACAGAATCTTTCAAACGAAGCTCCTTCCTCACAAGGATTCCCCCGTTGCACATACATAGTCCTGAAAAGCCAAATGACAACAGCACCACCCTTCGACGGGGAGAAAAAAGCTCACCTCCCCACTCAAGTTTCAAGGGATCTCCTGTGGGCACCTCCTGTCCTGGAACCCCCAGCCTCAGGCTCCTCAGACCAGTGGGCCCTGGGTCACCCTCAGGCTACGGTGCTCTGCCTGGTCACATTAAATCCAGCCCAGACCCTATGAGAGGATCAGAAGGATTCAAGGGCAAGGAGGGTGGGCCCCGCCCCGCCCCCAGGCAGGGAGCAGGGGGAGGGCCTTGAACCCAGGGCCTCCCTCTGGCTTCCTGAAAGGTTCTTTCAACAATCCAAATTGGCTTACTCTGAAAACAATGCTTATTATTGGCTGAAACACCCTCAGGAGCTTGGGATGAACTTGGCTTGTTTGAAGGGCTCTCCCCTGCCCTCGTCCGGTCTCACCGCGGCCTGTCCACTGCCTCCCGTTCCCCCTTGCACACGGTCAGTCAAGCCAGACACCACCCCTCCTCTGCGCAGTCTCTGGCCGCTGCTTTCCTAACGTGTTCTCCAGGTTCTTCCCACTTTGCTCTGCCCATCCGTTCACCCAAGTCTTCCCAGGTTTCTCTGAATCTTTCAAAAGCACTCTGCTTTCTCCCATCTCGCCAGAACAAATTTAAGCCACTTTAAAAACCACCCCGATGGGCCGCCGGCCTCTTGCTGTATTCCCTCCTGCTCTGAAGTTGAACACAGTTCGACGAGCCCTTCTTGAGAATCTTTTCATCGGCCCCACATTAAACAGCTGTGGCCCAGACAGCTGCTGAGGTAGGGTTTTCTCTGCTCTCTATAGCTGGAAACACCACCCTCTACTTCAGACAACAAAACCTCCATGTTCTAAGGTCTAGAAACTTTAAAAACTTTTGCAGGCTTGCAATGACTGGGCTATCACAGCTTTCCTATCTAAGGGCAGACCCCAAAAGGAAGCCGCTTAGCCACCGCACTGGAGTCTTCCCTCCACTGCACCATCCTCACCTCTTCCCTAGGGCCAAGCTTGATGCCTAAGCCACAGGCAAAACCCTGAAAATCAACTTCAAGCACTTTCCCTGTGAGAAGACACCCCTCAGGCCTTTCTGCAGGGACTGACATGTCAGCCTCGGTGTGCAAAGTGGAAAGACCGCAGGGCCTGCCATGCCGGGGGCAGAGGCTCATCTCCAGGCCCTCGCAGCCGTACAGGATTCTGAGGCTTTTTCTGCACGACTCGGCTCCGGTGCCTCCACCCCAGAGCGGCACCCACGGCACACTGGAGATCCCTCCGGAGCCACGCACACAGACAGAGCTGAGTCCAGGCTGGAGGCCGCCGTCCACTCTCAGGGGGCCCGATGGTTTTCTCCGCTGCTCCCAACAGCCTCTAATCTGGTGACAGACATTTATTTCCTATGTCTCAAGTTTCACAAAAGCTTGCCGAAGGCTCCTGAGCGGGTGAGAGCCAACATCCCTGTACGCTTTTCTGTGGGCGGCGAGTTGTGTGCATCTACGTTCGGTGGGCACTGAATGCTGGGCTCAGCGTGTCCATCCCCAGCAGACGGTGGATGCCCCTGGTGGTGGAGCGGGAGTGGGGTGAGGAAGACAAGATGGGTCCCTCCATCTGCTGTCACTGCCCATCTTTCTCTGCCCATCCTGCTAAGCCTCCAGAGTCAGCTGGCTGCCTCTTACAGCAGCTGCTGCTCGCTCCCAACTCTCTGTGTCCTCGGCAAAGACCCTGCAGCGGGCTCGTCCTCATCTCCTTCTCCGGGACCCTCATCTCACAGAGGAGAAAACTGGGGCAGGCAGGGCGCCCTGAGCGAGCCAGGAGGTGCCCACGCCCCCCACATCACCCTTGCCCTGGCACCTGGCACTCCCCAGCGAACACGCTGTCACAAGACCTGCAGGAACACACTTGGCTCCTCACTGAGTCTGACAGGGCTGGGCCAGGGACTGGGAGTGGGCGTCCTGGCCCAGTCACTGCCCCTGCTCAGCAAACAACTGGAAGTCAGCTGCTCAGGCTCCTAAGGGAAGGTGCCACCTCCTGCCTCCAAACCTTTGGACAGGTCGTGCCTGCTGCCAGGAGCGCCTCCCTCCCTTCTCCATGCTTAGGCTCTCTATGGGAGGAACCATTTCCTTTTCTGTTTTTCTCTGCCTGGCACAGAGGGGGGGGGGGGGTTCTCCCTAAATGCCGTTTAACTGAACAGAAGCCCTTTGAGTAAAGTGTCAGCGCCATGTGGACCCGTCATTCAACGCCCCCATTGAGGACAAGGACCCTGGCAGGGATCTCCCCTCCCCCCAGGGCCGGAGCTGCCCAGCGGGGGTGTGTGTCTCCGGGAGCCCTTCCCTCCCAGGACCACCACACCCCCTGCCGAGCAGCAGGGGTTCTCCAGGAGCCCCTCCCCCTCATGGGCCAGAACTAGGGGGGGGGGCGGCAGTGGGTGTGTGTGTGTCTCCAGGAGCCCCCCGGGGTCCGGGCCGCCCCGGGAGAAGGCCCCGAGGCCGGCCGGCCGGGGCCAGGAGGCCGCCCTCGGGCCCTTTCTCTTTAAAGCCGGCCGCACGTGGGCCCGCATTGTGAAGCGGTCGGGCTCCTCCCGGGCCCAGCGCGCCTGCGCCTGCGCCGAGGGCCGCGCCGGGCGCGCACTGCGCATGCCCTTCCCCCTTCCCCCTCCCCCCACCCCCGCCGGCCCCGTCCCCCGCCGCCGCCGCCGCCGCCGCCGCCGGGCTCCCGGCCGAGCCCCGGCCCCCGCGGGCCCCTGGGCGGGGCACCGAGGCCCCCGAGAGGAGTCGGGCCAGGCCGCTCACCTGCCAGCTGCCTCCGCAGAAGCAGCGCCGACTGCAGCTCCGTCATCCTCCGGCCGGGCCGGGCCGGGCCGGGCCGCGGGCCCGCGGGGGGCCGGTGCTCGCTCGCTCCTCGGCTGGTCCGCCGGGGCCAGGCCGCGGCGGGCCCGGGGAGCCCGAGGCCCGGGCGGAGGTGGAGGTGGCGGCGGGGACCGAGGGCCCGGGGCCGGGGCGGCCCGACGGGCTGGCAGGCCGCCGGCCTGGCCCGGGTCACCCTCGCAGGCGCTCGCCTTCTCCCTCCCTCGCGCTGTGCTCCGCCCGGGGGCCGCTCCGCCGCCTCCCCTTCCCTCGCTTCCGGCTCCGGCTCCGGCTCCGGCCCCGGCCCCCGGCTCCGCCTCGCCTCCGGCCCCGGCCCACACTCGGCCTCGGCGACTCCTTCTCCGTCCCTCGCCACAGGCTCACTGCGCGCAGGGCCGCTCGGCGCAGGCGCACTGAGCCGCTCGGCGCAGGCGTACTGTGCCCCGGCCGGAGGCGCTCGGCGTCGCTCCGCTCGGCGGCCCCTCCCCCGCGCGCAGCCGCAGTCTCCTCGGCCGCCGCGCTCTTGAGAAGGTCTCTCGGGGCTTGTCCTAGGGTGGGAGAGGCTTCCCCTTCCCGCCTGCACCCCCGAGGCGGGACCGAGGGATGCTCCGTGAGGGGCGCGAGGGCGGAGAAGACGACGGTCAATCAGTGTCCGGAAAGGCCGCTAAGCGAGCACTTGGGCGGGGCACGTGGCGACTCTGGCCGCTGGCGGCCCTGCTCTGAGGGGGGAGGGGGATCGGCGGGGGGCAGGGCTTGGGGAAGCCCCCCCGCAGGCGGCACGCTTGGGCCCGGGGCGGCCGGCGGATCGGGAGGCTCCGGCCTTAGCCGAGTGGGGGGCACCACAGGGCCCCACCTGCGGCTTGGGAGGGGAGCTTCGGCTGCTGACCGGGAGTGGGGAGAGCGTGGGGGGCATCCCCGGGCCTAGGTCCTTCAGGATCGGTCCCAGGGTGGGCGCAGGGGCCCTTGGCATCGTGTGGGAGGTGGGCCGGGGGCAGCCGGGGAGGCCCCCAGCTTGTGAGCCTGGGGCCTGGGGTGGAGGGGGAGGGCTTGGAGGGAAGAGGAATGGTTCTGCTTTGGGGCCCCCCGGCTTCAGCGTCTCCTGGTCATCGGTTCACAATGTCCGAAAGGCAGCTGGTAAGGCGAGATCCGAGGGTCAGCAAAGAGACCAGAAAGGCAGAGACTGCGATGCATCTCGTGGGAGCCGCTGGCATGGCTGGGTAGAGGCGTCCAGGGGAGAAGAGCCCGAGGGGCACTTAGAGTCGGGGGATCTGGCCCAGGGGAACGAGGAGAGCCAGGAGAAAGGGGCAAGCCCCAGAGGGCACAGAATGTCGGAGGAGAGCGCAAGGCTGCAGCAGGGTCAGGGAGACGAGGGCCGAGAGAGACCCGGGGCTGGGGCTTGGGAGGTCCTGAGTACCTGTGAGAGCAGCGGCAGTGAGACGAGGAGGCCAGAAGCTGGACTGCAGGGGTGGAGGTGGCAGGGGGCCTTCCCGGAGAGTTTAGTGCCAAGGGCATGGAAGGGCCAAAGGAAGCGAACCCGGAGTGCCAGAGGTGGAGGTTGATCCATCTCCAGACCAGTAGACAGGTGGAGGTGCTGTCAGCAGAGAAGGGCACCGGGTTCAGAGAGCTCAATAAGGACTTCTCATCTCGCCATCAGCTTTCTGGCATCGGCCCTGGCACAGCTGGTGGCTTCAGGCACCAGGGCCAGACTGGACACAGATCTAGGGGTCCACAAAGAGGCCCCAGAAAGCTATACTGTACCCAGAGAGAGGAAAGGACTCCCGCTCTTTGGCACCGGAGGTCTCTAAGCTTGAACACTCTCACCCCTGTGCTCTGGACACGGGGCAGGTTTAGTGTGTCACAGATTGGGGGAGGGGGATGTGTTGTCCGTCTGCTGCCCTGCCTGGTTGTTTCTTCAGCTCCAAAGAAGCAAGATGTCCCTGTGATGGGCACCCCTTTTATCCCCCCCACCCTGGTTTCCCTGACTCCTTTCCTGTGCTCTCTTCCTCCCTATTAGATTGTAAGCTCCTTGAGGACAAGGGCTGCCTTTAGTAATTGTGTGTATCCCCAGGGCTTAGCCCTGGGGTAGGTACTTACTAAATAAGTGTTTATTGGACTGGTTGTTTGTTTGTTTGTTTGTTTTTTGTCCCACCTTAGTGCATTCTCCTTTCTCAAAGCTAATTGGGTCTGGCAGATTAGATCATACCAACTGAGAACCTTGGTGGGGGGGAGCCACACTGGATGGGGGCTCATGAAGGATATGGCACTAGAGGAGACACCTCCCCCCCCCCCATCCTATAGAGTCAGGAGGGGAAGTAGGGCCATGCTCTGCAGCTTTGACTCCTGCCTTTGAAGAGTGCCGTCTGTGTTGGGAACGCATTTTCCTTGAATCCCCAGCTTGCTTCAGAGCTCAGCTGAAGGACCCCTTCCTGTCCTGGTGCCCGCTTTCCCCCAGACTTAGCCTGGACTTAGATGCACACACGGGGCTTTCATCAGCAGAAGGAAGCTCCCTGGTGGCAGGGACGATTTCATTCCTGTCCTTATACCCTCCTAACTTGAGCCAGCAGGCACTTAGTAAAATGTTCCTTGATTGTCTGTCATCCGACAGCCTGACCTAAATTCAGTTCAATTCCAAAAATACTGATGGAGCACCTACTGGGTGCCAGGCACAGTGCTAGGTTGGGGGTGGGGGGACTCAGGTGAAGGAGTGACAGCTCCTGCTTTCCAGGAGTACATCTCCTGGGTAGGGCATCTTGTGGGATGAAGCATCTCTCTGGACATGCCAGCTCTCAAGGTCTGATGATCCTCAAAGCCTCCTCCTGGACTCCCCTCGGACTCTAGGCCTGTAGAGCCTATGTTGGGGCAGGTTCTACCTCCTGTGTACCTACTGGGCCTCTAGACCTTCCGCTATTGGAGGATCAGCCTAACTCTGTACAGGGAGGTTTCACATATGTCCAGCCAGAGGTTGGCTCCAGAGAATAAGGGTTTTTTAAACCAATCACAACTCCAGAAGATGGTACCCTAAGGCATATAGGCATTAGGATCCAAATCCGTGGAGGGGGGGATTCATGGAGGAGAATCCTGAATCATCACAAGGTATAGAATTTAGAGACCCAAGTCATGAGTCTTTCCTTCAACCAAGCCCAGAAACAACAGCGGTGGAAATACTCCCTGAACTGGGGCCCCAGGACCCCAGGACCTCAGATCTGGCAGGAGCTCCCTACCAAGAAGCTCTCAACAAGTGGGCATTCAGCTTCTGCTTGGCCCAGGCAGGGGCAGGGAGCTGTTCTCCTCCCCAGGCAGCCCCTTCCACTCCCAGGCAACTCACAATTAGGAAGTGTTCCTGACAGCAGGCTTCCAATCCTTCCCTTTGCATTCAGACCCTCATCATTAGTTCTCTGGAATTTTCTTGGATCATTTGTTTTGCTGAGAATAGCTAAGTCTTTCACAGTTGCTCATCATGCAATATTATCGTTACTGTGTACATTGTTCTGGTTCTATTCACTTTATTTTGCATCAGTCCATGTAAGTCTTTTCAGGTTTTTCTAGAATCATCCTTGTCATTTCTTACAGCACAATAGTATTCCATTACAATCTGTGCCATAGCTGGTTCAGCCATGGCCCAATGGATGGGCATCCCCTCCATTTCCAATTCTTTGCCACCACAAAAAGAGTTTATATATGTACATATATACATACATATACTTATGTACATATATGCATACACACATATATGTAAAAATGGGTCCTTTTCCTTTTTCCTTTGATCTCTTTGGTACACTGACCTAGTAGTGGTATTGCAAGGTCAAATGGTGTGCACGGTTTTATAACCCTTTGGGCAGAGTCACAAACTGCTCTCTAGAATGGTTGGATCAGTTCACAAATCCAACAACAGTACGTTAGTGTCCTTGTTTTTCCACACCCCTCCAATATTTGAGATTTTCATTTTCTGTCATATTAGCCAATCTGATAGGTGTGAGGTGATATCTCAGGGTTGTTTTAATTTGCATTTCTCTAATCAATAGTGATTTAGAGCATTTTTTGCATGTGACCATAGATAGCTTTGACTTCTGAAAATTGCCTGTTTATATCCTTTGACTATTTGTCAATTGAGGAATAACGTATTCCTATGAATTTGACTCATTTCTCTATATATTTGAGAAATGAGGCCTTTATCAGGGAAACTTCCTGTAAAAAAATTTCCCCCAGTTTTCTGCTTTCCTTCTAATCTTGGTTGCATTGGTTTTGTTTGTACAGAAACTTTTAAATTTGGTATAATCAAAATTATCCATTTTACATCCTGTGATATAAAATCTCTTGTTTGGTCATAAATTCTTCCTTCATGCATAGATCTGACAGATAAAAAATGTCCATGCTACCCTGATTGGCTCATGTTATCTCCCTTTATGTCTATATCAGGTACCCATTTTGACCTTATCTTGATGCACAGTGTAAGATGTTGGTCTATGCCCAGTTTCTGTCGTACTGTTTTCCAGTTTTCCCAGCAGTTTTTGGCAAATAGTGAGTTCTTTCCCCAGAAGCCGGGGTCTTTGGGTTTATCGAACACTAGATTACTGTGTGTCATTTACTGCTGTGTCTTGTGTCCCTAATCTATTCTACTCATCCACCGCTCTATTTCTTGGAAGATTATTTTGATAATGACTGTTTTTAAATACAGTTTGAGGTCTAGTATAGTGAGACCAATTTCCTTCACATTTTTTCATTAATTCCCTTGATACTTTTCACCTTTCTTTCTTCCAGATGAATTTTGTTACATTTTTTTTCTAACTCTATAAAATCATTTTTGGTACTTTAATATAGCACTCAGTAAGTAAGTTGAGTTGAGGTAGAATTGTCATTTTATTATATTGGCTCAGCCTACACAGGAGTAGATAATATTTTTCCAAGTTTTTTGATCTGAATTTAATGCTAGGAGCCTTCTTCAGCTCTTCTCTGTGTGTCAGGCACTGCGCTAAGAGCCCCTGTCCTCAAGCAGACCACCCGCAAAAAGGAGCTGAATAATGAAGGGGTGGCTAAGTCAGAGATTCAGAGGCACAGGCAGGAGGGAAATTAAGGACAGCTCTTCTGAGCCCACCCCCAAAAGACAGGCCCTGGAAGGACCCCTCCCAATGGGAAGAGGGGGCCAGCCCAACTGAGGAAAGTTCCTGGGTGAGAAGTGGTCTGAGTCACTGAGCAGGTCACTGCCCAATCTTTCACATGGGGCAGTGCTCTCCATGGACCTGCTCCCTGTGGATTCCCTGTACTGCACGGATCCTCAGCAGAAACCTAGCTCCTCGCTTCCATTTTTGACAGCAGGTGATGAACCCTTGGATTCCTCTAACGACCGGTCTCCTAGCTGAGAGCCACGTGGGCCTTGTATGTTTGAAATGCCAAAGGGGTGGGCACGAGGTTAGCAAGGCTCTCTCCCAGCCTCCAGCAAACAGGCCAACCTGGGAGTATCAGGTGCAGGGGTGGATGAAGATCCCCAAAGGGCTCTGACACAGTACAAGCTTAGAAAAGGGCCAGGAATGTGGCCAGGCAGGCTAGAACGGCCTTGCCCATGGTCTCTGGGAAGTGAGGGCTGAGAGGGGAGGAGGGAAGAGGCTGGAAACAGGAACCAGGTCATGTGAGATCTTTGGCAGTCTGAGGAGGAGCACAGGTGAAGCCCATTCACCCAGGGCAAAGACTCACCCTCAGCAAAAGCTGGCAGGAGAAGGGAGCTCCCAGGCTTGTGGATAGCCAAGCCTTTCCTGCCAGCCAAAGCCTGGGGATGGAGCAAAAGCCCAATCAAGAGCCAGGTCTGGAGGCCGGTGACTGCCAAGGCTGCGTGGCCCCATCCCAGACTAGAGGTGGACCCCAACTCTCCCTGAGGCACACTGGGGCCACCCTTATTTATCTTTCTGTAGCCAAGCTTTCCCATCCCAATGATGCTCCCTGGTCCTCCTCTGAGTCACTGCCTCCAAGGTGTGAGCTATGTTCATGACCTCCCCATCCTGCCTCCCCCAGCCTGGATTTGAAGGCTGCTCTTTGGTGTCCCTCAAGTTGGTGGGTATGTTTACAAGGCTGTGCTGTCTCAAGACCACATGGAAACCTCTTTCCTTATAGCAAGGCCCAAGCTGGGGCCAGTCCAAGGAAAACCTGTTGTCCTGCCAGGCGTGGAGGTGATTCTGTGGGTGGGGCTCTTTCTTCTGAGTCACTCCTGAAATAACAGCCCAGCATTGGACTGGGGAATGCAGTCATGTTTGAGGGGAGGCCTCACTCCCCCTGGAGGGCCTGCTCTGGGCGAGGGAGAGCCTCTGACATGCTCCAGACAAACCCCTTACCAGTTTATGCTCCTGAATAAGCAGGTCAGACCTCAGTCTTTTCTGCTTTCAGAAGCTAGACAGACCAGGCACAGCCTAGCACAGTCAATCCAAAAGGATCTATGGCTCCATGAAAAACTGGAGGAAAATGAAGAGAGGTACTTGTGACAGCAACAGCTGCAGGGAGAATTCTAACCATACATGGGAGGGAGGTGACCCTAAGGGAGAAAGTGAATCATCTGGATGAAGCAAAATGAAGAAGCTTTGGCATGAACAAAAACAATGCAGCCAGGAAAAGAAGAAAACCAACAACTGTGGGGGGCGGAATATCTTTGCATCAATGTCTCTTATCAGTTGACTATCCAAAAGATAGAGGGTGTTAACATTGAGTCAGTCAATACACTGTCATGAAGGGCTAATACAGATATGTAAGACTAAGACCCAGGCCACAATCAACACCACTGCTAGGGCTGCATCCCCAAGAAGTCACAAAAAATAGAAAAAGGTCCCACATGCACAACATTCTTTATAGTAGGTTTTTTTTGTGGTGGCAAAGAACTGGAAATTGAAGGGATGCCCATCCATTGGGGACTGGCTGAACAAGCTGCAATAGATGCATGTAATGGAATCCTATTGTTCCATAAGAAATGATGAACAGGCAGACTTCAGAGAAACCTGGAAAGACTTCTGTGAACTGATGCAGAGTGAGGAGAGCAGAACCAGGAGAACACTGTACACAGAGACAGCCACAGTGTGCGAGGACTGACTTTGATAGATTTGGCTGTTCTCAGCAATGCAAGGATCTAGGACAGTCCCAAAAGACTCATGATGGAAAATGCCATCGACACCCCGAGAAAGGATTTGGAGTCTGAACGCAGAGGGAAACAGACTGTTTGCTCTCTTTTTCTTTCGTTGTTTTGTTTCTTCTTTCTCAGAGTTCCTCCCTTTGGTTCTAATTCTTCCTTATAACATGAATAATGTGAAAATATGTCTAATATGAATGTATAAGTAGAGCCTATATCAGATCATATGCTGTCTGAAAGGGGAGAAAATTTAGAACTCAAAATCTTATGGAAGTGAATGTTGAAAACTAAGAATAAATAAGTTAATTATTTAAAAAGGAGCGGGGGGAAAGAGAAGACCAAGTTCCCCACAGGACCCAGTCTCTCTCCCTCTATGTGTCCTCTGGCTCTTAGCGTGGCAAACAATCTTTCAGACCTTTGTCAAGACTCTCTGCTGGGGCAGCAGCCACAGGAATACAAGGGAGCAACAGTCGGCAGCCGCAGCGTCCAGAGATGATACACTCTTCTTCCCTTCTGGCTCTGATGAGCCCGATGTGTGGACTTCAGGTCCTTCCCCAACCCGGCCCCTCAGTATCTTTGCCATTTCTCTATACCCTTTCCCTCCTCTGTGTATTCGTCTCTTTGGGGTTCCTCAAACAAGAGATTCCATCTTTTGAGCCCAGGCACTTGCCCTGACTCCTCTGCTGCCTCTCTCCCCTCTTCTCTGCCTCTGGCTTCCTTTAGCCACTCCCCCTCCTGCAGGAAGCCTTTCCCTGTCCCTCTCAGGGCTGGAGCCTTCCCTCTGACATCCCCTCTACTTTATCCAGATGTAGCTTACTGGGTGTAATGGACTATGAGATGCTTGAGAGGGGGCGGTTTTTGCCTCTCTCTGTGTCCTCAGCACTTGGCACACATCACGCCTGCATGGTGCTTGTGGCTTCTAGTGCCAGTGCTGGCAGAGAGCTTCTGCTTGCTCCTGTCAAGTTGCTGGGAGAGTGAGCTTTCCCAGCTGGCCAGTGTGGTGTTCCCCAGGGTCCCATCGGCCCCCAGAGGTTGTGAGTATAACATGCCCCCAGCGCCTCAATCACAGTGGCAAGAATCCTCATCAGCCCCAGTTTGTATGTGGTAAAAACAAGCCTCCAGTAGGTGCAAAGAAGGAAGTATCTGGAATAGGTTAGTACTTGTCCCTCATCAGTCCAGACAGAGCCATTTCAGACAAAACATGGGGCATGAGCCATTAGTGATTCATTCGTTCAGCAGGGAGAGAGTTCAGGGTAGCTGCATGGGCCCGAGACCCTGGAGTGAGGGGTGGCCTGCTCTAGGACGCTAACACTGGAGATTCTCCCTCCTCTCTGTTAGTCTGATCTGATCTCAGATTTGGATAGAATCCAAGTGTGGTAACCCCTCTAGGTGGACAACTGGGGGGCACCTCAGTGCATGGAACACTGGGCCTGGTGTAAGGAAGACTCATCTTCCCAAGTTCAAATCCAGCCTCAGACACTTCTAGCTGTGTGACCCTGGGCAAGTCACTTCACCCTGTTTGCTTCAGTTTCCTCATCTGTAAAATGATCTGGAGAAGGGAATGGCAAAGCACTGCAGTGTCTCTGCCAAGAAAACTCCAAGTGGGTCAGTGACTGAAACAAGGACAAGTAATCTAGAGTTCTAGAAAACAGTAATAGCTCCTTGAATCTAAAAGGCAAAAGACCCTGAGTGAGGCTGGAATGCCCTTCAGGGAACAGTCCTTGGGAAGCCTGCTGCCCTGAGAATTGGCTACAGAATGAAGGAAGCACCAGACAAAGCACTTTGTGGGCATTTACTCGAGGCAAAGCCCCATTCTAAGGGTTGGGCATGCAAAGGGAAAAGCCAGACAGTCCCAGCACTCGCTCCTGGGAAGGGTTCTGCCACAAGTGGGATGGAAGGTGCTGAGGTCCTAGGGGAGGCAGGAGGTGGGAGGGAAGGGGCAGCAGCTAAGCAGATGGTTCAGTCTCTTCTTCTGTGTCATTTCCACAGACAATATCAGTCTTTCTCTGGTCTCGAGCCATCCAAGGGGGCCAAGGACTTCTCTTCTGGGTCCTCAGTGGCTTAGCCGCGGTACCCACAGGAGCAGGTCCAGGCTGTTTCCCCTCAGGCTCTTGCCAAGGCTCCTCCTTCCCAGGGTCCTGCGCTGGCAGCGTGACCTGCCTGGCACAAAACGCAGCTTGTCTCTCACTCGGGGCGTGTTCCTGCTCGTTTGTTGCTGATAAATCTGAGTAAGACATTCATCCCCAGAGGGTAGACATTTGTCAGTCACCTATCCCAGCGTGGCAGGCACTGGGCTGAGGGCTGGGCGGAGGCAGAGGGTCACTGATGTCCATTTCCTCCCTAGTCGCTGCTTCATCTATTTTTATTGATTTGAATGGAAAAATGGCAGGATTATAGGGTCACAGAATTAGGAGGTACTTTTGGAGGTCATCTAGGCCAACTCTTCCCTTCACAAATGAGGAAACTGGGGGGGTAGCTAGGTGGTGCAGTGAATAGAGCACTGGCCCTGGAGTCAGGAGGACCTGAGTTCAAATCCAGCCTCAGACACTTAACACACTAGCTGCGTGACCTTGGGCAAGTCACTTAACCCCAACTGCCCTGCCTTCCCTCCTCCAAAAAGCAAAACAAAAAACCAAAATGAAATGAGTAAACTGAGGCCCAGAGAGGTGAAGCAACATGCCCAAGGTCCCACAGCTAGGGTTTCAGCTCAGGTCTAGCTCAACACTGTTTGATGCCCTGTAGGACAGAGGGCTCTAGATAAGAGAACTGCTTGAATGCCACATCAGCACAAAGCCCCCTACACAGACAGAAGTGCTTTAATCTTGTTCCAGAGGGATTTAGGCTATGCCTACCTACAGTGTGCATGGCCTCACACATGGCTTGAATAAGTGGCTTAAGTAGGCCTTGCTTGATTGGATGCTACAATTCACCTTCATTTTTTTTTTCCTTAGAGCGACAGGCACATATCTAGCTTTTAAGTGACTTGGTACAACCTCCGAGCCAGATCAACCCCCAGGTCCTCCCAGAACAGCAAAGAAACCTGTGGGCTGTGGTCAGCATGCTCACTGCCTTGTTCACTGCTTTCTGAGGGGAGAAAGAAGCAATGGAGCCCCCACATCTCTCCCTAACTTTAACCTTCCATCTTCACTCTCATACTGGAACAGCCAATCCCCCATCTTTATATGCAAATTCCTGCCTGGATTTATCAGAACCAGTTGAGTCTCCCCCTATTACTCCCCACAGAAACAAGCGTATCGTCTATAGAGATCTTTAGCTCCCGAGACCATGACTCAGTCATGCACAGCACCTTTGCTGCTTCTCAGAGGTGGAAACCACAGGAAGTAACACAAAGCTCGTGAAAAGGAGCTACACAGAGGAATGGAACTCAGTACCGGTAGGTTGCTGAAGCCCCAGAGATGCTATGGCCCCACCTACCACACACCATCTACCACACACACACACACACACACACACACATAATCTCCTCGAAGGCAGGGACTGTTTTACTTTTGCCTTTGTAGCCCCAGTACCTAGCGCAGAGCCTGGCACATAGTAGGCACTTTCACAGCACAGCTGTTTGCAACACAAACTGGTCTGTTATTGTAGCATTGAAGCCTGTATGGTGGCCTTGCTACATCCGGCAATAGCTCTTCTGAAAAAGTCTTGTGAAGGTGTCTTCACTAATGGTTGATCCATCACCCCTGACTTCAACCATGAGCACGTGTGAGAACTAAGGCCAGCATGGAGGCAACTTGTTATGGGCCCCTGAAGGTGATACAGCTCTGAGGTTGCACGTCAAGAGGACCTGATACCAGGTGACCTTCTGACAATCATTGTATTCAGCAAATTTCCTCATAGAATCTCTACACTCACCTCTCCCACACCTGCAACCACAGCCTGAGCAGGGGTGGGGACTTTGGGGCTGATATGCAGACTTCTACAGTTCTTATGTCTTGCTGACCCTATAGACTAGGGCTCTCTGGCAGTGTTTTCTGAATAACATCTGTTTTCTAAATGACTCCTTGATAGTTAGCAGGGTTGGAAAGATCCAAGAGAAGGTTTTATCAGGATGGGGGAGACTTGGACATGTCTGTGGACTGTAGGGAAGCAGCCAGCAGAGAAGGAGAGATTGGGGGATGACAGAGGAGCCATCTGTTGGAGGAGATCTGCTGGAAGGGGATTGCTGGTGCAGGCAGAGGTTGGCCTTGGTCAGGAGTGAGGTCACTTCATCATGTGAGACAAAGGAGGAGGAAGAGAAGAGAGGGGAGAAGGGGGAGCTCCCAGAGAATGGCCTCATTTTTTTCTGTAAAATACGAG
This sequence comes from Pseudochirops cupreus, assembly GCA_028627135.1. Lineage (NCBI taxonomy): Eukaryota > Metazoa > Chordata > Mammalia > Diprotodontia > Pseudocheiridae > Pseudochirops > Pseudochirops cupreus. The sequence continues at coordinate 1,337,192 of CM053580.1, read as the reverse complement.
GTGAGGGTCTCAGCTGAGAGAGGAGGGGGAGGGAAGAGGTTTGAGGAGGGATGGGGAAGTTTGGAGGAACTCTGTGGAGAGTGGGAGAATGAGCTAGTGAGGGAGGCAGAGCAAGATTGCCTGGCAGCAGTGAGGGCCCAGCTGTGTAACATACATTTGTACTGAACCTAGTCAGGATGGTTGTGTGATTTTCTCCACCTTCATTAACCAGCAGGTGTGTAGGAGCAACGGTGAATGGTGGCAGTGATCCAGGGCTGAGGCTCTCTGGGTGTAACCCGTGAAGTGATCAGGGGGCCAGGGAGTCCAGAGAAGAACAGTGCAGGGTTGAATTGGCTCCCCAAGTTAAGGTGGGGAGAAGAGAGAGAGAGTGACTAGTGCCCGGGAGGTGGCCTGGGAGAGAATGAGGGGGCAGAGAATGGTGTTGGACCCTTGGATTAGAATGGGTCCAGATGTGTCTCGAAAGAGGGCCTGGAGCCTGGCTACCAAGGGCTCTAAATGCCCTGGAGGCAGCCGCTATGGCCTCTGGGGCAGCCAAGGGGTCAGATCAAGCCTGAGCTTGAGGAAGCCTCTAGTGCCCCACCCCAAGGGGCTTGGACTAGAGTCAATGACAGGAAGCAGGAGGCCAGTGCTGAGACCTGAACCAGGGGTGGACACCAGGTTGCAGAGGAGAGGTGAGAGTAAGTGCAGTAGCAGGGTTTCCTCAGCGACTTTTCAAACATGATTTCATTGGATTCTCCTAGCAGCCCTATCACCCCCACTTCACAGAAACTGAGGCAGACAGGAGGTGAAAGGGCTGCCCAGGGACACGTAGCTAGCAGTGTCTGAGGCTGGATTTGAACTCAGGGCTTTTTGATTCCAGATCCAGGCCTGAGCCCACTGTGGCACCTTCTCAGCTGCCTGAGACCTTGAATATGGAAGATAGGTTGGGGGTCACATGGGCAGGACTTGGCGATGGATTGGCCAGGCCAGAGGGTGGGCGGCCTGGAGCCTCTTTTTCTGCACCTCCCTCAAGCACCACTGGCTACAAGAGTGCCTTCCGAGGCCAGTGTCAGTGCTCTCACCCCCTTCCCCGCCCCCTACGCGTTCCTCTGGGGTGTTTGCACATGCTTCATCCATGGTGGATCCTGCCAATGCCATGCACGTTGTGGGCAGCCGTCCTAGGGTGGCAGGTTTAGAGCGGCAGAGGATGGTCCAATACCCTCATTTTTATAACTGGGGAGCTGAGGCACAGATGTCCCTTGCCTTCCACCTCAGGGTGTTGGTGGCAGGATTCAAACTCAGTCAGCTTGACTCCAGGCCCCTGAACTGCATCTGCTGGGCACACCATGTTTTTCCTTTCTGTCTGGCATCCCTCAGAATGAGCGCAGGTCCTTAAGGAAAGCTTCTTGAATCGACCTGAATGGGGCAGAGGTCCTGCTTGGGCACCTTGCTAGAAGTGTGGTGCCTAGGCATGGGATGTGCTAGTCCTGCTTTTCCTGGGCCGTGGTCAGAGAGGGCAGCATACTTTAGAAAAGACATGGCCAGGGGGAGGGAGGTCAGGTCCCGGAGGGCTTTGAATGAGGCCAAGTCACAATAGAATAGCCAAGTACTTTACAGTTTTACAGGCTGTGGCCTTTGATCCTGAAACCCCAGTGGGTTGGTGTGCTTGGGTTTACATTTGAAAATGAGGAAATCGAGCCTGAGAGAGGGTTAGTGACTGTCTTAAGGTCACACGGACCTAAATATCTGAGGCAGAATTCAAACCCAAGACTTCCTAAAGCAAAATCTGACCCTCTAACCATTGGGCCACCTAAACTGCCAAATGAGGCTCAGGGGAAGAAGCTGGGACTCTACCTCAGGAAAGGAAGAAAGGAGGAGAGGATGGAGGAGAGGTGCAAGCATGTGAAGGCCTTTTACTTTGAAGAGGGGTTAGCCCTATTTAACCTTGCCCCAGAAAGCAGCTAGGACCCAAGTGGGCAGTTGTTTGGAGTTGGCTTAATACAGGGAAGGATTCTTCCAACAGGCAGAGCTCTCCAAGGCATGGGGGACCTGGTCTCCTTCTGAGCCTGGCCTCTGGGCCAACCCCCTGGGAACGCTTGTTTGCCTCCAGAATCAGAGGGAGCCTCAGAGAGCACCAGTGGCAGCCTTTGTTGTTGTGGCTCATTTAAGTCTCCGTGACCCCAGGGACCCCGGCACTGTCTCCCCAAGTCTGTCCAAGCTCATGTTCATTGTTTCCATGATACCATCCATCCATCTCCTCCTCTGCTCCGTCTTCCCCTTTTCCTTTTGCCTTCAATCCTTCCCAACATATGGGACTTTCCGAGTGAGTCTGGTCTTCTCATGATGTGGCCAAAGTATTTAAGCTTCAAACTCAGTATCTGACCTTCCAATGAATAGCCTGAATTAATTTCTTTAAGCACTGACCACTTTGACCTTTCTGTCCTAGGGACTCTCCAAAGTCTTCTCCTAACACTACAGTTCAAACACATCATTTCTGTGGCTCAGGTTTCCTTATAATCCAATTCTCACAGCCCTACATTGCTACTGGAAAACCACAGCTTTGACTAATAATCTCAGTAATGTACCTAGGACTCAGCTCAGGGTAACTGCAAAGGCCAAGGCTGGTGCTGGGGAAGAGAGCTTAGAACTCATTTTCCTCCCCTTCCTAGAGAAGTGGGGACTCCAGGGACAGAAGAGTACCTTCACTACACAACGCGGTCATTTTCTTGGCTAGTTTTGATTAACTACCTTTGTGCCAAGGGAGGGACAAATGATTTGGGGATAACGCTGTTGTCAGGTCAGGCAGACCAGAGGAGGCCCCCCTCCCCACCGGAGGAGCTCTCCATTCACAACTCTCCTGCCTGTTTCTTCTAGGACATTGTTGAGTGTGACTGGTGATTCACAACCGCATTAATTATATTAATATTAAATATATTAGCAACAACATCATAGCAAACATTCTGTAGTGTTTACAGTTCTGTAAAGCACTTTACCAACATTCCCTCCCTCGACACTCACTATGACCCTGGGGGAGGTGTGAATATTACCCCTATGTTGCAGATGCAGGGGAAGCAGATCAAGATTAAGTGACTGCCTGGGTTTCACACAGCTAGGAAGTATCTGAGGCTGAATTTGAACTCGGATCTCCTCACTACATATCCAATACTGCACCATAGAGACTACTGACCTTGGCTGGGCTTCTTAGCACCAGCAGCGCCTTCAGGCCCTGCCTAGTGCTGGCAGGAGGAACTGAACCTTGCCTGACTTGTTCAAAGGGCAGTAGTGAGGATGAAAACAAGCATCCCAGAAGAAACCAGGAGGTGACACTTCCAGCCTGGCTGTCTTTCCCCTCTCCCAGACTCAGGGCTCCAGTGACTCTGAGGGGTTCTTGCCTCAGATCTCGAAGCTTCGTCTGACGTGGACAAATTCCTGAGTCATCCCAAGGGTCAGGTAAACAAAGGAAGACACTTGGTGTCTCTTTGGATTGTGACAGGTTGATATTGTCACAGTAAAAGGTCAGTGATGGTTCAGACTCCTCTGTCTCATTTCAAAAGGCCCTCTGACCATTGCCCCTGTTTCCTGTCATCAGCAGGTTCAAGCAATGTGCCCAAAGCAAGAAAAGCTTCCCATCTTGCCAAGGCCCAGGGAACACTGCATCCAAGTAACATCCTGCTCTTTTCTGAGCTCCTGGAGTCTGGAGAAGAAGCTGATGGTAAACTCCAGAATGCTGCCAGCTCCCCGGGGCATTGGCCAAGAAACGCATGCCAGGAATGTAGGCTCACTGACAGAGAGACTCCAACTCGACACAGACACTCTATAATATTGAAGAGTCTGGTGTGGAAACTGATCCAGAATCACAGGCTGAATCTGCCTCTGGACAGATGGAAGAAACGCCCAAAGAGGAAATAAAGTGGCCAATAAACGCATTAAAGGGAGTCTACCTCAGCACAAGAGGCAAAGAAAGGGATAATGGGGCAACTTACCAAAATGCACCAGGGACACCGAAGGAAGAAGGGGAAAGCTGAATCAATGTAGTGGAACAAATGTCGCTGAGGATGCGACCCAAGAAGGGGCTCGGAATGTCACAAGAATCTAAACCGAGGTAATGGCAAAGTCAGGCTGAGAAACAGACTTGGAAGGGAGACTAGGAAGTTCAAACAGCAGTGGTGGGAGGGAAGAAAGATTCCATGTTAGAAAAAGCATTGAAGAATGCCAGCCCCTCTCATGTGTCACCATCACTGTCCATAGTGTGTCCTTGGCTCTGCTCACTTCCCCTTGCATCCATTCATAGAAAATCCTTCTCCTGCTTCTCAGCATTCATCCTTGTCAATAGTTGTAGCCCAACTGTATTCCACATTTTCATGGACCACACTTGGTTTAGCATTCCCCAATCAATAGCCATATGCTTTGCGTCCAGTGCTTTGCTACCACAAAAAGCACTGCTATCAATGGTTAGGGAGGAATTGAAGATCAGCAGCAAGAAGTTACCATAAAATATAGCAAGATTGGGTAACCCTGGTAAATGGTTTTAGGTAAGATTTTTAAGTAAGATATATAATCTTCCGTGCAGGAGCTAGGAACAAATTTTAATTTAAGATAAAAATGAGTGTGGCCATAGGAGTGAATCTCACAGGTGCAGAGAAACCCACACATGGCAAGGAAGCCTCTTGGGTGTGGCTGGCAGGGAGGCAGAATAGAGATCTCTAGACTCTTCTCTCCCCACCTTTCTCCTGCTGAGAGGAAGCAGGAAGTTGGGGCCAGAGATCACTCTGGTCTCCTCAGACAGGGTTTATGGGGCTAGATGTGTATCCATCTGCTCTCCTAAATATCATTCATCTAGTGAATATGATCGTGTTTACACTAATTCCTGATTGCTTTGTCATTTTGGGGACAAGGGACCCCAAGCTCTCCATACATGTCTTGACCTCTTTCTCACCCAACACCAGTCTCACACTGAACATGCATAGTAAACAGCAAAGAAATCCAACTCGTAGCAAAACAGAAATCAAAGAAGGTACACATGGGAGAATATATACCAGACAACATAGAATGAAGGAGATCTCTCTCTCTCTCTCTCTGTTCAGTCAAGAGAAGAGGTCCTTCAGCTCATCCAGAGGAAAACTCCCTGAAGTCTTCAGAGTACAAGCTGGGAATAGGGACATGATGGAAACTGCCAGCTCCTCTCAGGTCTTCCCAGAGTCTTCTCCTTCAGGGACGTCAAATGGAATTGCCCTTGTCCATCTGCCCACTAGAAACTGCCTTGCTGGCCAAAGATGCTTGAAGCTGGACCATTTGCAAGGAGTGCTCCCCAGAGGCCACTGGGGGAAGGCTAGAGAGTTCTTTCCTCCCATCAACTCCACCCTGCCCCTCAGGCATTTGCCTTTACCAATAAGGAGAGCATCCCATACCAGTGAGCTTGGGGACAGGAGTTATACAGGTTAGGAAAAAGAATTAAACAGCTGTTGCATCATAATCTAAAATGGATGAGGAAGAACAACCATAAGATGTGGGGCTGGGGGTGAAAGAAGTTGATGGTCCTAAAGTTAAACTCCCATCTTCCACAAAAAGAGGTTTGTGTAACCTGGAATCACAAGGAGTAGCTACTTTCAAAGACAATTGGAAAACAGCTCGGGTGGGTTTCTTAATTAGTTTTAATGGGTTACTGAGTCCGAAGAGCTCTCATATTATGGCTCTCCTGATGGTGATTCATCTCTTTGTACTTGGCTAGTCTGGTGCTGGGATAAAGGACACAGAATTGGTCACCGGGCCTGAACTTGAAGCCTTTGCAGCTTGATGGCACCTGTCGGAGTTTACCAAACTCTGCCTGAATAAGCTTAGAGAACCCAGAGTCACCTGAATCTCATCACAAGGCATTAGAGGGGGCTTTACTGTTTCACATTAGAAATAGCTAGAGAAAAAATAGAATTAATTTTACCTCTCTAGACATTAGTAAAAAAAATGGAAAAATAAAAATGTCAGAAACTCAAATTATCTTCTATTTGCATTGTAAATATGTTGCAGATACAGTTATTTGCCTCTTGTCTCTGCCCTAAGAATGGGAGCTCCTTGAAAGTAGAGATTGTGTTTTTTACCTTTCTTCCCATCCCTAGAACTTAGCACAATGCCTAACACCTAAGTAAAGGCTTATTGATTAATTGGGGATGGGGAAGCATGATGAATATTTATTTTTACATTAAATGTGAATAGTATAGATTCTCCTCTTAAAAAGAAAAGGGCTATTGAGTTAAAAAAAAAAACAACCCAACCAAATGCATTAACTTATTACTTACAGGAAATACAGTTAAAGAAAAAAAGATTTAAAATAAAAAGTCCTAAACTAGATCACCCAACCGCAAGTCAGAAGAAAAGTAGCAATGACAGTGACAAGATCAGATAAAGCAGAATTCAAGCCCTGAAAAGAGATCGAGGCTGCTCTGTAATGTGGGGTAAACAGGCGTGGGACACAAGGCACCTGCTCACTATTGTTCATTATTGCTCACAAAGGGTTTGCAACTCTTTCCCTGTGGGCACTTCTTCCACCCATGGAGGTCACAACTAACCTCCAACTTAGCAGGGAAGTTCTAGGAAGTTGCTTGAGGCACAAAGTTAGTTAATTTTCTATTAAGTGTCAGCCACAGGATTTTACCTCATTTCTTCTTGACTCTATCCATTATATAATGCTTCCTTTCCAATAAGCTATAAATGTTAAATTTGTATGTGCCAAATACTTTGGCAGGTCAGTGAATGACAGGTCAATAGCACTGCAGAGAAATGAACATATCACCACAAACTTCGATGCTCTGTTGTCAGAGTACTTCAAGTCTGGTACAAAGACAGCAGACGAGACAACTGATTCTTAAGTTTCAAGTAACGTATACGGGGGTGGCTAGGCGGCACAATGGCATCAGGAAGACTTGTCTTCACGAGTCCACATCCAACCTCAGGCACGTATTAGCTGAGCCACCCTGGGCAAGTCACTTCACCCTGTTTGCCTCAGTTCCTCATTTACAAAATAAGCTAGAGAAGGAAATAGCAAACTACTCCAGTATCTCTGCCAAAAACCAAACCAAACCAAACAGGGTCGCAGAGTTGGAAATGGGTGAAATGACTCAGCAGCAACAAAAACATATATTTGAGGCAATTAATGAAAAGAAGCAGGGAATACTTTCTTACCAGAGCCCACATAACTCTAACAAAAAGAAATTGCAGACTTTCCTTTTGAAAGGGTGGAAAGACACCCTGGGTCAACTCAAAAAGACAGAATTGATACCAATGATTTTCAGATAACAATGCAATAAAATGCAGAATAAACACCAGTAATGGGAGTAAAAGGGATGCGGCTGCTTCGAAGCTTCAAACAGTTGAACCAGAATTCTGTTTAAGGAGACACACTAATACCACTTACTGAAATCTTTGGGTGCAGCCAAGACTGTTCTTAGAGGCGGATGGATAGCAGCCAGTGAGTGCCTAGTTGGATAAGAAAGAGAGAGAGACACTAGAGGAATTTAGAAGGAAAGTTGGGCTGACAATCCCTTCGAGACATTTTAGAAGGAACAAAGTCGTGATACAAAGGACAGGAGCAAAGCGGTGGCGATAAAGGTTGTACCCAAAGCAAGTAGGCCAGCCATGGAAAAAGCTCTCACCTTGACAAACAGCACCAAGTGATGGTTTTTCAAGCAGACCAATAAAAGTAAGAAAGAATTAGAAAATTTTATAATAATAGAGAAAGCAGCAGAGTGGGAAGGAAAAGAGAGTGCTATGCCAAGGAAACGCAGCCTGTGCTCAAGGCACATCCCACATACACCAGGGAGAATGCAGGTGAAGTGCGTGTCTAAGTGACAGACAAGAGGCCACCCTGAGCACAAAGGGAAATCCCAAACAGACGGATTCAGAGGAATAACGTAGGCAAGTCATCGATGAAGTGGCCTCCCTACAACAGCCATCACAATGTGGTCCACGGATCAATGTTTCCAAAGAACAAACATCCCTGACCTACACAGTCTGTTTCTACACTTGGCGTTAGAAGCTTCCTCAGTTCTTCTTATGAGGCAAATATGACTTGGTCCTAAAAACTGGTAAAGACGTGACCGTGAAAGAAAAATTGTGGGCCAACATCATTGTTAAACGTGACAACAAAATACTCACCAGCTTTCAGTCAACAAACAACGAACTCTTTAGAAAATCACTCGTCATGACGGAGTGGGACCCTTGACTGGTCTGGCTAACGTGGTGGGGAGGGCGCTGCTGTCCCTCAGGCCTGTGGGCCTGTGGAAGGAACTTGGAAGCTTGAGCTTGGAGAGTGCAAAGTGTGGGGCCAACACGTTGTCTCCCTGCAAGCACCTGAAGGACCGTGACTACACGGGAGAACGACTGAGACTCGTCCTTCCTGATGCCCCACAGGAGCTCAGGCATCTGATCCCCAGGCAGAAGGGGCAGAGAGGCAGACAGTTCCTGCCTGGGAGACTCTGGAGAAGCCCCCCAAAATGATTACTTACTTATTTTTAACATTCTTTTCTTTTTAAATTTAAGAAATGATTGAGAATAAAATAGTTGGATTTCAGATTGTGCATAAGAAAATGTCATGTGATCCATACAAAAAGCAAAGTAATCAATTGGAAAAAAATCGAGGTGGTGATAGTTGAGAAAAGTCTGTCTTTGAGAATCTGTTATATGCTGACATGAATGATAAGTAATGTATAGTCCTGGATGGATAAAGACGAAGGGATAGATGATGGGGAGGGGGAAGGGAATAAGCATTCATGGAGCGCCTGCAGCTTGCCAGGCTCTGCGCTAAACGCTTTGTACATATTCTTATTTGATTCTCACAACAACTCTGGAGAAAGGGGATATTTTACAGTTGAGGAAACTGAGGAAAACAGGGTGAAGTGACTTGTCTAGGGCAGCAAAGCTTATAAGTGTCTGAGGCCAGATTTGAGCTCAAGGCTTCCTGGCTCCAGAACCAGTGCTTGACTTTGAAAAGTGATAGGCACTCAAATCTTCAGAAGAACAAATTATTATTAATTACTTGAAAAATTGTTCAAATTCTCTGTTGTTGTTTGTCTTTCATTTTTATGACCTCATTGGATGATGTCTTGACTTGTGCGTAAATTCGATTTAAGGGAGGCTCAGCTACATGAAGCTGTCAGCCTCGCTTTCTCATTGTCCAGAGTCACTCAAGTCCAGTGGAAGGACAAGAGTCAGGATGGCTGGTGGTGACCCAGGAGGCAGTGGGGGATCCTGGCACTGTCGATGTCTGACCAAGTTCCAAGCTCTCCATAGCCCTGCTTCAGCCGCCTTCATGGTCCCCCAGCAAACTGTTCTCATCTGCCCATTCTGCAGAGGACCATCTTCACAGGCTTGGGGCAGACACCCCCAATCTGCTGATGGCTCTGAGGTCCACTGGTTATCCTCAGCCTGGTTTAGCCTGTTTGCCGAGACAGCCTTCTGGGCTGTGGCCGCTGCTCATGCTCCGGCTTCTGGAGCCACAGGAGAGAGCTGGGTGGCAGGTGGATCCCAGAGGTGGGCGAGCAGCCCTCACCCCAGAGGGGCTCATATTCCTGAACTCCCCTATACCCCAAAACTCTAGTAATCCAAGAAATGAGAGTTAAACAGTTTGAGAGTGCTAGTTTATACCCACTGGGCTGGCAAAAAATAGTTAAAAATAAAATTCAACGTTGGTGGAGGTGTGGGGAAACATGTACTGTCTTATATACGTGTTGGTGAAATTGCAAATTAGTGTGGTCTTTTTTTATGAATCTCCAGAAATACATTGGAAGCATCACACAACGATTGTGTCTCTATCATCTGCTTTGGTCAGATCATACCTGGAGGATGGTGGCCAATTCTGGACCCCAGAGTTGGAGAAATTCTGGAGGAGACCACCATGATGTAGAAAGACCTTGTGTCTATGTGATGGAGGGTTGGCTGAAGGGTATAGGAATGTTTAGCCTGGAGAAGGGAAGATTTAGGAAGACATGAGAGCTGTCTTCAAGGATCTGAAGAGACCAGACTCATTGTCTTTGGACCCAGAGGGCAGAAGCAGAACCACTGGGTGGAAGCTGCAGAGTCCAATCTAATCCATGCAAGGAAGAATGCAGGCTGCCTCCAAGGGCAGGGGCCACTCAAGAGACAACAGGTTCTCCTCACGGGGATGTTCAAGCAGAGACCACAGAGCCACAAGTCAGGAATGTTAGTGGGGGGTCTGCCCCAAGTGCCTGACCCTAGGGAGGACAAGGACCAGTCTCTCCTCAGCTCCACCCAGCCCCAGAGTACCCTAGACAAATGCTAGGCTCTCAGTGACTAGAGCCTTCTGCCTCTCTGCCCTTACACTGCCCCTTTGTGGGTGGCAAAGCCATTAGTCTAAATAGCATGCATTGATCCAATCAAATGCTGGCTGGGCTGCTCCCCACTGGAAAACACTGCTCTCTGCCCATATCTGCTACATTTCAATGGAGTTCAGTCATACACACGCTATAAAGGTATATAGCTCTTTACTGACCAAAGGAATAGAATAAAATGTCCTAACACAGAGAAAGATACTGTGGGCTTCTCCATCCCACTTACAGCCCCTCCCAATCCCAGGCAGATCTAGGCAGCTCTGGGAGGCCCTGGGGGGGCCTTCCCTATTCCTCTGTGTCCCCTGGCCTCCCTGGGCAGCTCTCGGGGGGGTCTTCCCTGCTCCTCTGTGTCCCCTGGCTGCCCTGGCATCCCGGACGCTGCTGAGGAGGGAATCTTGCCATCATCACAAATTGGGTCCATTTTGTCTCCTTCTCTGTCATTGCTGTTCACACAGAGCATACATCATTTCTGACAGTGAAATGGGCTTGGTTGAGGAAGCCTTCCAAAGCCAGGGGCTGGCAGGCAGCATGCCCAGCTGCTCACCATGTCTCCTCAGCCAGCTCACTGGGGCTTTTGGCAAGCCTGAAGCCATGGGAACACCATGCATGGATAAGGTGGTTGAATGTCCACAGTAATAGATAGTCAAAGCCCCAAGAGGAGGAAGCAGAAAGGGGGGGAAAGATGAAGAATCCCTGCCTATGGCTGCCCTGCTGCCCTTTCCCTCTGCTGTGCCTGCTACATTCAGCCAGAGCCCCCCACTCCCCAGAGGTGAAGGGGGCTGCAGAGCCGGGCAAAGGATAGACTCCCCTGCCCTGGGGAGGGCAGTATAGGAAGATTCATAAAAAAATCTCTTGGCTCAGAGACCAGGGTAAGTAACACCCCGTGCCTGTAGAGGAGGGAAGGGTGCTGGCCCACTGGTGTTGCTAAAAACAAAACAAACCAACAGGCGGGTGACCGGGGTGCTGCTGTGGGCCTGACAGGACATAGGAACCACCCCATGGCCTCCTGGCTTTGGTCTGGCCTCTAAGGCCCCTGAAATGCACACCATCAACCTGCTCATGTCGAGGAGGTGGTTTGTGGGTGAGCGACCCAGACTGTCTGCTCCTGGGGTCTGGAGGAAGAGAGGGAGGTGGAGACCCCCCCAGTTGTCCAGGGGCTGCGGCAGGAGGAGGTGGAGTAGGTGTTCTCAGGGCTCTGTGAGGACAGGGCAAGGCCTGCCCATGCCACCACTGATCTGGGACAGCTGAGCTGGCAGGGGCACCTGGGCATATCCCCTGTCACTCTGCACAAGGCTTTGGAAGAATTGCCACATTTCAGAACTGGAAGGAGTCTCTTGTCCAAGACTTCCTCAGATCATTTGGCCCCAGAATCTTCTGTGGCTCCCAATCTAACAATGGACAAAAGAGGAAAAAGCAGAGACGATTTTCATTTGGAAGGTGTCCTGCATGCCAGAAGCATTTCCTCTTACCATGTGATCATCCTCCGGAGGGCCACGGCCACCTCCGCCCAGACTCTTGTCCCCAACAGTGCTGGCGGCACTGTTAGACTCAGCTGGGCTTCTGGCTGGCAGGACCTCAGCGTGGACCTGACTGATGCCCCTCACCAGGGAGTGTCAGGCTTGTGCTGGGGGAGCCCTGAGGAAGCCCCTCCCAGGCCTGGCCCGCTCCAGGGGCCCAGAGACCCACCATCTCCTCCACTGTGTTGGCATCTGCTCCCTGGGGCCAAGCACGGCCAACCCCAAGTTAGTCGTCAGTCAGTCAACAGACATTCTCCAGTGTCTGCTCCTCACTAGGCATTGTGTGAGCCTCAGACAAAAGACAAATTCCCTTCAATGCCTAGTCCCTTGTTTGCTGAGGGACTTTCATACCCTCCCAAAGCCTTCCTTTCTGCAGGCTAAAGACCCCAAGTCTTGATCCTCCAGATCCGTCCTGGTCCCTCCTCAGATTGGGAGGTGCCCAGATCTGATCCCATCCCTCCTGAGGAGGCCTGACCAGCCCAGAGTCCAAGGCGGGTCCTTCCTCTGCCTGCTAGGAGGCCAGGGGTTTGGGGTGCAGGGGTTGTTTTCTTGGCTGCCCTATCAGACCATTGGTGCACATCAAACTTGCAGTACACTCAGAACCCCAGATCTTTTTCAGACAGATGGATGTTTAACCATGTTGCCCCGATCCTGTATTTGTGCAGCTCGGAAAGAAGCCGAGTGTTGAGTTTCGCCTTCGTCCCCTCTCGGTTTTGTTCCGTTGGATGGGGCCCATTGTTCTGAAGGCCAACCTCTTTGGATCCCACCTGTCATGTTTGTCACGCCATCTCTGAGCCCTCCCTCCCAGGTGCTTGCCCCATGCCTAAGACATGGCCCCGAGCAGGGCTGGGCCTGAGCCCTGGGCCCCGTCACTAATGACTTCCTTTGCCTCTGTTTGCACCCTGGCATGCAGTCACTATTGAATAAACGCTTGTTGACTGATGGATTCCCTCCAGATTCATTCTCCTTATCGCCAGGGACTCTTGCAAGCTATCCAGCCACCCATCTGCATTTCTCCACCTTCACTCCAAAGGTAGTGTGAGGGGCTGTGCAGTGCCCACAGCTGTCCTGCTTAGCCGCTGGCTTGGGCACCACATCTGCTGTGCTGTCTGAGCCATAGACAAGGCACTGAACTGATGTGGGGCCTCCTGTGAGGGCCTCTGTTTGGGCTGCCGTGGTACCCTCATGGAAACTGGGTGTGGGCCTTCAGTCAGGCCACTGTCTTGTCCACAGAGGGAGCCTTGGTCAAACTGAGGCAAATTCTGCGACATTTCCTTGGGGACCCTGGCGGGCAGGCAAGCGGTTAACGTGCATTGAATGCCTGCTGTATGCCAGGTGCTGGGCTGTGCTGAGGAGCCAGAGCAGGGCAGAGACTCCCTGCCTCAAAGGGCTGAGCTATAGGCCTGATCCCACCTGGCTGCCCCTGGCCAGGCATCGTCCTCCTCTGCTCTATAATGTGAGAGAGTTGGCCTGGGTGCTTCCTAAGGCCGGTTCAGCTTGGCCTCCTGGGATCCTCCCCGGAAAGCCTCACTGCCTGCCTGGGCCTGAGTTAATTAGCTAATGTCCACAGAGGACCCCATTGAGGAGGAAGCAGGGGGCCAGGCCCAGGGAGAACTCTGCTCCTCAGAGGCTTCTGGGGTCCCTGGCCGGTCCTCCTCTTTTGCTCAGGTCTGTCTCCCTCTGCGGTCTCTGCGTCAGGTGCTGCGTGTCCACCATCTCTTGGCCAGGCGGGATCCCTTCCTGGTGAGTGTTTGGGCCCACCACAGCCTGCCAGGAGCAGTTGGCCAGGCCCTTCCCACCCCTCCATCTCTGGTCCTTTTGGGTCCCCCGGCAGCTCTGCCCTACCCTCTCCAGCCATGCCTGCTGTGCATTATTTCCCCTTTACCCTGCAGAGTTTCTTCTCCATCTATTTGTTGGCACATGCTCTCCCCATTCAATTGTGAGCTCCTTCAGAGCGGGCACCGTCTTTCGTCTCTCCTCGTATCCCCAGAACTTAGCTCAGTGACTGGCACCAGGCAGGGCCTTAGTCAAGGTTCACTGATCGATCACTTTGCTGGGAGTGGGAAGGGGCAGACGGGAAGGCACAGAGGGCCAGATTCGGGAGGATAGAATGAAAGCCCTTCTCACAGTCATCAATCCAAGAGCAGGACAAACTGCTCGGGAGGCAGGACATCCCCCCTCTCCCCAGGCCTTTAGTCAAAGCCTGGACAGCCCCGGCCACGGTGGTATCTGCTCCAGATGTGTGTCAGATGGCCGGCTACTGCGCCTGTTCCCCTCTCAGAACTCTGTGAGTGCAATAACTCGACATTTAAAAATATCCATCGAAGGGTGGCTAGGTGGCGCAGTGAATAGAGCACTGCTCCTGGAGTCAGCAGGACCTGAGTTCAAATATGACCTCAGACACTTAACATGTACTAGCTGCGTGACCTCGGGCAAGTCACTTAACTCCAATTGCCCTGCCTTCCCCCCTTCAAAGAAAAAAAGCAAAAAAAATGTCCATTGAAAAGGGTAACATGAACTCACTTAACAAGTTATTTATCTCGTATCTCCCCCCAATTACATGTAGTAACAAGTATTGACATTTTAAAAAATTCTGAGTTCCAATTCTCTCCCTCCCCCTCCTCATCAAGAAGGCAAACAGTCTGAGGCAGGTCACGCGTGCAGCCACGCCAGGCACATTTGCATGCCAGTCCTGCTGTGAAAGAAGACACACACAAAACAGAGAAAAGAAGGCAGGCCAAGAACGCCCGTGTCAGTCAGCCGCCAGGCTCTGTCAGTTCTCTCTGGGGACGCAGAGCAGCTTTCTTGCTGAGTGGCCCTGGATCGTTGCATCGCCGAGATTCACGGCCCGGAGTGCTACAGTGTGGCTGTCACTGTGTACAGCACTCTCCCGGTTCTGCTCCCCTCGCTCTGTGTCAGTTCGTGGGAGTCTTTCCAGGTTTTTTCTGAGGGCATCCCACTCGGCATTTCCCATAGAACAATGCACAATCATACACTACAGCTTGTTCAGCCATCCCCCGCTGATAGCCATCTTTGCCGCTGTTAAAAGAGTCGCTATAAATACCTGTGTACGTCTAGGTCTGTCTCCTTTTTGCGATGCAGACCCTCTTTGGGGTACAGATCTAGTAGGGGTCTTGCGGCATTGAAGGGTGTGCATGGTTTGATAGCCCTCTGGGCACAGTCCCAGACTGCTCTCCAGAATGGTTGGATCAGCTCACAACTCTACCAGCAGTGCAGGGGTGCCTCAATTTCCACACACCCCCTCCAACATTTGTCATTTTCCTTCTCTTGTCATATTAGCCGATTTGATAGAGTTGCTTTAATTTGCATGTCTCTTATCAATAGTGACAGAGTGGTTTTTTTTTATATGAGTATCAATAGATAACTTGGATTTCTTCTTCTGACCATTTTTTTTTTTTGCTTTTTGGAGAACAATTGGGGTTAAGTGACTTGCCCAAGGCCACACGGCTAGATTTTGTGTTAAGTGTCTGAGGCTGGATTTGAACTTAGGTCCTCCTGACTCCAGGCCCGATGCTCTATTCAGTGCGCCACCTAGCCGCCCCTGACCATTTGTTAATTGAGGAATGGCTCTTACTTTCATAAATCTGACTCAGTTTTCTACATATTTGAGAAATGAAACTTTTATCAAGAAACATACTGTAATTTTTTTTCCCATAGGTATGATTACTGTGTGTTTCCCTCCATCCTATCTACCTCCTGCTTTATCTTTCTCTATCCTTTTATGCTGTGCATCTTCAAAAGGGTTTTACTTCTGACTTTGACCTTCCCCAATCTGCTGTCCCTTCTATCAACCTTCCCCTTTCTCTTGTTCCCTTCCCCTCCTACTTTCCTATAATTTCTGTGCTCAGTTGAATGTGTGTATTATTCCCTCTTTGAGCCAATTCTGATGAGAGTAAGGCTTAAGCATTCCCCATGACATCCCCCACCTTTGCCCCATGATAAAAGCTCCTTTGTACCTCTTTAATGTGAGGTAATTTACCCCATCCTACCTTTCCCTTTCCCCTTCTCCCAGCGTCTTTCTCTTTCTTGCCCCTCCATTTTTTTAGATACCCCACACCCAGGTGTGCTCCTTCTATCCACCCTAACAGTGATGAAGTTCTTAGCAGTTACAAGTATCATCTTCCCATATCCCTTGTGATTTCTCTTTCCTGTTTACCTTTTTATGTTTCTCTTGAGACTTATATTTCAAAGTCAAATTTTCTGTTCAGCTCTGGTCTTTTCATCAGGAATGCTTGCCAGTCCTCTATTTCATTGAATGGCCATTTTCCCCCTGGAAGACCACACTCAGTTTTGCCTACACTCTGGTCTATGAGTGACCACAAGTGCTCTTTTCTGCCCTGGAACTGTGAGGAGGATCCCTGCTCCTCTGTTACCACAAGCTCTGCTGGGCTAGTGCTTGTCCTCCCCCTAGGACTGTGACTGTGGATTGTAGCTGGGCTCCATATATGCGCAAAGCAACAGTGTCCTGCCTGAACGTCAGCAAAGGGAACCCTGTAAGTGCTTTCTGACCTTTCGTCTGACTCCCTCAGCGACTGTGGGCTGAGCTCTGGAGGCAGCCCTTGCTGCTGCTCATTCAGTCACTCCCAAAACAGGCTCCTGTTTTGCTGGGGCCAGGACCGTGCTGGACCAGGTGTATTAGACCTTTCCTGCTTAGGCTGGAAAGTTGTTTTACCTGGTCCTTCTGTGGCTTCTGCCACTCCAGAATTTGTTTTAATGTGATTGGGTGTCTCTGAATCTGTGACTGGATAACTCTGGTACTGACCCCCATGGTCAGGCACTAGCTGAAATTTCTTCCTCACCACAATGGGGATAACATTCTGCCCACCTTACAAATTAATAGGATTATGCAAAACATCCTGTTTGACAGTGAAGAGGGTGGATACAGACATTAGATCTGTTTGAAATGCAGGTGAGGAGAGAGAGGAGGGTTGTCCCTGTAGCACTTGGAGGAGCCCCAGGAAGCAAAGACCCTAATTCCACTTTTCTCCCACAGTCCCTTCCAACGTCCCATCCACTGGCCTAGAGAAATGCTCCTGCTGTCTGGTCCCTCACCCCCAGGGATGATTTCCTTATCACAAGAAGGGAGAGGTCAGAGCACACAGGCCCCTGGCAGGAGAAAAGGCCAAATCAACAGGACCCTAAAGGGTCAGCGGTCCTCAAAAGCTCCTGCTGCCCATGGCCAAAGACAAACATGTCTCACTGCTCTCCCAGGAATGCACAGGCAATGCTAAGTGCCTGTGGCCTGACTCTTTGGGAACAAAATCCATCCCCAGGAAGTCCCGCAAAGAAAATCCCAGTTCTTTGGGGACCCAGCTCAGTCCAGAGTTCTGGAGCAGGGAGGGCCCTCAGGCAATCCACCCCCTTCCCCAAGCAAGATTGCCACCAAGGGCCTATCCCACAAGGTCCTGCTCCAAGGAGGCTGAATCTACCATTTCCCAGGCAGATCCCCCGACTTTGGACCAGCTCTCCTGTGGCTGGAGAGTTCTTTCTCAGATTTAACCTTTTGGCCCATTCTTCCCATCTTGCTCCCAGTTTTGCCCTCCAGGCCAAGCAGGGCAAGGCTGATCAGCCTGGGGTGTCCTGGTCTGCTCTTCATGTACACTTCCTCTCAAGTCCCATAGGTCATCATCTGAGGGCAGAGGGAGGCTGGCCTGGCATGGTTGCCGCAGAAGTCTGGAGAGGGAGTGGGATTAGCAGAGAGGCGTGCAGGAGAGCGCCAGGAGGGGGTCCTCACTCTTCAGAAGAGCTGGTCCGATGTGGAGGCATCTTCCATGCTGCCAGAGGGGCTGGAGTGGGGTGACTTCCAGCTCCAGCTCATCACCCAGCCAGGACAAAGTTGGACCCATGGGGAGGGCTGCCTGGCCTCCTCAGAGCAGCCTGGGCCACCACCATGCTTCTCCTTGGTCCTGAGCCCAGCTGCATTGACCCACTGTGCTGTCCACAATGTACATAGCAATGGACCTGAGGAAGGAGGGAGTACGGGGAGGCTGGGACAGGAAGGGCCAGAGAGCTGGCAGGGAGTCATGGCTGCGCCAGGTGCCCCCCTCTCCTTCAGCCATGTCCCTCCGAGTGCCCCAGGAGAATTCCCATTTCCATGTGTTTGCCTATGTCCTTGCTCCTCCCGGGATGCCATCCCTCCTCTGCTCTGTGTGCTAATCAGTCTACTCTCTCCTTCCCACTGTTATCTCTGCTCCCTGAGTGTTGATGTGGCCCCACCTTCAAGGCCTAGGTTGAGGATCGCCTCCTTATGGAGGCCTTTCCTGACCGCCCAGCCCACAGGAGTGGCTGGTACCTCTGAACTTGCTGTGTGACCTTGGATAAGAACCTAGCCCTCTCCTAGCCTCCTGAGATCTTGGGACAAGGATATGAAAGTTCTGTTGGACCCTGCCTGGGCCAGGTCCTTCTGGGCATTGTTCTCAAGTCTGGGCACAGAAAGATGAGGATGCACTGGGGAGCTGGGGAGCAGGAGAGCGACCAGCATGGGGAAAGGCCTGGTCCGATCATAGGTAGGAAGACAGTTACTTAGTCCAGGGTCAGGTCTGTGACTGAGAATCAAGGGAGAAGGCAGATCAGATGTCTCCAGTGGTCTGAGGGGGGGCAGGGCAGGATGGGATTGGAAGAGGCAGATTTGGGGGTGAGGGCATTGAAAAGTCCCCCCCTCGTGAGAATGCTGCCACAGAAGGGAGTGAGCTCCCCATCCCTGGAGGTCTCCAAGCAGAGGTGGAATGATGGGGGGGGGAGGATACTGGAAAGCGCAGAGGTCTGGGGGGGCCCTCCCACCCCTGAAGGTGAAATTCTGGGGTTCTGCGACCCCCTGGAAACACTAGCGCTTGGGCTCAGAGATCTGTGCTCCCAGATTCTGTCTGGCAAGTTTGGTTCTTGGTACAAGCTCCCATGTCTTGTTGCTGGGCTCTGTGTGGGGGCCATGACTGTGTCTCAGGGTTGCGAACATCCCCTCCGAGCTGTCAGGGTGCTTCAGGCAGCGTCTGAAAGGCGGGACACCCCAGATACCAAGGAACCCCTCGCTTCGCATCCTCTCCCCTCATTCTCTCCTCCCTTCTCCTTGCCCCCCTCCCCTCTCTTGGCCCCCCTCCCCTCTCCTTGCCCCCTCCCTTCCTCTCCCTCCCCTCCCCTCCCCTTATTCTCTCCCCCCTCCCCTCGTTCTGCCCTTCCTTCGTTCTCCTCTCCCCTCTCCTCGCCTCCCTCCTCTCTCCTTGCCCCCTCCGTTCCTCTCCCTACCCTCCTCTCCCCTCGTTCTCCCCTCCCCTGCCCCCGATTTTCCTCCTCGCTCTCCCACGGGAAGGGTGAGGACAGCTCCCTTGTCCCCAGGGGCCCCTACAGAGGAAAGTTTGAGCCCGACCCTTCACGTGCTCATGCGCTCACTCTCCGGAGGAAAGGTGGAAGGGGAGAGCTATAATGGGGCCCATTAGCGTGTCGCCCGGGGTGCTGTTTTTGTACACAACCCGACATCCATCCTCGTCTCTCGCCCTGGGACTCTGAAGTCACACGGCCTCGATGCCAGGAAGGTTGTGCAAACAGGCCAGCGGGGCAGAGACAGCCTGCACTTGGGAGTCAGGCTGCCCGCTCTGCCTCGAGGCCCTGGGGCACCCAGTCTGGCTGCCCGGGCCCCTGCGGTGGGGGCCCGGCTATGGCGTCGCGGTGTTCTCGGGGTGGGTTCTGGGCCCCTCCCCGGGTGCTCCTTCGGGGCGGCGCCGCGGCAGAATGCGCACCTCTGACACGAACTCCTTGGCGTTATGTCCAAAGGGACAGCCACCGAGAGAGACATGCTCCTTGGGGCCCGGCCTGCTGGGCCCGGCTGTGCCACTCCGGGCTCCTGCTTTGTTTAGCCTCAAGCAGCAACGCCCAGAAACCCTTTCTCATTAGATATTTGCGCCGCCTTCTGGGGCTCCACTCTCCTAAGTCCCTGGCTCTGGGCAGAACACGAAGACCCTTGGCTGGCCTATGGGCCAGGCCAGGCGATTCTTCAGCACATCTGTCCTGGAAGACCCCTCCATTGCACTGCCTGGTCACCGCCTCTAACACCTGCCGCCAGAAGTGCCTGTGCCCAGGACTCCCATCAGCACTTGCTTCCACACCTGAACCTGCAAATTTCCTTCTTCCTCCTTAGACTGACACCTCCTCTTCTCCCAGCCTCAGATTACACACTGGCCAAATGGAAGGCCCCTCCTACTCAGACATTTCACGTTTTAAGGGCCTTCTCAGGGCTGACTATCTGTTGGAAGATCCCTTCTGGGTCTGACACTCCACATTCTATGTGGTAAGGTTCTAGCACAGACATTCTCTGTTCTAAGGTCCCTCCCACATTCTGTATTTTAAGAGCCTACCACCATTGATGCTCTGTGTTCTAAGGTCCTTCAGCTCCAGCATTCTCTGTCTGAAAATTTCTTCCTTGTTTTGTATCCTAAGGTCCCTCTAGCTATGACATTCAGTGTTCCAAGGTCCCTTCCTTGTTCTATGTTCTACTTTCCAGCTCTGACATGTCTATGTTCTAAGGCTCTGATGTTCCTTGTCTTCAGTTTGGCCCAAGAATTCACACATCCAAAAGAACTCTACATCTCCCAGCAAGACGAACTTTGACCCCTATAAGGGGATGGATGCTGGCATGTCCCACCCCACCAGCACAGGGCTGGTCTTGTACAACCAGAGATTTCTATTGAGGATCCAAGGATGGGTCAGTCACCATCATTTAGGAGGCTTCATCTTGGTAAGATGAGAGCTCTAGAGCTTTTAATAGAGCAAGATGATAGATAGATAGATAGATAGATAGATAGATAGATAGACAGATAGATAGATAGATAAATGGATGGATGGATGATTGGGTAGAAAGATGGATAGATGGATGGATGGATGATTAGGTGGAAAGATGGATAGATGAATGGATGGATAGATGGATAGGCAGATAGTCTTTTTTAAAGCTTGTTATGTGCCAGACACTGTCCTAAACGCTGAACATACAAAGACAAGTAAACAAGGCCATCCCTGCTTTCAAGGTGTTGACATTCAGTTGGGGGATTCCATACCACAGGGGGATGGCAATGGGGAGTTGGGTGGGGTACAACACTGTAGAAGGCACAGTTTAGAGCTGGTGACTGGGATCAACCTCTGAAAAGGAAGCTGCCTATAATGAAGACCCCAGTGCCCCCAGGACCCTCCTGAAGAGATGATTCAGGGAATGGGTTACCAGTGATGGTGCTGGTCCTTTCTCTAGGACTCTGGAGGAGGCCTTGGAGAGATGGGGAATCTTCTCATTCACTTAAGAAAAGTCCAGCAGAGCTAACCAACACCTGCCCAGTCTGACATTGTGCACCTCCTGTGGCATTGCCCCAAACTCCAGGGCGGAGGTCAATCGACACTGATGGTGACCTTCGGCTGAGTGCATCCCCGGGGCCCTGCTTCCCGCACTCTCCCCTGGGAGTCAGGCTCCCATCTTGGGAGATCTGATCTCATCCTGCCACGTCCTGAGACCAGCAGGCCAGGCTACCGGCTGCTCAAAAGTGCTCTCTGCGGCAGGAGGCCGGCCCCTTCCCCGTCTGTCCCCATAGGTGTAAATGTGCCCTTGCTCTTTTCAGCGTGGAAGCTCCTTGAGGGTAGGGACTGTCTCTAAAAATGTGCTTATAAAGGACTTTTCGTTCATTTCATCCACGCGGGGGGGGGGGGGGGGTTGGCTCCTTACCAGGACCATGGACAGCTCATTCTCCAGGCTCTGCTCACTTAGTAATTCTCCCACCTCCTGGTATTTGTCCTTGATTCTAATGCAGTCATATACCCTTGTGTTCACACACCACAATTTATTCAGTCATTCTCCAGCCATGGCACCCAATCTGTTTCCAGTTGTTTCTGTGAAAAACGCTGCTGGGAATAAGGTAGAGCCTTTTCCTCTGTCTTTGATTTCCTTCGGGTAGGAGCCTGATGGATCAAAGGGTATGAACAACTGAGTCTGCTTCTGAGCTCGGGATCAAGTGATTTCCAGAACAGGTGGGTCAATTCCCAGCTTCCCCAGCAGGGCCTCAGTGGGCCCGTCCCTCCACAGCCCCTCCGACGTGACAATTGGTGCATTCCATCCTTGCCAGGTCGCTGGGTTGTTTTGATTGGTGTGTCCCTTTTTATTCAGGACTTGAGCCCCCTTGCATTCTGACCAGCTGACTGGAGCATTTGGAGACCCTGCCTCCTCAGAACTGAGCTTGCTGAGGATGAGCACTGAGCAGAAGCAGCCTGGGCCCAGACTCTGCCTTCTCTTCCTCTGTTGCCCTCCTCCTCTCCTTGCTGCTCAGACCCATAGTCTTTTCTTGCCCCAAACTCCTGGAACTCTCTGCTGAGAGCAGCCTGCTTATGAAGCTGGCACCAGAAAAATGAACCTCATTGCCAGATTTGGTACAGGCATACCTCGGAGATATTGCAGATCACCGCGACAAAGTGAATGTCACAATGAAGCCAGTCACACGAATTTTTTGGTTTTCTAATATATGTAAAAGTGATGTTTACACTATGGTACAGTCTATTAAGTGGGCAATAGAATTATGTTTAAAAATGAATATACCTTCATTAAAAAAACTACTGCTCAAAATACTACCCCTCACCTGCGCCTTCAGCAAGTTATATGATTTTTGCTGGTGGAAGGATGTTGCTGGCTGCTGACTGATCAGCGTGGCAGTTGCTGAAGGTCTTAGGGACTGGGGAAAATTCTTAAAATTAGACAACAATAAAGTTTTCAGCACTGATGAACTCTTCCTTTTGCTTGAACACTTTTGAGACCGTTGTAGGGTTATTAACTGGCCTCATTTCAATCTCATTGTGTCTCAAGGAAGAGGAGGCCAGAGGAAAGGGAGAGAAGTGGCTGGTAGGGCAGCAAGGACACGCCCATTTATCAGTAAAGTTCACTGGCTAATATGGGCCCCCAAATAATTCCCATAGTAACATCAAAGACCGAAGATCACAGCTCTCCCTAACAGACAGAATAATAATGAAAATCTGTGAAATACTGGGGGAATGACCAGAGCGTGATGCAAGCATATGCTGTTGGAAAAGCAGCACCAAGAAACTTCCTTGATGCAGGGTTGCCACAAACTTTCAAATTGTAAAAAATGAAGTATTTGCACAGCACAATAATGCAGCTTCAAAGATGTGCCTTACACAGATTTTCTTCTTGGTCTCTAGTGCCCTCTGGTGGTCTGTTCCTGCCACAAAGAGAACCAGGAAGGTCACTGAATGGAACCCTGTCTTAACTTACACGTGAGGAAACTGAGGCCCACCAAGAGAACAGAATTTGTGTAGGGCCACACAGCACTTTGGGGTCTAAGCCAGGATAAGGCCCCAAGCCTCTGACTCCCAGTCCAGGAATCTCTTTTTCTAATTATCAACGAAAGCCATTGAGACCCCAATCTCTCTCTAGGGCTTTTTGTACCTCCCCTCCCACCCAGCTGCAGCCCAGAGAACTTCCCTTAGTTCTCTCTGAGGGTGCTAGGCACCCATTGCTGTGCTAGCATCCTGCTGCTAGGTGTCTGGCCAGGCATTGTCTTCATATGGACTTCAGGCTCCCATGAAGACTGGTCCAGGCAGCAGCAGAGAAGCAAAGGGTGGAGGGGGCTTTCCCCATAGAGTCCTTCATATTCCATTTAAAAGATGGTGCCACTGGCAGGGAGTGTCCACACTAGGACACCTCTGGGGATCTGTGTGTGGGTAGAAGACAATTCATATGGACTGTATCTGGGGTGGTTTGGGGGCAAGTCCCCCCATAAATCAGAGATCTGCCTGAAGGGCTGGGCAGAGGTATATCAGCAATGCTGGGCCAGCCCCCCTCTCTCTCCAGGCCTGAGTGGCTGCGTGAGGTCATTGACCCCGCTTCCTGAAGACCGCCAGCTAACTCCTTTTCCTAGCGTGAATCACCCTGCTTCATGCTTCTCCTAATATTAACAATCAGAGGGGTTTGGACCCACGGCAGCATAGGGATTTTTAAGGATGGGTTTCACTGTAATGAGTCAATTGCTTTTTTACAAATAAAATTTGTAAAATGAATTTGTAAAGAAAAAAATTGTTTAAAAAAATGAACATAACGATCTCCTTTGTCCCTCTCTGCCACTTGACGGTGAAACTCAGTCAGTCAACGAACATTTATCACATCTGTACTATGTGCATGTGCTGGGCTAAGCCTTGATGTCTTAGGGGGAATCGTGTGGAAAAGTCTGGTTGCTCCCTTTGCTTTTGCGAAGGATCCACTGACCATCCACTCGCCCACGCAGCAGCCTGCTCTAGGAAGGCTTTCTGGGGATGCTCCAGAGAGTAGGTGAACGGGCCTACAGCTGCCAGTGTTTTCTAGAATGCTTCCGGGGAGGGCTCATCCATCTGCCCAGGGCAGCTTTCATCCTTTCAGAATCTTGTGCTTCCAGGAACATGGAAAATAATTCCTCAAGTGTTTTTAAACTGTCAGAGTCTGTACTGATTCAAAGAAGATGCGAGTGAAAGGGGATTAATAATCAACAGGAGCCAAAGGCATTGGGACTGCAGGCAATGCTGCACAGGGCTAGAGGGTGGTGGAAGCCTTTGAGGACATTTAGGCCAGAGCACGGAAGCCTCCAGGAGGGCAGGAGAGCTATGGGCTTGATTTGTCCTGATTGGTCCCAGTGACCAAAAGCAGAAGCTACAAAGGGAGCACATCAGGCTTATTGTAAGGAGAACCTTCCTCAGAAGAGGTGAGATGGGCTGCCAGGAAAAGGGTAGGCTGGGGGGCCCTAGCTGGATGGGAGGCACATGTCCTGCTTCAGGCCTGGCCATTAAGCTGCCTTCTAAGTGGGAAAGTCTGTGGTCTCGTGAAATGGGAAGTATTCCCCTCAGTGATAGCTCAGCCGGCCAGCCTGAATGGGCAGCTGATAGGGCCTGGAATGAAGTAGAAGGAACAGGGCAGGTTGGATTTCCTCCAGGAAAGTGCCTAGGCCCTTTAAAGACCCCAAAACTCCTCTAAAAAACACCCCTCTTTTAAATACCAACATTCTACTGACATTTTTTGTGTGTCTGCCAAGCCCAGGACATGGCATCTCCAGACAATTCCACTTCCTGTCTGTGGGACTCAGTTTCCTGATCCATATAATGAGAAGGTTGGATGAGGTAGTCTCTGAGATCCCTGCAGCTCCAGACCTGGGAGCCCCAAGATTAAAAATGTGCATTAGCCAGAGGGCAGCAGAGAGACATGCCCGGTGGGCAGAAGCCACCTGCAATGGGCAATCAGTGGTCTCTTCAGAGAGCTGGCATAAAGGATGTCCTTGGGGAGATGTGTGATGGGAAAAGAAGACAGAGGGTGGTTGTACAGTGAGGGCAGAAAGTCTGAGTGTTCTGCTGGTATCCTTGTGAGGTCAGGAAGGTCCCCAGTACATTGGGGGGACCTGATGGAAGCAACCTAATGGAAGAGCCTGGGTGAGAGTGCACAGAATGGGGAGTCAAGGATGGGACACAGTCAGCATCATGGGAGGGAAGAGTCATATCAGGGACATTGAAGATCCGCTGGAGCATTTTTTGGAGTAAATTAACTTTGCTTACGTGGGGGAGGGAAGGGTGGCTACACAAGAGGCAAAGTCGAGGTTTTGTGGAACCTAAGCCACCAGAGAGATTTGGCAGCCAAGAAAGCAGAAGTGACCTCAAGTGGCATGAGAGAGAGAGTGTCTAGGCCAAGGCAGAAGCTGTGGGGAGAAAGGCAGCTCTTTGTTCATGTCCGTGGTCTCTGGGGTCCCTCCTGATTCTGGATCTCAGGCAGCTGGTGGGGGAGAGGGTCGGACCTGGAGGACCTGCCCAGACAGGGGTTGGCTGTGCAAGCTGAGGCTTGTCTCCCCAGCCCTTGCTCCCCCTATTTTGTGAGTTGACACTGAGCCAGTGGCACGTCCCTGGGTATAGATGGAGAGAAGCCTAAGTGAGATCGAGGTGCTTGAGCAACAAGGAAACACGTGCTCCTCTTTACAAGACAACTGGAAAGGCCAACTGTGGCTCAGCCCATCCATCACCAGCAGGGGAGTTTAGTGCACAAGGAGGCCACTAGGTGGCTCTAGACGCAAGTCACTTCTCACAGGGCTTCAGAGGGTGTCCATTGTCCATGGGCAGCGAGTCCCAAAGGGACAGCATGCCCAGGTCGGAAGCCTTAGAGGCTAACAAGCTCTTAGACTGCCCTTTCCGCTGCCCTGAAGCCGCAGGATTTGGATGCTCTCGAAGCTGACTCAATTCAGTATTGACCCAGGAGTATGAAAATGGAATATTCCTTAGAAATATTAACATTCTGGAAATGCCCGTGGTTCTGCTCCCACCTGGTCCAGGAAATTTCCTCCAATCTGGCCTGCACTTTACGTTTATGTTACACTGATAATCCACACTGTGGCCACACACATGTTACTGGACACAGGAAAAGGAAACTGTAAAGCTCCTGCTTCCACCCAACCTTCTCCCGGGCTGCAGGATCAGGATAGATTATGGGAGGTCAGGCTCACCCACTTTGGATCAGATCTGTAATCTACAGAGCAACCAGGAAGAAGGGACTGGGAGTGGGCGCCACTGCCCGGCTTGGGGTCCCAAGGTTTAGACAAGTCTCCCCCTCTGCTTCCTCTTCTCTCTCACCACCCCTACTCTGCGTTCTTGGAAGTGCTTGACAAACAGTAAGTGCTTGATCAGCGTTTCTTGTTGACTGACTCATCTCCTTGACCATGGAGTCTCTACTCTGACAGGAAGAGTCTTGCACTGGTGCCAAGATGGCGCAAGCACCTGGAGCAGTCGGTCTGAGCTTGGGGGATGATCACTCTCTCTGCCCAGCGTGGCTGATGGGAAGCTGGGCGGCCCTGCCTCTTCCTCCCTTTTGTCTCGCTCCGGAATCAGGTGAATGGTTGATTGTTGTCTTCTCGACGACAAAAGGAAAGAGCAGCTTGTGCCTTTGGAGAGCGCTTTGCCCGCACACGGTTTCTGCTTTCCTCCCTCTCTCCCTGCTCTTTTTCCCTGGGTTAGGCTTTCGGCGGGACAGCAGGAGCCATCCACCACGACCACGCCACCATTCACGCTTCCCATCCTCCTCCACGTCTTGAAGATGCAGTTATTCTGTGCACCGACGTGGCACCTTGCTCCCGTGGCTTCCCGCTGCGTGGCTTCCTGCAACCCATTGGCGTCCATGTTGCCTCAGCTGCTTTGGGTCCGCTCAAGGGCTCTAAGTGGCAATGCTCGGGCAGCCGGGTTCTTGCTCGGCACCGGCGGCTTTGCAGTTGGAAATAAAATCTCCTCTTCCTTCTCCTTAGCGGGTGGGTGTCGGATGGACTTCTGCTCGGCCCAGGCAGGTGACAGGTTGGGCAAATGCTGCTGCAGGTGAGGATGCGCTCATGTGCGCTGTGTTGGCTCAGATCCAGCGCGGGCTACCGTGTACCGAACACTCAGCTTTGCAGAACCCCGCTCTCTCCTCCTGAACTCCAAACGCGCGCTTTCCTAGCTCTGCTCCAAGGGCGCCATTCTCCCGGCCCGCAGGCTCACAGCCCAGGACTCAGTCTGGTCCTCACTCTCTCCCCCCACCCCCTTCTGTCCTCTGCTATGATACTCCCCCCACCCTGGTGCAAACCCCCGTTGCATCACACCTGGACCACTGCAATAGCTCGCCAGGCCCTGAAGAGGGCTCCAAGGCAGTGAATGTAGAATCGGGCAGCGGTGGGCAAGAATGGATGGGTTTAGGAGCGCTGGGGAAGGTCGGGACACGGGAACGCCTTGTCTGCAGGAGGCATGAAATGTGGTCTGCTGCTGACGTGGGGCCTCTGGCATCATTTTCTCCAGGCCTCAGCCTTCAGAGGAGGAGACATGGGCCCACAATGGGGAAGTGGCTGGCCTCTTCTGCCTCCCCTGCCCCTCCCTCAGGAGTGTGGCCAGGCTGCTACTCTTGAGGTTTCTGGGGGCCACAGGAAGCGCCTGAGGCTGCGGAGGCAGCGGCGGCTGGGGGCTGGGGCCCTTGGAGTAGATGCATCTGCTCTGCGCAGTGGTGGCATGGAGGAGGCTGTCCCGGGAGAAGGGTCCAGTCTGCGAGCCCAGCCGGCCCCTCACCTTTACGGGGCAGCCGCCTCCCAGGCCGGCCCGGAGCCGCAGGGGCCCCGGGGTGCCCGGGGCATCCCCCACCGGAGGGCTTATGGGGCTGTAGCCGTCCTCTGCTTTATCAACCTGCTTAACTACATGACCTGGTTCATCATCCCAGGTGAGCTGGCTGGGGCAGTGAGGAAGGGAGGCCTGGGACTTGTTGCTCACTCAGTCAACCAACATTGAGCCAGAACCTTCTGTGAACTAGGTGCCATGCTAAGGGGGGGGGGGGGAGGAAGGACACCCCACACACACACTGCCAGCCTCTCCCCCGCCCCAGGAGCTGACATTCTTACAGAGCAGGTGGTGCAGAGGACTGAGTACCAGGACCAAAGTCAAGAAGACCTGAGTTCAAATCCAGCCTCCAAATGCCTCCATGTCTTCATCTGTAAAATGGGGGATAGCAATGTGGAATCATTTAGTTCCCAGGGTTGTTGTGAAGATCAGATGAGAAAATTATTGCAAAAGCTCTTAGCCTGGGCCCTGGCACATAGTAGGGGTTCTTTATAAATGTTGGCTATTATGATTAATTAAAGGGATGTATAAAGGAGCTGCCTGGACAGTGAATTGACTCTCTGGGGCTGAATGCAAATGCACTTATTAAGCACTTCTTGTATACAAAGCACTGTGCACAGGTGGTATACACACTGGGGACAGCAGAGGACAGAAGTCAGGCCCTGCTTCCCCCAGCCAGGCTCTAACAGGAGGCTTCCAGTCAGCTGAGATGGAAAGGCCCCCATGGTCCCTTGGGCAGAGGCAGAGCAGATGGCTGGGCCTCTTCTTTGCTGTCGTCTCCAGGGAAACAATGCCTCCCCTC
Source organism: Pseudochirops cupreus (assembly GCA_028627135.1). Classification (NCBI taxonomy): domain Eukaryota; kingdom Metazoa; phylum Chordata; class Mammalia; order Diprotodontia; family Pseudocheiridae; genus Pseudochirops; species Pseudochirops cupreus. The sequence continues at coordinate 1,308,429 of CM053580.1, read as the reverse complement.
TCTGATGCTGACCCCTGGACATGCTGGGCTGTCCCGGAAGACTCCGGCCCCATGGGGCTCACTTCTGGGGATGAGGGTCCTGGACTTGTGCCTGGTGGGGGACAAATGAGGCTCTGGGGGAGCTTTGTGGATCCTAACAAAGGGTCTGATCTGGTCAAGTAAGGCAGCTGGGAAGACCTTTCTCTCAGCCCAGGGGCTGGCAGAGCAGTAAAATGGAGATGAGTCTGGCCAGCTCTTGTGGCCATATCAGGATGAGGAGCACACTCTTGGGCAGTGTTTCTTGTAGCAGCCCCTGGGTGGTGGTGGTGGTGGGCAGGATACAACGTACTTTACAGGGCCACATCCATAAATCTCACAACAAGCTATCAGGCAGGGACTCATTATACCCATTCTACAGATGACAAAACAGGTGGAAAGGAATGAGGCCGGGCCTGAACTCAGGTCTTAGCTCTGGCCTAAAACTGGCCTCTGACTAAGGCTTAGGGGCTGTGTGGCCCTGGGCAAGTTGCCTAACATCCTCTCCTTCCTTTCATAATGAGGACTCAAGGTGAAGAGGATGACAAGGTTCAGGGCTGTAGGAAAGAATTCAAGAGACAGATTTCCTCCTAGTCGAGAGGCCATTCCTTTGAGTAAGCACAAAGCACCGGCTGGCCCTGACAGTGATGTGAGAATGCAGAGGCTTGTTTTCATACACAGTTTTTGGGCACTTAAGCTGAGTGGAGTCAGCTCCTACCTGAGGAGTTAAACTCAGGGAAAAAGGTGTTGGGAAGGGGGAGCAGGTGTGCTGGGTACAATTTAAGGATGTGATCACAAAATGAGAACTTGGCTTGCTCCAGTCTGAGGGGCTAGTCGCATACACAGAGGGACTTGTCCAAGGTCTCCCAGGCAGGTAGTGCTTGGTACAGCTGGGATCTGAGCCCAGGCGCCTCAGGTGTGGACTCTAGACACGCCACCATGACATCCCATGTGCTCATTGAACTCGGCCTGAAACAGGACAAAGCTCCGCCCAGGTCAGGCCTGAACAAATGCTCTGTAGATGGCTTGTGTCCAACGGGTTTCTCATTCACACTCCTTGAGGATGGAGTTTCGCTCCTGAATGTGGACCATTCCTCAGTCACTAAAAGCCTGACTTTGTGCCAGGCAGGCTAAGTGCTGTGGATACCAATTTTAAAAAAGCAGGGCCTGCCCTGCAGGGGTTTACAGTCTAACAGCAGACAGAGGGGCAGTGGGCAGGATTGGGGAAGGGAGGTCTGACTGAGCTAGTCCAGAGGCCCACACTCGATGCCCTGGAGCCCTTTGGGAGGAGCCCTCTACTCCACCCTCCAGCTCCCCGATCAGCAGTAGTGGATTCTAGGAGCACTGATGGGAAATGAGTGGGTGCAGGGCCTTTCCTGGGCTGCATTTTATTCCTGCATTAAAGAGGGTGATAGAGGGGGCTGATGGGGGAGGGTTGGTCAGTCCTGGGGCCCTGAATTCTCCCTAGGATTCAGGTGCAAAGAGATTCCTGAGGAGCTGCCTGGATCTGAAGCTGCTGCCTCACCTGGAGCCCTGGGAAAGAAACCCAGGAAGGCCTTGGTTAGACCCCAAGTCACCCCTTGCATCCCTTCTCCACTGGGCTTTGACACATTTGGGAAATACCAACACCCAGTGAAAGTCTCACCAGTGATGGGGACTGGGGAGTTGAAAACCCTCTAAGGGGTGTGTGTGTGTGTGTGTGTGTGTGTGTGAGAGAGAGAGATAGAGAGAGAGAGAGAGAGACAGAGAGAGAGAGAGAGAGACAGAGAGAGAGAGACAGAGAGAGAGAGAGAGAGAGAGACAGAGAGACAGAGAGACAGAGAGACAGAGAGACAGAGAGACAGAGAGACAGAGACAGAGAGACGGAGATAGAGACAGAGACAGAGACAGAGACAGAAAGGTAGAGAGAGACAGAGAGGGAGAGACAGAGGGAGAGCCTGAGGGAGACTCCAGGCACCAGCCAGCTGCTGCCTCTGTTTACCCGCTGGCCTCTTGGTTTGCAGGGGTGCTCCTGGACATTCAGAACCACTTCTACCTCAGTGACTCGGAAGCTGGCTTACTGCAGACAGGTAAGGAGGGTGGGCTGCGGAGATTGGGGTGGAGGGGGGACTCCTGAGGCCAGGTTCCACACTCTCTGCCTCTCTGCTCTAGTCTATCTCACCCCCTCTTGCTGCTGCCTTGACTGCCTGCTCCCCTTGGCCCTGGGCAGCTTCTCTGGCCCCAGGCTTTGGGGACACCACTATACTCAGGATGGGTAAGGGCAGAGTGTGGGTCTCCTCCAGCTCTTTTGACCTAATGCCTCCCAGGCTGGGCAGGAAGTGGGCACTGGGGGCCGTGAGATGTCAGTGGGGCTGCCTCTGCCCAAGCTCAGGGCACAGCCAGTGGCTGGAGGCAGATCAGGCATTGGCAGGCCTATCCTCCTTCGAGGCCATTTCTGGGTCTCATGCCACTCAGCCCAATTGGCAGCTATGATCCTTCTATATCAGGGGCAAGGAGCCCATCAGCCCAGCCCATCTCTGCAGGCTTGGCCTCTGACCACACCGGCTGACCACAGTCAGATGGAGATAAGGCTGGTGCAGATAAAGCTGGTGAGAGGTCACTCAGCATCAAGGTTCTCCTCTGCCCCCTTTCTCAGGCCTTGTGTATGCTCCCATACAGGGGATGGGCACAAACCAGAGGTGGAAGTAGGGCAGTGACCGAGCTCTGTCTCCCTCGCCTCAGGGAAGGCTCTAAGCCCCTGCTCAACCAGAACATAGAGACCCAATCTCCCACCAGGACCCCAAGAGTCAGTCTTAGGTGTCCCTCAGGCTGCCTTCTGCTGTGGTGTCTTCAGGCACATGGAAAGACTGGCCTGAACACGTGCATCCTGCTCTGGAGCCACAGTTAAGGAAAGAGGCTGACAGGCTCAAGGGCAGCCTGAGGAGAACAGCCAGGGTGGGTGGGAGAGAAGGGGAATGGAAGAACTCAATGGAGGTCTTTGAAGGAGAGGGGAGGACCATGCAGGTACCCCTACAGAAGGAAGAGCAGGGAGGGACCAAGGAGAGGGGGTCTGCATGGACTCTGTTCTCCAGGAGCATGGGAGATACTGCTACCAGGTGGCCCCAATGGGAAAGGAGCAGCCTCTCAAGGTTCTAGCTTCCCCAGGCCTGGAGGGGAGTAGCACTAGGCTGAAGACTGGATCCTTGGGTCGAGGCTCAGGGGGCACACACTGGAATGTTGGGAGCTGGCCCCAGGAGTGAGCCAGGGCTGCGTCCTCTCCAATTGGAATCTGAGGGACTGTGTAGATGGGGCAGTTGGGAAGGTCTGAGTTCAAATCTTCACCTCAGACACTGGGCACTTAACCTCTGCTTCCCTCAGCTTCCTCATCTGTCAAATAGTGATAATAGCTGTGAGATCCTGTTTCTAAAGCCCTTAGAGGCGTCCTGGAAAAGCTAGCTGTTATTCTTCACTGTTATCATTGAAGGAGGTGGAGCCCAGTGGAGGGAGGAGAAGCCTGCTGACAGTTCAGGGGCTGCTGTACATTTTATGCGGTGAAATGCATTGTCACATTGAGTGCTTGCATGGGAGGGGGAGACCCAGGCATCAGCTGTATTTGAACTCTGGTCTGACACAGCTCAGAAGGAATTCTGTGAGAGGGGTCGTGGACCAGAGATGAAGCTATGCCCAGGACCAAGCCCCTCTGTGTAAGCCTGGGGTCCTGGGACCTGGGCGGTGGAACAGAGCAGGTGGCCTCAGAAGGAGGGAGTTCCCAGGCTTGGGAAGCGCTCCAACCCTGACAGGCTAGCCGAGAGAGCCGGGACCCACACCGTCAGGATGCTCCCGCCCAGCCCCGGCCAACAGCTGGGTGATCTTGGACAAGCTGCTTCTCTGAGGAGCGGAATCTTCTCAGCCCTCCCTGCCCCATTTATCCCTTCAGTCTCCCTTGGCCAGCCACGTGCTGCTCTGGTCCAAGGGGTGGGCCAATGCTCCCTGGGCATCCTGTCCTCTCCCCTGTCCCAGGGATGGGGAATGGGACCCCTGGAGCCAGCCCTGCTCAGAAGGAGCCTCAGGCATGTTTACTTCCCCTCTGTGCAGTTTTCATCTCGGGCCTGTTGCTGGCCGCTCCCGTGTTCGGCTACCTTGGGGACCGCTACAGCCGGAAGGTCACTCTGAGCGTCGGGATCATCCTCTGGTCCAGCGGGAGCCTCAGCGGCTCCTTCCTTCCAGGCAGGGTAGGTTCCTGGGGGCCCTGGAGAACCCAGACCACAGCAGCCGTTGGTGATTTCTCCACCAGCTCGAAGGGGAGTTGGGAAAGACAGCTCAGCGCTAGGCCAGCTGGGGCTGTCCCCTCCTCTGCCTTGGCACCCACCTCTCCCTAGCCAGGGCTCCTTTTTCAGCAGCCCTGGTGTGTTGGGGGCCACCCTGTTTGTAACCTCCATGGGCTCCAGGTCCTGAAAACACAGATCTGGATGGTTTTCTCTCAGAGAAGAACCCCTGGCAGAACCTTGGGCTCCATCATCTCTGGTCAGAGGCTCCTCAGTCCCAAGGAACCATTAAGCTCACGGCCTTCATTTTGCAGATGAGGAAATTGAGGCCCAGGCCCTGAGTCTCCCCTTCCTTCCCTGCCCCCTCTCAGAGGCCCAGAGTCCTCAAGCTGCCTCCTGACAGACCAAAGGGTTAAGTGAACAGCCAGGTCATTTCTCCCTCTCCCAGGGCAGCCTGTGATCTGAGAAGGACATGGAAGTTCCAGCCCTGTCTTTCCCCAGCTCCTTTCCCCAGAGCATTGGAGAAGGTCTCAGGGAGTCTGGGAGCCCCAGAGCTGGGCTGGAAAGTCTGCTTTCTGTCCTTCTCTGTGACCTGAGGGATAGGACATTCCTTTTGGAGAGGGATCAGCTCAAAAGAAAATTGTCAGGCAGAGGTTGAGTTTCCTTTGGGGATATGCCCTGGCAGAGTACCCCATCTGGACGTTGGCTGGCTGCCCCCTCCTCCTTCCTTTCTCCCTCCCTCTCCCTCCCCCATCTCAGATCAACAAAGACAATTGTAAAGCACTTAGCAGACCCTATAGACCCCTGTCTCCCCTCCCCTTCTCCTGTCCCTCCTCTCCTCCCTTCTCTTACCCCTTCCCTCCTATACTCCTCCTCCCCTCCTCTTCTCCCTCCCCTTCTCCTCTCCTCCTCATCCCTTCCCCTCTCTATACTCCCCCTCCCCTCCCCTCCTCCTCTCCCTCCCTCTCCTCCCCTCCTCCTCTCCCTCCCTCTCCCATATGCTCCCCCCTCCCCTTCCCTAGTCCCCCCTTTCAGAAACTCCCTTAGCTTCTCTTTTCTCTCTCTTGCTCCAGGTCCCCATGAGCTGACTTTACTTCTTACTGTCTGTTGCTGATAACTTATAACTTAAGTGTGTCCTGCCCCCATTTGCACTGTAACAGAGGACTCTGAGATCCCAAGAGTAAAGCTATGATGGTGGAATGCCAGGCAGCTTGTAGGGGATAGGTCTGGGAGCAAGGCCAGGGCTGGGCTCCACGCTCACTGATTTTCTGAGTGACCTCCAACAATTTGCATGCCCCTTCTGGGCCTCAGTTTGGACAAGTTTCACCATCTTACAGGGCAAGCTCCCTTCTCCCTTGGCCTTGGGCAAATGTCCCCATTGCGGGGCTGCTCTGTCCCCTTTGCCACTGGTTCTGACTCCTGGGGGCACAGAGGCACCCCAGGGAATGGGCAGGCTCTCTGCCCCTCTCTGCCCCTCTCTGTCACTCTCTGCTCTTTCTGCCTCTTTCTGCCTCTTTCTGCCCCTCTCTGTCTCTCTCTGCCTCTCTCTGCCCCTCTCTGCCTCTCTCTGCCCCTCTCTGCCTCTCTCTGCCCCTCCCTGCCTCTCTCTGCCCCTCTCTGCCTCTCTCTGCCCCTCCCTGCCTCTCTCTGCCCCTCTCTGCCTCTCTCCGCCTCTCTCTGCCTCTCTCTGTCTCTCTCTGCCCCTCTCTGTCTCTCTCTGCCTCTTTCTGCCCCTCTCTGCACCTCTCTGCCTCTCTCTGCCTCTCTCTTCCTATCTCTACCCCTCTCTGCCTCTCTCTGCCTCTTCCTGCCTCCTATCTCATACATCTCTTACCTCCTCAGTTACTCTGCTTCCTCCACCCTCCATCTCCTGTAAGCCCAGAAATAACAGGTCCTCGGCTGGGAGTACTGGGAGGAAGGAAGGCCTAGATGTGGGGGCTCCCTATGTGACCTTGGCCATATCTTTGCCCCTTGCTGGGCCTCTTGATGTGCCACTGGTGCCAGAAAGCAGTGGGCAGAGGAGAGGGAACCTGGGGGGGAAATGGTCCATGGGGATGGGAGGGTTATTTGGTCAGTGATTGAGGTGAGCAAGTGTCCCTGGGTCAGAGCCAGATGAGGCCTTGGAGAACATCAAGTCCGTCCTCTCCTGTGACAGAATGGGGAAACTGAGGAGGCCCAGCCAGAGAAAGGGTCTGTCAGAAGTGGCAAGTGTCAAAGCCAGGATTAGAACCCAGGTTTCCACACTGGATGTCGGGGAAAGCTGCTGGTCAAGAGTGACCTCCTTTGTGGGATGATGAGCTCTCCTTCCCTGGAGGGCTTTCAGCAGAGGCAGGGCAAGCTTGGCAGGAATGTTCTGAGGAGATGCTGTGTCCATGTCTCTGAAGTAGGTTCTGGCCAGACCCAGGGCAGGGCAGCTTACTTTTCTGGAATGACTCCAAAGACCTTGCCAGGGCCCCCAAAGCATCCCCATCCCCACTAGCTTCAGGGGACCCCTGACTAATAAGAGTTCCCATTTTTAGGTTTGCAAAGCACTTTACAAGTATGAATCTTGGGAGGTAGATGCAGGTGGGAAACTGAGGAAATCAGGTAAAGTGACTTGCCCAAGGTCATGCAGGTAGTGAAATGGCCAAACTTGGCTTCAAATCCAGGACCTGGGAAGCCAGAGCCGTTGATTCTCTGCCTGATGCTGAGCTGCTCTCCCCAGCTCCAGCTGCTCGTTCCTCCCTTGGCTCCCTAGGCTGGACCAGGGTCCTGGCAGGGTTGGCTGTCACAGTCCTGCCCTCTCCCCAGGCCTTGCAGGCCTCTCCCTGCCCCACAGCTACCCAGGGGCTGTCCTTCCAGGTGACCAGATCCCACCAC
>CM053580.1:1252342-1300811 GCA_028627135.1 Pseudochirops cupreus | reverse complement strand
CCTCCCCCAGTGTCCTTCCCTCCTCCCTTGTCTTTCTCCTCCTCCTCTTGCCTTCCCCTGAGTGCTACTGCTGAAGGGAGGTGTCTGGTTAGACCCATTCTGGAGCAGCTTTACCTGTTCAGCTCCTTAGGCCTGAAGGAGCAGCTTCCTACCCCAAGTGAGGGGGGAACAGAGGTAGAGCTGCTTTGGGAGGAGGGATCCTCTAACCTTCCTCTCAGCTGCCCCTGCCCTCAGGCAATGGAGTGGGATTTACCCCACTATTTTTTTTTACCCCAATTTACCCCTATACTAGTGAAACTGAGGCTCTGGGGACAAGAAACCCTGATGGACTTTCATAGGAATGGGGGTCAGCTTTGTTCTACTTGACTACCCCCCCCAAGGAAGAGCCAGGATCAGGAGTTGGGGGGAGAAGTAGGGAAACTTCTAGCAAGCAGGTTTGATCTGGAGGTCAGAAACAATCTGCTGGCACTGAGAACTGTCCCACTGGGGGAGGGGCTGCCTGGGCAGGTGGTTCTCTCCCCCCCTCCCCATTAGGGGTACTCAGACTTCAGTTCTATTCATGGAGCAGCTCTCAGGAGAGCTGTTCTGGAGTGAAGCAGGGTGCCTGCTCAGGCTGGTAGTGAGTTCCCCATCCCTGGACGGCTTCAGGCAGAGGCTGGGCATAGGACAGAAGGGACATCTGCTCAGGTCTGGGCTGCAGCTCCCAGGATTCCAAACCTCTCCTTTTCTGGCTCTGGTATCTTCCAGTCTTTCAGGCCACTTTGAGGCCCAATCTGGCCAGGGGAGCCTGGAGGAAAGGGCTAGCAGAGGTAACACAAGGTCCTGGCTCATAATTTTCCTCTGCTCTTGTCTCCCCGGCAGTATCCCTGGCTGTTCTTCCTTTCGAGGGGAGTTGTGGGTGTTGGGGTGTCTAGTTACTCCACCATCGCCCCCACCATCATCGGGGACCTCTTTGTGAAGGACCAGAGGACCTGGATGCTGTCCTTGTTCTATATCTTCATCCCAGTTGGAAGGTGGGTAGATGCCAGCTATGGGTCTATTTCTCAAGGGGATACAGTGAGGTCTCAGACAGCTGGGTTGCTGTGCCATTTGTCTGTAGAGTTTTGTGAACAGTGCAGTTCAAGCACAAGCATTTATCAGTCGCCTAGCTCAGGCAAGGCCTTGTGGTGTCGTGGTTAGGGCGGGCCAGGTTCTGAGTCAGGAAGGCCTCTCTCTGACACGTGGGGCTGGGCGACCACCCATTCTGACTTAGTTCTCAGGGCCCCTGAGTCTTTCCAAGGTCACATGTGACAGAGAAGGCAGGAATCTGCTTGAGTGGATGGTGGGGGGGGGGATGTTCCCCTATACTAGTGAAATCAAGGGTCTGGACTCAGATAAAATGTGTGAGGGGCTCCAGACTTGGTGCCAGAGACACAAAGGCAAAGAAAAGTTTCTTTGTGGAGCCTCTTCTTTCTTGGGGGGCTCCTGAGTGTAAAAAAGTGCACACATGACGATTCAAGGCAGGAGAGAGAATTAACACCGGGGGCATGGGGGAAGGCTTCCCGTGGGAGGTGGCGCGTGGGCAGTGTCTGGACAGGCAGTGCCTGAGGGTTCTCTGACGCTGCGATGAGGAGGGGGAGCACTCCCGGCACAGGGAGGAAGGGCGTTGAATGCCGAGTCTAAAGAATGCTCCGAGCCAGCGTCTGTGGAGTCGGCCTTCCGAGGAGGGGGTATGCTCCGTGCTGACTTCCTACCATCTCTGGGTTCTCAGACACACTCACCAGAGTTTTCTCTCTTCAGTGGCTTGGGTTATGTCTTCGGATCTGCTGTGACTAAAGCTACGGGCGATTGGCACTGGGCATTCAGGGTAAGGGCGGGCTCTGCGCGCAGCACTCCCCCTTTCCTTTCTCCCTTCACCACTGATGCAGAGGGAGTGGGGACAGTTCCACCCACTTTATTTGGGTTTGGAAGAAGGCAAAGTAGGATGGGGAGGAAAGGTGAGGAGGGACCATCCAAGTCAGTGCAGCAGCTTCCCTGGGTGTAGTGGCTGGGTTTAACTGGAGCTCGAGCCCAAGGCCAAAGAGCAGTCAGCCTGGCATTGCACATACACCCCCACCCCAGCCCTTCCCACCTGGGAGAGGAGACTGGGGACCAAAGAGGGGCCTCTCCAGACCCGGCTCTTGGCTCTCTCCAGATCATGCCCTGCCTGGAAGGTGTGGCTTTGGTCCTGCTGGTCCTGCTGGTCCCAGACCCACCCCGGGGAGGTGTGGAAGAGCAGAGCGAAGCTGGTGTCGCCAGGACTAGCTGGTGTGAGGACGTCAGATATTTGGGGAAAAAGTGAGTGCTAATGGTGGTACTCGGCCCTCCCCAGTCCATGTTCAGCCCTTGGCAAGAGAGCCTCCCTGAGAGGAGGGGGCACAGCAGGGAAGAAGCCGGGCTAGAATCATGAAGTTCCACCAGCTCCACTCCAAAGACTTTCATTCTCATAGGGGAGCACCAGGCATCAGATAGGGCAGCCAGGGAGAGCTGAGGCCGCAGGGGAGCCTTGGCTTTACACGCTTTACCCAAATCCCAGCTCCTTGCTGGCTGCTTGAGGCCGGTTGGCAGAAGGTCTGTCTGCAGAGGGGACAAAGAGGCCTGACTGACCGCCCCTGGCCTCTCCCGGCTCTGGTACCTCAAGAGGTGCAGGGTTTTATTTGGGGGAAAAGGTGTTGTGCAGATTCAGGAACTCTAGCCACAGGGCTAAAGGGAGGGGAACTGAGTCACAAATACTGAAAAGCGGTATCTAGGCCTGGTAGAGGATAAGCTGGAGCCAGGCAGGGAGGCACATGTCCACCAGGGAGCGCTGTTGACCTGCTAGAACCCCTGGCGGCTGCTCAGGGTTTGGGGTACTCCAAATTTTCAGCCTTAAGTGTCAAGGGATGGGAGGGTTGAGGGGGGCAGGGAAGAGATGGAGATCTTGAACTCAGAACCCAGCAGGCTACCTCCTCCTCCCGTCACATCCCCAGCTCATCTGAGAAATGGAGGGAAGGAGCTCTTGGGGCTTCAGGAGCCAACCAGCCTCCTCCCTCATCTGTAAAATGGGCTAATAGGGCTGGTTGGTGTGGGGCTGCTCAGGGGTGCCTGCTCACCCACTGTTCACAGGGCAGCCTCTGACCCCACCCCCACTGTCTCTGTAGCTGGAGTTTCGTGTGGTCAACTCTGGGTGTCACAGCCATGGCCTTTGTGACGGGAGCCCTAGGCTTCTGGGTCCCCAAGTTCCTGTACTACACCCGGATGCTTCACGGCCTGCAGCCTCCCTGCCCCCTCCAGGAGCCTTGCGATTCCTCTGACAGGTGAGGGGCCAGGCCAGGGCTTCCAGGAGAGCCTGCGGTGGGGGCTGGGGATGTGGTAGGGAGAATGCCTCCCCTGCAGGGTGTGCCCGGGTGGCTGCCTCTGGGATGTCCCTGCTTGTATGACTCTAAGGGAAGCTCCTTACTTCTCTGACCCTTTGGGAATCTTGAAATGCTATGGAAATGCATCAGTTTAGCCTGACCTCTTCTCACACATGAGGAAACTGAGGCTCCATGTGAGGTGTAGATATTTCAGCCAGAGTCTTGGCTTCCCAGCCTCTAGACACCTGCCCGCAGACTGGCCTGGAGCACTGAATCCCACTCTGGGTAGGTTCAGTCTTGACTACCTAACCCTGCTCTGGGCTGGCTCATATTATGCTACCTAGTGTGCCAAGATGAATGAAGCCTCAGGGACCCTGGGACGTGCAGCCTCACTAGCAAGCCTCAGTTTACTCGCCTGTCCCCACCCCTACTCCCACCCCCAGTAAGCCTCGCTTAGTGGCTCTTCTAACCCCGCACTGGCTTCTGATGGCAGCTTTTTTCTGCTTCCATTGCTTCATTCCCAGCAGCACCTGCCATACCCCTTTCCACAAGCTTCCTGGGTACTGATAGGAGCCTCCACTTCCTGCCCCCTCCCACCTTGGCATCCAGCTCCCCACCAGTCCTCTGTCTTTCACAGCATTGCTCCAAGATGGCACATGGGGGCTCCCCAACTCTCTTCATCAAGGTCTTTGGTCACTAGAATGGCATTTTTCTCACTCTAGAGGCCTGAAAACACTTCTTTTTACCCAGCATTTAGAGAGCACTTTACAATTCACAGAAAATTTTACAAAGATAATCTCACTGGAGCCTCCCAATATCCTTGTAGGTAGGTGCTAGTATGATTCCCACTTTACAGAGGAGAGAACTGGGGCAGCCAGAAGTGAAGTGACTCATCCAGGGTCACACAGCCAGGAAATGTCACTTATAGAGGAAGCCTGGCTGTGGCTGGAAGCTCAGTGGTCACTTACAGGACCCCCTCAGTGACTGGGCTGGCTTGGAGTGTCTTCCTTTCTGACCTGCCCTGGTTTGCTCCTGTCCTGGCCCCTGCCCTTGCCCTTGCCCCGGCCCCTGCCCCCATCTCTGTGGGCTCACGCTGTTAGTGCCAGGCTGGCTGCTGATGCCTCGGGCTTTAGCCTGCCCTGCTTCTTGTGGCTCAGATCTCCGGAGCTCCAGTGACCCACCAGGTTCTGCCTCTCTAGGAGCAGGGCTTATGGGCTTTCTCTCCTTTCCCTTTCTTTCTGGCTGTTCTCTCTTTGTCTGCCCACTCCACTTAGGAGACTTTTGGGTGGAATAAAGCAAGGCAGGAGTCAGTGAGCCAGGGGCAGTTCTCTCTGTGGACTGCTGTGCAATCTCACCTCTCTGCCCCTGTAGCGGGTCTTCCCTGGCTTTTCTTCTTGTCTCAGAAACAGGAAATAACGAGTGCACTGTTCGGGCTTTTGTCTTCCTGCCATGATGCTCTCAGGGCCCGGGTCTTCTCTTTTATGGGGGACATATCCCTCCTTCACTAATTTCAGTCATGTCCGATTCTGCGTGCCCCATTTGGGGTTTTCTTGACAAAGATGCTACAGTGGTTTGCCATGTCCTTCTCCAGCCCATTTTACAGATGAGGACACTGAGGCAAACAGTGCCTTGCCCAGGGTCACACAGCTAGTAAGTGTCTGAGGCCAGATTGGAACTGAGGAAGATGAGTCTTCAAGACTCCAAGCCCTATCCACTGCACCACTTGGCTGCCTCATCTCTATCCTGATGATTCCCTAACCTGTTTAGCCAGCCCCAGCCTCTCTGCTAACTTCCAGTCTTGAATCTCCAACTGCCCACTGAACATCTCCAACTGCATGTCCAGCAGATGTCTTACACTCAGCATGTCCAGAATTGAATTCTATCTTCTTCACCCCAAGCCCTCCCCTTTTCCAAATTCCCCTATGACTTTCAAGGGCACCATCATCCTCCCTGTCCCCCAGGCTCACAACCTAGATGCCACCCTCAATTCTTCACTCTCTCTCACCCCCAGATCCAATCTGTTGCCAAGGCCTGTCCAGTTTACCTTGGAAATATCTCTCCCCTACAGCCTCTTGTCTTCTCTGACCCTGCCTCACCCTGGTGCAGACCTTCCTCACCTCACACTTGGACTATTGCAGTAGCTGCTGGGGTGGGGGGTCTGCCTGCCTCAGGTCTCTCCCCCCTCCTCCTCTCAGTCACTCTCCCTAAAGCTGACCACATGCCCCCACTCAGTACACTCCAGGGGCTCCCTCTCAGCTTCAGGATCAAATATGAGACCTTTTGTTGGGCATTCACAGACACCTGGTCCCCTCCTCCCTCTCCAGTCTTCTTACACCTGTCTTGCCACTGGACTCAGATGACTGGAGGAGAGAGCGAGGCTAGTGACTTTGACTCACTTAAATCCAGTTCACTAGAGAGTTGAGACATCACCCTTCTGATGTCATTAGTCCTCTTGGAGCCCCAAGGACAAACAACGAACAATCCTTCCTTCTGTCTTCTGTCAGTGTCTCCTAGAAAGCCAAATCTGTCAGAGATCTGCCTCAGTAGCCACTCCTTCGGAGGCCTTCCTCTTGTCTCCTGGTCACAGGTTCCTTCTGAGCAGACCTTGGCATCTGCAGGGAAATGATAGTAACCTGCTTTGGTGCATGCAGCAGGTCACTTTGCTTCTCCCACTGTGTCTGCTGGTCTACAGACCTATCAGGACGTACATCTGCTGAAGGCCAGAGCCCGTTTCCTTTTGGATCTGACATCCCTTCGATGCTCCAGCTCTTCTGTGGGGTTCCTTACCTAGCTCTGCTTGGTAGTTTCTTTCCTCCCTCCTCCTGCTCCCACTAGTGGCTCAGGCCCCGTGAGAGTGGGTCAGTGCTCCTTCCCCCAGGATTCTATCACTGGTTAGCCCTGAAAGGCAGAGGTTCTAATACCATTGCTAAGAAAACCCATCACCATCATCATTTTCATGCAGTGCTAAGGTTTGCCAAGCACTTTACAGACATTTATCTCATTTGCTTCTCAGAACAACCCTGGGAAGTAGTTGCTATGTTTATTTTCATTTGATAGATGAGGAATCCAAGGCATAGGAATGAAATGATTTGTCCAAGGTCACACAGCCTAGTGTCTGAGGCAGAATTTGAACTCAGATTTTCATGACTCCAGGCTCAATACTCTATATGCCATGCTGCCCAGCTGCCAAATTATAGCAAGGACAGAGATCATGGAATGTCCCCTTGAATGGGTGCAGAGTGCATGCTCCCTTTTGGCCCATGCATATACACAGTCCTTGGGAGGGCAGTCTTTGGCTCAGAGCACACACATAATAAACCACTTAGACTGGTCATTAACTATGACTGCTGGCCCTGGGTGTCCTTTTCTCCCTTCTCAGGATACCTGCTACACCAGTTCCAGGGCACAAAGCTCACACTCCCGTTTGGCTCATGCCTCCTGGAAGAGCCTGAGGAGGGCAGCAAAGAAGGAAGGTGTGGGGGGCTGTGACTCAGCTGCTGACTGAGACCCTCCTGGGTTTCTTCACAAAGTATCTGGCTGTGCTTGACCACTTATCCCTGGCATTGGGGAAGGGTGAGGGTGGAAATCAGCCCCTGGGCATGTGAAGGAAGGAGCCAAGAGGGAAGAAGGACTCTGTCACTACAGAAAACAGGCATGTCAGAACCTTTAGTAGTGTGAATGTTTAGCTATTTAGTGTGTGCTTGGGAGTTCTAGTGGTTTGTGGACTGAACAGGGAACAGAAGGAGAGAGGCCACATTGGGGGAGAGGGGACAGGGGATGGGGGAAGAGGAAGAAGGGATAAAAAGGGAAAGGAGGAGGAAGAGACAGGAGAGAGGACAGATGGAGGAGAGAGACAGAAAGAGAAGAGATGAAGAGACAGAGAAGAGAGAGGAAGGGAGAGAGAGAAGAAAGTAGAGGAAGAGAGAGGGAGAGAGAAAGAGAGGAGAGAGAGAGAGAGAGAGAGAAGAGGAGAGGAGAGGAGAGGAGAGGAGAGGGAGAGAGGCAGAGAGAAGACAGAGACAGAGACAGACTCTTTGGTAGAGTCTTGGAGCTGAAGACAAGAGGATCAGTGGGGATGAAGGCTGTCATGTAAGGGAGAGTGTCTGTGGTGGTGGTGACTCCCTAATCCATGCTGATGTCCCAGTATTAGGAGGCTCTGAGGAACAAACCTGGCTAAAGGGCAGTGGAAAGGGTCCTGGTGTCAGGAGAGACCAGTCCTGGAGAGAGATGTTTGACATGGAGCAGCTGTGTGACCCTGGGGAAGTCACTGTATATCTCTAGATGAAAGTCCCCACTCTAGATAGGGATAACACCAGCTCTCTGTAGCATCTTCTTCCTGGGCTGGGGTGGAGGGCTAGGTGAACCCAGTGAAGTGAGAGGGCTCTTAATGGCTCCAGGTGCTTTGCTGGCCAGGAGCTGTCCTCATCCTGACTGTCACCATGACACCCACTGGCAAGTTCCTGCACTCCAGAAAGGGGGGTGGGGAGTGTGTGGAGAGCTTGGTCCGGTGCTGAGTGGAGCTCTGGCTCTTCTCTGAGGTCATGGCCAGGGCCTCCCCAGGCCTGAGACCCCTCAGGTCTCCTTCTTGCTGCTGTTTCCTCAGAAAAGCTCCCTTCACCTAGAAGAGGTATGGGTGGCACCCTGCTTTCTTCTCCTCTTGCTAAGGGGGCATCTCATCACATTTCCCTACTTGGCAATCTCTTGGCTCCATGCTCATGTTCCCCTCCTCCTCCTCAAGATCTCTCTCTCTCTCTCTCTCTCTCTCTCTCTCTCTCTCTTTCTCTCTCTCTCTCTTTCTCTGTCTCGGCTTCTCTTGAATCCTTCCTTGCATCTATGCAGGTGCCCCTCATCCCCTCTCCTAAGCCAGAACTTAGCAGGACTGCCCCCTTCCTTCCTCCTCTTCTACAGCATGCACATTAGCTTGATTTATATCAGAGCCATGGGTGAGTACCTCAGGCAGGAAGACTGATATAGCATATATCCTTCCTCAGTATCCATGAGCCCTGTCCCAAGTTCATGCTGTCCCTCTGCCTGAATGGCTATTCCTGTGACCCAGCTTGTCCCCAGCTCTCTCTGGGCTCTTGTTGGCTCTATTTCTTGAGGGCAACAATGAGAGCTGGAGGCTGGGGTCCCAGAGTGGGCTTCTAGAAAAAACCGCAATGATTCCCCCATCAGCCGACCTTCTTATAGCAGAACTGGAGCATCTGCAAAGTCTTGCCCCAGAGGGAGTGGATGCCTTGGCAGAGAGCTATGAATAGCTCTCCCAGGATGATTAGCCAGGCAGCATGTCAGTCCTGTCTCTATGGAATGTGAAAACAATCAGAGTAATGAGCTGGGCAGGAGAGGGCTAAGCTGCTGGGCACTCAAGGGGACTGCAAGACCATGTTGGCCATGACCATAGCTGTTTCCATTCCCAGAGGGAACTCTTAATAAAGTCCTATTTCTGCCCCTTCGCTGCCACTGGGGACAGGCATAGGTCACATGGGGGTGGGTCTGTTGTTGTCCATGACCCCATTTGGGGTTCTCTTGGCAGAGATACTGAAGTGGTTTGCCAGCTTGTCCAGCTCATTTTACAGAGGAGGAAACTGAGGGGTAGGTCTGGGCTAGAGCAGAGACTGGTTGGGAGGCCATTGCACTCTTGGTCTGGGCAATGACAGCTCTGTGGCCAAGAACATTGCTACTGTCTCCAGGACCATGGAGGCATTGGTGGTGGTCATGGGTCAGAGGGGACTTCTTTTGGTGCCTTGGCTCAGGCAGAGATTCCACAGGGATGGGTACACAAGAGGACTTCAGGGCTGAGGCAAAGCAGCCAAGGCCCTGGCCCAATGGCATGGGGGTGCCATCAAACCCTGATATGAGTCACCACTTGTTTGTCAAGGTCTGACCTCCAGCTGAGAGGCAGTATCCTGGAATGATTGCTGCATTCAGGGTCTAAGGACTTGAGTTCCAATCCTTTATTCTTTCTTGGGTTCAAATGCTTACTACTTGCATGAACTCGGACGGTTCGTGATAGCTCCTTGGGCCTCACCTTCTCTGTAAAATGGGGAGAGGGTCATCCTTGGAGTATCTTCTGGCTCTCATTCTATGACTCTAATTGCCCCCATTGGCCTCCCTGTAGTGGATACATACAGAGTCACACAGTCTTCAATTTGGATGTGACCTTCAGAGTTATCAAGCCTGCCCCAAACCAGGCTGATGATCTTCATACTCACATGCCCCTCAACTACCCGAAGGGCAGCCTGCACATCTAATTGTTAAGATGCTTTTCCACATATGGGAGGGAGTTGATCACGTGGAGCCTTGATGATGCTGAGGAGTTCCCCAGACAACTTGAGGAAGGTAGAGAGCAGGGACACAGAGAAGCCACTGATCAAACTGATGATACACAGGAAACTCCTACTGATTGATTAGTCAGTCAGTCCACAAGCATTAATTAAACACTTACTGTGGGCTAAGCATTGTGCTAAACACTGGGACTAAAAATACAGAGGAAGGGGAGGAGGAGGAAGTGGAGGAAGGAGGAGGTGTGAGGAGAGGAAGGAAGAGGAGGAGGGAGAGAAGGGGAGAGGAGGAGGGGAAGGAGGGGGAGGAGGAAGACAGTGCTTGCCCTCAAGGAGCTTACGTTCTAGTAAGGGAAGACAACACATAAAAAGAAGTTGATAAGGAGGAGTTTGGGGGAGGAGGAAGGAACTGAGCATGGGGCCTGATGTGGGTGAAAAAGGAAGAGAAGACTGACCTGGGCAGCCTCCTTAAATGGAGGTACTGGGAGGAGTCTTTCACCTCCTTGGGGAGGTCTGAGTTCCAGTATGATTGGCTAACTAAATGCATGCCCCTCCTTGTGGCTTAGAAATGTAATCTGCTCCCTCTTTGGGGACTCTCTTGATGACTCTGCCTTTTCCTTATGCTTTCTTCCACTAAAATTTCATCAAAAATAAAAATCATTAGAGAAGAACTAGAAAGAGATTTGTACAAGAAATATGTATGGTTTAAAACAAGGCAGGGAAGGGGAATCTCTCATCTCCATTCCGCCATGGTTTTTGCAGTCCAATTATAGTTCTGTCCATGGCCTGTCCCTGGGAACTGGAAATGGCCTATGAAACCTCCCAATTCAGCCTTGCAGCAGGAGCATAAAGTTATGGGAGGTTTGAGAGTCCTGATGAGATGATCTCACAATCTGGTCTGCCAGCAGAGAAGGGAGAGGTGCTGGACAGCTCCAGCCTAAGCACTCGTATCAGGGCTAGTTCAGGAGGAGAGAGTGGATTTTGCCAATCCAAGAAATGTCTGCAACAAGGGCAGCCTCACAGCACCACAAGCACCTCCAGAAGCACACGACAGACCTGGAAAAAAGGCCAATGGGTGGCTGAGACAATGCCATTGCCAAGCACCTGCTTCCTAGTAAGAACCCAGGCTTCTGGCCAGTGAAGGGAGCTTTCTTGGGTGGTGAGCACCCATAAGCTGGGGAGCCCAGGGACCTGGCCTTCTGGAGAGATAAGGGGATTGCCCATGCAAAGTATCTCTTGGGAAGAAAAGGCTTGCTCACAGGACCTGGGCGACTTCAGGAGCAATAATGGAGCACAGCCATGGCATGGCAGGAGAGCAGCCCTTATTCTGCTCCCCATGTAGTCATACATGGTTTGGACACTGCAGGCATAATGGGGAGTGGATGGCCCATCTAGTTGTCCCAAACACAGGGAAGTGGTTAGAATTCAGCTGAAAAAAGATTTGTCATTCCCAGAGGGAGAAACATTCAGGCTTTCTGCCTTGGGGGTGGCTCTGTGGCTACTGGAGGAGAGCCGCCAGTATTTTCTCTTCTTCACTCCCCAGGGCTTTCTCAGTGGCCAGAACTGTGGCTTAGGGGTGTGATAAGAGAGGGAGGGAAGGGGGCAAGGACGACAACACTGCCTCACCTTTCTACTGGCTTTTCTCCTAATGGCCCTTTGAGGCTGGGGGTATGCAGATTGTGATTCCCACTTTACAGATGAAAAAATTGAGTTTCTGAGAAGATCACAAGGAACCCCCAGAGATGGTGCTGATTGCTAGTCTCCCCAGGGTCCCAAGCATAGTCTCTTTCCACTGGCCCTGAGAAGGCAGAGCTGCCAGGATGACTCAGGGTCCCTTGCTGAGGTTGCTCCCTATGTGACCACCCTGGGCCATGCTTGCCTGACCCTCTGGCTAACAGAAACTCCTGTGCTTCTCCTACCAGCCTGATTTTTGGGGCACTGACCGTCATGACAGGGATTGTTGGGGTCGTCATAGGTGCCGAGATGGCAAGAAGATACAAGAAGCTCACCCCGAAGGCGGAGCCATTGGTCTGTGCTGGGAGCATGCTGGCTGCTGCCCCCTGCCTCTACCTGGCCCTTATCCTGGCCCAGAGGACCATCCTGGCTGCTTATGTGAGTGGAGGCTGGGGCAGGGGGGGGCCTGGGATAGGGACCCAAGGGAACCAGTGTGCTTAGAGCTGCACCTCCATCTGGGAGTTCCTTCATTCATACACCATCTTTGTGCATCTTGGAAGGGGGGGTGCATGTTACACTTGAGGAAACTGAGGTCTCCCAGGCTTGGTGTGAAGGCTTCCAGGGTGTGAGTGGATCACCCAGGCTTGGTGTGAAGGCTCCCAGTGTGTGTAGGTCACCCAGGCTTGGTGTGAAGGCTTCCTCTGTGTGTGTGTGTGTGTGTGTGTGTGTGTGTGTGTGTGTGTGTGTATAATTCTGCCTCTGCTATACTCCTGGACCATCCATCTTCAGGGTGAGAAAATTATTCCTAACTCAAAGCCTAAACTAGATTCTGCAGGAAGGATAGGTCTTAACTTAGCCCCAGCCGCCACACAGAACCAGGTGATCCTGCTTCCCCATGGCAATCCTTCGGAACTTGAAGACAGCTCTTAGGGCCCCCACCCCCACCTCATGGTCCTCACCTCCTTCAGGGATTCCTCATGGGGCCTGGTCTCTGGTCCCTTGCTGCCAATGTTGGCTGTGCTCCTGGATGGTCTTCAGCTCTCAGAAGTGCCCAGACACCTGGGTGTGAGAATTCCTAGGCGTCAACCTCAGCAGAGTTATGCAGAGCTCTCTGATGGTGGGGGTCTGGGCTGTGTGGCCCATTGGTCAGTCTGTTCATTAGGTGCCAGGGATTCCTGGTTCTTCATGCAGCATGTTATTGATTGGGGTTGGTGAGGTGATGGAGGACCAAGTTCTTGATCTCCCTAGAGCTGCTGGGGAAGGGTTGGCACAATTTCACCATTACTGACAGAAACTCTGGGTACACATCCTGGTCAGACTCAGAGGAGGCTCTCCCATCCCTAGCTCCGCGATGTCAGATGGCTCAGCTTCTGCCTCACTGGTTCTATGGGTCTGTTTCTTGGGCTGTATTTTGAGGACTCAGATGACCCACCTTGAGACTGGCAACTACCTAGAGCTCAACTCTTCTGTTTTCTTCAGTGTGTTTGTGGCCAGCCTGGATGTCTGGAAGAGAAGCCTCACCTGAAGGTGATCCTGAAGAGAGATGGGGGACAGATGAAGGAGAGAGAGCATGAAGACTGAGCTGGAAATGGTCCCAAATTGAGACCCAGGTTTTCCACAGCACTGATGGTGCTGGACATCATGGCCAGAAGCTTGGGGTTCTTCATCTGGTGCTCAGGAGGATCATCGCTGTTGTGTGGGGGCCCCAGCCTCTGTGGACCAGACAAGAAGGAGAGGGCAGAAGCTACAAGAGGAAGGACTTAAGTGATATTTCCTGAGATGCGGACAGTGGTGTGGGCCCTAGAGTTATTAACTTGTGGAATTTCAGCTGGATGATGTCTTGGAGAGGGTTTCCAGCCTCCTCCTCTTGTGTGAACAAAGGTTAGAAGAGGATTTTCCTAGGGATAATGGTTCTCTAAAGATGCCAGGGCAGCTGCTCTTTATTCAGAGACAGAGTACTTGATGAGCATTCCAGGACTGCAGACCCACACAGCCTCAGAATTGAGAACCCAGCCTGGATGTGAGCAGGGATCCCTGCTACGTCTGTCCCTTCCCAACAAGGGCTTGTCCAACCTCTTCCTGAAGACCTGCCTGTATGGGGAGTTCACTACCTCCTGGGGCTTCCTGCTCTGCTCCTTCCCAGCTCAGATCCCTTAACCAGCTCTTCCTGACACTGAGCCTGTCTCTGTCCAGCATCTGGCCTCCTTCCATCACTCCTGGGTCAGGAAGGCACCCGCTTTCATTCAGCTGGTTTGTGGTTGCTGACCTTGGTGCTGGGGAACTCACTTCTTCTGTCGGGGCTGTATGTGTCTGGTCCAAAAGAAGCATGGACCAGGAGATGCTGTGAGACAGTCATTACAGTAATTAACATTTTACAGTGAAGGCCATCCTTCCTTTTCTAATATAAAGCCTTCCTCCCTCCTTTCCAGGAGTGGAGTTGCCTCCCCACCAGGAAGTTCATGCTGCTCTCTCCTCCTCCAGCCTTGATTGATACTTCAAAGGGGCCTCAGACCTGGACTGGGGCCTTGGCTTCTTCAAGGTGACTTTGTCTTTTGTGGGGGACAGGGGCAGATGTGGGGCAGGACAAGCCCCTTGCAGGCCTCCAGAAGGGGCACATCTGTCATAATGAAAGCTGCCCCAGAATGGAAAGGGCTGGCTCAGTGGGCAGCATACTTCTGTCTGTGGGAGCCTCCAGGCAAGGCCAGGTGAGGCTACTGGGCACACCCACTGAAGAGGGATCCTTGTTCTGCTGTGGGTCACACTGGGTGGCCTTGTGAAGGATCCCTTGTCATTCTGTGATGAGCAGGGGGAGGGCCACCATGGGCCACCTCTTTGGGGTCCTTTTTGCTAACTTGGGCAGAAGGCCACACAGACTTCTCCATTCCTAGCAGTAAAAATAAGAGACTGCTATTGACCACTCCCCTCATTTCTGACTTTCTCCTTGTTTTTGTCACAGAAAAGTTGAGGAACCAAGATTTTCTCTGATGTTTACCTTCTAGGAGAAGGTAGGGTGGGGTAGAGACAGATAGATAGAGAGACACAGAGACACAAAGAGATGAGGGAAAGAGAGGAGATGGATAAAGAGGGAAAGAGAGAGAGAAAGAGAAACATGTCAGAGAGGCACAGAGAGACAGACAGAGAGACACTCACACAGATAGACAGAGAGACCAAGACACAGAGAGAGGCAGGACCAAGGGGAATGTCAGAAAGCTTCTTCCCTGTTTTGATTCCAGGGAAAGGATGAGGGTGGGAACACAGCTCAAAAGATGCTGCTTTCAGGAGAAAGGGAGAGGTGGTGAGGGGAAAGGAAAGATTCCAGAGTTTGACAGTGAAGGAGAGTAGATTCACAGAATAGGAGCTGGAGGGGATAGAGGGGTCCAGGATGAGCTGCTCTAGAACATCTCAGGAGCCAGTGGGAGGAAAGGACAGAGGCACAGGTGGGCGGAGCAAGGCCTGGGAGGAGGTAAGGGAGAATGGAATCAAGGGTATCCTTCCTCTGAAACAAAGAGAGAAGGAGAACATGGTGATGATGCTGAGGTCTAAGGGGTTGAGGAAGAACAATGGCCTTGGTCTTCTCAAGGAAACTGGGTCATCTGTTGTAAGCAGGTTTATCTGTGTGAGTGGGTGGGAGAGGGTAAAACAGTGCTGGAGATTGCAGAGACAGGCAAACAAGCAGAGACACACAGAGAGAGACAGAGAAAGAGACAGAGAGAGAGGGAGAAGAAGAGGAGGAGGAGGAAGAAGAGGAAGAAGAGGAGGAGGAAAAAGAGATAGTGGAAGAGGAAGAAGAAGAAAAAGAAGAAGAAGAGAAAGAAGAGGAAAAAGAAGAAAAAGAAGAGGAAGAAGAAGAAGAGAAAGAGGAGGAAGAAGAGGAGAAAGAGGTAGTGGAGATGAAGAAGAAGAAAAAGAAGAGGAAGAAGATAAAGAGGAGGAAAAGGAAGAAGGGGAAGAAGAATAGTAGACCTGTGACAATGCCTTCCTAAGACCACATCAGTTTTTCAGGTTGCAATCTGTCCTCTGTGGATGTTGCAGTGGACATCATGGTAGGGTCAGGTTGCACCCAACAGCTACTGAGGCCCCCATGACCTCTGAGGTCCCATGATGCTGCCATGCCACATGGTTGGTTCACATTGGGCTTGGGGCCCCTCAAGTTCCCAGGCCTTTCATTTTCACAGGAATAATTATATAGTCAAACTTCTTCCAGATTTTATCTGTGAAGTTGTCTGTTTGAGGCTGAATAAAACACTTGACATTTATGCATACTAAATGTCATTGGGTTCTGCTCAGTTTTCTAGCCTGCCAACATCACTTAGACTTGTATGGATAGCTTTCATCTACACATCATCTTCATTTCCCAAAACATCCCTCCCCTTCTCCCCCAGAGAAAGTCATCTCACACAAAAGACAAGAAAAAGCAATGCTGTAGAAGACATATCAATGCAATCCAGCTCTGGGTTCTGGAGCACTCATGCAGAGAATGTGGAGAGGCACATTCTGGAGGGGCCAACCAGCAAGATCTTTTTGGATTTTAATTTGGACACAGTGTGTTAACTTAGGCTTCTATATAAATTCTTTCTGGCAAATTCCTCCATTAATGGAGTTTCCTCCATGATTTCTCTCCCTTCTCTCCTCTTCTCTCCCAGTGCATCCCTCTTCCCCACACTCACATTCTCTTTGGATGAGATCATCCAAACATAATAGAATCACAAGCTCTCTGTCTAATTAGGTTTTCTCTTAGACTTTGGGCAAGAACAAAGTTCTGAGTGGTTACACGTATCGTTTCCTTATATTAGAATGTAAACCATTCAGCCTTGTTTAGTCCCTTGAGCATTTTCCCTTTGCTTACCTTTTTCAGTTTCTCTTGAGTCCTGTGTTTCAATGTTAAGCTTTCTATTCACCTTCCTGTATAATGGTGGCTGCTAAATATTGTGTGAGCCTGAATTCTTCCTTTCTGCCTGCCTGTAGCATTTTTTCCCCTTAACTTGGGAATTCTGAATTTTGGCTATCATATTCTTGGAAATTCTCATCTTGGGATTTTTTTTCCCATGAATTAACCAGTGTATTTTTTCAATTCCTAGTTTGCCCTCTGGTTCTAAGATACCTGGGCAGTTTTTCCTCCATAATTTCTTGAAATATGACATCAAGGTTCTATTTTTGTTTATGGATTCCAGGTAATCCAACGGTTCTGAAGTGATCTTTCCTTGAGATATTTTCCAGATCAGTTGTTTTTCCTATGAGATATTTTACATTTTCTTCTGTTTTTTTTCCTTCCTGTTTTTGGACTTTTTTTTTTCATTTCTTGATGTTTCATGGGACCAATAGCTTCTATTTGACCAGTTCTAATTTTCAAGGACTTATTTTCTTCAGTGAGTTTTTGTACCTCTTTTTACCAAGTTGTTAATAGGTTTCTTTTGTAGTTCACATTTGGTTTGTAAAAATCATTTCAGCTTCTTTAATTCTTTCTTTGACTCTTCTAGGAATTCTTTTGGGATTCATGTCCAGGCAAGTTTTCTTGGAGGGTTTATTAATAGATGTTCTTGAGTCATTCTCTTCTTCTGTGTTTGTGTCTGGAGCTTCCCTGTCACCATAGTAGCTTTTCATGGGCAGGTTATTTTTGTGTTTGCTCATTCTTCCAGCCTACTCCTTGACTCTGGACTTTGATGTTGAGCTCAACTGACTTTGGGGGGGGGGGGGACAGGGAAAGATTTGTCTGAGCTTTGCTCCCTATATGTCCTTCTGCTGTTTTCCACAGCTATGTCTGGAGGTCTGCAAACTTTCAGAGCTTCCAAAGGGGTGTGACTTGGGGAGGGAGATGCTCACCGCACTCCTGATCTAAGCTCTGTGCAAGTTGGGTCCATTGGCTTGTGAAGAGCTGCACTCAGTCTCTGTTAGCCCCTTAGGAGATTCTGCAGGCTCAGACTGCCTGAATGGTCACCTCTTTTGGTCTTGGTTCCCTGCCCTGGTCATTCCACTGCAGACCTATGTGGGGCCAGAGGTTAGCACTGAGGCACTGCTGTGCTCTGGGCCCAGAGGAGCACAACTATATTTCTGGAACTGGTTCTCTGCTCATACTGAGCTGGGCCCTATGCTTCCTCATGACTACCCCTATCCATCCTTTGTCTATGACCAGGCACTGGGCAAAGGGTGACAGGGCTGCCAGATGGCACTTGTTCCTGCTCCTGCTTCTACATCAGGGTCTTCTGGGTCCTCTTGTGGCCCTGGTGCTTCCTAATGTTCAGTCTCAGCTGTTGACCCCCCCAGTGTCTCTGAGTATTGGGATGCTCTCTGTCACTGTTTCTGCACACTCCTGGTAAGCCACCACCTCAGTGTTGGTAGCTCCCTCCCTCTCTCCCTCCCTCTCCTTCCCTTTCTCTCTCTCTCTCTCTCTCTCTCTCTCTCTCTCTCTCTCTCTCTCTCTCTCTCTCTCTCTCTCTTTGTCTCTGTCTCTCCATCTCTCTCTCTCTGTCTCTGTTTTTGTCTCTCTCTCTCTCTCTTTCTCTCTCTCTCCAGAATTCTGACTGATGCATTTTCTAGGTTGTTGTGAAAGAGGTGTGCTGGGCAAGCTAGGCAAAAACCTTTCCTCTTACTCTGCCATCTCGGATCTGCCTAGGCTGATGCTTCCTGCCCCAGCCTCTCTACTGGCCTCCAATCTCCCATCTCCATTTGCCTTTCAGACATCTCAGACTGGATGGCCAGCATGCATCTGAAACTCCATATGTCCAAAACAGAACTCCTTCTCTTTCCCCATAAACTCTTGTGTCCTCCTACCTTCCCTCATCTCCTCACACCTGGAGCTTTGCAGTAGCTGCTGATGGGTCTGCCTGCCTCAAGTCTCCACTCAGCTATTCTCCAGTCAACCTAAAGTAGTTTTCCTAAAGCACAGGTTAGAACATGTCAGCCTCCTACTCAATAAACTCCACTGGCTCCCTATTGCCTCCAGGATCAAATATATAAAATACTTTGTTTGTTTGGCATTCAAAGCCCTCTGTACCCTACCCCCACCTTTCCAGTCTTTTCACACTTTATACCCCAACATCTACTCTTCCGTCCAGTGTGGCCTCCTGGCTGCTCCATGGACAAGCTGTCTCAGCCCAGGTATTCTCTCTAGCTGCCCCCTGTATCTAGAACATTCTCCTTCCTGCACTCCAACTACTGACCTCCCTGGCTTCCTTCAGGTCCCAACTAAAATCCCACTTTCTACAGAAAACCTCCCCCACCCCCTCTGCTTTCCAGTGCCTTTCTTCCTCTAACTCCCGAGTTATCCCCTATGTAACTTTTTGGATGCACATTTGCACATTGTCCCCCTCATTAGATCACAAGCTCCTTGAGGGCAGGGACTATCTTCTGTCTCTTTTTGCATTCCCAGTGCTTAGCATGGGATCTGACACATAGGAGGTACCTAAGAATTGTTCGTTGGTTGAGATCACAGAGAAAGATGTTGAATGCCATAGAACCAAGGGTAGACTCCACTAGAGACCTCCTTTCAAATTTATGTCAACTTATTGTTGCTTACATCTTGGGGCTGGCCATCCGCCAGGTCCAAATCTTTCTAATAGCACTATGGGCTAGCCCAGGGGTGTCGAGCTCAAGCAGAGACTGGGCCACCAAACCTGACACAAAGATTCTTGCGGCCACATATTTATCAACCTAGGAAACCACACATTATAGCATTCTCGGGGTTCTAGTGTCTTTCCATTTATTTTATTAAATATTTTCCAACTACATTTCAATCTGGTTCTGGCAGCCTGGAGAGTTGCTGTTGTGTCTGCCACCTCTGGTACAGCCTCCATGTCTCCATCTTGACCACAAGGAAAGCAACGAGGCAGCCACACTCTGTGTGTCTAAGCATCTTAGGTCTTAGACATCCCCCAATGCACTGATCTAATACCCTGTCTAAAGATAGTTTCAGCTCTCCTGTCCTGTGCTGTTCTGTTCTGCAGGAAGCCAGGCAGGCATTAGGGATTATTGTTTCCCTTCTAAATGCTCAGGGCCCACAGAGGACATGGATTGCTGATCCTAGTACAGGGGCAGCTTGGCTCAGGCCAGACCAGTGCAAGGCCAGGGGCTACACAGGGATGCTTCATCGTTTTCTGAGAGCCACATCCCCAAGGCAATGCTGAAGATGAGGGAGTTGGAGAGCAGAGTTTTATGTAAGTGACACCCCTAAAGAAGTCTCCTTTCCCATGTACTTCTTGGCCTTTCATATTTAAATATTCCTCTTGGAACCCCGGGTGGTTTTTGTTGTGTTTTGGTTTTTCGTGGCCTGTAAGCTCTGGTTGTAAGTTACCTGGATTCCGGTAGGGAATGCATCCTGGTACTTCTGCCTGTTTAGATGGGGCTGCCATATTGACCAAGGCAGGATGGCCCCAGAATGGGTGGAGTGCTTCTCCATGACCTCTCCTTGGGTAGAGGCAGCAAGGAGAGGAGGCAGAACTGCTGGGGAGTCATCAGAGCAGATTCAGGAGTAGGAGTTTTGCAGGGCATATAGACCAAGTCCACCCCACTTTACAGATGAGGAAGCTAAAGCCCAGGGAAAGAGGAAAAGTCAGTGGACGCTAGTGAGTGGCTGAGCAGGGCATCGAGGTGGCGGGAGGGATCTATGTGCCCATGGCTGAGTCAGCACTCTGGACAGTGCCCTGCCCACCCCTGGGGCTGCTGTCTCTATACAGACACTGCTGTCTCTTCAGCTGTCACTCCACTGCAACTCCTTTGCTTCTCATCTTCTGTGAGGGAGCACATCAACTCACTGGCCAGCCTCCCCCTCCAGCCCCTGTTGGGGGAGGTCCTTCTCCTCAGGGTTCTGCCCCACCTCAGGAGGTGTAGCTGGTGGGCAGGCCCAGGGGATGCTGGAGCCACAGGGAGGCAGCTGGTTCTAGGGCCAAGAGCCTGGTTGGACATCAGAAGGCCCGTGGTTCTGCACCCCAGGCCAGGTGTGACCTTGGGAAAGCTATCCCTTCCTCCGAGTCTTGTTTACTAGTTGGCCTAATGTGGATTAGTGAGGATGCTTCCTTCCAACTCCAAGATTCCGGGCTATGTTCTCTCTGGGGCCTCAGATTCCCTCTCTGTAAAGGGGGGTCATGCAGGAGAATATGGTAAAGCTGAAGCACTGAATTGTGCTTCAGGATGAGGAGGATAGTTCACGTAATCCAGCCTAACACCCCAAGTCCTGGGCTGGAGGCTGGCATCAGTCATGCTGTGCCCTTTCCTTCAATGAGGAGCTGATGGGCAGGCCTGGCACTGGCTGGGCATCCTCTGGACCTCATTCATTCACTCACTCCCCATGAGCTGTGTGGGCACCTGCTGCAGCGGCCAGCTGACGGAGGAATGAGCCAATGGAGGAGGGCTCCAGTCGCCTTGACATTGCCTTACTTTTCTTTGCCCAGTCTCTCCCCCAGTCCCCACAGTGTCAGGAAGATGGTTTTCTGCCTGCTTTTCTGCAGCAGATTTTAGGGACAGAAGAAGTTTTTATTTTTTTTGCCAGATGGTGCCCAGCAGAGAGGAAGACTGGGGACAGAGTCTTCTGCCAAGGTTAACAGGTTTGAGCTGGCGTCCAGGGGACACAGCTGCTGGAGTGTCCTGACTCCCCTTGAATGGGCATCCTGTCCTCCTTCCTTTCTTAGCAGTGGGTGGCACAGTGGATAGTGGCTAGAGTCAGGAGCACTTGAGTTCAAACCCAGGCACAGACACTGGCTAGTTGTGCGACCCTGGGCATGTCACTTCCTCTGCTTGCCTCAGTTCCCTCACCTGTAAGAAGGAAGCAGTAGCAGCATTTACCTCCAACAAAGTGCTTACTGAGGGCCTGGCACATAGTAGGGCTCCATAAATATCATTCTTATTATTTCTCCTCCACCTCCTACTAGGTTCACCGGCTGAATGCACTGCTCCTCCTCAGTCCAGGGGCAAGGAGGTGCCCGGGTCTTTGTCTGCTCTGGCCCAGAGGGGTGCCCCTGACCCAGCCTGGATCACAGTGGGGGGTTAGTGGTGGGGCTGAGTCAGAGGGCAGGGCAGGCCTCATGGAGGAGGATCCTGGGTCTGGAGTGGAGGCTGGAGATGTGAAGGGACATTGGCTTAGTCCTGAGGCACTTGTGGGTCAGTCACACCTTTGGCTGTTTCCCTTGGATTCAGTCTTTAAGCTTAGAGTGTAATTGAGGCAGAAAAGGTGGCTGTCTGCCCCATGTAAACTCAATTGATTTAGTTGGTGTGCCATAGAGATGCCTTTATTTAAAAAAGAAATTAAATGCTTATTTTTCAGCTCCAAATGCTCTCCCTTCCCCTCCCCTTCCCCTTTTCCCACCAATTGAGAAGGCAAGAAACATGAGGCTCTGGGGCGGCTTGGTGGTGCACCAGCCCTGCAGTCGAGAGGACCTGAGTTCAAATCTGACCTCAGACATTTAACACTTGCTAGCCATGTGACCTTGGGCAAGTCACTTAACCCCAACTGCCCAGCCTTCTCCCCTCCAGTCCATTCAGCACATGCAACCACATATGTGGTAATACAACCACAGTCTAAGTTGGAGAGATGATCCAGTGGTGGACAATGGTCTAGGCACAGTTTAATGGGAGGGCAGAAATGAGCTGGATGAATGTCATCTGTGCAGGGATTTCAAAGTTTTCCCAGGGTGCCTCTGCATCCATGCTACCTCAATGGACTGTCCACCCAATTGCTCATCCCAGTCTGGCAGACGGGCACTCTACATCTCTTGGACATGCTAGAAGAGTCCCTGTAGCCTTGGGTTCAAGGGGCTCAGCACCATATCATCTGACCAGAGGAGCATCTGGAGTTCCCAGAGGATTCTGCTTCCATTTGGACTTTTCAGGGAACTGTCAGTGTTTGTGATTGTGACCTTGCCTTTTGAATATGAACTCTCCCCCAGTGGTGGTGTTCAATGGCAGTGAAACACAGGACATCAAAGAATGCAGTCTGTGAGTCACTCAAGAGGGAAGAGAGAAAGCGGCAGCCAAGTAGCCACCTCATGTGTGGGTGAAGCGTCAGAGTGAGAAGTGGCACCCTGGCACCACTGGGCATGTGGAGGGCAAGGCAGGTAGGCCACATTAGCCACCAATGGAGGCAATGGAGGAGGGCAGAGAGCCCCCAGCATATGGGGAAGAGGCTTTGAGGAGACATCTGGGACACGTTCGGAGGCAGAGTTGGTGTGGATGGGCTCAGCTTGGAGTGGCTGTGTGTGGGATTCGAGCTTCGGGGTAGGGCAGCTTAGAACTGGAGGGGCCGGAGGCTGCCTTTGGAGTCCCTGCCTGCCTGTGGAGGGGAGGGACGGTGCTCTCTCCAGCTCCTTCCAGCTCCCATCATTCTATAATTCTGTTCGAGCCCGGTCTTTCTCCACTGTTCTTTCTGCGAGGCTCGCCTCTGCTTCTGAGCATGTTTACAGTTCCTCAGAGTGTTTTTCTAAGACCCACCTTTGTCCTTAGGGGCCAGTTGGAGGAGGCCCTTGGAAAACCTGTCTTGTTACTTCATAGTCTCACCCATCCCCTGTTGACCAACACTGGGCTCCAAGGGACAGCCTTTTGGCTGTTCCAGAAAAGCAAGTCCACCCTCAAGGGACAAAGGACAAAGGATCTCCACCTTTGTGGCTACTCCAAAGAATGTACTGAGGGCGACTCCTCGCAATGCGTCATGGAGGAAGTGCGGTCTTATGGGAAGTAGCTGGCCTGGAGCCAAGGCACCTGACTCCTCTCCTTACTCTGCTCCTGTCAGGGATTCCTCTGGGGTCTTGGGTCAGCCCTTTTACTTCCCTAGGCCTCAGTGTCCTGACCTGTAAAACGGAGACAACCATCCCAAGAGCATAGCCCTGCTTGAAAGATTGCTGTGGGAATCTGCTTGTGGAGTCACAGGCATGACGGGCTTCTGGGCACTCCAAGGCACTCTGCTCTGGGCTTCCTCCAAAGAGTTGGCTAAGTCAGGTGTCCCTCTGTGAGCCTGCCTGCCTGCCTCCCTGGGAAACTTTACCAGGGCTCTCCTCAGGTCTCCAGAGCACTCTGAGGTTTGCAAAGCACTTTCCTCATGATGTTCCCATGAGGGAAGGGATACAAGGACTATTGCCCCATTTTACAGATCAAGAGAGTCAGGCTACACATTCTCTACCTAGCTGGGTAAGAAGTAATGTACGGAACCAGGATGTCTGACAGAATAGGGCTCTCCCTTCCCCTCATGGCTCATGTCCTCAAAATTGCCTTGCTGGATGTCTCATGACTGCTCTGCCTCCCCCTGCCCCCGTGGCAAGTGCTGACTGGGTTTCAGAAGCTTCCCACAAAAGTCTAGGCCCAAGTAGAGCAGTCCACGTTGCTATGGGGAGAGCTCTGTAAATAGAGTTGGATGAGGAAGCGGGGCTTGGCTTTGCTGGCTTTCTCAGAACTAGGGAACATTGGAGGAGCCACTGGGGATCTGAACATGGTCAGAGAAGGCAGAGCCAATGAGGAAGTTTAGACTGAGGCCTGCCAGCCATCACTGGGAGTGAGGACCATGACCTCAGTATGGTGACTGATCAAGTCAGTGAGGGCAGTGAGGGAAGAACCTAGGAGGAGAAAGGAGAAGGGAGAGGGGACCTGGAGATGGAAGACGGCCAATCAGGCCAAGGTGTGGGGACAGCAGTATTCATCCTGGGACTTCAGGCCTCTGGTAGTGATGGACCCCGGTGTCTTGGCTGATCCTTGGCCACTGACAGTCCACCTTGGGGACTTCTCAGCTTGGTGAGACCTGCTCTAACTTGGGCTGGACAGGCTGGGTCTCCTCCAGCCACCAGGAGGCACCCATAGCATCCACAGTGCAGGTCGGTGTGGTCAAACAGCAGGTCTAACGTCACCATCACGGGCCCACCTCACGCTGTGTCTTAGGTCTACCCCGAAGATGAGAATGGAAACTCAGCAGAAAGGGGATGCCCTTGTACCCAGCTTTCCTGGGATGTCCCTCCTGCAAGGAGCCAGAGGCTGAGGGACTATCCAAGTCCCCCTAAGCAGGAGGTCAGATTTGAACCTCTCCCACCAAAGTCAGCTGTACCTGCCCTTCCCCCAGCCTCCATCTGGTCCTTGTAAAGCTGATTTTTTGAGCCTAGGTGTAAGACTTTACATTGACAAATGCCCTCCCTCACCAGAGTGTCCCAGTTACATTTGCAGAGTTCAATCCAAAGCTCAGACTCTAGCACTGTCTCAGGCATGAGTGTTAGATGAGAGGCTCTTGGCTCCTTGGACTATCCCTCTTCATCTTGACTTTTGGCATGGAATCATGGAATCCAAAAGGAGATTCCTGTCTCCAGCATCCCCACAAGGCTTTGTTCAAAGGCCCCCAAGGAAGAGAAGCCTTCCCCCTCCCAGGGCAACCCCCTCCCCACCACTCTGGTCCTGCCCTCTGGGTCAAGGTATGACAGACGGCTGGGCACTGTGCAGTCACATGGGCAGGGAAACCCCAGGCATTGAGCCTGCCCGCAAATGGACCTCTTGTCCTTGATGTGCTGCTGAGGCCATCGGCAGCATGGCCCAGTTCTGGGGATATGAGAGCGAACCCATTCATGGCTAGTCTTTTCTAGGATAAGGAAGTAGCATCTCCTTCTCCCCCTGGCCCGTTGAGGGCCCCAATAGATGATACAGGACAAGACCAGGCCAGAGCGGGCCAGGGAACTTCTGAAGGCAGACAGAGGCTGGCCAGTGGGTGGTGGGCCCTGGTGCTGCATGCCAAGAGGCTTGGCA
Organism: Pseudochirops cupreus; assembly: GCA_028627135.1. Taxonomy (NCBI): domain Eukaryota; kingdom Metazoa; phylum Chordata; class Mammalia; order Diprotodontia; family Pseudocheiridae; genus Pseudochirops; species Pseudochirops cupreus. Next base: position 1,275,805 of record CM053580.1, on the reverse strand, counting down.
CCAAGCCCACCCTCCCCTAAGATCCAGCTCTGGTCACAGATACACACCGTCCCAGCTTGGTAACAAAGTTCTTTACTCTCTACTTAGTGTGAACACCTACCCCAGAGTCTATCGGAAGTTCTAGGAATATCAGGCTTGGAGTCAGACCTGAGTTCAAATCCAACCTCAGCCACTAGCAGTATGACTCTGGGCACGTCACTGCTGTCTGCCTCCTCTGAAAAGGAGGGTAATAACAGTCTCTACCTCCCGAGTTTATTATGAAGATCAAATGAGAATGTTTTTAAAGTGCTCTATAAATGCTGTCTAAAATCTAGAAACAAGTGCTCACAGAACATCAATGTTCTCATCTTGGCAGTGGGGATGCACAGTCTGACTCCTGGGGAGGCTGGGATGAGCCTGTGCCTGTGACAGCCCACTGGGAGCAGGCCCGGGGAGCGGGGCAGGGCTTGCTGGGATGGCTGCCTTGAGCCTTCACCAGAGGAACAAGGGCTCCAGCGAACAGTTTGCTTTTTAGAAGACAAGGAAAGGGGGAAGAGTCTGAGGGCATGGGAGGGGGGTGGTATCTGGGAAGCCTCAGCAAAATCTAGAGGTAGTGGGTGGGGCAGGGGGACCAGTGGTGGTGGGCACGGGTTGGCTGTCAGCAGCAGTATGTGTCTCTCTCTGCTTTCTCACTGGGTGAGAGATGCAGGAAAGGGGAGAGATCTCTGAGGCTCTTGGAACCAGGCTCTAGTCCTGGGCTAGGGATTGCCATTGCTTCTCTCCCACACCTGGGTGAGCTCAGAGCTGAGAGGGCCCTCCAGGAATGATGAAGGTAGCCCAGAGAGAGCAGGGACCTGTCCAAGGTCTCCTAGGCCCAGTGAAGAGTCAATTGCTTAGCCCCCAAGACATCCATGGTGCTGACAAGGTTTCAGGTCATGGACACACAAAGAAGAAGTTAATAAACGCCTTTTGGATTGATTTGTTGAGTTGGCGAGTTGGTCTAAGTCTTGGAGTAGATCTTGGGGCAGAGGGAGGCAGGGGAGAAAGCCTAGACCTGCTGCTGTCAGAGCCCTGGCTCTGTCTGCCCCTGCCCAGTTATGCAGCTGTTTCCAGGCTTCCCTCATGAGGAGCAGATGAGCAGCGGGTAGGGGTGGAGGTGCCCCTGGCAGTGTCCATGCTAGACTAAGGGCCCAGTCCAGGGGCAGGAAAGAAGGGGAGGGAGGCCAGCCTGACCCTCCAGGTGCCTACCTCCAAGGGGGGAAGGCTTCTCCATTCAGAGAAAGGTCTGGAATGACAATGGTTCTTCTGTCCACAGGTCTTCCTCACGCTTGGAGAGCTCCTTCTCTCTTTCAACTGGGCCATTGTGGCTGACATCCTGCTGGTAAGTCAGTCTGGTCTTCAGGGGCTGTGCCTTGGGGCTGATTCTGGGAGGGAAGAGCAGTCAGTACCCAGGTCTACTCACTCCAGTGAGCTGGTGTGAGCTGGGGAGTCTTGGGGAGAACTGCGTTCAGGACTCCTGAGATCAAACCCAGGCCTTGGCTGGAGCAGAACATAGTGGTGCAGGTGGGGAAGGAGGTGGAGGAGCAGTGTTGGAGCCAGCCCTGGCTGGGAATGGGAAGGAAGGCAAGAGCTCAGAGTCTCTCAGCTGCTGTGGAGGCCAACCTGGTGCCAACTCTCCCTTTTTGCCTTGCTGGCCTTCCGGGAATGACACTACTGTCCCATCAGACCTTCTCCGGGCCCCATGACTTCGGTCAGTGCATCCATCACTAGTCTGCAGTGACAATTTTCTGGGAATTGCAGGCCTCTGCTGGACAGGGCTAGCCACCTCTGCTTTGTGGGAGTTCACAGTCTAGTTTGAGTAGAAGCTACAGGAGATCAGTTCAAGACTGGACTGGTCATTTCTAGTGTTAATGCGGTGTTCCTTTTATGTATGACCCTCATATCAGAGAAGGAGGAAGGAAGGAAGGAAGGGAGGGAGGAAGGAAGGAAGGAAAGAAGGAAGGAAGAAAGGAAGGAAGGGAGGGAGGAAGGAAGGAAGGAAAGAAAAAGAAGGAAGGAAGGGAGGGAGGAAGGAAGAAAGGAAGGGAGGAAGGAAAGAAGGAAGGAAAGAAGGAAAGAAAGAAGGGAGAGAAGGAAGAAGGAAGAAGGAAGGGAGGAGGAGGGAAGGAAGAAGGGAATAAACATTTGTCAGGTGCTTACTATTTACCAGGAGCTATGGTAAGCACTGGGGGTACCAACACAAGCAAAAGGAAAGACAACCTGCCCTCAAGGAGCTTCCACTTTGATGAGGGAAGAAGACCACACATAAAGGGAGCAGGGAAGGCAGGAGAGGGGAGGAAGAGGGCATCAGTAGCAGGGATGTTGTTTGAAGGGAAAGTCAGGAACGGGGCCAGGAGGGAAATGGAAGCCACAGAGGGTCTGGGCCCCTCTAGGGACTGGTGGGTCTATGAGGGACTCACCAATAGGGGTATGGTAAAGGGAGGACCGGGGAAGCCATTCCAGGATGAGGAGGCCCTGGGTTCTCAGGGAAATCACAGGAGGAGCGGGCAGAGGAGGAGGCCTGCTTCTGAAGTCCAGAGAAAGTCAGGAACAGGTAGCGGAGGGATGATAACATGACTTTAGGCCTGCTCTGGAATGGTTCCAGGACAGTCTCTATTCTAGCCTCTAGAGCCTCAGAGCTGGAAGGCCCTGCAGTGCAGCTGGTCCTGCCCTAGAATCTCTATACCATAGCCAGCAGGTGGTCATCCTTTAGGGGGGTTGCCGGGATGCACTAACACTCCCCTACTGCCTACAGCCCATTCCGCCATTGCCAGGGTCTTCGTCCTCATCCAGCCAAGATGTGAGTTGGGGGTGAGAGTTGTGGGTGTGTTGAGGAGAAGCGCCAGGCCCTCCATCATGAGCCCCCCCTACCTTCTCAAGGGCTCTGCTCCCTACCCACTCGGTCCTCCCCTTTCCCTCAAGCCACACTCCCTCTGGAGGAGGTTTTCTTTTCAAAGCATCCTCTCCCATCACTCCACTAAAGAAATCTGCCCCCTCTTGGGGCAGCCTTAGGAGGGCTGAGTGTTTTCTTTCTTCCTGTTCTGGGAAGTTACACACATCAATCAATAATTCTCTTTTGTTCAGTTTGAGCCCCCAGGCAAAGAAAAATCTCTTTGGTGAAGGTGTGTGTGTGTGAGTGTGTGTGTGAGTGTGTGTGTGTGTGTGTGTGTGTGTGTGTGTGTACACTGCAGTTTAAGCAAAGATGTGTCTTGCTCGGGCATTCTCCCTCAGCTGCATTTTGTGCAAGGACACACAGTAATTGTGATGGCATCTCAGAAAACCAGCCTTGAAAGAAAAAGGAAACAAGAAAAAGCTTAAGCAATAGAGATTTGGGGAGCTTGCCCGCCTGCCTCCCGGAGTTGGGGGGCACAGTGTGGGCTGCCCCCAGCCCTGGGCTTAGCCTCCAGCAAGGCAGGTCCCATCGAGAGGCATCACCAAGCTAAACCCAGAGAGTCCCTGGGTCAGCACAGAGACAGACAGCACTTGCCCTCAGGGAGCTCACACCCTAAGGAGGAAGACAACCCCTAGTCAATAAATGTCTAACAGGTGTCTGCTGTCTGCCGGCATTCTGCCAAGCCCTGGTAATGTCAGGCCCGCCCTGAACTCAGGCTCAAGGGAGAGATGAAGGGCCAAGGACCAGGTGCAGAGCAGAGCCTACAGGACCCGTGGGACTGTGCAGCAGGGGAAGTACAGATGCTGGGGTGGCCGGCTCAGATTCTCTGTCCTCCACCTGCTCTTGGCTTGTTGTGCATCCCCCATACACACACACACACACACACATACACACACACACACACACCACATATACTCATACCACTCGCACACACACACACATACACACACATCATCTGATGGATGTCCAGAAGGACACCTGGGGGAAAGGAAGAGGCAGACATGCCTTCAGAGAAGCATGGGGTGACTGAAGCACCAGTAGGACTTGGCACAGACAGGGCAGCTGGGAGGGACCAGGGTCCGTGCTGCTGCTGGCCTCTTGGTTCTTTAAGCTCTGGCCTGGTTGCCGAATGATGGAGCAGTTCTGCGCTGCATCTTCTCTCGGGATAGACCCTGGGAGGGGCCTGGGGGGAGCCTCCCTCATGTCCAGTGGTTTCAGAACCCGCTCTTGTGCAGCAATCTGAGTAGCCCCCACCTCCCATGAGTCCCCAGGGCAGCGCGCCTCTCTGTGGAGGACTGCCTGACTCTGGGATGTAAGGAATGGGAGGCTGGTGGGAGTTGTGGAGATCAGCAAAGATAAGGCAGGCCTTTATGAGGAGAGAGCAGACCAGAGAGGGGAAGGGGTGGGAGACTATGACACAGCCCTCTGCACAGCCTCACTAGGTTCCTTGCCAGGCTTAGCCAGCCAGACTGTTCCCTTCTCATCCAGTGAGTGAATCTCCTTTGCTCAGCTACTTGAGGGCTGGTGTGGTGATGGGAAGGAGGGGTGATATTTGCTCTGCTTGGTTTGGCGGGGCCAGGAGCATTGACTGGGAGACACAAAGAGGAGGTGTGGAGGAACTCCCAAGGTGAGAATTGTCTGCCTTGGAGGGATGAGGCAGCTTGGGGCAGGTCTTCAGGAGGGGCTGGGTGACCTCCGGTGCCCACGGCAGAGGGGATGCCTTTCAGGAAGCAGGAGGGCTGGGCTGGAGGCTTCTTTGGACCCATCTGTTACTTGGCAGCTTCCCTTCCCACCTGCATGCCCCCGCACTCCCTGAACCACAGCTCACCCATTCTTCAGCCCTTGGTTTCCATTGCTCTTGATGGTCTGACTCCAGGCTGCCTTCAAAGGTCCTACCTGTCTATGAGAAGCCTTACTGGATTGTTCCAGCCAAGGATCATGACTCCCATCTCTGCACTCCAAGAGTGAGCTTTCTGACAGCAGTACAACACCCCCGTCAGGCGCCATCTCCAACTGGCCACCTCTCAATGGAAACCTTGTTTCCCCAGTCGGACGGGGGAGGATCTGCCAGTCTTCTCCAAGCCCCCTCCCCCCCCAACCTGGCTCTGGGCAGAATGTAAAGGAGATAAGGGGGCATGCTTTGTCTCTGGCGGGGGCCATCCCTGTCCACCACTCTGCTTTCTTAAGGACATCTCAGCCTCCTTCAAGAGCTAATTGCTTGCAAAGGCTCCATCCAGCCTCCACCAGTAAGAAGGAGGTGTTCTGGTCTGTTCTTGGAGGGTGAGGAGGGCCCCCACTCACAGAGGACAGCAGGGTTCTCTCTGGCTCCCCAGGGTGAAGGCCTCTCTCTGGGAGGACGTTCTCAGAGCCTGCTCTCCAGAAGGACCAAGGCTGGTGACTCATCACACTGAACCTGCAAGCTAATCTAGTGGAGGCGGCCCCCTCTTGCGCCCAGGCTCAGCCCCTCTCCAGGGATGGATTTCTGTGGGCTGCCTTTGTCAGTCCCAGGGGAGACTTTGTTCTGACATCTCTCGGCACCCACTCACTCGGGGCATGAAACAGAATAGTGGGCTGCTGCTGCTCCCACGTGGGGACAAGCCCTTCTCCCTCCACATCCTTCTGTCCTTGAGAAGAACGTGGCTTCTAGGGGAGCAAGTGCCATCCACTCCAGGTGCCTCAGCTGCAGGGCTGCAGGATGCTGCAGCAGCCAAGGGCTCCAGAGCCAGATGCTCTAGGCTGAGCTTCTCATTTTACCCAGGAGGACACTGGGGCACAGAAAAATGAGGCCCCAGTGCAGGCTGGAGCGGGAGCGGGGTTGGCAGCTGGGCGCTGCCCTCTGTACCTCCTCCCTGCCCTCCCTGGGCCTTGTCTGAAGCCCCCGTGCAGGCTAGCAGCAGGAGCAGGGTTCGCAGCTGGGCACTGCCCTCTGTACCCCCTCCCTGCCCTTCCTGGGATTTGACTCGGGTGTAGATGGTATCCGTGTACTTCTATTTTTAGGCAGACTGGCAGGCATGCCCAGGAGAAGGAAGGGAGTGTGCTAGAGGACAGCTGCTCTGGATTCTACCTTAGCAGGGTGAGCTAGTCCTTGAGAGAACAGGAAAAGAGAATCCAAGAGGCCCATGGGGAGCCAGGTTTGTGCCAGGGCTGGAGGGCAGAGCAAGGAGACTCGGAGGAGGCTGAGAGAGGGAGGACCACAGAAACTCTGACCCTGACTGGGGACCCTCTGAGGAAGCAGCAGGAGGGGCCAAGGGTTGTGAGTGATTGGGAGATGCTTGTCCTCTCAGGGTACTTCTCTGGAGGGTGATAGGGCCCCTCACCAAACCTGACAGTGCCTCAGGCTCAATCCTCCTGCTCTAAGGGACCTAGAAAGTGGAACAGGGAAACTTGGTCTCAGACCAGAAGGTGAAGCCCTGATGGGCAGAGGAGGGTTCTCCTGTTAATGTTGATTGAAAAATAGACTTCAGAAGAGAAAGGCAGAAGTGGAGAGTTAAGGGGAGAGAGAGAGCTGCCCATATGTCCATTAAGGCTGTTATCACAGGGGGTTCAGGAGGAAGAAGAGTGGCTGGGGACCCCCCCTTATATTCAGCAAGAGGGGGAGCAGAGACACTCAGGCTCTGGGGTTTGTACCCAAAACACAGAGAAGGCAAAATGAACAGAGTGAAAGCAGGAGAATGCAGGGCACATTTCTGCAGTGCTTCAGGGCCTACAAAGCATTTTACAAAGATTCTTTCATTTGGTTCTGGCAGGGAGGAGTTCTGATTATTCCTGTTTTATTCAGGAAACTCAGGCTGAGAGGGGTGAGGTTACTTGGCCTGGATCACACAATTACTAAGTGACTGAGGCAGGATTTGAACTCAGGTCTTCTGGATATGAGTCAGAGAAAGTGACTTCTGTCAACCAAAATGTTCTATTTTGAATAGAAGAGAACCAGAGTCATAGAGTTGGACTAGGAATGGCAGACCTGTGGTCCAATGCTGGACCCAAAGGCCCTTTGTAGAAGAAGCAAAAGGGCCAAGGTTGTTTCACTTCTGTCATAGTAAATACTTGGCCATACTCTTCCCAGGGGCTTTGTGTATGCAAGGGGACACTGTCCCCAGCTTGGAAGGAGGTTCCCATGAGCAACAATAGTAGACATCTCAAAGGACTCAGGGTTACCTCTCCACTCCCAGCTACCTTCTGAGGGCTCTGACTACATGTTCCACTAAGTCAGCTAGCACAGGGTAGGGGAAGGAAGGAAGGAAGGAAAGAAGAAAGGAAGGAAGGAAGGAAAGAAGGGAGGGAGGGAGGGAAGGAGAGAGGGAGAAAGAAAGGAAGAAAGGAAGGAGGGAGGGAGGGAAGGAAGGAAATGAATGTTGCTTTTTGCTTGAGGGCAGAGACTTCCACTTTTGGTTTTGTATGCAGCAGGTGCTTAATAAATACTTTTGGGTTGATTCATGCCAGGCAGATCAGTCAGGAAGCTACTGCAAGAGTCCAGGGCAGAAGAGAAGAGGGCCTGAACTGGGGTGGTCACAGTGGAAGTGGAAAGGAAGGAGTAGGGTCTGAGGACTGGTGGGGTCTGAGAGGGGAGAGCTCATGCATCAGAATGACCAGGAGGATGGTGGCACCATTCTAAGAGTAGGGACAGATTGAGCAGGGGCTGGGCAGAGGTGGAGAGAATCAACCCAGGACCGGTGCATGGAGGAGCAGTTGTTGGTTTTCGGTTTCTGGGAGGGAGTGCATGACTGAAGGCTTGGGATGGGTGAGATCCCACCTGGAGAGAAGGCAGGGAGAGACCAGAAGGGGGCCTATGACAGAATCTTAGGGAACACGTGGGGTTCTCCACTTGGCACAGTGCATGGGCAAGAAGTAGGCACCTACTGCATACTTGTTGACTTCTTGACTTGCTTTTGAAGGGTGGATGGAGGAAGCTCCATCCCGTAATGTAATGTCAGGATGGCCTCTGAAGAAGGTTGAGGATGATGAGCTTCTAAAGTTCATTCAATTCAAATCATCTAATGGAGGAAATCCAAAGCCAGGCTAGAGCTGCTTGGGTTGGGCAGGGCAATGGTAACAGAGTCAGAGAGATCAGAGCACTCCTCACTCAACTGCTGTTGGGCTTCCCTTTCCTTACTGGGGGAAAGAACATCCTGTTCAGACAAGGTAGAAATAGAATGATTAACAAGTGCCCCAAGGTTCCCTCAGTGACTTCCAGCCCCAACAGCTACATCTTAGGTGACTGAAGGGACTTCCTGGTATGTGTCTGAGCCCATGTCCTAGGCTGTGTCTTGTTACTCAAAAACAAACCAAAACTGCAAGCGATGACTGGGATAGAGAACGTGCTTGTGACATCTCCTAATGTCAGAAACTGGAAGACAGTGTTGCCGTTTTGGATAGCAGACTCATGATCCCCAATGGTCTTGATAAGCTGAGATCATTGTCTGAATCTATAATTAAATGAAATTTAATAGGGGCTTTAAAAAAGTCCTACATATGAATTCAAAAATCTACTACTCCATATTTTTGGGAGAGGGAAATATGGCTGGATACATGGAGAAAGTGTGGTGGCCTTAGAGGAGTAGAAGCTCCATTTGGGAACACGATGAGACCACTAAGAAAGTCAGGGCCTTCTCCGATTCTATTCTGGAATCTAGTGTCTGGAGAGAGGGGAGGAGCCCTGACCAGGGTTCTCAGCTGCACTTCAGAGTGACAGGTCAGACTTAGAAGTCATGTGTCAGTACCCGAATCACCCAATCTTCATGAATTCCCTGAGGATCACCACCTCCCCTGGAAAGATGCCCAGCATGGTATCTACAACAGCCGAGGGAGGACAGGCCTGGCAGGTCACAGGTTGGGAGCCCCAGACACTGATAGACCAATTAAGTCTGAGGAGGAAGACTGATCTTGGGAGTGTTGGTTGTACAGCGAATTTTCAGTACTTTTCACGTTGTCAGTAGTTGTTTTGGAGTACTGCTTAGAGAAAATTTGGCCTCTGGGGTTTGGTATTGTTGCTCAATACAGTTCTTAAACTCTTAGATCCGGCTTAGAAAGAAATGCAATGCTCCCTAGACATAGATTCATTTTGCGAGACTTTGATGGACATGCATTGTCAGATACTTTCATCTTAATTAGATGGCTAAACAGTTTTTTTCCCAACTTAGACAACTCATAACGTTTGCATGTTGTGAAAAACTGACAGTCATCGCAGAGGACATATTGGCTCTAGTCTGCGTGTCACAAGGCAGTTTTGTGCTCTGCTCAGCACGCTCCCCAGGCAGCCCTCCCGAGAGGTGGGGGTACTGAAGCACACAGAGATAAGCGTGTGTGAGGGGGATCTCTGGAGGGCCAGGCACTGAGGCCATGTCATTCCCAAGTCCTGGAGCCTTCCTTCTCCCAGTGACTCATTTTGCCCCCAAGCACCAGGTCTGTGGTAAAAATCTTCCCTTCTCTTTAAAAGCCCCGTAGGGTGCTTCCTCCTGGGTCCCACTGCTCATGATCCCATCGCTTGCTCTTTGTGTCTCTTCCAGCACCCCCAATTATAGCTCTGATCTTATGGTCCTTGACATGGTCAGGCCACGTATGGAGAAGACTCAGGCACACATCTTAGAAAGGTCATTCTGAGCTGAAATATGTCCAAAGGAGCATGTGCTAGGTGCTAGAAGGTCTCAAAACATGTCATGTGAGGAGTTGTTAGAGGAACTAAGGTTTCATCCAGAGAAAAGAAGACTCAGGCAGACTTGCTACCTGTCTGTGACCATTTGAAGGGCTGTTACATGGAAGAAGGATCAGCCTTGTACTGTTTGGCCCTGGAAGGCTAAACCAGGAGCAATGCGAAAAGTGGCAGAGGTCAGTTGAGGCTTCTGGTCAGGGCAGACTGCTCCATAATCCATAAAGGGGAAGACGTTTGGCCACCTTCGATGTGCCAGGTGTGTTACCAGTGCCATCGAGGCATCCCGGGCATTTCCGGCTTTTTAAGGTTGGCAAAATGGGCAATCACCTTTGAAGTACACTGAGCACCATTGTCCCTGTTTTACCGGTGAGGAGCCTGAGGCTCAGACAAGTGAAGTAAAGTCCAGGGCCATGGAGCACATGAGGGAGTCAGGGAGCCAAGGCTCTGAGCACTTGTAGAGCAGGCTGTGAGAGGAAATCTTCCTCTGGCCTGATTTTGACTTGGTGACCTCCAGGCCTCCTTCTCACAGGGAGATTCTAGAATGCTGCAACCTAAGTACAGACTCCAATCTGGATGAAGTGTCAAGCTTGGCCAATATAAAAATTTCCAAGCTCGTCTTTGTCTTAGCCATGGTGGAATTTTAGAAGAAGCAGCAGAAATTTTCTGCATATTTTAGCACAAAATTAACACCATTAACAACCTGACATTATTTTAGCACTAAATTAGCACAATTAACAACTTGGAGCTATTAGCATCTGAACTGTGCAGGTGACACCTCCTCACTGAGCAGAGTTGATGATCCTGTCCTTTCCGTTTGTCCTGTGCTACTTGTTGACATGAGATGCACATCCGGGCTGTGGTTGTGGTGCATTTCTGGCCTGCATTTCCATCAGTGCACAAGCTCATGTGTATTTGGTGCTTTGTAGGACACAAGATCACAGAATGGGGACACAAAATCCTAGAAACATGAGACCATGGAAACACAGGGTCCTAGAACAGAAAGCCATTGGATGATGGAAACCTAGGACAATTGGATGATAGGACCATAGGACCATAGAGCCATAAGATACTAGAGCCATAGGATGATAGGGTGATGGGACCTCAGAATCATTCTATGACTATGGTTCTGTGGTTCTAGAATGCTAGAGCTGGAAGGGTCACTACAAACACTCCTGCAGCCCCTTCATTTCGTAGAGAAGAACGCTAAACCTGAAGAAGATAACTTGACCAAGGCCCACAGAAAGCTAGCAGCAGGCATAGACATGGCAAGTGACTTCCCCTGGGCCAGAGGGAGCTTGTAGCAGAGCAAGGATGACATGCTCACCCTCCTAGGGTGTGGGGCATGTGGACTTTGAAGAGAGGAGAGAAGGATTTCAAACTGCTCCTTTGAGGATAGGTGAAAAGAACTGGAGATTTGATGTGTATCCTGTCTTCAGGCATTTGGTAGGATGGGGAGAGGAACTAGACCTGTGATTTCATTGGTGGACTCCTTCTACCTCCCAGTTTGTAGGCTTAGAGAGCTGTCTGTGGTTCTGAAAGGGAAGTGCCTTGCCGGGTCATACAACCAAGTTGTGTCAGGAGGGACAGGAACCCAGGCCTTTGTAACTCTGAGATCTGACCAGTGTGGAGCGTGAGCAGATTCCTGCTCATTCACTGAAGTTAGGATGAGCAGACAAGTTTGAATCCAACAAGTGAGGTGGTGTCTGGGCCTGAGGAGCACCTTCTGATTGATTGCCAGGCAGATGGAACCTGGGTGTTCAATCCTGGGGTGCCTGGGAGGGTGAGAGTGAGATGAAGGTTCTGATTTGGGTTATTAGCTACATTAGCACCAGCATTACCACCACCACCAGTAGCTCTGAAGGAAAATGAATGCAGTATCTGGGCTACATAAGGTCTTAAAGCACCACTCGTTTGAAGAGAGAATGCAGATTTCCACCCTTGCTGCCTTTCTGCTCTTCCACACGTCCCCTCAAAGTCTTTCCCCTCCCAAAGAATGGGAATCTGATTTGGGGGATGCAAGATCAAATACAAAAAGCTCTGGTTGGCATCCATGAATTGGTCCCAGGCAGGAAGGAGGCAGGGACATAACGGATCTTGAAAGTTATCCTCCTAGAGTGATTTGGAGCTATACCCAAAAGGTTATTAAACTGCGCATCCCCTTTGACCCAGCGATACGTATCACTGACAGGGCTCTATCCTAGAGAGTTTTTTAAAAAGGAAGGGAAAAGGACCTATATGTACAAAAAATATTTATAGTAGCTCTTTTTGTGGTGGCAAAGAATTGGAAACTGAGGGGATGCCCATCAATTGGGGAATAGCTGAACAAGCTGTAGTATATGATTGTGATAGGAATACTATTGTGCTATAAGAAATGATGAGAAGGATGTTTTCAGAAAACCCTGGAAAGACTTAAATGAACTGATGTAAAGTGAAGTGAGCAGAACCAGGAGAACATTTTGTGCAGCAGCAGCAGCAACATTGTACAAAGGTCAGCTGTGAGTGACTCAGCTCTTCTCAGCGATTCTCAAGGACTCGTGAGGAAGAATGTTCTCCTCCTCCAGAGAAAGAATGGATGGAGGGGCGTGTAGATTGAAGCAGATTTCTTAAAATTTTATTTCTATTTTCTCTGCATTTTCTTTCACAACATCACTAATATGAAAACATGTTTTGCATGTCTGTGCATGTATAACCTATATCAAATTGCTTCCTTTCTCAATGAGGAGGGATGGGAAAGAGGGAGCGAAAGAATCTGGTACTCAAAATAAAAAAAACCAAACGTTAAACAATTTACATGTAATTGGGGAAAAAACCAAAATATTTGAAACAAAGAAATAAAGAAAGAAAAGAAAAGAAAATCACTTTCCCAAACAGACTCTGAGGAAAGGGCTTTGAGTCTATGTTGTGTGAGGATCAAAGGAAGTGGGCGTATTTAGTCTGAAGAAGAGCGAGGGTCCATCACACCTGTCTGAATATTTGAAGGACTGTCTTAAAGAAAAGGGATCAGGCTTATTCAGCTATCCCCAGAGGACAGAACAAGGAGTAACTCCTGGAAGGAAGAAAGGGCTTCAGGAGATATCAGGACAACTTCCTACAATCAGAGCCGTCTAGAATGGGCATGGGCTGCTTCAGGAGGGAGGGAGCTCTCCTCACTGGGAGCCTGCAAACAGGAACTGGAAATCAGGAATGGTGCTGAAGTGAATCTAATTCAGTTATAAATTGGACTAGTCACCACCAAGGTCCCTTCCAGTGCTAAGAGTCATTGAAACCACTTGACCTCTTCCTCAGTTTCCTCAGCTGTAAATGACCATTTCAGGACACCCACCTCACCACGTTTTTGAGGAGTTGTTTCTGTAAATTGGCTACAAAATTTTGAGTTCATAATAATTATCCTGTTAGAAGGGGGCAAAGTGAGTAAGGAAAAGGCTATGCCACCTCTGGGGCAGAGAAGGAAAGTTCTCTCTTCTCCAGAGACCCTGTCTCTCTTCACAAGATGTCATCCTCTCCAAAGCCAGCCCACCAAACTCTTCATCTGTGCTGGCTCACACCTGGCGGGTAAATGAGGACAGCCTCTGGCCTGGTACTCTTCCTGGTGCCAGAAGCCAGGTTCAGCTGTGGCCAGTGTACACTCCACCCTTAGCAATCAGCCAGGAGAGAAAGCCTAGGAGATACCCTGGAGGAAACTGAGGCCCAGGCAAGTGGGATGACCTTGACCTTGTCCAGAGCTGGACAGGGAGGAAGTGTGGATGGTGGATTTGAGGCCTGGGCCTCCTGCTGCTCTTTCCCTAGACCCAAACATGAACCTCCAACTCCTGAAGGGAGATTTGAGTTCTTGGGTCCCCTCACCCAAAGAGGCTGACTGGACCCTTTGACATCAGAGGATCCTTAGGTGCTGGGCTGGGCTCCAGGTCTGCCTCCAGCATTTCCCACATCCCTCCATTTCCCTCGGCCTCAATTTTCTCACCTGTAAAATGAAGGTGTTAGATCAGATGGCCTCTGAAGGCCCAAGCTCCCTCTCTCTTCTAGATCTGTAGTTCTCTGATTCTTGTTCCAGACAGGAGGCTTGACTGTTGGGATGACCTCTCCAGCCCTATCATTCAGCATTGAGCCCCTGTGATTCTCCTTAATTATCACATATATGAATGTACTTCCTGCCCCCTGCCTTCTTGGCACCATGGGGGAAAGGAGAAAAAGGGCCCCTCTAAGAAGTAGCAGGCAGAGCTTTGTCTTAGGAAACCATAAGTGACTGTTGAAACAGTGTCTTAATGTTCCTAAAACGATCCCTTTTGGAGGCTCGTGATGTCTAGAGTGGCATGAAATACACATACAGAACACACTGTACCCGACAGGCATGGCCCCGCCTGGCACACACCTTCCTGCAGCTCGGTGCTTCCATTATCTCCATCCCAAAGCCTTCCTTCCTCCCACAACAAGATTCTGTTTCTCAAAACCCACATAATTATCCATGGCGTGTTTCCATTCTCCAGACGTCAATACACACCTTGTTTCTTCAACCTGTTATTTTATCGATGTGTAATTAGCACGCATTCCATCTGCTGGCGACAGGGGGATATGGAGTCTGCTGGTGATGTCTGAGATGGAGATGCCTCTTAACCCCTTCCTGCAGAGCCGAGCCCCGGGAGAAGTGTGTGCCACAGCTGAGGACTCCAATGGGGGCGAAGGAGCCCACACCAAGGTTTCAAAGAAGATGGACCTCCCATATCCATGGGCACCAGCTTTGGGCATGTGGTCTCAGAGAAGATGCTTTTCATCAGATAGCATCCTAGGACATGCTGGGGTCTGAGCATGGAAGGAGATGAGCTGGCAGGGATCTTCCTTCCTGAGGGAGATTCTGGCCATCCCCAGGCAGAAGCCTAAAGGGATTAGCAGCAGCTTCAGGCAAACCCCTCTTCTTTGGAGTGGAATGAGTCTGGGGCTGCTTAGACTGGTGGTCTGGAGCCTGGGGCTAAGGAAGGGCAAGGTTATAGGTTAGGGCCCTGTGAGAGCTAGCTACTTGTTACCAGCCACAGACTGACCCCAACTTTGGGTGCAGACTGACACTCCAATGCCATTTAGCCATCTCATCAATGTGTGCTGTGGTCCCAAGAGGCGCCAGCTGAGGGAATGTGGAAGGCTCAGCCCAGCCCATAAACACCCACAGAGGGGCAGCTCTTGCTCTCTTGCTGCTCACTGGACTGGGTTCAACCCTGGGGCACTCCTCCCTGTGGGCTGGGAAAATGGCTCATTGTGTACTTGGCTCTTTCTCAGTTGGGTTTCCCGTCCCGGAAACCCAGCTACCTTTCCCCTCCCCCTTCAGACAGAGCAGGATCTTCTCCGAACTTGTGTGTCTGTGTCACCAGGAGATATTTCTGTACTTCCTCCCTCCCCTGGGCCCCACCTTTAAGGTGAGTCACTGCCTTCCTGGGCTAACTCTTTCCTCTTCTCTTTCTGCATTCCAGCCTCCACACCTAGGTTTGGTTGCTCGGTAGAGACATGATGGATGGGTTTATGGCAACCACCTGGTAGCAGAGATGGGGGGTGGGATCCATGGGTATTACTCAGGAAATTAGCCATTTGAGGTTCAAATCTTCGCTTTCTTAATAGAGACAGAGTAAGTCTTCTCATCCATTGAATGGGGAATAATAGTTCCAAGGAAGCTTACTTTGCCAAAGGGGTCTGTGAGATTCTCTGGAGCATAGGATGGGCAGACCCAGCTGGGAGACCAGCATCCTGGGGCATTAAGAAAGCAGAGTCCAGTAGAGCAAAAGGAGGTCGGAGGGGCCAAGGAGAAGGCTTCAATTATCTGGAAGCCAAGGCTTTTTGAGGCTATTAGTATGCCTGCCATCTTCCAGCACTGAACATTCTTCTTGACTTGGGGTCCACCCTCCCAGGAGGCTGTGGAGAGATTTCAGGTGATCTGTGAATTGGAGTGGGAAAAACTACATCTTTATCTTAGCATAACTGGTTTTCTTTTCAATTCTGTGTTCTCTTTTATGCATTTAAAACTGTGATTGTGGGGAATTCATAGGCTTTTGCTAGATACCACAGGGACATGCCCTCAAGGAGCTTACATTCTTCTGGGTGGCTTCCAGCACATGAGGGAGGGTGTGAAGGTAGAATTGCTGAGCCTTGGCAGCTGATGGTTGCGGGAAGCAGCATGTGAGAATGAGCAGCTGAAATTGTTGTCAAGGTTATGAACCTTCATGACTAGGCAAGGGAGGGCAAGGGAGATGCCCTTGCTAGAAGCAGGACATTGGGAGAGAAGCTGGGTGGAGAAAAGTGATGTTTGAGATGGTTCTGAGCCATCTGGCAGGCAATTAGAGAATGGGGAACTAGAGCTTGGGCTAGAGATGAAGGCAGGGCATAGAGATCAGGGAAATACAGGCATCAGGAAGATAGATAAATCCAGGGGAACTGATGAGATCACCCAGAGAAAGAGAAAAGAGAAGGTGGCCCAGGACAGAGCCTGGCTCAGTGGGACCCACAGGTAGGAGGCAGGGCATGAATGATGATTCAGCAAAGAAGACAGAGAAGGAGTGGTCAGACCAGCAGAATATGTGGGGCTGTCAGGTATAAGAAGACTGAAGAGAGAGGAGGGGGCCAGGTGTCTGTGAATGCCCAACAAAGGGTCTCATATTTGATCCTGAAGCTGAGAGGGAGCCCCTGGAGTATACTGAGTGGGGGGGCATGTAGTCAGCTTTAGGGAGAGTGACTGAGGGAAGGAGTGGGGGGAGACCTGAGGCAGGCAGACCCCTACCCCAGCAGCTACTGCAATAGTCCAGGTGTGAGGTGAGGAAGGTCTGCACCAGGGTGGGGCAGGGTCAGAGAAGACAAGAGTCTATAGGGGAGAGATGTTTCCAAGGTAAACTGGACAGGCCTTGGCAGCAGATTGGATCTGGGGGTGAGAGACAGTGAAGAATTGAGGGTGGCACCTAGGTTGTGAGCCTGGGGGACAGGGAGGATGATGGTGCCCTTGAAAGTCATAGGGGAATTTGGAAGGGGGGAGGGCTTGGGGTGAAGAAGATAGAGTTCAATTCAGGACATGCTGAGTGTAAGACATCTGCTGGACATGCAGTTGGAGATGTTCAGTGGGCAGTTGGAGATTCAAGACTGGAAGTTAGCAGAGAGGCTGGGGCTGGCTAAGCAGGTTAGGGAATCATCAGGATGGAGATGAGGCAGCCAGGTGGTGCAGTGGATAGGGCTCCAAACCTGGAGTCTTGAAGACTCATCTTCCTCAGTTCCAATCTGGCCTCAGACACTTACTAGCTGCGTGACCTTGAGCAAGGCACTGTTTGCCTCAGTTTCCTCATCTGTAAAATGGGCTGCAGAAGGACACGGACAACTACTCCAGTATCTTTGCCAAGAAAACCTCAAATGGGTCATGCACAGTTGGACATGACTGAAACAAGTGAACAACAGTAGAGAAATGAGAGCTGGCTCCATAGGAGCTGATGCCCTCACCAACTGAGGGAGTACAGAGCGGGAAGATGCCCACTGGGAGTCCCACTAAAACCCAGCCTTCTACAGGAAGCCTTTCCCAACCCCTCTTGTCATGTGGGCCAGCCGCCTGCCTTTCCTGGACAGGCACAGAGACAGCCAGCTCCCTGGCTGCTGCTCTTCAGGCCTCCTTCCATGACCCCCAGATCATCCTCCCCTTCCTCTGTATCCCTACCACCCTTAGCAGGGTTCTCCCTTCCAAGCATCTACCATGACCCCCAATTGCCATCAGATCAATACCAGTTTCCTCCCATAGACTTCATGGTTTCCCACCAATCTGGCCCCACTCTGTGCATGGCCCCACCAGTACAGTCTCTCCCTTGGATTCAGTCACTGGTCTGGGGTGTCCTCTGTCCATGTACTGCCATGTTCATCCCCACCCTGATACATAGACACCTCAGTTATTCAGGGCCGGCCTGTTCTTGTTCTTCATTCATCAAAATCTTGATTGTCTAGAGAGGACACACTCCTCTCTCCATCTTCTCTGTCTACAGGTAAAGGCAGCCCTCTCTGGCTCATATGTGGCCATGCCAGGACATGTGGGCACTGACCTCCTGGTAGGGGGCAGGAGGGAAGCTGGGGATGACTTTTCTGATGCCTGTAATGAGTCTGGCTTTTATCTCCTCTGTCTTACAGTCTGTGGTTATGCCCAGCCGTCGAGGGACCGCAGAAGCAATGCAGATCACTGTGGGCCACATCTTGGGAGATGCTGGTAGCCCCTACCTCATTGGACTAGTAAGGACTTGAGAAGGGGCAGGGATTGCTTTCTTGAAGAAAAGGGTACTTTCCTTCCCTGGGACTGGACCACCTATGTCAGAATGCCTGAATTGGAAAACTCCTCAGGGACATTCCATTCAGCCCACATTGCACCCCATAATCTCCTCTAAAACACCCTCAGTAAGTAGTCATCTATCCTCCCTCCCCCAACCAGGCAAACAACTCCACTCCAGGACAGCTTTCAGTAAGAGGAAGATCTTCATACTTTCAAGTCATGAAACCTCAGGGTTCTCAAGCCTCAACTGGCCTGTTTGAAGCTCTCCCTATCCCCCCTTTTGTGGCCCCCAGCTCTGCCTTTGGAAACCAAGGAGAACAAGCCTGCTCCCTCTTCCAGGCTGTGGCCTTTCAAACATCAGTTGTGACTTGCTAGAAAAAGGCTGAGAATGTGGGGATCACTAGTACCCTGATCTGTGGGAAATGGGAAAAGATGAATTCAGGGCAGAGTTGGAAGTGAAAAGTCGTGGTCAGCTCCAATTTTAGCAGCTGAGTAGATAGCGGATTGGAGGGGGCAGAGATGAGTTGGGTATGCCAACCAGGAGGTTGGACCTGCCAAGAGTCCAGCAGAAGTGAGAAAGGTCTGGACTGGGCTGGTGGCTGGGGGAATGGAGGGAAGAAGCATCTGAGAGGTAATAGGGAGATAGAAAGGACCGGATGTGGCAATGTCACCTCCACAATAATACATGTAAGAGGGAATCAGACATGACAATGAGGTTGGGAGTGACCAAAAGCACAGCAGTGCCTTCAATAGTAGCAGGAAAATTGGTGAGTGGGGAAGGTTTGGGGAAGAGCTGAAGAGTTCTGTTTTGGCCATGTGGAGTAAGAGATACCTATGGGACATTTTAGACACATCCAAAAAGCATTCGGTATTAAAAGCCTGAAGCTCAGGGGAGAGACTCAGGTTGTCTTTACAGATTTAAGAATCCTCTGCTTGAAGATGCTCATTGAACCCAAGGGAGCTGAAGAGATCACCCAAATAAACAGGAAAGAGGAAAAAGAGAAGGGGGCCCAAGGGAAAGCCCTGGAGGACACCTGGGGCTAATGGATGTGACCTGGGATAAAGATGCATGAGAGGAAGCCAAGAAGCAGTGGTCAGGCAGGGAGAGAACCAGACCAGAGTAGGATCACAAACCCAGAGAGAGGAGGCCAATGAGGTCTCTTTATATAAATCCCATTTTTCTTCCTCATTGAAATCACTTCCCCTTCTGTCCTGACAAAGTCATTCTCATAAGTTTACCATCACCCCTAGAATGACTTCTCTCATAGAATTTTAGTCCATGAGGTCCAACCCATCCTCACCTCTGAAATTTGTTTTCCCCACATCTAGAGGGCAGATTGGACTGTGCCTGGCTTTCCTCACCTCTCACCTAGATTCTAGGGAAGAGTGGTCATGTTCTCCCATCCAGGATTGCCATCCTTGCAGTCCTAACAATCTCTGCCTCCTCATATGTGAGAATCAGATCTCTGATTGGTTCCTCTACCTTTTGAAGGAGGAGCTTGTAATTAGGCTAGTCCAGGAGTCATTGTTGGCTACGTTTTGGAGAGAGAGAGAGAGAGAGAGAGAGAGAGAGAGAGAGAGAGAGAGAGAGAGAGAGAAAGAGGGAGACAGAGAGGAGGGAGGAAGACAGAGAGAGACAGAGACAGAGAGACAAAGACAGAGAGCAGCTACTGCTGCTACTGTTGTTGCTGCTCTTGCTGCCTCTGGTTGCTGAGGTCAGATCTTCGCATGAGATCACCTCAAATTCTGTTGAAAGCTAGTGGCAAACTATCTAAGGCAAACTATCAGCAAGGAGCAGAGAATCCACCAGTTACTGGGCAGAACCTTGGAAAGCGCTTGGAAGGGGAGTCAGCAGAGCCCCTCAAAGTTCTAAATGTGAAACCTTATGGCCAGTGGACCTGGTGTGAGAAAACCTGGGACATTTTACATGACGTCTCTGCTTGAAGAAAAGGAATTTGTACAGGATTCCTTTAAGCAGAAATGTCCCCTGGGTCCTGCGTATCCCAAATAGATGCTCAGAGATCACTTTTTACCCTCCTTTTCAAGAACCCGTTGTCTGCATGAAGTGAGGTGACTCATGCATAGCTGACTGCTGCATGCCTAGTCCTGGTTGAGGCCCTGGGGCAGAGACAAGACAAGGTGGTCATATGCCCCTGCCCTCCCTGGGGAAATGGCGCCCACTTATGAAACATGCACCAGGACAAGACAGTGTGCAAGTGGGGCCCAAGTGTGCATCTCAGGCCCAAGTGCTATGGAAGTCCAGAGAGGGGAGATGGCTCCACCTCCTACAGGAAGCCTGCCCTGATCTCTCCCTTGGCCTGTCAGTGCCCTCTCTCTCTCAAGTTATCACGTGCACGTTAAACTGTGGGCATGCTGTATCTTTCCAGAGGCTGGGAGGCTTCTTGTGGGCACGGTCTATACCTACTTTTTCCCTTTGGTCTTTGCCTCCCCAATACCAAGCACAGTGCCCAGCCCATTCTGTAGCAAGGGGTTAATAAAGGTGGGCTGAATTGGATTTGATGGCACCAGAATCACCAGGGGAGGCTTGTGGAGGCAGTGGGGAGGGGCACCTGAAGGATAGTGAGAGCAGCAGGTGGACTTGGGGGAAGGGGCAGGGATTGGCTGGTGCAGGCAGAGGGAAGAGGGCGACGAGGCTCAAGGTAAACAGCCCCTGCTATTGCCTGGGCTTAGACTCTGCCAGGGGGTCAAGCAGTGCCCAGCCAAGCTCCCTCAGCCTCTCCTTCTCTCTGGGCAGGTGGCCAGTGCCCTTCAAGCAGCCCACGTGGATTCCTCCCTGTGGCTTTTCCGAAGTCTGCAATACAGCTTCTTCATCTGCATCTTCATTGATGTGCTGGGGGGTGCCTGCTTCCTGGTGACTGCCCTCCACATGGAGCGTGGCCTGCCTCAGGCTTCAGGTCATTCATCTGTTTATCCCCCTTCCTCAGTTTTAAACTCATAGTTCATGAGCCCAAAGGTCTGGTTCTAGAAGGTACCTTAGAGGTTATCCAGTCCACCCTCTCATTTTACAAAGGAGGAAACAGAGGGATGCCAGAAAAAAGAAGAGACTCACTCGAGGCCACCTCAGAGCCAGGGTCTGAAGGCTGCTTTTCTGCCCCCCCCCCCCCCAGGTCCAATGCTCTCATACTGCCCTGCAGGCCCTCTCTGGGCCCTGGCCAAAGGCCGTCCTGTTGACCCACAGGTAGGGGGAGGGTGACTGAGCTTGAGGCTGTCTTCTGGTGTTCATCTTCCACAGCCTCTGCCCCCAGGGTGCCTTAGTGAAAATGTGGGTGCCTTGGCTATCTGCTCCCCACACTGATGTTAACCTCTCTGCCCATAGCCATCGAAGAGTCCTGGGAGCGCAGAGGATGAAGGTCTCGGCCTCGTGGGGCTGGGGGGTCCCAGGAGTGAGCGGCCTCCACCTTCACTTTCCTCTGACCCTGCCCTCTGGCTGTCTCCTGCTTCCTTGACCTGGGTCTGGGCCCTGAGGAACCTTCTGAGTCAGGAGGAACACCCGCAGGCTTGGCTGGAGAGCTGCCCTTGGTGCTGGCTTCGGAATTGTCTTCCTTGGGGAATCGAGCTGTTGATTCTCCCTCTCCCTGCTGACTAGGCCAGGGCCTCACTTGAGGGGTGGGCAGGGGAGGTGGGTGAGGGAGAGGCTGGGAAGAGTTCTTGGGCATTTCTTCCAGCCTGGGGCAGATCCCTTGTTAGGACCTGTCTTGACTTTGGGAAATGACTGAGTATGCAGCCCTTGGGGGCTGAAAAACCTGGCAAAAGAGAGATAATAAAAATGCACTGTGGCTTCTGTTCTGAGTGGGCCTCCCTGGGGGCATTGGGAGAGAAGTCTGGGCATGCAGGGGCCTGCCAACTGTGGGCTCGGCTAATCAACTCTCAAGCTTCGCTTGCTTGGGTCGTTGCCATGTGTCAGCCTCCAGCAGCCCCTGAGAGGAAATGGAAACCACGTACTTGGGAAGGGGCTGCTGTGGGGCAGGAGAATAACACCTCTGGTCTGACTCAAAGGGAGCTCAGGGAAGTGGGGGAAGCTGCTTCTGTGGGTGTATTAGGGCTCTTTGACCCATCAGGAAACATCAGGGATTCATGGAAAGTCAAGCCTCTGGCCTGTCCCTCTTCTCCAAGTGGGTCCAGAGCCCTCCTTTCCCACAGAAACGTCCTAACTCAGCTCCCCAAAGGTGCACCAGGCATTGCTAGAGGGGGCAGAGGAGGGCTGCTTAGCCCCTCTCCTCTCCCTCCTCACTGCCCTGATTTCCTCAAAGGCTCTGATAAAAGCCCCTTCTACATGAGGGTTTTCCCTGCTCCTCCCAAGCCACTGGAGCTTTCCTCTGACATATATCTCCCATGTACTCTTGCCTCTACCTTAGTCATGATAATATTAATAATTAATCATGATACCTAGCACTATCAGTTTGCAAAAAGCTTTTCAAATGTCATCTTCTTTTATCTTGACAACAGCCATGGGAAGTAGGGGCTAACATCATCACCTTTTTTAAGATGGGGAAATGGAGGCAGAAAGGGGTTAAGTGACTTGTCCAGGGCCACAAGACTGGGAAGGGTTGAGGCTTCAGTGTACTATCCAGTGTAGCACCTGGCTGCTTCAGCTTACGCGTCTATTTTTTTCTGTTCTATCTCCCCCATTAAACCACAAAGTCCTTGAGGGCAGTCTCGATTTTTACCATTCTTCTTCTGGAGCATGACACCATGCCTGGTGCCTAGTAGGCTCTTAGTAATTGCTTGTTCAAAGGCAAAGAAGAGGGTGTGCATTCCTGGAATGGAGCAGAGCTTGGACAAAAGCAGAGCTGACAGAGGGGGTGCAAACTGGGGAACAGCCTGCAATCCAGCTGGGCTGGAGCCCCGAGGGTCCATGGGAGCAGATGGAGAAGCCCTGGTCCTCCCAGGCAGGCTGAGGAGGGTCTGTGGCCCAGAGGGAATTAGATGGTCAGCCAGGGAGCTTTCAGCATCCTGGTACCAGACACTGATTAGCAGCCACCAGGTGGGCAAGAGCCGGGCAGTCACTGGGAAAGATGGAAAACGTGAAGAGTGCCCAGTCCTGGCTGTACCCAACAAATGATACCTGCTTGTGCCCAAACCTTGGTATCCATGCTGGCCCTGGGACTAACCTGGAGCACAGTCTGTCCCAGGAATCCCCAGACAAGGACCAGACAGACCAGCAATGAAAGGCTTCTGGGGCTACTTGGTGGAGCAGACAAAGGAGGAGATGCCTGGGAGTTCTACTGTCAGGGGAGGAGAATTTGATGAGGCTGAAGAGCTTGACCAGAGCCAGGTTGTTGAGGCTCTTCTAGGTCAGGCCAAGGAATAGGATGTTTAGTACCAAAACAATGGGGAGCCTCTGAAGGTCCTTGAGCAGGGGTGTGACACAGAGATGAGCCTTGGGAAGGTTATTTTTGGAATTGTGTAAAGGAAGTATGGACAAGAGTTCGAGGGACCTAGGAGAAGACTGGAGCTTCAGGGAGAGGCAATCAGGGCTCTCAGCCCTATACCCATGGCTCCCCAGCCTCGGCATGGAGCCCTCCACTTGGGAGCTCACCACCTGCCTGGGCAGCACATTTTGATTTGTAACAGCTCCATAAATCCTAAATCTGCCTCCACATAGCTCCAACCCACCCC
>CM053580.1:1239511-1252242 GCA_028627135.1 Pseudochirops cupreus | reverse complement strand
TCTCTTCTCTTCTCTTCTCTTCTCTTCTCTTCTCTTCTCTTCTCTTCTCTTCTCTTCTATCTCTCTCTCCCCCCATCTCTCTCTGTCTCTGTCTCTCTGTCTCTGTCTCTCTGTCTCTCTCTGTCTCTGTCTGTCTGTCTCTCTCTCTCTCTCTCTCTCGGTTTTCCTCCCTGTCTGACTGCTCCTCTGTCCCCTTTGCAGGATCCTCCAGACCTTGGCTTTCTAACCATAGGTGTCCCTCAAAGTTCTGTCCTGGGTCCTCTTCTCTTCTTCCTATAGAGGAAGCATTACATCAGTTGGGGACCCTAGCAGCTCCCCTGGATTTAGTGACCATTTCTATGCTGATGAGGGCTTGTCCTGCCCCTACATCTCTGCAGATTGTCAGTCTCCAGCTGCCTCTCAGACATCTTCCAATGGACCTCCCATAGATATCTTAGACTCTGCAGGCACAGAATCAATCTTATTTTCTTTCCCCTGAAGCCTCCTCCTCCCTCCCTACACCATCACCCTCCCAGTCCCTCCCACTCCCAGCCTAGGAATCATCCCATCTTGTCACTATCTCTACCCCCTCCCCCCAGCCAATCCATTGCCAAAGTCTGGCGCCATCTTGCACCATCTCTTGGATCATCCTCCTCCTTCTCACCCCTGCCTCTGCCCCAGCCCTGGGGCTGGTACTCATCACCTCTGGCCTGTATTGCAGTAGCTTCTGGAGGTGGGGGGTTGTCTGCCTGTCTCTAGTCTCTCCTCCCTCCAGTACATCCTTCATTCAGGGGCCAAGTGATTTTCCCAAAGAGCGGGTTCCACCAGGTCACACACTCCTCCCCACCACCCCCAACTCAATAAATTCCAGTGGTTCCCAGGCCTCCAGGAGCAAACACAAAACTCTCTGTTGGGCATTCAAAGCCCTTCTTCACCTGTCCCCTCCTTCCTTTCCAGTCTTGTACCTTACTCCCCTACATACTCATTGCTTCAGTGACCCTGGCCTTCTGGCTGCCCCACAAGACAGACCGTCCTCCTCTCTCTGCCCCACGTCTTTTCTCTGGTTGTCCTCCATGCCTGGAACACTCTCCCTCCTCTGCCCTGACCGCTGACCTCCCTGGCTTCCTTTAACCCCGCCTCCTTCTACGGGAAGCCCCCCTCCCCAGACCCTCCTAATTCCAGAGCCTTCCCTCTGTTCGTATTTCCTACTTATCCCATGTAGAGCTCGCTTTGTATGGATTTGTTCCCTTGTCACTTCTATTAGACTGTTTTTTGTCTCTTTTTATACCCCCGGTGCCTGCACGTGGTAGGCATGTAATAAATACTGATGGATTGAACAGAGGATTTTGTATTTGCTCCTGGAGGTGCCGGGAGGCCCCGGATCACTGGGAGTTACCCCCGCTCGTTTTCATCTGATTACTTCAGACCCAGCCCAGCCTGTTGGCGTCTTTTGGACCGACACTGTCCTCCAGCGTGGAATAACCATACTTACTGTGGACAGCCGATAGATAGGACTGGAGACCTCTGAGATGTGGGGGTGTGGGGGAAGGCAGGGGAGCCTCACGGAGGCCCCGAGCTTCCAGGGCTTCCTTTTGGGCTGGACCAGCATCCCCTCCACCACGGGCCAGTCCTCTCGGGACAGGGAGCTCCCTCCCTGCCTGCCTCCCAAGGCAGCTCATGACTCTCTGGAATACTGTGGGCTGCAAGCCAGCTCAGCTCAGCCAACGCTCAGGCAGCGTCTCCTCTGTATAAGGTTTGGTGCTGGGCTTGGGAACACAAGAGAGAACCAGCTCCCGCTCTCGAGGTGTCTGCTTTCCTGGGGAGACGCCCCCACAGGCACCCAAGCGCAAAGAATAGAAAAGGACACAGAGCCCCATCGAGGGACGGGGAGATCAGAGAGGGCTTCCCAGAGGAAGCGGCAGCTGAGCTGGGACTTGGAGGTAGGGGCTGAGGGCGAGGGAGGGGAGGATTTACCTGATCGATGGTGCCATTGGCCACCGAGAAGGCAGCGGCAAGGCCAGGGAGGGGGGCAGAACGTGAGAGACTGCAGAAAATCACCGGCGGGGCGGGGCGGGGTTGGTGGGGAGGGGCCGGCGGGGCGGGGCTGGCTGCCTCCCCTCTGAAGGTCCTGCCGCCTGATCTCAATGGGTGCTCACTAAAGCGTGGTAATCCTTCCGCTCGTCCTGGTCCCCCAGAGCACTGTTCCAACCTTGCTCTTCTCACCACCAATACCTTCCAATTCTCCGCTGACAATCTCACCTTCAGTCTCTCCCACACCGGAGCTCCCTCTTCTCCCCCGCTCCCCTAGGCCCCTCTGGCTCCCCGCCACTCTCTCCTTCATTCTGGTTTCCACAGAGCCCCCAGCGCCGCTCCCTGACCGCGGTCCTCTCCTCTGGGAGTCTCCTGGGTCTCCCAGAGCCTCAGCACTCTCTCAAGCCCTTCCTCTGCTCTGCCCATCTCCTGCGCTGTCCGTTGGCCCATCCACCTTCGCTCTCCGCCCATTGCTGCTCATCTCTTTCTGAGCCTGTCCTGGGTTACCCCAACATCGCCCCCACCTCTCCTCTCTCACTCACCAGGGGCTGAACGGATCCATCACACAGCCATGCAGATCGGCCAACTTATGCAGACTGAGCCCTCATTGCAGTAAGGCAGCTCTTTTATGACACCCTAATTGATTCCACTTTTGGCAGCGGGATGGTGCAGTGCACAGAGCCCTGGGACTCGAGTCAGGAAGCCATAAGTTCAAATGTGACCTCAGACATTTACTGGCTGCGTGACTCTGAGCAAATCACTTCACCCTGCTTGCCTCAGTTTTCTCACCTATAAAACAAGCTGGAGAAACGGCAAACCAGTCCAGTATATCTGCCATGAAAACCCCAAATGGGTCACCAAGTCGGACATGACAGAAACTACCAAACAACAACCCAAAATGGATTCCTATGCTGCTCCCTTCCCTCCCACACCTGCTCCACCTTCCTCTCACCCGGGTAACGACCTCCTCACTTACTCTACTGAGGAACCTGATGCCATCCACATGAGTTCCCTCTTCCCCCATTCTCTTCACCCCCCCCATCATCTTCCCCTGATATCACAGTCTCCCCTTTCCCCAGTCCTGACAGATGGCCTTGACCCCCCTCCTCTCCAAGCTCTTTCTCTTCCCCTTCACTAACCTTCAGTCTCTCCCTCTCTACTGGCTCTTTCCTTGCTGCCTTCAGTCCAGCCATCATCTTCATCCTTCCAAGCCAACAAACAAGCCCTCTTATTGCCCCCTTGTCTCTCTTTCCTTCCTTAGCCAAACTCCTAAATAAAAAGAGGACTGCCCTTGTCGGCCTTGCCTCCCCTCTCAGACTGTAAGCTCCATGAGGGCAGGAACCATTTCATTGGGGTTTTGGTTTCCCTGGCACTCGGCAGAATGCCTGGCACACCCTAGGAACTTAAATGTTTGTTGACTGGCTGATCTGACTGATGCAATCATGGAAGTCCAGCAGCTCCCCCTTACCTCCAGGATCAGATCTAGAATCCCGAGTTTGGCACTGAAAGCCCTGAGGACGGTTCTGTCCTTCCTGTCTTCTTACAGGGCTCTCTCTCCCCCAGCTGCACTGGCCTCTTGGCTTGAAGTGTGGCCTTGCCCCAACTCTCCAGGCGGCCTTTGCCATCCCCTGCTGCCTCCTGCCTTCCCTGGCCTCTGTCAGGTCTTAGCTAAAACCCAGTGTTCCTTCTCCAAGGAGTCTTTCCTGGTCCCCTTAAGGCTTGTGCCTCCCTGTGCTCCCCATTTATCCCAATTCTGGCTTGTCTGTCCTAAGCTCTCTGCATGCTGTCTCTCCCACTAGACCCAGAGCTTACCGAGGCCAGGGATTTCTTGGCCTTTCTTTGCCTGGTCCTCCATACTTTACAGAGACTTACATACCAGGTGCTTGAAATGCTGTTGACTTGATTTAAGGGGAAAGGAAAGGAAGATGATGGCAGGGGAGAGGAGAGGAGGGGAGGGAAGGAGTTTGGTCAGCAGCCATGGCCAGGCTGAGTCCCCAGCCCCCTTTCTCCATGGGCGCCAGGGGTGCTGGTAAGATGGTTCTCTATTCTCACTTCCTTTGCCTCCCATGGAGCAAAGCCAACACCAATCTGGCGCTCTAGTGAGACTGTGAGTCAGCGTGGAGGAGGAGGGAAGGAGGACCTCCCTCTCTTCTTGTCTGGAGATGCTGCATGGACCCTGGATGGGAGCAAGTCGGGCAGACATTGGGCACTGTGGAAGGCACAGAGTCCTTGAATGGCAGAGACGGCAGGGACCTCAGCGGCCTCTGACCCAGACCAGAGTCAAGCCAGAGTCTCTCTACCATGCCTCACACAGTCCATCCAGCCTCTGCCCAAATGGGCACAACACCCTTCCCCCCCCTCCCCCCCCTGGCCCCATCCCTGCCTCTGAGGTGGCCCTTCCCACCCTGGAACAGTGCTCCCACTGGAGAAGCTTTCCTGACCTCCAGCCTAACCTGCCTCCTTGGTGCTGCCACCTATCACTTCCAGTACTTGAGGGCCCTGTCATGTGTCTTCTGGTGTCTGCTGAGAAGCATTTATCAAGTGCCCACCAGGCGCCAGGTACTGTGCCAACCTCTCCCACATGGCATGGTCTTGGGCCGTGTACCAGCCTGTAGTCCCAGGACTGAATATGACCTTCTCAGTGACAGCAGACACACAACCTGGGTCCCTGTGGCCAGCATCTGGTCAGGGCATTGTTCTTTCTTTTGCCTGATGGGATGAGTATGAGACCCCCAGGTCTGCCCTAGGACTAAACAGAAAAAGTCAAACCTCACTTTCCCAGGTGTGTACCACAAATTTTCTCCTCTCTAGGATAAACATTCCTAATTTCTTAATGGGCACCCCTCATTCTCCTGGCTGCCCTCCTTTGGAGGCTCCTCGGCATCTTCCTGAAAAACTGTGGCACCCAAAGCTAAGCCCAACATTCCAGAGAGACTCAGACCAGGATGGAAGAATGTTGGCCACCTCCCTGGGCCTGGGCACATGGCACATGGTAGCCGTGGTGTTTCTCTCAATTCACTCTAAGATAGCAGCCACTCTCCTGGCTGTCCTATCACACCACTGGCTCCTCTGGGACTTCCTGTCCATTCAACCTTCCCAGCCCCACAGATTCTTTGCAGAACAGCCGGTGTCTATCCACATCTCCGTCATCTTGTTAGACAGTGAGTGCACTGAGACAGCAAGCATCCTGAATCAGGTCAGAGGCTGGAGTCCAATGGACATGGCATGTAGCCCTGAGCAGGCTGGCTCCCCTCTGGCGGCCTCAGTTTCCTCACAGGGGTCCTAATCTGCCTCCTTTGAAAGAGCATCACTGTGATCACTCTCATGGGCATTAGCATGTGCCTGTATCTTGACTTTCCCTAATCCACAGGAGATGAGGCCAGAGGCCTGTTACTGTGTCATCCCTCTCCAGTGATATACTCTCCAGCCCTTGGGAATGCTCTTTTGTGTCAGACCTTGCCCTTTTCAAATCATCTTGCCATTCTTGAGGGATTCTCTCTGGGGAGAAGCTCATGAAAGCACTCCCCCCACAATTCCCTTTCCAGGTGAGGTCCATTCCCTAGCAGACATGGTATTAATGCCAGACATCAAAGGACAGAATTCTAAAGGGAGCCAAGGCTTTCACACTGCTGCTCCCTTGTGAAGATGCTCTTCTCTCTGCAGGAGCCATGATCCTGAAATGAGCTGCCCTGCTTGTCCTTTGAGGCTCTCCCCTCCCCATCTTAGGCTATTCCAGGTTCAAGGCTTACTGCAGGTGTGAGGCATTCCACTGTTGCTACCAGCCCCTACCCCGCTCTAAATCTCTCATGATCCAATGCAAGTGATATGAAACCAAAACAAGAGATACTTGCTTAGACATAAAGGCTGAGGGAGCCCTGGAGAGATAAAGGAAGGAGGCATCCTCCCAGGGCCCATTTCCCGAGGCAGCTGCCTCCTCCTACAACCTCTTGGGAGCACAATCTGACTCTGCATTTTGTCTCCCCCATCCACTCCATCCATGCTCTGGTCTGTTAGCAATGGCAGCATCTGTGAGCAGCTCTGAGAGAAAGGCTTCACTCTCATGCTGGTTATCACAAAGAACCAGCATGGCTTCACAAGCACATCCTACCAGGGAGTCAGGGCTTGGGAAGGAGCATTATCAGAGGCAGATTTTATCTAGATTTTAGGAAAGATGGAGAGACAGGGGGTACATGGCAGTACAATCAGTCAGACTGGGGACCAATTGATTCAATTGACCCAAAGAATGGCCATTAATCATTTGATATCACCCTAGAAGGGTTAAAGATGTTCTCTGGGGATATGCACCCTTCAACATTTCTCCTAAATGACTTGTGTGAAGGTAGTGGTGGTGGTGGGGTCCATTGAGGGCTGATTGTTCCCTCCTCCATACCCCAATAATTGCCTTTGTTAGAGGGAGACCTTCTTGATTGAATCAATGAATCAGAACCAGATCAGCACCCAGGAAGCCTGCTCTCATTGGATGTGGGTGTGGAGAGGCAGGGGGTCCTGCTCTAAATAGCTTCATGAAAACAAGAGTGAGTTCAGAAATTGAGAGAGATTTCAAGGGTCTGGCTGCAGAGAAGGAGGGAAAACATTTGGAGCTGAGCTGGAAAGAACCAGCAATCTGGGCAATCCATGAAAGGAAAAAGACAATTGAGCTGTAGCAGAGGAGGAGGAGAGCTTGAGGAGAGCCATCAGCCTGGGTGTTTGGTTGGTTGTTGTCCTTTGTGCTGGAAGAGGACCAAAGTGGCATCAATGTGTCACATTCAAGTTACAGTGTGGTCCCCTGTGGCCAGTCAGACTAATATAAGGTTGAAATGTTCTACTATAGGTCTGGCACAAATAGTCCACATAGTGGAGATGTCTCCATTTGTGCACCTCATATTTCCTTTGAACAGCTGCAATTCTGCTTTGCTCACAGAATACAGTACCTTCCTGGATGCCATCACACCATGTGGGAAGGTGTCTCTCATGCCTCACAATTGATACTAAAGTTCTTCAGAGATACCTTGAGAGTGTCCCTGCACCATGTCTTCTGACCTCCATATGAGTCCCTGCCTTGTGTGAGTTCTCTGTAAAACAGTCTTTTAGGAAAGCATATATTTGGCATTTGAACAATGTGGCCAGCCCATCAGAGGTGCACTGTCTTTAGTAGAATACTTTGTATAGTTTGAATACCTGGCAGTTCAACTTGAGAAAGGATTTCACTGTCCAGTTCCCCCCAAAAGCAGCTGCAGTGGACCACATGTCTATCCACCCCCATCCCTAATCCAACACTATGACTTCCAAGAGATCAGAAGCAAGACCAGCCCAGACCTTCCTCCCATATGTGTCATTGGAATCAGCCCCAACATCAAGTCCAAAGTTATGAAGTAGACCTGAAGAACAAGCAAACAAACAAACAAAAAAGAACCTGGTCACAAAAACCTACTGTGGTGACAGAGAAGCTCAAGACAGAAACTCAGAAAAATAGAATAACTCCAAAATATCTCTAAGCAAAGCCTCAAACAAAGACACAGCTGGGACACAAATTCGGTTAGAATTCCTGGGAGAAGTAAAGCGAAACATTTTGAAAAACCATTTAAAATGTTTCTATAAATGAAAAAGGTTCTAGAGAAAAAAGTGGAAAAGAAAGGAGAGCCATGGAAGACAAAAAAAGAAAAGGAATCAGCAGCTAGACATAAGAACTACAAAAACCAAACTCCTTGAAAATTAGAATAAACTAAATAAACCATCCCATGAAACAACAGTGAAAATTAAAATAAAGTCAAAAGATTGAAAAAGTAGAAGGAAATTTAAGGTATCTCATATAACAAAACCACTCAACCTGGAGAATAGATTGAGGAGAGAGAATTTAAGAATCACTGGGCTATCTGAATGCTGAGAAAGTGCCCCTGAGATTAATGTGTCTATTTCCTATGAATACCTTATCAGTCAGGTGCACTGGACACAGAGTTAGCCCAGTTACAGAAAAGAGCCAATCAGGAGCCTGCAACGAGCCAAAGTCTTGCTCACTCCCAAATGCCTCTGCTGCTGGTGTTCACTGTCTGAGCTGTGCACCCCCAAACCAGCCCAAACCAGCCTTGTGGTCAAGTGTTCCTGCAGAACACCCTGCTTCTGTGTCCCACCTGTTCCTGGGAAAGACTGTCCATTCTTTTCCCTAACCCCTCCCTGAACCTCTCCTTCGTGGTTTTCAAGTATAAATATCCCCTACCTTTCCTAAGTTGTGGGTTTCTTTTAATTTTTTTTTAAATTTCATATTAATCGTGTTGTAAAGAAGAATTAGAACCAATGGGAGGGACCAAGAGAAAGAAGAAACAAAATAAAACAACTAAAAATGAGAGCAAATTGTCTGCTTCACTCTGCATTCAGACTGCACAGTTCTTTCTCTGGGTGTCGACAGCATTGTCCATCATGCATCTTTTGGAATTGGCTTAGATCCTTGCATTGCTGAGAAGAGCTATGTCTATGAAAATAAATCGTCACACAATGTGGCTGTTACTGTGTATAGTGTTCTCCTGGTTCTGCTAACCTCACTCAGCATCAGTTCATCTAAATCTTTCCAGGTTTTTCTGAAATCCACCTACTCATCATTTCCTATAGCACCATAGTATACCATTCCATTCATATACAACTTATTGAACTATTCCCCAATTTCCAATTTTTGCCACCACAAAAAGAACTGCTATAAATATTTTTTGTACATGTGGGTCCTTTCCCCATTTTTATAATCTCTTTGGGATACAGACCAAGAAGTGGTATTGCTGGACCAAAGGGTACGCACAGTTTTATAGCATAGTTCCAAATTGCTCTCCAGAATGATTGGACCAACTCACATCTCCATCAACAATGCATTAGTGTTCCAAGTTTCCCATATCTTCCCCAACATTTATCATTTTTCTGTTTTGTAATGTTAGGCAATCTGATAGGTGTGATATGGCACCTCAGAGTTGTTTTGATTTGCATTTCTCTAATCAATAGTGATCTTAGAGCATTTTTTCATGTGACTATAGATATCTTTAATTTCTTCCTTTGACAACTTCCTGCTCATATCCTTTGACCATTTATCAGTTGGGGAATGACTTGTATTCTCATGAATTTGACTCAGTTCTCTATATATTTTAGAAATGAGTCCCTCATCAGAGATACTGGCTGTAAAAATTGTTCCTCAATTTTCTGCTTCTCTTCTAATCTTGGTTGCATTGGCTTTGTGCAAAAACTTTCAAATTTAATACAATAAAAATCATCTATTTTGCATTTCATAATGCTCTCTATCTCTTGTTGGGTCATAAATTCTTCACTACTCCATAAATCTGACAGGTCAACTATTCCTTACTCTCCTAGTTTGCTTATAGTACCAGCCTTTATATCTAAATCGTGAACCCATTTTGGCTTCATCTTGGTGTAGGATGTAAGATATTGGTCTATGCCTAGTTTCTGCTGTACTATTTTCCAGTTTTCCCAGCAGTTTTTGATAGTGAGTTCTCATTCCAGAAGCTGGAGTCTTGGGGTTTATCAAACAGTAGATTACTCTGGTCATTGACTACTGTGTCTTGTGTACCTAACCTCTACCACTGATCCATCACTCTATTCCTTAGACAGTATCAAGTAATTTTGATGACTGCTGCTTTATAATACAGTTTAAGATCTGGTGCAGTTAGTCTACCTTCCTTTACATTTCTTTTCATTAATTCCCTTGATACTCTGAAACTTTTGTTTTTCCAGATGAATTTTGCTGTCTTTTTTTAGCTCTATAAAATAATTTTTTGGTACTTTGATTGGGATGGCAGTAAATTAAGTGCAATAATTGAAATAGAATTGTCATTTTTATTATATAAGTTCAGACTATGCAGGAGCAACTGATATTTTTCCAAGTAGTTAGACTCACTTTTATTTATATGAAAGTGTTTTGTGATTGTGTTCATAGAGTTCCTGGGTTTGTCTTGGCAGATAGACTCCCAAGTATTTTATAATGTCTGCAGTAACTTTCAATGAAATTTCTCTTTCTATCTTTTGCTATTGAGTTTTGTTAGTAGGTCGTGGGCTCTTTTGTACTTTGTACTTGGCACAGGTGTCTGATTTTCCTCCTTCCCTCTGCTTTCAACTCACCTTGGACTTCTTTCCATTTTGAGGGGTGAGCTTTGCCATGACCAAAAAAAAGAGCCCCTGCATCCTATTTCAAGAAGTCTTAAAAGAAAACTGCCAGATCTCTTGGGACCAGAGGGAAAGTGAAAATAAAAAGAACTTGCTGGTCACCTAGGGCAGCTAGGTGATGCAGTGGAGAGAGTACCAAGCTGGGAGGCAGGAAGACTCATCTTCCTGAGTTCAAATCTAGTCTCAGACACTTACTAGCTGTGTGACCTTGGCCAACACTTCACCCTGTTTGCCTAAGTTTCCTCATCTGTAAAATGAGCTGGAGGAGGCAATGGCAAACCACTTCAGTATCCTTGCCAAGAAAACCCCAAAATGAGGTCAGAAAGAGTTGGACGTGACTGAACAATAACAACTCGCAGCCTCCTGAAAGAAACCCTCAAATGAAAACTCCCAGGAACATGATAGCCCCCATACAGAACTCCTAGTTCAAAGAGATAGGTAAGAACATAAATGAAAAAAGCCATTCCACATGTACAAGGATATTTGTAGCAGCTCTTTTTGTGGTGGCCAAGAATCGGAAATGGAGGGGATGCCCATCCACTGGGGAATGGCTGAACAAGCTGTGGTATATGAATGTAATTGAATACTACTGTGCTATAAGAAATGATGAGCAGGCGGATTTCAGAGAAACCTGGAAAGACTCACATGAACTGATCCTGAGTGAGAGGAGCAGAACCAGGAGAACATTGTACACAGTAACAGCTACAGTGTGCGAGGACTGACTTTGATAGACTTGACTACTCTCAGGAATTCAAGGATTTAAAACAATTCCAAAAGACACATGAAGGAAAATGCTATTGACACCCAGAGAAAGAACTATGGAGTCTGTTTACAGATAGAAGCAGACTGGTTGCTTGCTCTCTTTCTTTTTTGTTTCTTCTTTCTTGTGGTCCCTCCTGTTTGTTTTAATTCTTCTTTACAACATGACTAATGTGAAAATGTTTAATATGAATGCATATGTGGAGCCTATATCAGATTGCAGGCCATCTTGGGGAGAGAAAATTTGGAACTCAAAATTTTATGGAAGTGAATGTTGAAAACTGAAAATAAATTTTTTTTTTTAAAGAAGCAATCAAAATCTCTAGTTCTTCTCCTACCTGTCTGGTCTCTTCTCAGCCTCCTCTGCTGCATCTTCCTCTAAGACAAACCAGCTGACACATCCCTCAAAGCTCTGTCATGGACCCTCTTTTTTCTCCCTCTATAGCAGAGGTGTCAAACTCACTGCCTTCTGGTAAATTACACTGAATGTGCTCAAAAACGTTTAACAAAAGTGAATGAAAATACAACATGAAATCGATAATGTTAATCTGTGGTTTTCTAAGTCCCTATACAGCTTCAGGGCCATTTCTAGTTGAGTTTGACCCATTTCTCTAGATTATTTCACTAGAGGATTTCCTCAGTTCCCATGGATTCCCTGTCATCTCCATGAAGAGATCTTGGACTCGTTTTTATTATATGAACTGTTTTAATTAATATGAAAGCTGTTATCTCTTTGCCAACTCTAACCTCTCTCCTGGTCTCTGGTCTCACATCTCCAACTGCCTATTGAATGTCTTGAAATGTTTGTATGTTCACTGTGCCCACAACTGAGCTCATCATCTCCTTCCCCATCCCCACCCCCACCCCCACCCCCAGCCTTTCTCTCTTTCTGACATCTCCATTACTGTGGAGAGCATTTCCATCCTCAGTCACCAGGGCTTGCAGCTTTGGTCATCCTCTACTGTCTCTATTAACCCTCAGATCCGATCTGTTGACAGTTCTGTTGATTTCAGCTTTGGACCATCTCTCCTATGCCTCCCCCTTTCTCTCCTCTGGCATTGCCACCACTCTGGTGCAGGCCAAGTGACCTCATGCTTGGACTATTGAAAGAGCCTCAAATATCTCTTGATGCCCATCCTTCTTCCCCTCAAATGTCAAATTGTTCTTCCTGAAGCACAAGTTTGACCATGTTATTCTCCATTCAACGAACTGCAGTGGTTCCCTATGGCCTCGAGATCAATGATAAAGTCCTCTCTAGTCCCCAAAGCCCCCACCTGGCCCTTCCAACCTCCTCGTCTTCTCATACCTTACCCTGCCCCACCCCTGCCCTTTGATTCAGTGACCCTGGCATTCTTGTTGTTGCTCCTTCTCCTGACTTGGCACCTTTTTACTGGATGTACAAAGTGTCCCTTATCCACGATACCCTCTCCCAGCACGTCTCCACCTCCCAGCGTGTCTCCGTCTCCCAACCTCTGCCTCAATGTTAGGGATTTTCCCAACTGGAGGCTGAAAGTCTTTGCATGCTGTTCCTGGTGTTTTTTTTTTTAATTTTATTTTAGTTTGCATCATTCATTTCCACAAGATTTTGAGTTACATATTTTCTCCCCGTCTTTCCCCTACCCACCACCCCAAAACAGCCATCCCAGTGTATCCCCCCTCCCCCAGTCTATTCTCTCCTATGTCTTTCCCCCTCACCCCTCTGACTTTTCAGTAGGGCAGGATGGATCTCTCGACCACAGTGCCTGTGTATCTCAAGTTCCAGTTGGATGTAGTTAATAATAATAATAATAATAATTGCATATATATAT